>CM037074.1:65102925-65702925 GCA_020882685.1 Aphelinus atriplicis | reverse complement strand
TCGTCTCATCGCAGAACCAGACTTTTCCTTTTCAAAAAAGGTTTCATTTTTGTGAGCAGGAAGAGAAAAAAGTTCCGTCAATAAATTGAACACATGTGACTTTCGCTTCTTAATTCTCTTTACGATTATTGCAAGGTACTATTCTTCGGGTTATTGCCGAACAAACGTCTCGGAGACATTGCTCGTCTCTGCAGAAGTTTCTTAGAATTTTTGCTACTGTCTGCAATCATAATATATTGTTGATTGGAGAAGAATAGTCTTCTCTCAAGAAGATTCTGTTTGGACGTAGCAGAAATTTTGACTGAAGCCCAATTCCTCTTGGAACAACAAGAAACTTGTGTGAGTGTAGCATTTCAGCGGCAAGTCGATAACCTCGTGAGGCATATGTTATGAGATTTGCGAGGAATTCAACTGACACGCGAAAATCACAATTTTGAAATAATTTTTGAGTCCAGGCACGCACAGTACATCTATACATTTTGTATTTATAAATGTATACTTTCCAACATATAAGATAATATTGTGATAAGCGAATATTTAATCAGAAAAACAAAGCATCAACCGATGAACACATGTATGTACAGACGATATGAGTCGTTTGCGGATACGCAAAAATAATCTAAGAACGATCGATCTACTCACGAGTGAAGCAATCCGTTTGTCACAAATATTCTTTGCTTCTCGAGCCAAGAGAATAATCCTTCAGTCACAAGTGTATCGTTATGCGAGTGTGGCAGAGTTGATTCCTTTTTGAAAACTCAACCCTATAGGCACCGGTCTCGAGAGACACCACACCGAACTGCTTTACACTGACGCGCTGCCACGCCAGACGAGGGACAATCATCGGTGGGACGGAATGATAGGGGATGATCGCGGTTAATATGGTTGGCGCGAGCCGTAGACCGGGAGGATATTATATGAGCCGCAGGGGCTACACGAGTACTTCGCGATATTGTGTGACCGATCATTCGGTTGCTCGCATCGTATATAGTGCCGATATTGCTATAACAAATCGGAAATCAGTTGGGACCATTAGTTGCCGCAGGTTGAACCTGCGTCACCCTCGGTTCAGTAGAAAAGTTCATCAGTCTGAAAAAATAATGAGTCTGTAGATAGTTTGCGCTTCCGGATCCCTGATTTCAACACAAATGCAAAATTTGTACTCATGAAATTTCAAATTTTTCACAAATTTCAATATTTTCCCACAAGTTATAAGATTCTTGTAACAGTGAATGATTTCAATAAATCGTCGAATACAAATATGTTGTGTGATGTATAAAAGTTTGCGAAAAATTCAAAATATTACGAGAACACTGACGATTAATCCACCACAAAACAAAACACTGCGTTTCAACCAACAATATCAGTATTGAATTTTTTCTTGCAAGTGTTCATAAAAATTGTCGGTAAGTATGGGGGAAAAATGTTTCGTGAAAATGATTTCATCCTAGTATCAGACCGGCTAAGAGAAACTAGAAGAATCCCTGCGAACTGGCATTTTCCTCATCTCTCTCATCGTCAGTCAGCCGTAGAAAAACTCCCGAAATACTCCCGAGAACGCAAATATTCCTCGCTCTCTTATGCTCTTTGCTCGCGCATGCAATCTCAACTAGTGAGTCTGACAGACGAATATATCCAGCGGAGCATTGGGGCTCTATTCGATCCAGTACGGCCCCGTGAGAAACGGTCCTTATCAAATACAACCTCCGACGCATCTCAAAGCTGCTGGGATGTGGCGCGCGAGTCCCTCTCCATTAGGCACTCAAACAATGGGCACGCGACTCTAATCCCTCGGAGGAGGTTGCGGCCACGTATAGCCGCTGGCGGCAAACTCCCGACCTCACTCCGAAACGAGCCGACGCGCATAGGAAAGGAAAAAAAAGTGGAAGCCTTTTAGAGCAGCAGCAGCAGCAGCAGCCGCGTGCGATGAACAGCTGTTCGGCCCGTGGAAATTCGGCTTTTTTGCGGCGGCGCAGCCGCTTTCCCGCCCATCGAGAGATCTCGTCCGTCCACGTCACTGCGCAGCAGCAGCAGCCATATACGAGCGCTCGCGATCGTCTGTATATAACGAATGACGCCGCACCGGTGGTCCTTCGGGGCCCTGCACTAATGCGCTCGATTGTGCGCCGATCGAGAGGCTGCAATATTTTCCCGCGTATACGACTTTTGCGCGGCTGTCATCCGGGACGAGCACACACACACACGTTCCATTGTCTCTGACGTGTACCTCGACGAGGACACTGGCAAGAGCTGGAAGATTGATGGACGAGCCGGTTTGTGCAGCAGCCTATAAGCAGCTTACGTATACTCATCTTATCACACGCGGAGCTTCTCAATTTTTTCTCGTCCCGTCTTGTTGCGCGCGCGCGCGTCCGAGATCCGGAGTCCGGAGAAGAGCACAGTATTATGTTGGTATGGAGTACGCTCAGGGCTCTCGGGAAAACGGCAGATGCGAAGGAAGTC
Organism: Aphelinus atriplicis; assembly: GCA_020882685.1. Lineage (NCBI taxonomy): Eukaryota > Metazoa > Arthropoda > Insecta > Hymenoptera > Aphelinidae > Aphelinus > Aphelinus atriplicis. The sequence continues at coordinate 65,700,462 of CM037074.1, read as the reverse complement.
GGCTGCATCGGGCGCGGCCGGCAATAGTGTGAGTTATTGCTGTATGCGCCGGGCGAAATGCAGCTCTTGGCTCGTTTACACGCTCGGCCGAGATGGATCGGGAGAATGGGCCAGCCGAAATGACCCAACTGCCATGGATTAAACACGCGCCGCGAGGCAAATCGAAAATTATTACACGCCCTCCCGAACTGCCCCGCCCGATGGGGATCCGGATTCGCGTCGTTCGCGCCCAATCGACGGCTATACGCACAACCCACGTCCGATCTGGATAATGCTTTTAACGCCCGATGTGGTGTGCGTATATGTAGCGGTCGGTGATCCGGTGCGCGCCGTGCAGGTATAGGCTATATCCGATCACTGGCTTTTTCAAATTTCCAGCTTTTCTCGTGCGCAGCTATTAGTGGGCGATGATGCGACTGCAGAATTCCTCGTGCTCGTATTCTATATTATTCACCTTCGAAGTAACTATTGATCGACGATGTTCAATGAGTAATTTGCAGCGTTGGTTTTAGATAGGCGCAACGTCTCGGTGACTGAATACTACCACCCCTTTCAAGTCTGAGGATTGATTCTGAAATTTCCATTTGGTCAATCGCACAATTCCAATAATGCGCTTAGTGGATAATAAAAATAATTACTATGGTATTACTTATTGCTGTTAAGCTAATAAATATTACAATGATTGTTGTTCATCTTTTCTGTAAAAAAATAAAAAATGTAAAAAATTTAACTTTGTAGAGAGTTAATTGAATTCTTCTATTTCTCCAGTAACGCGTTTTTCCAGACGTTGTTTTTTAACAGTCGTCTGAATTTGAAGTAGTAATAAACTACCATCATCGGAATTGCAAAACTGATGAATAATAGTAAATTCACCTGAAAATTAATGAAAATGTACTTTTCACTATTTCAACTATTTTTAATAATTCAGAGATAAGGTATCATTATTATTTTTAATATTATTATTATTATCATTTACCAAGAATTATTTGAATTACAAAATGAACGAAATTAATTCTTTTTTCAATAAAATTACAGATTTGTAAAGGATGGCGATAATTAGCCGCACAGAAACACCACGAACGACTCGCATTAAACATCGTGAATTCAATTGTTACCTTTTCAATGTACACGAGTGGAATATTGATTTGTCCGTTTCGTCAATTGTCACTTCCGTGAACAGTTTTCCAGTCAATTTGGTTCGGAGACTTAGCCGGAGAGCTGAAGTATCGCTGCCATCGAGTTTGATTAGTCCAAAGGATTCGCGCGAGCCTCTCGCTGAATAATACGCCCGTATCCTCGTGTGTGTGCGAGTGAATTGGATTAATGGGCTCGCGACGTAGGACGCGTAACGATTTCAAGTGCGTACAAGCCCTGAAGTTATATATATGTTATATCGGTGATTACGCGAGGATGCGTGCGATTCGAGGAGAAGAAAAGGAGCAGATTCACGTATATTACACATGGGACTATACAATGAACAACGGATCGCGTCGCTGAGCCTTTATGCATATGGTTTACTTGTTTCCCGAATAAAAATCGCGTTCCCATGGGTTTGGCCAGAGCACACTCACACAAACACGGGTACATAATGAAATCGGGCCAGGTTCATGCTTGGCTCTGGTCAAACGACATTAGCGCGCGCGCGATGTGTCGGTGCGCTCGTCGCCATTGTGTGTAATGCGCGCATCCACGCACACGGCTCCGGGGCGCGCTCGTGAGGAAAAAAAGAGAGCGGCCGTGTTACACACATATATATGCGCGAGGAAATTCGCCCTTGTTGCATATACATGATATGTTACAGCTACAGCCGCGCGCGAGCATTGTCACGATGACCGGACTCGATTTCGGTTTTCGTAGATTTACAATCGCACGCGTCCTCGTGTCGCGTTGTATTTTAATCGGGTCTTTTCCCCCAGCTAGAAAAATGATACGCGTATACTCTGGTGGATGTAGCGCATCTCTCCATACCTGGATCGAGTGTATAATTGCGAGAGGCGAATTTTACGCGTTTACAGACACTTCAGTGAAGGATGTAGCCAGGCGCGGGTTTCTCGGGGCCTCGCTGCTTTTTTTCATTGGCCGATCGATTTTCAGCTGCTGCTGCTGCTGCTGCTTTGGAGGAGCGACTTGGCCGAGCGACGACTCGAGTCGCCCAAATACGTGCCATTAGATTTAATGGCGAGTATATACAGTAGACGCAGCATCGTGACGAATCGAAACTGCCGAGGAAATTAAATCACCCGGGGCCGATATGTGTCGTCGCTGTAAAATGAAATTCAGTCCGGGCCGCGAGCTCGCGGTGGAGGGTCTCGATTCGCACGTGGCAATTTTCAAAGACGATTATGTCGCTCGCTCGTGTCTGTGTTTCAAAACTAACGCACTAAACGTAGTTGATGAGTATAATAAATTGTTCATCGAAACTTGTCGATTAAATGAATCTCGGATTAAAAAATATACCCAACTGCGACTTGGCTCCGAGTGTAGATGGATTTTCCGTCTTTAGTTCTTTCCGCTAGTGCACTGATGGTGGTGGTGCGCAGTTGGGAAGGGCGAGGAAATCCGACGAGTGAAAATTGCGCGGCTCGACGGTAGGTATATGGAACGCGGCGACGGCGGCAACGACGGCAATCGGGGCGAAGAGAGCCGCTAATGAGAAAGTGAAAGTCCCTTAGACACAGCTGGCCGGATAAAAGCGCGGAAACGCGATAAAGGCCATATACGCGCTGCGGAGTCTCGGGTTTGCGCGGAGGCCATAAAAAAAAATCGCGGGGCAAGAAGCTCTTCTCTCTCTCGCTCGCTCGCTCTCTCTCTCTCTTTTGTTTCTGGCTGTACGCGAGTACAAGAGGGAGGCTGTGCGTGTGTGTGCAGCTCGATTCTCGCGCAGTGCGTGCGCGCGAGCGATCGATGCGTAGCACGGGCTGCGGTCCCCATGGCAACGCTGCGCACGCGGCCGATCCGCCTTGATAATCGTCTCTCTCTCTCTCTCTCTTTCTACCCTCTCCTCCTCTCCATACCTTGGCGCTGCGGCGGCTCCTTCCCCCCCGACTACTCGCCGCACGTCGACTATATAGCATCGCACGCACGCTTCTCGTATACGCGCTTTTTTCTCTCTCTCTCGCTCGCTCGCAAGCACGCGCTGCTGTTTTATTCCCCCGCGACGCGATCCTCGAATTCGTCCCGTGCGTCGTACGCGCTCGTCTTCTCTGCGTAAAAATGCACACACTCGCTGTGGGATCTTTGGGTCAAGCATTTGACCATGTGAGTTTTTTGCGTGATGCTTCAAGTGGAAGAGCGCGCGCGACCGGCTAATAACTCGTGTCCCGAGACGCGCGCGCGTCAAGTCTATAAACGTCTCGATTCTCCGTCGATTCGCATCCCGATTCGAGAGTGAGCAGTCAGATTTCGGAGCGCGATAAATTCAACGAATTTTTCAAAATAAAATCAATTCAGTTGACGAAACGTTTACGTCGGGAAAGACTCGGCGCTGCCTGTCCCGAATAGCGAATAGCTGATTATATTGTCACGAATAAACCTTCGTTTTCTGAAACATCTCTTTTTTTTTATGGAACGTCCGTCTCGGTGGTGGTGGCTTATAACTCATCGTTAAATATTAAAACTGAAGCAGTCGAACGAATTGAACAATAATTATCTACAAAAATGTTGAGTTATTCGGCCATAAAATCTTTGGTCTACCGTGGATGTGAAGAAGACAACTGGTACTCTTCTCCTCTTAAAAAATAAATATAATTCATAGCTCGACTCTCGAGTAGAAACATCCGCCCCGGACTCGAGCCACAACGGTCGCACAATATAATGAATCCTCCACGTCGAGTATCGCAATTCTACATAATAATGAGCATATATAAATAATTATAAAGGGATTATAGAGGAATTATAGAACAAATAAGAACTCGATAAATTCTGAGTCAGCTATTACGGAAAAAATATGTATCTGTATCTTAGACTTCTTGGACCTGTACAGAAATACTGTTGATGATTAAAATCCAGCACGTTTGTCAGTATATCTACGGGAAAACGATAAACTGTGTTACTATTAAGGTACCTCTCACGGAGTCACGCTAATCTCACGGAGTTTTAGCGTGCAATTGCTTTCCAAAAGATTGTGCTCTCCGATTTTCCTCAAGGAAACGAATAATTATTCACTGTAAAACTGATGGCGTAACAGTTAAGCCATGAGACTTTGCATTACTATTGTCTTAACTATTACTCGTTGGGCATTTGGCATAGGTATATATATGATGACTCGAGTCATATAAAAATTAAGTCAGTGTTAAATTCGTGCATTGTCTAATATAACTCACATACATAAATCATACGATTTTTAATTATTTATTTTCATGAATATATACATTCATTTTTTTTATCATATTATTCATTTGAGGAAAAAGTTTTATAGATGTACAAACGATCAGAAATAAGATTTGGGACATTCTTTAATCTTTTTATTTTCTGAAGCGTATCCAAACCCCAAGATGTTAATAAGTCATCCGTATGTCGATGAACCATGGCTTTGATTCTTCATCTGATGATTTGGACGAATTTTGAATGTATATGAAGTGATCGTCCGACTGTTGCGCGAGCGATGGCGCGGCGAGCACTATATATTGGCGTGACAAGGATGCGCAGTGCGCCTTCAAAGTCGCGTGGAGTACCTCTGCGTGTTTCTCTCGACTACCCCTGAAGATAGTTATAACAAATCCGTATCGAATCCTCAATTTCAAATCGTTATTTCTTCGAGACTAAAACAGAATTTCGAAGCGATACCGTCGACAACAAAGAATGCGGAAAAAAACGCTCGAAATATTGCCCGTGAATTTCAAGGGCTCGGGACGTACGCTCGGCCGGTGCGTGAGTATACGTCGGCGAGGAGCCGAATGATCAAAATGAAGCGCGCAGCGAGAGAGAAAGTGCGCCGCGTCGCGCGCGCGCGTGCGATCGATAGCCCGCAAAACTAGCACACGCAACCGACGCCCCTACCCCCACACCCCGCTCGCTCTCGCCCTATCCACGGCTCTACGTTTTTCTCGACCCAACTGCGATTTGATTTTCTTCTCTACAGCCTCCCCTCCCCCCGCCGCCGCCGCCGCCGCATCCCTGCCTCGCCCCGCTTTTGGGTGTTGCCGAATCCGCTGATGCTTAGCTCGGCGCTAGACAGTTTGATGCAATTGTCATATCGTACAATTCCGTCGTACACTCCACGTATCGAACATTTTTTATTGCAGCTCGTCGGGACGTTTCTTCCGCCCTCGAACAGTCTCTCATTGTCGATAATTCTAATACGCACTTTTTTCGCAAGGCATTTTTCCATAAATCTTCCGTTTCATTCTCACAAGTTCGCGAGCAATATCGAGATATCAATTTTTATGTCAAATCGACAAGTTTCTAACGTGCGATGCACCGGGAGAGGAATCTTATTGTGGGAATTACTATTTTTTTTCATATAGGAACGCAATGACGGATGGCCAACTACGAGGGTTTTGAAAGTGGCGTTCGTGAAAATGTCGCATAAGAACTTTCACTATCTTTCGACGCTGTTGTTTTCCCCAATGGCCCTCTGCCACCGCGTTACTAGACAAAATAGGAATTTCGCAATACGTATACACTGACACGCGCGATAATCGACGATTCGCACATGTATACGCGGCCGACTCTATCTACGGAAGCTCAAACATCCCGAGCGTGTATGGAGCGGTGTCGGGAATCTGCGGCCACGTGATTGACAGTCGTGCGCGGGTGAGAAGCCCACCCGCGCAGTGTCCCTCAGCCGGTGCGGCGGCCGCTACCTCAGCGTGCGTAACATAATGAAATCGCGGCGTGTCGCACAGGTGGTTAGTCGGTTCTGGCGCAGGGGAGAAACGACGAGCGGCAATACACTGCGGGTACGGAGAGGGAGCAAGACGGGCCGTTTGAATATTTGGGTTAAGCTGTGAATGACAGTCGAAACAGGCGCGCGCGCGTCGGAGGGTGCTGCAGTCGCGCCGAGCATCAGACGGAGGGGAGCCCGAGGTATATATATACGCGCGTATAAGTGTATATAGCCGGTGTGCGGAGCGCGCGCGGCACGCGACCAAAAAGAAACCGGCGGTATTCCTCCCTCGCAGCAGCCATGCGGATTCCGCACGACCCCCCTACGACGACGACGCGGCGTCGGGAAAATCGTACTGCAGCACACACGCACCGAGCACGGCTCACTTTTCATTTGCTCGCGCTCGCTTACTCCGCGAGCCTGCCACTCCATCATCGGACCTCCTCTATCTCGATTCCTTCGGCTGATTGGCTCCGGCTAACTAACCCGTTCTCCATCGAACCTCCGTTTTTCAAATGCTTACTCTCCACCGACGTTTCTTCCTACTTATATATACCTACGGTCGATTGTCAAGTGGTGTCGAAACAATGAGTTCTGACGTGAGAATTGCCTCGACTCGAGAGATCCGTCGTCAGGAAAAATTTCCAACTGTAATGACCGTATTCTCTTATTCAACAAAACATCAGCGGCTCTGGAAATCTCGTGCATGGATGGAAACTTGCTCGGATATATTGCTCCAATACGCATGAGCGAAAAGAATGTTGTCTATGCGTCTCCATCTATATTTTTTAGCGGTTTATCTTTAGGCTTTCGAGACGAAAATAATTAGGTAAAGATTCGTCGCAATAGAAAAATTGTGGGTTTTGTATTGACTAATTCATCCGGATCCAAAAAAATCGATATCCTGCTCCAACAATGAGTTCTAAAAATGTAAAAAAAAATATCTATACATTGTTGAAGAATCGCAGAAGAAGCTCTATTGGTTCCCCCTAATCAAACTTGATTGCTTAAATATTGTAAAACATCGACAAAGCTAAAGTTTTTTTTACAGAACTGATTACGAGCAAAAAAATGTCTTATTTTTTTCGAGCAAAAAAACATTATATTCTCAAAAAAAATTATTCCATTACTAGTCCTTCCAAATGCATGTATGTCTTCTTTGATACGCATATATATATATATATCTGTCCAAACTACATACATATTCTTTCAAGCAATTCTCTCCAAAACTCTCATCAATTGTACCACGTCTCGACTCCTGTACGAGCGTCTCATTAATAAATGCCTCGTCGAGAGCGACGGAATCGCCGATCATTAAATCTGTCTGAATCGACCGAGCCAAGGATTAACGCAGTAGTGCGTACATTGTGTGCGTATATATGCATGTATGTACATATAGCCGAAACCAAAGACGAGTGTTGCGAGTAGCATTAATTCACACAATGACGCTGCTGCTGCGGTGCAGTGTGACAAAAGCTCGACATTTCAACTCGGCGAGACATTGTCGTCGCGCGACGAGTATTAGGTCCGTATAGCTGGGCAAAAAGTGCCAATGCCACGCAGGTCGCGCCGAAAGAATCGTTCATTATATCCAGGAGCCACGCATATACATACAGCTCTTTCGCTCTCTCGAGCACTGATTGAAACAGCACACACACACACATACGCGCACAACGGAGAAGAAGAAGAAGAAGAAGAGAAAAAAAGGCCCGGGCCTTTCAATAAAGCTTAATGACGCGTCCCCGAATCATAAATGCCAATTACCAGCGGCTCTCGCTCGTGTCTGTAACTGTGCGCGTGTATCGTTATATACACACATGTACACGCTATAACACACTCGGTGCACTTGGTCGAGAGGTCAGTCACGCACGGAAGGGCCAAGCCAGAGAGCTAATGGCCTGTGTATACACGCATATATGAGCGCGCAGCGGGAGGGATATACAGTGGCAGACGGGGAGGCGCGCACCGGAGGGAAAGGCGCGAAAATCCGGGCTAAGCTGCGGCAAAGGGTTCGCGAAAATCGGCCCCGTGGCGCAACTTGTCGGCAGCCGGCCGTTGTTTCTGTGTATACGTCGGCATCGCTTGTTCGACTGGCCGCTAAACCGGAAGTCCCCAAAATCCGGGTCAAATCCACGTTGGCTTTACTCGTTTGCTCCTCATTACCCTCTAACCGCGACTACAGCCCCTATCCCGCGTGTCTTCTGACTTCTCTCCGTTTCTGCACATTTGCTCGCCACGATATATCCACCTTCTGCATAAGTCAGGTTTGAGGTTCCAAAAAGATCGTAAGGACGATGTTTTAATCTTGTGATTTGTGTTGAGGAAAAGCCAAATTTCTGCCAGTTTCATTTTGTTTCGTGCTTGAGTTTGGTAAATCATGAATTTATCTGATTTTCTTATTTTTCAGTGAGAATTGTGATGCAGCACAATAAAACAACGAGGTGCCTCAGTAAAACTGTCTATACTTTATATTCAAATACACATATATCTACCAAACTGATGCTACTCAGGCACTCACTACCTACCGTCATACTTTATATATCCCATTTATCAACCATGATAGTTTCACAATATTTTACAGCAGTGTGACTGAAATTAGTGTATACCAATCGCCGTCCGCGCACACTTATCTTTGCCTCTAATTTGTTCATTTTTTCCTAATCGCAACAGTCACTTGAATCTTCATTTAACTACTTACTTCTGTCTTCCTGAAATTCGATAAAATATTAATTCAATGACAGAATGACGAATGTGAATCTAAGTACTTGAGTCTCACTTGAATTTCGTACATATCTTCAATCAAGTGAATTTCCATGTACATAAATCAAAGAGACAGTGTATTTTTATCGAACGTTATACTTCGTTGGTACGGATGTAAAAATCACGCCAAATGCAAAATAAATCCCTCGTCACACAGACGTTCAATAGCTTGCCCGAGGTCTCACCGCTGCACAGACATAACAAGTTTTCGAACTAAAAATCAATTTTCCAACAAATTGAAAACTGATGAGTGTAGGGATATAGACGTTTCCGACTGGCAAATTCCGGCTGCGAGTACATCTAATCTAAAATTCGGCCGGCGCGGCGTAGACCGGTGCCGGGTGCGCAGATTGGGTACAGACACGCGGCGACTCGGCCAAATGACAGACACGCAGCGTGTACGAAATTCAAAATCAATCGAGCGCCAATACACATCGGAGTCGGAGCTTTGCGCGCGTATACACACACACACAGACGCTACGCGCGCGCGAGAGAGAGAGGGTTACAGCGTTGGCGAGATTAAAAGGAAGTCGTCGCCGTCCCTGCGCCTCCGCGCGTCTCGCCCGTCTCCCCATCAATCACAATTACATATCCCCTGGCTCTCCCCGGCGCGCGGCTCATAATTACTGCGCGCCCGTAACTCTGGGCTCGCGCGCGCGGGTCCAGCGCCCCACATACACACGCGCGCGCGCGCTATACCGGGAAAAAGAAAACGAAAGTCTCACTTACATACGCATCTCTCGCGCTAATTGGCCGAAACGCCAGCGAGACGCGCGTCGAGCAGGTGTATATACATGTATACGCGCGCGGGTGTGTATAATGGAAAGCCTTAAAGCGCGAGTGCGTACGGCTCGGTGCAGCGTATGGATTACTCTAGCCGCTGGCGGGGTACGTACATTTTTTTTCCAATTTGGCGTCCTGCGCTCTCTCTCTTGCTCCTTGGCGGAGAGGTGGTTCGCGCGGGCGAGAGCCCGGGGCTGTCTTTGTTGGGTGCTTTGATGAAGCAGCCGAGCGTCGAGCTACCCTCGCTCCGGTGCACGCGCGCCCGCCTATACGCGCCTGCAAATCCACCCCTCGAGCGGCTCGAGCTGCAGGTGGGGGTGGGCGAGCCTCGCGACGACACGCGCACCCGTATATATACATGTGCGAGAGCGTACGCACAAGTGCGCGCACGGCAAGAGTCGAGAGAAAGAGACGAACTGCACCGGCCGATCTATATATACACGCGCAAACGGACCCGAGCCTCCACTGTATACTCGCGAACGCACAAGCAAGCACCCACTGCTCGCGACGAGTGCCCACTTCATCCCGCGCGCTCTACCCGGCTCTCCTATATATGCAATAACGATTTTCAAACGAGCCCCGAGCGAGCGCGCCCGACTCTCTACACGTATATACATATTATACGCGAACTCGAGCCACGACGTTTTTACCAATTAACGTGGACGATGTGTGTGTGCATACGTACGAGCTTAGACCCGAGCTTCGGCTTGCAATCGTCCCGCTCGTACACGCGCAGCCAGAGCAATTATACGGAAAAGTCATGTATGCGAGCTCCGGGTGTTTCGAGAGCACGCGAATTTCGAGGCTTTCTCGATAGCAGCGAGTCTCGCTGCATATGGAGCCAACTCGTTTCAGCGCCGTGATGAGTCAAGATCCTGTATAATCATCATTTAATCAAACGAATCAATGAAAAATAAGTGTATTAATCGTTCTGATGTAGTAACAATCCTTGAATATAATTCAAAGTACACAGATCGATTGTACGTGAATCGAAATTGAAGATATAGAACTGCGAAATCATCTGATATTTTTCTATAGCCTGTACCTGTATACATTAGATATGTATAAGTTTTACACATTGCATAATCACTCCGGACAACGGGCAAATCCTGTTGGGTGGGTTTTAAACAATTCTCGCCCGATCGGCCCTACGATGAATCAATCGAAATGGACTCCCAGGTCGTACGATTCATTTCGTGCGCGTGGCTTTTTTATCCCTAAACTTCCACTGGATCGCGTCGGATGCCGCGCTAAGAATCTTCTCGGCTGGGACCGTAAAGGAGCTAAAAAACAACGCGAGCTCGTAAACGCGTCCGACCGCGAGGACGTGTCCAACACTCGTGTGTTTTTGATCCGCGAACGTGTAAACGGTCTGCTAGATCCCCGTAAACATTATCGTCAGACGCCGCGCCGTAACCGGTGGAACAAGCGAAAATCGTATCGGCCCAATAATCCAATGGTACGATATATATATATCCAACGCGAAACGCGGTACATAAAAGTGGAGAGTGCGTGGTTGATATGCGTGCGCGTCTAGCAGCGCTCCGGCGAAGTCCTTATAGCAGCAGCGGCTCTCGAGCTGCGCGCGTGCCTGACCTCATCGGCTCATCCTCCCCTCGCGCTCCACTCGGCAAAGACGCGCGCGCTTGCGTTTCGCTCCGGCTATCTCTCGCCCTTTCGCCCTTTCAACTGCTGCACGCGCTGCAAAATCCACCTCCTTCTCCTCTCCCTCCTACAGCCCATGTGGCAATCTTATACCGTGCTTCTTCTTTTTTTTTTCTCTCTCTCTCTCTACTTTTTTTCCTCCCCTTCGGGCGTGTATTCCGCAATTTGCCATGCCGCCGAGATGTGAAATCTCCCTGTGGCCGTATCCTGGCTGGGAATGATACTCTAGGCAGATTCCACCGATTCCCTCCGTTATGGCTCGTGGGGATTTGCGCTGTTGTAGAAATGGCTTTTTCAAACGGCGTCTTTTCCCCTAGATAAACACAAATTTTTATTTCCTCAAGACTATTGTTGCGCTCAATCGAGCGATGAAATACACGAGTGTTCGGAGGAATTCCGCGCGAGCGTTTTGCCTTTATTTCGGCGAATACTTTGTTCCAAATTTAGAGCGCGAGGACAGCGCGCGTGGGGTTGCGCGCCGTGAAAAAGGAACCGAGTTTGTTTGTTTTAAGAATTTTTATTGGCTAACACTTATGTTACAAAGCAAGGAACCGAGTTCAAAGTCGGCAACGCTGCTGACATCTGGCGGCTCCTCCTCGACTTTCACTCGAACGCTCGAAGGATAATGCACATCCTTTAATATTTATTTTTCCCTCCTAACGACTCCGCAATTTTTTTACAAACATATTTACGCTAATGACGACGTGATTGAGTTAACAAATGTAACAATTCAGTCGTACTAAAAAAAAAAGAAAGGATGTATATCTGATTTTTAATAAGACATTATTATTTATACATATTTATCAAGAGAAGAAAGAGACAAAGGAATTATATAAATATAAATACAGTGGGCAGTAAACAATCACCTTAATAATAATTCACTAGTTTCACAAACTTGACTCGTTTCTCTAAATCACATGCACCTCGATTGATCCCGACAAAAAGCCGTCGAATCATCGCATCGACGTCAAGCGACGCGGAACAAATTATTTCTCCTCAGCTCGGCTCGTCGCATAATAGCATGCAGCGCGACGGGTTCTCTCTCTCTCGTTTTTTTCCTTTTTCAAGGCGGCGAACGAAACTGGTCCCGTTTCGCCATTTCACTTAGTTCATTTGTCATTTGCCGGGGTATTCGTCGAGTCATTGGTATTCAAGCTCAGCGACCGGTGTCTCCATTCAATCGCCGCGCAACGTTCGAGCCTCGGCATCTCTACGTACGCCAACTGCGCACACGTGTGCGCGCGCGCGCGTGCGTACACAGGAACGTCTCGCCGATGGTTAGCAAATCGAAGCGCCTCTGCTTTCCACCCGTGCGTGAGGCCTGGAAAAGGAAGAAAAAAACGAAGAAGAAGAAGATCGCCTCGGCGACCGATGAATCGTGCGAGAGAAACGGGTGTGACGATTTGCGGTAGCGCTCGTCGGATGAGAGACGAATCGACGCAAGTCCGACGCAATTACAGAAGCTGCGCGTCGCTGCAGGGTTGCTTCTTTTTTTACTCTCTCTCTCTCTCCTCTCAGTAATCCAGCGTGACCTGACACATGCAGCCGTGTGGAAACCAGAAAACGTCCGTGTACAGCCGATTGCCGCTCCCCTCCAGGGCTACCAATCTCTTCTGTACGTACTGCTGCTGGCATTTGCTCGTGTAGCCCAGTGGCAGCGAGCACAGGCCGTCGCACGTGTCGCTCCTGCGAGAACGGATGGAAAAAAGTTAGCGAGCCCCGAAGGCTCGTTTGAAAAAAAAACTTTCTCAGCCCCCGTTCACCCCTCGAAACACTAGTCAAATTTCACGTGGATTTATCCTGTCATTAATAAGTGTAATGTCCACATCGAGTTTTTGTTTAGACTTTATTCTTCAGTGTCTCGGCAAATGCTTCCATTCAACTTTTGCCGCAATTTTCTCTCACCCCTTCTTCGTCACGCGCATTTCAATTTCAAATTGTCTCATCATCAAGGGATTCGAATTCGAAAAGCAGTTTACTCGTAGAGAACGTCGATTAACCAAAAATGCGGACTGAATACAAAGTACAAGATTCCTATTTTTGTCAGATCCCCACGGGTAAGGCGGCCCCCTAGACGTTTATCAGGTTCTCTCTAGCATTTAGAATGTTTTTCAACTGAACATTCCATCTGAATTATTTTTTGTTTTTTGGTAATTTTTTGAAATTTTAGGGAAAAAGCATTGGAAATGTGCTGGAGCACAAAATTGGAGTGCCAGCATAATTATTCCATACGAGAATTAATTCGATTTGGAGGATAAACCGTCAAAGTAAGAGACGCTCACATGCATATTTCACTCCTGACGAGCTGCGAGTACTTGGCCTGCTGCTCGAGGTTCACGACGAACATCCAGTTGCCGTGGTTGTTGAGGGCAGCCCTGGGCACGACGGACTGGGTGCGGGTCGGGCATATGGACACGGGCTCCGAGCCCGACTGCCTCTTGGCCCGATTTCTCGACGTCTCGGCGAACTCGAGCAGCGGATTGTGGTGGCGCGTGCGACCCGTTTGCCGCTGGCCCTCGGCGACTCCTCGGGAGTTTCTAAACGCGACGCGGCGACAAGAAAAGAAAAAAATAAAACATCGATTAATTATAATAAAACCGAACGGACTTTCTCGGGAACCGTTAGCCCTCCTTGTCCGTGCGCCATTTGTTGAATAGATTTATCGGGGCTACGCGAGAGCGCCGTATCGCCGTGGTATTATGTAAGCACGCGTGTGTATACCTGTGTCGCCAGGGGCCCTGCCTCGGACCGACCACCTCGGCCTGGTATTCAGGACGCAGCTGATGGCTCTGGCTGCGCTGACCGATCACCGATGCACCACCCGTCAGATATGGATTGACGCTCGGCACCGGCAGATACCTATCAATTTCATTTTAGTCCAACAATATGTAGCTCGAGCATAATGTATACCGGGCATATTCCGAGCCGCATCTCTCACAGCGATCTGCTTCACCTCTTCGCATCTGTTTGACGAGTTTTTTTCTCAACACTTCTTTTGGTCTAGTTTCAAGCGTAAGTTTTTTTTCTAGAAATTTTCGGCCTCTTTTTTAACCTTCAAAACTGAGCTTTTTTTTCATTCGAAAAAAAATGTATAAAGGAAACATATGGTGGCAAAACGTGATTTGTTTTTGCATATTTTCGTTTGCATATAAACGAAAATATGCATATAAACGCTTTTGCATATAAACGCATATGTGTGTTTCTTAGAAGGACTTTGAGAAATATTGTATTCGACCGGTGCGTTCAACGTGAATAGCTCTTGCGAACGCGGAACACTCGTCACCGGCCACTCATGGACTGGTATACACGCGTCTTCAAAATTTTACGCACTAGTTGATTTTATCTCGTGAATTTTTGTCATTTTTAAATTGAATAACAAAGTAGATAATATTTTCGGCCGAATATACGTTGTTTCAGTCCTCGATTCAATAAAAAAAAAATAATTAATTCAAAACGGAAGGCAAAATTGAAGTTTTCTATAAATTTTTCAAACAAATCCGAAGTGATTAGGCAGATCACTGAGTGACGTAACTCTGAATATGACTCACATTTATTTGGTTACTATGCGTTGAGCGGATATCGCTTACCTATTGTGCGTCGCGTTCAGTGGCACCTCGTAAACCAAAGTAGTGGGCTGGGCTTGCGGGTAGAGAGGAACTTGCGCTGGGTAGAGTTGGGGAGGCACTTTGGGCCTAGGGTAATCGTATCCGTACTCGTAGTCGGGCTTTTTGCTGGAAAATAATTAAAGAAATAATTCAACTGGTCGCGGCTGTATCGGATTCGATCAACTCACCTGTATGCGCTAAAGTCCTCTGGAGACTCGTCTCGAAGGAACTTGTCAATGTCCTCGGTTCGCTTGTCAATTAAAAACTTGATGAGCTGCCTGGAAATTAATTTATAATCAAAGCTTGGAGTTATATGAGTTTCGGCTATCGAATGATTTCTTATATTGGAAGGGCTTCATTGATAGTAATTTAAAAATGGCATAAGAAGAAATATATTAGCCAAAGATTCGCGAAAACCCTTTAACATCATAGATAACTCAATAGGAAAGTTGCGCTAAATTTAGATTCTGGAGAGAAATGCAAATTGTAGAATGTCCTTGGCATTAGATGTCATATGGGATTATTTAATATCCGTAGATGTTTTGATTGAACTATAAAACATCCGTTAAAAGGATCATTACTGCTGTATAAAATTGTGCTGCCATAAAATTAAGAGGCAACAGCATTTCCGCGAGTCCCAAAACGATGCCTAAACTTTCACCAAGCCAAGAGACAACGGGCAAAGCTGCTCGATGTTTAATTCAATAGCCTACGCCCAAAACATCAATTTCTTCTCCTTCAGAGACTCGACAATTCCTCACCAACCGACAGTTCAAAAGATCGATGTCGTTTCTCTAATTTTAATATATGGATTTATGAGTCTGTCATTCAAATGCTCTAACGTCGAAATATAACTTGGCTCGCTCTAAATATTGTATACGGATTATTGTGTATACAAATCAACGGTAGAAACATTATAATCGAAGATTCAAATATTCATTATTAGATTATAATTTTCATTATTTTTATTGGAAGTAATACTTAATATAGTATGAAATCGAAAGAAAATTTATAATAAATATATCTCAATGAGATGGAACAATGATTACAAATAAAGTTACCGGTGCAAATTTCAAGAATAATTTTGAAACTCTGCAAGAAATCTTGAACGATAATTAGAATTTATTCGCAAAACACTTTTAATTAAGAAATATTCGAGTAACATAAAATCTCGTTGGGAAAATGCTAAGGTTGACTGTCGAGTATTCTTCAAGGTTTAAGGATTATTATTAACTTTCCCTCTAATCTTCACGGGAATATGTATTCTGATTACAACACACTATAACAATCGCGACAGTGTGTGAATGAACCTCTTTGAAACATTTGATGAATATCTTTGAAACAGTGTACACGACAAGGCCATGGTCATGCTACAGTGATCATCAAGTGTTTCCTTTTGTCTCTACATATGGTCGCGGCTAATTCAACCGGATTCGTTCTTTAGATGGGAATTTGCCGCTCCATAAGATTTTTCGTATATTTTACCATTATCAACCAGTTTATCCTCATAAATTTTTATAATTATGCTGATCCGAGTTTTTTGGCTATTGTTTCATTAGCGTTCAGAAATTTTAATCCGACAACTGAAACTACTCTGCCATGTGATCTACGTCTCTATTGTTTCCGAAACAACTTCATCTTCCATATCGTCGGCTTATGATTCGAAACGCCGCCGAATACATGTTACATCAACTCGCCTGCACGTCAGTAGCGTTAAAATGAGATGGCCATTCCTCGACCTGTCCTCTTTACTGGATTGGTACCAGTGTATGTTCTCAATGCTGACTCGTATCGAGTTTTTTCCGTCTGCCCATTTTCAAGGATGTCTTCAAGAGCCTTCGAGAGAGCGATTACATGTGATCACATGTAATATTTGCTACGGCGCGCGTATATGTCCGCGCTTATTAAACTTATAGGAATTAGAACGTATTAAGTGGGTTGATGTCATTCCGCTCTGAACAGATTGATTTGATATATTTAGGACAGTGTATGGCGAGTTGAAAGCAGTCCTCCTTGTACTGGTTTCAATGAAAATATTTTCATACTTCCTCATTTTTTTTATATCTAATACATGACAGCGTGGAAAAGCCATTAGATCATTCGTAGAAAAACAGATTCAATTTCATTAAGCCACGCGTGAAAAACGAAATTCCTCACGATCAAGTATCGTAATTTTCATTTTCAACTCGGCATTTTGCTTAGATTCTTCTACTTTTATATAAATAAAATATATAACAATAAAATTGTGTATAAAAAATTTAGACAATTCATGTCATTCAATTCAAATTACTAGATAAAATCATCAATCAATATCCGAATGCGTTTTTTCATCCGAATGAGTCTATCAATCATTCTACATAAATCTACACCATCTCTGCTATTCATCCATTACATTCATACCTCGAAGAGCAAAAGCAGTAAACTTATTTTTCACGCATTCTCACTTTATCCAGATCAAATATTATCGTTTCCCAATGAGATCGTAGAAGCATAATCTCGACGTCGCGTCAGCATGATTCCACTGAAAATCGTGGAATAAATAAATTTTATAAATAAAAATCCTCATTTTAATTATCATAACAATGCTTTCCAGAAAATTTCATAACGTTTTCAAAATATTTCTTATGGTGAAGTTTTTATTCTGTTCATCAAACGTTTCTATGACACCTGTATATCATTCGTGAAATATTGGTCCCAAAGCGTTCATTAAACTCGAATATCTCAAATGAAAATTGACATGGTTGAAAGTTTTTGAGACGTTTATAGGACTTCCCGAAGACTATTACATTGCTCCTCCAGCTGGTCGTACATTGTAAACGTTCCCAAAACGTTCCTCGAACGATCAGTGCTGTATACCAGGGACGCAACTTGTATGAGGAAAAAAAGTAATGAACGCCGCGTAGAAGCGATTCTTACTGTGGATATTGGTCTAGGGACTCGCAGAAGGTCAGTCCGGGCTTTGCGCAAGTCGGAGTCTGTCCAGGTGGTGCAGGCACGAATGGCACTTGATGGATCGGCGGCGCGAGCGGGCAGCCGTACTTGGGGCACGGCTCATTGTGGTACTGATACCCATTAGCCGAGAGCTGGAAAGAAAGAAAGAATGGTATATATACGTCGAGGCTCGTGCGTGTAAAAACTGTGTCGGAGAGCCGTTACGTGGGCCCGGGCGACAGCCGCGAATAATCAAGCCCCGTCGAATGGCTTTTCTAAATCGAAATTCCGTTTTGATTTTTTTCTTCTTCCTTTTCTTTTACGACTGCAATCACGTTTATTGGCCGCGACGCGAGGCGCCTCTATCGAGATTCCGACGCGAGAAGCGGCTCTTCGAAAATATAATTACAATTGTGAAACCCGACGACGCTCGATGTCGCGCGCAATTAAATACACACACACACACACGCCGAGCGAGAGTCGCGCGCGCTTTCCATCCAAATCAAAGGACGACGATCGGCCGGGGGGCCGCGAAGGGGTTGAATAGAGAAATTCCGTAATCGCGGATGAATGGTTTTGTCCCGCGCCTGACGCACTTGCGCATGAGATTATCTAACGGAGCGGCTGTGCAACAGTCAGCTTCTTCTTTTGTGCTCGTATATATGTGCGTACTTACACATGCACGGACGCTCGGACCAATGGGACGGTTCAGAGAATAGAGAAGCCGATCGAGCTCTCGAGCGTTATAGCGGCTCGACAGCTGAGAGACGCGCGCGCGAGCGAACGAGAGAGGAAGGAAAGAAAAAAGAGAGAGGAGTGAGATAGACGAGAAAGTCACGCGGCGAATCGAGCTCATTAAGCTTGGCCCGGTCGCGCTCGCGCGCATCTTCTTTTGGCGTATGGGCGAGCGCCGGGCGTTTAACGACAGGGCCAGTTCCCTCTTCCCCTCTTTCTCTCGCGACCGAGAGAGACAAACGTTATTTATGACCGAACTGTTTCTCTTTCTTTCACTCTGCTTGCCCGCGCGCACGCATTTAGCTATATATATAAAGTAGGTGTACCCCAATATGGGCCACCCTTTGTATCTCATATATGTAACCGCTTTTAGAGCAGCGCCGCAGCGCGGAATATTGTTGGTGGTACGGAATAATGAGGAAAAATAAAATTTTGACCATTCGCCGGGTCATTTACTCCAAGTCTTCAACAGTCGCATTTTCTGCTCATTTTTCCACTAGTTACGACTCGTTTCACATAATTCCCCTCAGCTGAGTGAACATTTTTTTAATACACCAACAAGATAAGTATCAGACCGTCTCGCTTGGCTTGTATCGGATCTTGCTGAAAATTTGTGAAATGATTTTCGGACAGCCAAAAAGGCTCGCTAATGTTTCACTAAATACAGATATACTGTACATGCACAAAGTCCGTAATGATTCATGAATATCTCCAGGAAGACGAATCGTTGGGTCTTACAGCTGTACACATGACCTTTTTGTCCGGACAAAAACTATCTAACAAAGTTTCAGCTAGATCCGAGACAACCAGAGGTCTGATCCACTCTCTTAGTAAGACTTGCCGAAAAAAATCGAATGACTTTATAATAGGGTGAGTTTGATCAGGAGGCGCTCATACAATTTCGATTGAACTTCACACAAGGTAAGTTTGTTCAATAGTACAATTGTATTTCGTGCCTCCTCCTCGAGATCAAATAGTAGATACATGCCATTCAATCCCTTGGCATTTCTCCTACATCATCCAATTTCTTTTTTCCATCATACGTCCTTTTTATAAATTGTTTGAACGGGCCTTTGTTTTTTTCTGTCAAGTGTATCCAATACGCGCCACCTCCTCATTTATTGATCATAGATCCCTCTCGATTTTACAAGTCCGATGAGCAAAAAAATTTTTTCAAAATGCTATTACTCGGCGTAGAAAAGTCCAAGCAAAATGCAAATCTGCTATTTTCGATTGCATTGTGTAAACCTTTCATTTCTTGCCAGCAACGTTGGGAAATTCACGTTTAACGCGACGTAGTGACTGTTCGAGTTTGACTGGCCCACATTTAATTTTAATCCCGTTCCTCTTTTATCCCCGAGCCCTGCTTTTCTTCCACCTCCTTCTCGGCATTACATCTTTTTCTTTTCTCACTTCGAATTTCAATCTCGTTGCCGAGAGTCGCGCTCGCGTAATCCGAACGAGAACTCGGCGCATGACACGCGGACTTTCACGCGCGTGCTACGATTTGAAATTCGGATCGTTGTACATATCGTACAAAAGTCAAAACGGTAGGATCCGGGTCGGCTCGTTCGCCACGTAACCAAACATATATCCAGACACATAAAGAGAGAGAGAGAGTAATTAAGCAATATGAACGAAGAAGGGTTATACTCACGATCAACGCGGAGAGCAGCAGACGCGACCACATGTTGGACACTGGGGCGACGACGTGTACCCTCGGGGTGAACTGCTCGACTCAGCTGCTCGCGTCTCGCACTATAAGCCCGCGCCAAACTCATGCCGCGCGCGCGAGTCGACACGCGTGAGCCGCGCGAGCCATCAGCGTCCCGGTCTGCACTGGGGCGATAAACGCGCCTATCCTCATGTCCGCTGATACGGGTCGCACGTGTGCCGTGGCTCGACTGACCAGACCCGCGAGAGAGCATCCGCGGCTCGGTCGCCCGCCACACGACAAGTGCTTGGCCCGTCGCCGCCAAGGTGGGGCTGCCTATACCCGCGATACACACTTTCACTAAGCTCGCGCGCGCCCACCTCGTCTCGCTCACTATACATGTATTATACACACACACACACACACACACACACACACACACACACCTTTGCCGCCTCACGCACCCATGTAGATATGTGTATGTATATTCCCTCAAATGCGCGGCATTTCCTGCTCTGTCATTCGCTGCGCCTCGCCCGCGACACACACGCGGACTTGATGTATATGTAATATATCGTGTGCGCGGGAAATCCCGAGTGTTTATATGGCAGTTGCGCGATATATATGACTCGACACCCTTTTTGCCGCAACGCTTCGCGGAAAATCGCACACGCGGATCCGGGGCTGCATTGCGATCGCGCAATCCCCGAGCTATATTCATACCGGCGCTCGTTTCAAAATGCAAAATCATAAAGTTCACTTGGACGTTAATGTGTATATTGTAAGATACATGGAGAAACGATCCCGTTGGATCGGCTCGTTTGGACGTATAACCACACTACAGTGAGTTTTTCGAATAAAATTTTTTTTTTATTTGAGATTCGACCCATTTCTTTATGGTGATCTTTTGAGGTTTTCCATCACGTAGATCATGCCCATGTTCGACCTGATTCTACGTACACATAATGCGTGAATAAGTATGTTTGAGACTTATTGTTGCTATTGGCTTTCCTTAGACCCGTTTCGAATGAGGAATCGGTATCATTATTCACTCGATTTACTACATGTCTTCTTTACTTGTAATGTGTGGGTGAAAAATGAAATTTTTCGTAGGGATATAGTCAATCGAAATGAATGAATTTTATTCTCACCGGGACACCAGTGGGAATTTGGGTCTTGGATCAGATTAGTACATTACGTGAGTAAATGCGCAAAGTGGTAGGGGAATCCAGCACGAGTTCTGGATTCACCTACTTGCGCACGAGTTGCGTATCTTTTTTTTCGTATTGATGTGCGAAAAGTTTGATGACGACAATGGATGCTTTATACGCGTTCATAGTGTCGTACCCTTGTTGCTCGAGCGCAATGAAGGTGCAACAAGCGTCTGAATATGAATAGGAGTAGGCGAGGAGCGGTTCTTGAGGTGCAGTGACGGGAGGAGACCGGTTGGAGGTGGAGTTATCCCCCCTTCTAACCATAAAAAAAATATCAACACAATACTACGGGAAAAAACGTCCATTTGTATTAAAATTTTATATTTTTAACAAGCCTGTATATATGTATATTTTTTTTCTGCAAGTTGAATCTCTGAGAGTATACCGCCAATAATCGCAAGACGAGCCAAAAACACTGGCACGTTATACTGGATTTCAGTAAAATCCATTTAGAATAAATTGATCCAACAATGATTATTTCATCAAAGTATCTCAATAACCGGCTACTCCGCGGAAGATGATTGAAGCTGTACCAAATGACTATATCGATGCTCTCTATTTATAAGGACGTAGCTCGCTAAAAATCACGCAATAAGGAAGTATCTTAGTGATTGAAAATTAGCGATTTAAATTTGGAAAAAGTGATATAAGAATAGCTGAGTATACATTTATTTTAAACATACAAAAATATTCCGCATGATTAATGCAATTTTCACTGATAGCGGAGTACAAACTATAAACTCTTGGGCAAAGACGGTGAGAATCATTCAAGAATCACCATGAGGTATATCGCTCATTCTTATTCATACCCTATACTTTGTCAACAACTCTTCCACTGATATCCTACAAAACAACTGTTTCCGCGCCTGCGATTCACCTGCTATTCAAAATGCTACGGCAACAGCGAATACTTGGGGCTTGGGGTCGGGCGCCGCGATCAATTCTTACCCCTGCAATACGGCAACCACAGATGCTTGCCGCACTCGCGGTCTACCGAAAATAAGGGGCCCACGAACCACTGAGAATAATTTTCTTCAAAATCAACTTTGATCCTCATAGGACGGTTCTCGACTCCAGAAACAGGAGGTCGGAGATACTCTAGGTTCATTTTATTACAAAATTATTTATTCCGATGGAAATATATCAATGGTATAAGGGCACTACAACTACATTTTCAAAAATGCATTTGGCATGTACCCATTTTTGTATTACACAATTATCTTAGGATTCCTCCGGCTCCCGAAAAGAAAGTTTCCTAGTCCTTTCGACTCATCGCTATACAACACTTTTGATATTTATCGAGATCATATCGACGTGTCTTACGAAGAAAGACACATCTCAAACTGTCCGCGAAGAAAGACACATCTCAATTTGTCCGCGAAGAAAGACACAACTCGCAATCCAGCCGCGAAGAAAGACACAACTCGCGTCTGGCCGCAAAAAGGATACATGGCGCACATCCCACAATTTTCCGACGTAAAAAATATATGGAATGAAAGCTTAGAATGAGTAGGTTATCATTGACAAAAAAAACAAGCCTTTTCTACAGTTTAAACTCTTTTTTCGTTAATATTCGCGGGAGAATAATTCCGACATTTGTCTTTCTTCGTGGACAGATTGCGAGTTGTGTCTTTCTTCGCGGCTAGATTGCGAGTTGTGTCTTTCTTCGTGGCTAGATTGCGAGTTGTGTCTTTCTTCGCGGACAGATTCGGATATGTGTCTTTCTTCGCGGACAGATTTAGTTATGTGTCTTTCTTCGTAAGACACGTCGATATAGAAAATCGAAAATGTCAAATGATACTTAGCGAGCGTCAACGACACTGTTGTACACTGTTCCTACAAGCTTATTTTGCTAATTTTTTTTTCATAAGAATCTGATTTGAGGGTTTATTTGTTTATCAACTTTTCGTATTACCTTATATTAGATCTATCAACACTGAATTCAAAAATTGATTTCAAAAAGCTTTACCCGCCAGCCACGCCGCCATGTTCCATCTTTGCAGGTATTAGAAGTTTCACGTGTTTCCGGTGAGCTTGTAAACACAATGCATGCATGTGAAAACGTTGATTTTACCATTGTCCGCCGATGAAAAATGTTGTTTCGAAATGCTGTGAGGATACGTTCACGTTCGATTATAAATCGTGCATTACACCAGAATAAAACTGCGGCCAAAGTTGCCAGTGAAAAATGTGGAACCGAAAAAATACGAAACATCGGTGTACTCGCTCACATAGACGCCGGTTTGTATTAAGAACCCCTTGTAACTTGATCCATTCGAGGTAGAATAAACGTGTTCTCTCAATGATTCCACTGAAAGTGACTTTTTGAACAAAGTCGATTGATTGTCGAGGAGATTTTTGAGGTTAAGTAACTTCTTTTACGGCATGTTCTTTAATGTATTTTAGGAAAAACAACGACCACCGAGCGAATGTTGTATTATTCAGGATTGATAAGACAAATGGGTGAAGTTCACGATGGAAATACTGTCACTGATTTTATGGATCAAGAACGTAAGCGAGGAATTACAATTTGTTCAGCAGCAGTAACTTTTAGTTGGAAAAATTATAGATTCAATTTGATCGACACACCGGGACACATAGACTTCACTATGGGTGTCGAGCAAACTCTTGGAGTAATGGACGGAGTTGTTATTGTTCTAGATGGAAGTGCAGGAGTTGAAGCACAAACATCTACGGTTTGGAGACAAGCCGATAGGTACTACTTACCTAGGATAGTCTATGTAAATAAAATGGACAGACCGGATGCAGATTATGAAATGTGCCTCAATTCACTGGAGAAGAAATTAGATGCAGTCGCATTCCCAGTGCATTTACCATTCAAGGACAAAAGTGGTCTTGCTGGAATCATCGATGTGGTAACTTTGGAGAAAATTGTTTTTGATAAAAAAAGTCAGGGAAGAACTGTTGTCAAATCAAAACTAAATAGAGACGAGCACTTGGAACTTCTTGAAATTGCTGTAGAAAAACGAAGACATTTAACTGATAAATTATCTGGTGTGGATGATGAATTAGCGAATGCTGTCATTGAACATGACTCTCTTGATGAAGTTTCATCACAAGTACTGGTCGATTCCTTACGAAGAGCTACAATATCTCGTAAAGGCGTACCAGTACTTTTAGGTAGTTCTTATAAAAATATTGGAGTTCAGTCTCTGATGGATGGAGTAATATTATATTTACCCACTCCAGAATATAATCAGTACTCAAAACTATACAAATGTTTTGATGACAATCTTTCTGCAAGAGTATTTAAAATCATTCATGATAAACAAAGAGGTCCTATTACGTTTTTTAGAATTTATACAG
Organism: Aphelinus atriplicis; assembly: GCA_020882685.1. NCBI lineage: Eukaryota > Metazoa > Arthropoda > Insecta > Hymenoptera > Aphelinidae > Aphelinus > Aphelinus atriplicis. Next base: position 65,675,961 of record CM037074.1, on the reverse strand, counting down.
GAACTTTGACGAAGGGACAGAAAATCTACAATATACAAAGAGCCAAAACTGAACAATGTGCACGATTGTATGCTGCCTATGCAGATGATTATGAAGAAATTTCAGAAATTGGACATGGAAACATTGCTGCTCTCACAGGTTTGAACTATACAGTGACTGGTGATCTTTTGACAAACAGTGCGTCAGTTGCAGCTCGCGCCAAAAAGCATTTAGAAACGAAAATCCAATCCAATCCTGATGATGTTGAAAAATTATTTGCTACTGGAACAAATGTACCAGACCCAGTTTTTTTCTGCTCTATAGAACCACCCTCTTTGTCATACATTACTGCGTTAGAAACTGCTTTACAAGAATTGGAGAAAGAAGACCCTAGCCTCAGAGTTAATCATGACGCTGAAACTGGTCAAACAATTTTGGCTGGCATGGGAGAACTGCATATAGATATAATCAAGGAGAGAATTCGCAGTGAATACAAAATTGATGTAGATCTGGGCCAATTACAAATTGCTTACAAGGAAACTATAAATGAAGAATCAAAACATACTCACACTACTCAACACGTAATTGGCAAATCAAAGCACGAAATCTCTGTTACACTTTCCTTAATTCCAGATTATCATGGAAAGGAGCTGCTGATTCTAGATAAAACTAAAGAAAGTGCTGCAAATATAGCGGCGATTAATCCAAGAGTTATGAAAGCTGTTAAGAAAGGTGTAGTTTCCGCTTTTTCCAGTGGGCCAAAATTGGGTTGTCCGATAGTCAATGTGGCCGTAAAACTACATTGGTTGGAAGTGAAATCAGGCACTTCAGAGTCCATTGTCACTGCTTCTGTATCTCAGTGTATAAGAACTGTAAGTATATTTTTCTTCCATCACTGCAACACTTTGTTTGAATAAAATTAATATACTCTTTTATTATTACGTTCATCATGTTAACAAGATTCAATTTTTATAAATTATAAATATATTCATTTTTTCACACAATTCAATCAATTCATTAGTTTAAATTTGCTCAGATGTGGGTATTTTGCTGAGCTATTTTTGTTTAAACTTTTATTATCTACATTATCAGGGTAACGATATTTATAAATTCTCATGATAGGATTCTTGTATTCTTGCCTATTATTAGATTTCGAATCTCCAATTTTATCATTTGCATCTTTTTTTTCATCCTGCATTAGTTTTTCGTACAAGTAACTTTGATTTACGTTTTTCTTGAACTCATTCATATCAACCAAACTTGAATCAGAACGTCTTGAGCTTCTAAAATAATTACATTCAGGAATAACATATGGCTTAATTTTTGCCTTTCGTTTGAAATCAAGGTAATCTTTGATTGATTTCACTGATTGTTTTGAATAGAAGTCTTCAACTATTTTGTCAGATTTAGCTTGCAAATTTCTCAAAAATAACTTGGTCAGTCCATTTGTCGGGCTTAAGGTGTTTTCTCTCATTGGTACAATTTTGCCAGCTGTTTTTTTAGTTTGTGTTGATCTCTCAACATCCTTTATACCCCATTTCATCATGTAAAAATCTAGAAAACCTTGGTATAATCCCGGGGACATGTCATTATCTTCATAATGCTTATCGGCAAAATAAATCCTTCTTATTTGGCAATTGGCACATATTTTTAATCTGAGCAATGATTGAAATTTCGCATCAAAAATCTTGGTTATATTGTTAAAGTCAATTTCTAATTTGTTCCATCCAGGTTCTAGTAACAAATGCATAGTAGGTGGTGCAGATTTCGAGATATTTTTTTTTTTCTGATCTATATTTGAAAAGTTAATTAGATGCCGCGTATCGTCTTTGGTTAAGATTTGCAACTGTATGAGACATTGCATGTTCAGACTTTTCATTATTATCACTAGAAAAGGTAAACTAATGTTCAGCGTTTGATGTGGTTCAGGTGGACACATTATCCATGTTCTTGGGCTATTTGCTTCATCAGCATCTTGTATTTCCAAAACCTTGTAGATAAAAAATATTTCTTTCTATATTATTTTGTCTCTCATCTACTGTCTATGATCTATAAATTATGTGTTGAACGTAACCCATACATAAATTCTCAAAGCTCTTTACTGTCTTTACTTACGGTTTCATTTAAATCTTTGTCTAGTACTTTTCGAATGGATCCTGTTCTAGATTTTTGTTTACTCCAATATTCTAGAGGTTTGTCACTAGTACTGTACAGCAATGATACATATCCACCCTGCATTCGTTATTTTTTTTATAAACTTTAAAATTTAATTTATTCCGAATTTTAAATCAAGTTTTGATTTTCTCTTGTAAATTTTGATGATTCAGACCTAAAGGTTATGATAAGCCTAGCTAACTTCAATTGTTACAGTATACATGTAAACAAAGAATTATAGTAGATCATTATCATTATCATTATTATCATATAAACTATTGAAAAAAATTAATTTCCGAATGCAAAGTAAAAATAATCTATCAATGTTGAGTACAATTTTACATACTTAATATTTTTAATATTTTCAGATGTTTGAGAAAAGTGGATCAATACTACTAGAACCAATTATGGATTTAGAAGTTGTAACATTAGATGAAATGTCCTCAAACATAATTGGAGATTTAGCCAAACGAAGATCAGAAATAAAGTGTATAGATGTGAGAGGTCAATATAAAACGATATCATGTTTGATTCCTCTATCAGAGCTATTGGGGTATTCAACTCAACTTAGAATCATCTCATCTGGACATGCTAGTTTTACAATGCAGTTTAGTCACTATCGACCAATGAGTTCATTTGATGAAGAAGAAGCCATCAGACGAGTGACTGGTTTTTAGATGACGAATAACTTGTTATTGCATTTGTATATATGTAATAGATAAGTAAGTAATTTATATTATGTAAATAGAAATCAATGTTTATGTAAATAAAAATTTATTCAAACACTTTAATATAAAAAATTATTAGATTTCGTTAGTAACAAGTAAACATTAGAAATTGAAAAAAGTGTTTATAAGTGCAATAAAATATACTTTCATAAAATAGTATAGTATGATAAAAATTAAAACTTATCAAGCGTCTTAATTTTCATTGAATCAATAACTCAAGAAATGAGTGAATATTCGTATGATACCGGGGGTAATAAGAAACAGGTCAATTGTTTTCATAGTTCCAAGGCCTTTTATTGGCTTTTTGAATTAAACAAAATATATTGCATCGTCGATGGCGCCTTACATTTTCGTTACACAATCGTCGATTAATCTCGCATCTGCGTGCAGTGAAGCTCGATGCCCCCGAGATTCAGCGAAAGTAAAATAAGAGATTACTAGCGTTACTACTGAGAAGCTCTTTGACAATCATACTTGTCTTCAATTAATAAATTTCATTCTCGGGAGCTCGATACCACGTCGCAGGTACTTCTCGCTCGCATAAATATGTATATATATTAATATTGCTCAAGGTCATGCAAAATTGTCGTACGTTACAAAATATAGTTTCAATATATATAAATATATATATATTATATGTATGGATGGATTAAACATTATACAATATTCATCGAAGCACACAAACGCATTGTCTGCGTTAATACGACAAGAAAGTTTGTAACAGACCAAATCGGATCTTACAGGCATACATATTCTTTATAAAAGTTCGCCCATGAAAAATTCATTTGATTAAGAATAAAAATTGCACGTTCATGAACAATCGAAGCTTTTTCTCTCTCATCACAAGAGAAAGGAAAATGCAGAGACCCGTTTGGCTGTCGTAAAATCAATTGTTTACTTTCGTTCAAGGTATCTTATTGGCTACAATGACTTTTAGACTAAATTTATTCTCCTAGAAAATCTATCATTTCATCGCGCTGTATAGTTTACAAATATAAAAATTCACTTATCAAAGAAATGACGAAAAATCTTACTCGATAAAACTACTTCGTCTCGGTGCTCCTTCATCTTTCTCTCTGAAAAAGAATGGCAAAATGTTTCCTCCTCTTCTCAAATTCTCGCCCCCTATCACTTTGCACAAAGAAGTTTCGCTGTCGTTGGTGGCCCTTGACAATGCGACCAAAAACAATCTGTATCTTTCTTTGAAATGCTCGACAAAGCACTGCGCCTGGCACAATATAATGTCCATATCCAAATGTAAACATACAATTCTGCACGTAATGACAAAAGGGACCATCCCGACACACGCGCCGTGTGTCTTCTCCAAAAAAGAGCGGAAAACACTTAATTCAAAACTTGTTTACTGGTCGCAAGTAACATTACCAGCTTTATTACTCGTGTTTCAAAGTACAATACTGAAAAATTGACATGTTTACAGGGTTACATCGTTACATCATCATCGCACACGAGACGTATCTCTCTCGCTCTCGCTCTCCGCAAGAGTGAGCATGTGTGTGTGTCTGTGTGTGTGTGTATTTGTGTGTCTGTGAGCGTGCGTGTGTGCGTGTGAATGTGGGTGCGTGTTGGGTGCGAGTGTTGCGATGACACGTCCGAGTGTGAAAAATCCTCGGGAACATCAAGAGCTTGACGCGACCGGCGCTCGAGTCGCAACGAGCTTCGCGTCGAGCGATGGAGTCGGGGCCGGTCGTCGCATCAGGCGACAGAATTATATACTATACACATATATGGCAACTCGCGCGCGCGCGCCCCCCGTTGGCTCGTTCGCCGAGCCATCGGGGCCGACCTGCGCGTCGGCTTATCGAGAAAAAAAAATATAAAAAAAAAAAACGCGATAGAAAGTTTGGCTGCGGCAGACGTTTATTCCGGGTCGTCTTCGCGAGCCGCGTACTCGCCCGATGGCTCGACCAGGGCGAAGTCCTCCTGGCGTCACAAGCTGACGAGCTTGGGCGGGTTGGCGTCTGGCGAGCTTAGGTCGACGGCCGACAGGGGGTGGCTGTGATGGTGATGGTGGTGGTTGTTGTTGTTGTTGTGGTGGTGGTGGTTGTTGTTGGCCGCGATGCCGTTGCTCCTCTGCTGGGACGAGCAGGAGGGTATGAGGGGCGTGGAGACGGGGGTGAGCCCGGTGCCGCCCTCCATCAGCGAGTCGAAGTTGAACATGCCGCTAGAGGGCGTCGTTATGGGGATTCCCGCGACCTCGCTGATCGACTTCATGAAAGTCGGCGTCTCCAGGCTCTTGAACTGCAGGCTGGACGGCCGGGGCTTGGGCTCGGTGAACGTCGCGATCGGCAGGCTGTTGGGTCTGTTGAGCCGGCCGTTGCACAGGCTGTTGTTCGTCGGCTCCTCCGGCTGTTTGCCGTTGCACGTCAGATCGGAGAACTCCTCGGGCTGCAGCTCGCCGCCGCCGTTGCTTCCCTGATGCTGTTGCTGTTGCTTGTTCTGCTCTTGGATCACCGGCTTCACGTCCGGTGGCGAGGACGACTGTTGGATGCGACAGGCTGGACGGTGCGCCTCCAGCATGAATTCGAGCTCGTCCTTGGCATGCTGCAGCTGCTGGATCTCCTCCTTCAGGTTCTGCTTTTTCATCTCCAAACCCTCCGTTTCCTATAAGCCAAATGACAAAAATAAATACATCGCCGATTTCATCAATCTCCCTCGTCTCTAGCTCGAGGCTATCGAAACTAGGCCAATCTAGTGTAATTACAGTGTACTGGCATCTGAAGCTTTTACGGGTAAATAATTGTAGCAGTGTAAAATTATAATAGATCCCAAATCATAAACACACTTCCCAGACAATCGAGACCTCGAGAGCAGTGCTTTTTATACATACGTTTACAACCTACATTTGCAATTCACTGAAACTCTATAGTGCCCAACAAGGAGTGTGTAAGGCCTTCGGCTGACCAATCGCTCGCAAAAACTTCCCGAGATTGTTTTTTGATATACCTCGAATTTTTTTACAATCTCCTCGATAATCAAAACCTAATTCAAGTCTGCGTGACCTACTTGTCTACTCTACTGTAAATCCCAGAATGTAACTCAACAATCAAGATATGAAACAGCTAAAGGTATGTGTGTAATTTTACCTCAAGGAGGGCATTGGTGTGATCCATCCTCCTCTTGCGGCACCTGGCCGCGGCCATCTTATTGCGCTCCCGGCGTATCTGCCTCCTCTCCTCCTCCTCGGGGGTCATGCCGACGGTCCTGGTGGGTCTCCTGCCGCCCATGTTGCGCTTCGTCGAGCTCGTCGAGCTCGTCGTGCTCGGACTGCTTGAGTGCTGGCTCTGGGCTTGCTGTTGCTGCTGCTGCTGCTGCTGCTGCTGGGTAGCAGCCTCGTGAATGACCTGTTGGGGCTGGGCCACCTGCGTCTGCGCCGGTGTCGGCTGGCTCGGTTCGATTAGCGGCGGCACGAAGCCCGCCTCCCGGCTGTGCGACCCGGACTCGTTCGTGAACTCCAGGAACGTCTGCTCGATCGTCCGCAGCGTCGTCGGCGTCAGCGTCGGCGTCGTCCGCGTGGGAACTCCGCTGTGCAGGCCGTCGAACGACGAAACCAGCTGCAATCACAAAGAGAAAGAAACACGTTAGGATCATTATGTCGACAACTTTTTCATATTGCTTTCTAGATATTTTATTGCGGATTGGCATTATTCAATGAATTTATAATTCATTCCGATTCATACTCAGGTATTTTGTCTAAAGGCTAAACTAAGAGCGAAAACATTATCGAGCTCGAGTGTATTTTCGTTTCTCGGCGTACTTGGTATATGTACCGATACATATACCGAGGGAAATCGAAGTTCGAGGCTGATTATCGAAAGAACACTCGGATCTTTCCGGGAAACATAAGTCACGAATCGAGAGATAAAAAGGAGACGACGATGACGGAAAAGTTCATTGCCCAATGAACGCAATAGCTCGATTGTCTGGCTGACTAGCTACTCTCCCGTCGCCCCAATCTATATTTAGCTGACACAAGCTTGTATACCCCAACTATATATCGCGGTACGGCAGACGACTTTTTTATTCATTACTATTACGGAGTATCGTGGATCGGAGCACGAGGAGAGGGAAAATCGGCAAGAAACTTGTATCTCGCCTCTCTCGACCCTCGCTTTTATGCTTATATACCGTTCCGATCGATTTTCAACATTAGCCATCGGGCAACGTATCCGATCGAGCTTGCGCGCCGCGTAATTTATTTCAATTACAACATATAATCCGATGCACAATGGCAATTAGAGGCAAACGATCCGAGCACGGCAAGAACAGATGGATCTACACACGGCTCGTGGCATTCCTTTGTTCACTTGCGCGCACTCGCGCACGTGCGTTCTGCCGTACGTACACGCGCGTACACTATGTATACATAGCGATTACTTGTATATACACACACGCACATATAACCTCCTCCTCTGGCGTCCAAGGTGGATTTCATAAGAATTAACCTTTTCGCGCAAACGACCGGCGCGCGCGCGCAACTGCGCAGCAGCGAGGAACAGCGCGCGATCGAACCCGGATCGTCGCGCGATGATAATAATAATTCCGAAAACCCGCTAATCGTATCGAGCGCCCAAACTTCGCTCTCGTGCGTGTATATATATCGAGCGGCGTACGCGCGATCGGGGGGAAAAAAAGAGATTACCCGCGAGCCGAACAATACACCCCGATTTATTGCAAGCGGAAACGTCCTCGTCGAGAGATCTTTTTATTCCTCTCTCTATTTTTTTTCCTTCTTCTCTTTCTTTTCCTTCGACGTTATTGTTGCGCCGCGCGAACCTTTACTGCGCTGGGTGTAATAGCGTCGGCGACGAAAATAACCGTGATCCAAAGGCCGATAACTGGTCTTATCGCTTAAAGGATAAAGCGATACGTACGAGCGACTCGTTTTACAATCTGTCGTCATCGTCGTAATTGAATCGCGCTCTTTTGATACATTATTATTAATCGCGAATCTCCGGGGCTTGTTGTCATTACAACACACACGACTGCAGTGTGTTCTCCTCCTCGTGCAGTAGCGGCGGCTTCTGCGCATATATGGACACAAGTCGGCGAGCTCGGCGCGATGATAATCGAAGGAGAAATTCGCATAAATCACGCGGATCCGCGTTGGAAAACGATCCAACGAGAAACGGAGGAAGACTTCGCCTCGACGCGCGAGTCGGGAAAAGCGAGTGGAAAATTCCCTCCGCGAACGGGCGAAAAAAACACAACCCCACGAGTCAATCTCGAATCGTCATCGTCCGCAAAGTCACCCGCGTGTATCAGTCGATCGCATCGGATATATAGAGCGCAGTGCTTTCGCTGCGCGAGCGATGCACCGCTCGCGGCCGGTGCGGGATGCTATCATTGCTAAATTTGCTCTGCTGCGAGCAGCGCGAAGGCCGCGAGTCGGCACTGCACAAAATTATATATATATATGGGCATGCGCTCGCTCGTTCGCTCGCCCGATTTCGCTCCGAAAGCAGGCGCGCTCGCGGGGCAAGCCGAGCCGGGCATGAGGATGGGAGGAAAAAAAAGAATACACGCGAGAGAGAGAGAGCAGCAGGCGCAGCTGAAAAACGGCCCTGACGCTCTCCGATCCAAACACAACGCAGCCAGCAGCTCGAGCGAGCTTAAAAATAACGCGTGATGTACCGCGCCGTTTGTCTGTATGGTCAAAAATCCCCGCACCCCGGGATTTATACGCCGACGGATGATGCGTGTGCGTATGTATGGAGTTTTCGTGCTTCCTGGGCTAATTTGAATTTATCGCGCGTCCCGCGTTGTATATTCTCGAAAAGAGTCTCTTCCTTCTCATTTTCGTTCCTCCGTCTCTTCCTACATACCGAGCGTTGCCTCGTTATACCGCGTTTACCGCGCACGCGTACACCATTCCCCGTTCTCCGAAGAGCCATAGTGAGGATATAAATTGCTCCATCCGAACGCGAGAGAACAATCAAGAGGCCGATGGGAAAAATAAGGTTCGAGGAGTACAAACTTGTAAAAGCGAACCTCGCCGCTCGCGTAATCGAGTATACAATATCGTAGACACGAGGGAGCTAGGTGTGGATCGAGGAGTCAAGGAACCTATATATACATACGTCGGTGCATCACACCCACGCACGCGAGCGTTACGCCAGTTTCATTCATCCCGAAGAAAGCGAGCGCGACGTAAACAAAGATGATATGCCGCCGCGCCGCCTCTCGCGGGCGGCCAGTATATATATACACGCATATTCAACGTGCAGTGTCTCTCGAGAGCAGGTAGAGCAAACAGAGATAAACGCGCGTCACATAGCGCGGCCCGAGTGTCATCGCTAAAATTATACTCCGCGGTGTGTGTAGCGCGCGAGCGAGCGGAGCCGCCCACGCCGCGGCTGTTGTATTATCGCGCGGCCCCCCCACCCGCGACCCGAGAACCGATCCGACCACCGACACTTTGTTTTATCTCGATTTTACGTGTGTGTTTGCGTCCGCGCACACGGGGTTCAATGCTTCGTGTCGGGGGGCCCCCGGGGCTTCTGGTTGGATCCGGATCTGCACCGGGTGGCGGAGGGTGAGGATTATACCAGCCGAGCGCGCCGCCTTCGGATTCAACTGGATTTTTCTAATCCGAGATATATTAATTCACTCTCGTCCCGTTGTTTTTCCTCTTCCAACGGTTCAATCGAGAGTGTATATCCGCGGATAATTTCGAAAACATGTATTTACCGAGGCAAGAGCGCACTTTCCAATCGATTCGTTTCGTGTGTGTACACGCCTGAGCGCGCATGGGCTCACGATTGGCTTATCGCTTGTTCGCTCGCTGCCCGCAAACAAAGAAATACGATTTTTATTGTGAGCCGTATCGATAAGCCGTGGTTTTATGGAAAAAACAAAAGTTCGGATTTCGAAAGGCCGCAGGTATATGGAGCACACGACATGGACGCGTGATCGATATATACACCGTACGCTTCTGCCTCGTTCGTGATTCCTCGTCGCACACTGCCTCGCGTGAAAGCACTTTCTCGAACGAGCTTGGACTGCGGCACGCGCTATTTTTCAATTTTAATCGGGCGTCAATGACGACGGAGGAAAAATAAAAAAAAAACGATATGTTCCTGGGCTCGCGCGAGCGCGCGAAGCTTCACAATCACTGGGCGATTACTGCATTTCTCGGTAGGAACGAAAATCTCGAATTAACGGAGCTTCCACGAGCGCACGGCCACGGTAAACAAGTCAATTAAATCCCCGCGAGAGTGGGGGAAAAAAAAACATGCCAGCACAGACAGAAACACCTCCTCGTTACCCACAAGCAGCACCGAGTGTATGCGCCGCAGTCCGGTACTGTGTGTGTGTCTCGCGGCTATAGCTGGAGTATACTATACTATAGTTGGAGCGCGACGAAAGTGACAGTAAAACGGCGAAGCAGAGAGAGAGGCACGTTTTCGCTCTTTGACCGGCGGAACGACTGCGCGTTAGTTGTTTGCACCGTTCCGGAGCCCCGCGCGCTCATAATGCCTCGCAATCTCGACAGTTACGAAGCGTAAATCAATCGCAATTGCAGCCGATCCAAGCGCATAATACGTGTGTATATAGAGTCCCGGGAAACAAACGAGTGTATTATATATTGCTTATCGGCTACAATACCACGGCCACCGAGCCGCCGGCGTCGAGAGACAAAACTTCCCGAGATGTCTGCCGAGGATATACATGCCGTGGGCTGAGTTTCCCGCGACGTCGCGCAGTTGGCCGGCAAAGCAAATTTGATTAATATGTCTCAAATGAATATCACATCTGTACTCTTAAAAAAACATAATTAATTCGAATATAATTTATATACTCGATCAATAATATTCATCAACAATATGTGAATAAAAATATTCTAAAGTAATTGATCCTATCCAGAAATGTATTACTCTGGAAAAGCTGATAGAATGAGTTATGTGAATTAATGGGTATATAATATTGAATGAGCATCAACGATTCATGGTGGAAAGATCCAACATTGTCAAATTGAAGTCGGTAATGCCAGTCAATTTCGTATTTTGAGGAGGGGGAAAAGTTTTTAGTTTGAAAATCTCGTCAACTTTTTTAGGAAAGTTAGTTAAAGATTCAAGAGTTATAGACACTCGAGCTGAACAGTTAGATTATTGAGAATCAACTAAATATGCGACTGAATCCGAGTCACATGATGAGTTGAATATACATCATTCAGACTTTGGGAACGTTCGAAACTGTCGAGATTTATATTGTTCTTCAGACGAGTCATCTGAAGAACAATAGTCATAGATATATTTACGAATTGAAAAAAAAAACTTGGGAATGAAATTTATCAATCGGGCGATTGGCCCACCCAAAAGCGGTCGGGGTATTTCCCGCGCGCTTCGTACGAAGCGCAAACATCATCAGGGGGCCGCTCACCTTGCTCCCGATATCTCTCGCTCTCTCGAGAGCGAACGTGACTCTATCGGATGTGTGCTCGCACGCACACGCGCACACGTGGTCGACGCGAAGAGACGCGTCGAGACAGGCACCGACCGTTCCTCCGCACGTTTTTGACGCAACGATACATTTAATATTGTATATATATACTGGGTTTCTCGCTCTTTACGTTTCTCTCTTCATCCTCTCCTTTTCACCTCCTTTATATGGACTTGCGAGGCATATATCCCACCGCACATATAGCGGATGGTAAGGAATTTCATTACGACGCGTCCTCATGGGTGTGCGCGCAATATTTAGCGGCTATACGGCACAGAGACGAGGGATAATCCTATAGGGCGGAGGGACAGTTTCGAAAATTTTATGCTCCGCAATTCGCTCGTCATTCCCCAAAGATACATCGGCATTCCTCGTGGATAAACCGTTCGTTACAACGTTTCACGCGAGAGCCGCAGTTTTATAATTTAACGCGTGTGCAACCGCAAAGTCTGGCCGAGCTCGGTGTACATATACAAGCGAGAAACGCCTACTGGCCGCTGCATACAACCGAAATTATCGCGGCCGTTGGCTTCGCCGCGAGAGATATCTCGACTCGCCGTTCTTTCGAGTTTTCGGACACGCGACCGCACGTGCGACGAGAGGCACGCGTCGCAAGCACGCGCGTACGGGCCGGGCTTTGTGGCGAATAGACACAGCCAATAAAACCGGAGAACGGACACAAAGCTCGAGAAACTCCGCTTGCACTTAGCGCGCGGCTTCTATAAATAAGTCCAGCCGCGGCTCTAATCGGCGAACACGCGCGCGCACATGGACAAAGGGTCAGTATATCGGGCCGCGACCGAAGTGTCTAGTATTCAATTCGAATTTCGCCCCGAGCTGCCGCGGGAACTCGATGTCGCGTGCGCGCGCCGCGTGGCTTCCCGTTCTCGCGCTCTCGAACTTGAAAATTATATCGGGAAACTCGATTGGAGCGGCGCGCGTGTGTGTGTGTGTGGAGCCGCGCGAGTGGGCGGCAGCGTTACTCAATCGCTCGCTTCGATCCTCTCGCCCACCGACTCCTCCTCCCTCCCCCCCCCCCAGCGTGTTGTGTTCGTGCATTCGCGGAAATTTCTCGATACTATTTTTACCACCGGCTGCTCCGGCGAATTTCGGATTAACTTCCGCGCGAGAGGAGAGAAAGACGGAGATCTGTAGAAGCACGCGCGCGTTTGGCTACTCTCTGTATATTGCCGCTCTCGAGATCCGACTAATTTAGATTTGAGAAACGTGGAAAGAGAAGCCGAGAGAGCGAGTATCGGGTATTGTAATGGCTATACCGCGTACGTGCGCGATCGGCTGGCGATAACGAGATACGAACGGTGCAGCACATTTTACAATCGTGATTTTGTGGGTAGACGTTGATCGCGATCGCGGATAAGTTGCTTTTTTCCCCCCCGACCTGCGGCTTTTTGCGTATCGCGTACGCGGCTTACGTAAGATCGATATTTCAAATGAAATCCGCAGTTTTAATCCAGCGTGAATTTCCAGTGTGGTGATCTACTATATGCGAATGCGGATGAGAACTCGAATGTATGATGAAAACACATGATCGTGAGGATGACATTTAGTTTGTTGCACACAGAGGACGGTTAATCTTTTCTTATTTTTCGGGCTTGAACAATTTTACCTGCTGGTAAAGCAGTTCCTGCGCGAGGATATTCGCTATGTCGATGGAGTCCAGAGTTGCGGCGGCCATCGTTGATTTTTTGGTTTTTATTTTGGATTCGTTCGAAATTACTCCTTGAAACTTGAAACACGTGGCTCGTGTGCAAAATATATTGCGTTTGCGTATCGTCGTTCGCTGGGTGAACTCGTTGGTTCGCGGTCGTCGTTAGTGCGCGTTTCTAAATCGCGCCCTGATGAGTTATTCTAATGATGAGTTCGGTTAGTTCGAGGGCGGGAAGGGGAAAAGAAAATTCGGTTCTCGAGCGAGACTCGAACGTGTCGTTGTATATGGGTTAGTCGCTAAACGGCGAATATACGCAGTTGCAAGTAGATTACGGGAGATTCGAGTGGGAGCGGAATAAAAAGGTGATTATGATGATGATCGTTCGTTATCGTGAAGAAGCGTTCGGGTGGCGTCCTCTCCGTCGGGTTTTGTTTCGTTCGTCGTCGTCGGCGCCGGCGACGTCGTCGTGCGTCCCCTGCGGACGCGTGCGTTCAACTGAGGGACGGGAGTCGCGGCGCACCTCCCCCCGGCGTCTCTCCCAACGGACCGAAATAGTCGAGAAGCCCCCGAGCGCGAATTTTCGCCGCGCCGAAAAATCGAAGTGGTGGGGGGGGGGGAATCTTCGGCCGTGGGAGGGGGTATTTTATTTTTCGCACCCGACGAAGGGAGAGCGAGCGTGTATATATATAGTTGTGCGCTTTTGGGATCGGAATCTTCGCTCCGTCCGTAAGCATCTCGCGAGGGGGCGATTTTCACGAGCTCGGTCGCGAGCTTCAATTTCACCCGAAGGTTCTCGTCGTTCGATTCCGTCGATCGGGACGCGCAATGTTGATCAACGAGGCCGAAACAATCGGCGCGACGGGTTTGAGCAATAATCGCGCGCGCGCGTGCATTTTCATGCGCGCGCGGCTCGGGCCGTGACCGGCTCGAACAATACAAGGGTAGAATATCAATGACGGAGCCAAGGAGAATGAGATACGGCCGAGGATTCTCGCGGAGCTTTGGAGAGAAGAAAAAAGAAAAAGTCGCCGAGGACGTACACACACATCAGCTTATCCCGGGGATTTATCTCCCGACAGCCAACCACTCCTTTGTATGCTTAAACACTGCCCGGATCGGGCCCAAACTAAGACCGAAAGTAACGCACCAACTCGACGTATACATATCTCTCTAGTTTCCAATCGCAAACGGAGACGAATGTTTCGGAACCTTTTTCCGCGTCGAATCAGTCTGATGCAGCTATAAAACAAAAAAGCTCGTTTTCCGACCCCCGACGACGGAGCCGCGTGTGTATAAAAATCCAAAGTGCGGCGCTGCCAGTCGACCCTCGGACAGATAGGCGACACGCGGCTTTACGACTCCGGGTATATACGTATATAAAGCTCACGGCGGATAATGATCCGGGCGGTCCTATACACGTTAAAGTATACGCGCGGGGAGATGCTGGTCGTCGCCTCGTCGGGCTAATGGACTGCGCGGGAGCCGAACGGGAGCGTTACAATGACAATAATGGGTATAATCGTCGGAGCCGAGAGGCGGCTCCTCCGTCGCGCTTCTGGAAACCGACGGGAAGAGGCGTCGCGAACGCTTTTTTTTTGTTCGCCTCCCTTATCTCCCCCCGCCGGTTCCTTTGTGTATACTTTGCCTCATTTTCAAGCGCATTCGAGGATACATTAATTTTCGTTCATTAATTTTCATACAATCCGCACGCGAAAAAAAGAGCCGCGTAATGACGAGTTTTATACCGGCCGCATCCTGCGCTCTCGGTCCTTGACAATCGCATACTGACCCACTTGCGCACGCTCGTCCGTTCGTGTTTTACTTTGATCATGGCAAAAATTCACTGTCCGAAATACGCGAGTCGATGCGAGATTCCCGATTGTAATGAACTTGCCTCGCCCGCCGCAGCTGTATACACATGATGGAGAACACACCTGTGGAGTTTCGCGCACGCGCACTTTGACCCAGCAAATCAACTTGGTGGAGCGCCAGGAAAAAGCTTGGAACCGTTGCGCGAATCGTGAATCCCTCGACTCCCATCTGATCAATGTATGTATATATATGTGGCAGCGCGCGATCGTTTCTTCGGGTCTTTTGAAATTCGCAAACTACAGAGATTGGATTGCTTTGGTGCACGGGACGTTTGAGTGGATCTTGTTATTCGAACTGACTTATTTGCTTCCCTTCCAAATTGATATTGAAGCATTACAAATCACCAAGTTGTATGTCAAAGTTTCGATGTACTATTTTCCAAAGCTATTTGCCGAGTACTTTTAGAACACTCCATACTTGCTGGAGCAAGTATTTCCACTGTATATATATATATACGAAAAGAGGACGATCGATATTTATTCATTCACAAGCCATAACGAATTGTTCAACGATCAAGTATATGGAAACGATATTGAGAAAAATTCCTGTTCGAACGAACACCTGTATTTTTACAGGCTTGATCGATAACAATTTCTCTCGGCATAATGATATATGGTCTTCACCGAGGGAACTAGTTGGACTTAATCGTTTTTTTTCACCCCTCTAACGACCGTTTGATATTGAATAATCACACTTTGTTCAATCGACGAAATTAGCCGTCGGCCGCGCGCGACATGGATAAAACTGCGGCCTTTCCCCCACTGAACTTGAAATACACGAGCCGCTCTCGCGATCGATACTCGTCGTTGTAAACGCGCATTTACATGTGTATATGCGCTTAATAAATAAAGCGACCCACCTCGAACATCCGCTATTCCGCGTTTCGTGAAACTGATCGTGCTCTTCTCTTTTATCCCCCACAAGCCGCAGCAAGAGCGACGTGCGAGTATATATATATACGTATACATATAATTTTATTCCTCTTTCGCGCGTCAACTGATTCGGGCATTTACGCGCCGCGCAGCTTTATTGACGTCGCGCGGCTGCATTCCGCACGTTTCCTGGATGTCGCGCGTTCTCTCTCTCTCAAGAGAGACGTATCACCCAAGCCTACAGCGCGACGGCTCCTCTTTTGTTCGACGATGAAAAAAAAAAAGAAAAATAATAAAAATCGACGGGCGCGACGTGGAAAGTTTCGGTCCGGGATATATCCATCCGTTCGCCAAGCGGAGGTGGAGAAGATTTATGAATTTTCGCGGCGGCAATCGAAATCGGAGACACGCATATACCGTCGCGTTATAAATATATATATATATATATATATATATATATATATATATATATATATATATATATCGAGGAAAAAGAGGAGCGCGAACGTTATCGAGCGTCGAGCGAGTGTTTTCGTCCCCGGTCCAGCGCGGAATGTCATATATGCGTCCGAGAGATCGAGCGAAGAGGAGTTTGCCTAATGGAGCCGCGAGCGTAAAAAAGCACGGACATAATGTATACGATGATGGGTCTGTCGAGTACGCGATCGACACACACGAGAAATGTCACATTTTTTTTTCCTTATCCGGGATTCGCGAGGCGTCCGAGCTGCAGCGAGGGAGATAGGGTTACAACGAGCGTAGAGGAATTATTTCAACAATCGCGGCGAGCGTGGAGGAATGTTTAAACACACTAAACGAGCTCGAGCTGTCGCTGCGAAAATTCACATGCGTGCCTATCTTCTCAATATACGTCAGCTACTTTACCGTGTCCCAGACAAAATCCAGCTCTGGGTAATATATAGGAAAGAGGATTATTCGAGTCGGCCGTGCGGGTGTAGGCTACGGAACAACGCCCTAATGTGCGGGCCACTCGCGGGAAACCCCATTTTCGGTGTACATCCGACTGGAGTCAGTCCCCTCGCATTACGTATCAATTTTCGTCGCGCGCGCGCGCGCGTGGCTGCATAGCAGAGCGAGAGAGAAACTGGAGGGAGCCACCGAGGCTCGACAAAGAGCGCGCCTATATATCGTTCTCAAATATAATTCGAGCGATGACCTTAGCCGCCTGCGCTGCTGCTCTCTTTTAATTCTCTCTTTCTGTCGCTGCTCGCGAGCGTACACGTCTGACACACACCGTCCGCCTCCAGCTCGCTCGCGGAGCACCAGCCGAATTCGCCCGGACGGACAAAGAGAGCTGGGTCGGCTCGTTGGATTTTGACGAATTATACGCCAGGCAAATATGTATTCCGAACGAGGAAAAATAAAAAGAAAAAAACGCCGTTTTTGTTGCTCGCGATCGGAGCGTATACATATAGAGATGCGCGAACAATCGAGCACGCCCCCCTGAATCGACGCCTGTCTCTCGACGAGAGAGGAAGAGAGAGACACACACAACGCTCCGAATTTGCATATCATGAGCGATGGAAGGAAAAAAATATTACACGCGAGGACAATGCTGAAAGAGGAGCACCTCTCGAAATTGTATCGGCGAATCGTTGCCCGATGCACAGCCACGTGGTTCGCCGCGGCTGCAGATTTCCTGGCGGAGATAAAGGGGAAAAAATAGCAGGCTTTTGAAAACACGTAAAAAGCGCAGCGATCGAAATGAGCGCGAAACGAGAAGAAAAAAAAGGCCAAGTCTAAATCAGCGGAACGATCGGCGTTGAGCGCGCGCGAGCGACAAGCGACAGAACTCTTGTTGATGAAACAATTCAGCGTTTTCTTGTTACAGCCAGCATGTGCATTTTTTTTCTCCCCCTCTTTCTCTCTCTTCCAAAATGGTTGACTGTATGATCTCTGTACAAACCTTGTTCTCCACTATTATTATTATCATTTTTAGACTCATCTCGTTTGGATACTGTCATTGTGATTACAACTTAGAATAAACTATGTCTCTTAGTTCAAATTATATTGAACCAATGGTTACATTTTGTAAGACATACTCTGCAAGAAATAAAATATATCTCTCTACCTATCTATCTTCCTGTGATTTGCGTGGAAACTGGAGGAAATTGAGATATAGAATCTATTATTTCCATTGCGCGAGCGAGTGAAAGAATAAGTATGGCTCTGGTATGACCTTAGTATGGCAAAGAAGAACAGGAAAAAGTATGGCATATTTGCCATACATCAATTTGAAAAATATAAAAACGGCAAAAATGATTGCCGCACTTACAATGATTAACTGCAATTTTTTCCATGTAATTCTGCTTTACTTGTACGAATTCGGTTGTCAGATGAAAAAAATATGAGAGAAATCTTTCTCCACAGAATTTACACTATTCGTGATCATTAGAGAAAAATTATGAATCAAAGCTGCAGCCGGTCCATCGATAAACTCAAATCCGTAAAGTGTGACGAAAAATAAAGGAAAAGAAACAATTACTTATAAAAGTAGAGAGATCGAAAGAGCCTCCGACTATATAGTTGGAGGAAAAAAATACAACAGCTCCGAGTAAAAATAAGCACTAGCCAAGGACCCCAAGAAGAAAATAAGTTGCGCGCACGGGCATACATATACACAGCACAGCAGCAGCAGCAGCAGCAGCATCAGCAGAGCAGCGCGCCAATCAAGAACAGAATCGCAATAATCCTTCTAAGCGCTAATCACCGCAACCGCGGCGGCCTATTGACACGCGAGAAAAGAAAGAACGAAGGGAAGCTCGCGGCCTTCATCTCTCTATACTGCAGCCGCAGAGAGAATCCATCTCGATTGTATTTGTATATGCCGTATACATATATTTGCACGTAAACGTATCCTCGCGGAATGCGCGCAATACAATTTCCCGAGCGTCTATATATCGGCATCCGCGAGAAATTCGCTCGACGCTGGCGCACAGCCTTGGGGAACTGCGTCGAGAAAGAGCTGCGGATTCTCTCGCAGCGTGTGTATATATATACACACGCACACGCTTTTCTTTGTCTCTCGAAAACGAAAAGAGCCGAACGGGTTCCTCCGCAGCTTTTCGCCAAACTCGAATTCCGGCCGGAGGTTCGTTGACTTTTCAACGTCAAAGGCCTCGTTTGCTCGCCCGGTGTGTAAATGTATATATTCCTTTTTTCGACTCGCTCTTTAAGTTCAAGAGGTTGGCAGTATCCTCGGGCCCGGAGGATATGGCAAGCGCGCGCGGAATATTTAATCCGGGTTAAAACGGAAGATGGTTCGCGTGTCCCGAGGATCCGGGGCTAATCTCGCGGACGGACACGTACTGCCAACACACGTGTCCCGATACGAAAAGAAAAACAAGCGTCTATGTATACAGAGCTCGGAAAGTGTAACGAATTCGTGTTTCAAAGTTTCGAAATGCGCGGAGTTTAAAAATGTCCCGGAGTCTCGATTGTGTGTATATATGGGGGGCGGAGGAAAGTGGTACAGCTCGCGCGCTCTCGAGAAAGAGCCGAAGATTGTGAGCGCGCAAGGCGGACAAAAGTAAACAGGATGGGGCGCGCGCTTATCTCTTTTCCTCAACTTTGGGCAACAAACGTTCCAATCGACAAAAGCGGCCCGGCTACGTCTATTTGTACTCCCCATTTCTAATGTATTTCTCAACTATCTATATGTTAATCGAATTCAACTGATGGATCAGATAGGGTCATATACTCCATAGAGCCATTTCTATTTCTACCCTTTCACCGGCACCGCAGTTATTATTTGCTCCCGCGCGGCTCTCGGGCGGGTATATCCCGAGAGCTCGAGGTAATTATTTTCCCCGGCAGGCTAACGATCTCGAAAATGAAATGGAGAACGAGGAGCGCGTGTATATATATATATATATATACTTGTACTCCGTATATATACACACGTCCTCGCGTACGAATTAATTCGATACGAGCAGCAAAGTTATATACGTATATATACACGTTTTATAGAGACGTGACGTAAAATGACGCAATGTTTTTACGTATTGGCTGGCGCGGTGAGCGAGGGGGGGAAAAAATGCGGCGGCGATAAAAAAGAAGCACCTCTCGCCGTGTGCGCGAGTAGAGCGGCGAGCGCGAGCGCGCCACTAATAACGTATGTAGGCGAGCGCGCGGCTCGAGCCACGTGTTTGAAATCGCGGATTTCTCGAAAAAGCCGCGAGACTATATATACGTATATACATGTACGTACACCGCGTCGCGGCTGTGTGAGAAAGGAAAAAAAAACGATCCGCAACAAAGCGTCGTAATTGAGGAGTGGAACTGGCCAAGGACGCGCGGCTCGCGCTGTACAGCGGTATATCCATCGCTCGAGCGTCCCGTTTTTCCCCGACGTTATTTTTCATTGAAAAAAAAATCGAACGCGAGAAAAAGAGAGCGAGGCATGAAAAACGCGGAGAGGTCGCCCGACACAGCCGGGGTACACATACCAGTGCCCGGGGGCTCCTCCGCGAGAGTGGAAAAACACCGGGCGCGCGCGTCTCCACGTTACATCCTTATCAAAGGCTATATACACGCGCGAATGC
Organism: Aphelinus atriplicis; assembly: GCA_020882685.1. NCBI lineage: Eukaryota > Metazoa > Arthropoda > Insecta > Hymenoptera > Aphelinidae > Aphelinus > Aphelinus atriplicis. The sequence goes on along the minus strand of CM037074.1, from coordinate 65,655,662 downwards.
GTCGCATCCAAACACAACGGCTAGATAGTGCTCCTGCCACGCTCCCGGGGCTCCCGGGGCTATCGAGGCGAGATTACGACCCAAGCTCCCTACAACGTGTACGCGTGCATATATATAATAAACACACGTCTATGTATGTACAGGCGCGTGTGCTTTGGTGAGCAGGAGCGGCCAGCTGACGCGAGCGCGCCGCGCGCGAGCAACGGAGGAGGCGAAGAGAAAAAAAAAGGGACCCGCGCACGTGCGCGGAATATAATTGCCGCGGGTGAAATCCTGCGTGCGCCCGCACCGAGACTCACGCGAGCATATAGGTTACACATTCGTTCGTCGACTAACCTGAGCTGTTTCACTCTACGTATACGCCGCCGCGGGCTGGAAAAACGCACATGCGCTCATGTATGTACGGTGACAAACGTGCGCTCCGAAAGCGTGGATCCACAGGTGGCGGCGGCAACCACGACAACTCGGCCTTGGCTATGTATGTATACGAATGCGGTGTACACATACACACGTGCGCACTCGCGTGCGGGCACACACAGGAAAAACCACACAGCAGCGAGCGCTGGAACGTCCGATGCGGAGAGCGGCCGGGGTGAGCGAGCAGCGCTACGCGCTCCGCGCCAGTCGGAGACCGGAGTGACACTGACAGTGGCGCTGCCGCTCGCGCGCGCCTGCACTGCGCGCTCGCTGGCTCTTCTCTCCCGCATGTCAGAGAGCGCCCGCTATCACCCAGCCACATGGCCGGCGCGCGACCGAGACCGACCGAGCCGACCGACCGAGACGCCCTATATATTTACGCGCGTAGTACAGTGCCATTTTCCCCACGTGCTCTTTGGAAAATGGAGCAGAGAGCGTGTACAAGGTGTTGTTGTACCATGAGTGCTCTTGCGTCATTGTTCGCCCTTCTTATTCCTCGCGCCTCCGTTATACGCTCGTGTCCTTATTCGGAAGTTTCTTCGGTCCTGCGCGCGCGGTTCGGGTTTTCCTCGTTGCGCAAACGCGTTCATCGGTTTGAAGCTCGTCCGCGATTTCAAATTTATATATTACGCAGAGAAATTTTCTCGTTATAATTACATATAGGTATGTATTTTCCATTGCCCTCGATGAATTCTTCGATTTTCCGACCAATCAAAGATATTCGCGTTGGATTACGTGCTATATTACGAGTGATCCAGTCTCGTTTGTAAATCTCGATTGCGTCTAGCGTACGGCTATATAGATGGGTTTTAATTAATCCACGTACATCGCGAGGACAGAGAAGTTTCCATGCCGTGATTTGAAAACTTCGCGAGACGCGGCCGGTCTCGTTACGCGCGCGAGCGATTATTTTATCCGCGTCCCGTCGATTCTCGCGCTTTGCCAAGCAGCAAACGAGTCGACGTGTTTATCCAACTGAAACAAGAAACATCTTTTTTTTCTTCTTTCTCGATTGCATGACGCTCGGTAAACGATCCTTCCAAACCTCAACAATGCATATCGATCGTGCCGTATCTCTCGAATCACAAGCGAACACTCAATGTACAGAGTATATTGCGTTGTCATCATTGTCGGAGCACAAATGCCTCCAAACACGAGTGAATTTAATACTACGAAAAAAAAAACATTCGAGCAAAGAAACAGCTGTAGTGTGTGTATATCTAGTACAAACAATTTTTCATTCGATCATTCGACTATAAAACACGCGTTTTATCGAGTTAGAGAATCCTCGAGAGGTAGAGAAGATCATTGCGCATAATGATTCAATCTCCCGATGAAATTGTCACAGTCCAGAGAGCTGCGGAGAGGATGACTCGCGTATAGCCTACATTCGAGCCCGCGCTCGGTCGGCACTATCAATTCGTGCGGCTCGAAAGCCCAGACACAGATCTTCACTTGATAAGAAAAAAAATGTCTCGTAATCGATGCGCGCCTCGTTACGTATATATAAATATCGGCTCGAACCAAAAGAGCCTCGCGAATACCAAGAAATTAGATTTTATAAAATTACCCGTCGATGCGCCGCGGCCGCCGCAGTTGCGTCACGCGCAACACTCGCTGTGTGACAGCAGCAGCCCCGCACGTGCGTGTATATAATATAATATGTATATACATAAAGAGTCTCACGCAGCTCTTCAATCGAGAAGCTCCGAGGTCGTAAATTAGATTATAATTATTCCACGGAAAGTATCTTAATCGCGCGTGATTTAATTTTACTGCTGGGGTCGAGCTTGGGAAAACACAACTTTGTATGCATGTATATCGGGAGACACAGCAGTGCCTTTATATGCGCTCGAGATTTATCGCTTGCTACACTATACGTCATTATTATGTTTTTTTTTTCACTCGTCGATTAAAATTCAATCTCACCAATTGATTTCGCTCGAAGCCCGTTTTCTCCTCGTCAAAGTTATTCTAACAACAATGATTAGAATAAGCATTCGAGGATCGTCAAATGAGGATTTATTTTTCATATGAAAAATAAATCGGCTCGAAATATAAACGTTATTTTTAACCGAGAGCGGCAAATTCCTACGTCAGGCCCGTTTCCGGTTCGGATGTGGAGAGGATTCCACACTCGGCGGACCACACTCGACGGGAACCGCGAGCGCTCGCCCCGATGAAAAAAGAAATACCGCGAATCGAAGGGCAGGTAAAAATTCATCCGCGTCATTTTCTCGGTATATATATATATATCCCGAGACATGAATCTGATCCGATTTTGGGTTGCGCCATGTGCAAAGATCTTACATTGGGGAACCGAGAGTGTATACGAGAGCCTCGAACGAGCTCAATCGTATATTACAAGTTGTACTTGCAGATCTTTTCTGACGGATCAATATAGCCGTGCAATGCGGGCATTGTAATTATTCCCCGATAAGAATATTTCGTATTGTATATCAATTGAAAAAGTTCACAGCCCCGATTCGGGATTGCGTTGATATAGTACTGAAAGCTTGCGAATCTGAAATGAATATTTCATACGATCATATGTTAGCCGCGTATCGATCGCTCGATATTTAATCAGCTCGAACCGACGTGTCATTTTTCTCCCTCCTTTATTCGAAAAATTTTTGTTCTCGCGCGGAAGATTACCACGAGAAGTCGGAATCAATAAACTCGCCCGAGCTCTCGAGACGCGCAATATCCGACCCATTTATGAAAATTCCACTCGCGTATATATACATACACGTAGCGGAGCAAAGAGTAAATACCGGGGCGATCGAGGAGACAAAGAAATAACAAAGCTCGTTATTGCAAAACCAAGGCGACTCTCGCACTCCAAATCCAACAAAGGCATTGTCCGCATCTCGCGAGCGGCAATATGCGTTGCGAGAAAGCACACATCCGACGCGGCGGCACCGTTATTTTCTTTTAAACGAGCGTTAATACGACACGGCCGAGCGCGACAAAGCCGATAGAAAAAGTCGGACACACCCGCTTCGCGCCGACCTTCGCGCGACGTTTGCCAAAAAACCTTTGCTCGACGGATAAGACGACTTCCTTCTTTTTTTTCACATAACTACGAAGGAAGAAGGAAAAAGACGCGAGGTGTGGCCCGATGGGTGTATACTGTTAAAAAAAAACTGTTCAACCACGATTGGAGAGACAGGCTCACTTTGAATATGATAAATAGCTCCCCGGAGACGCATACAGGCTGGCGTATATGGCGGCAATTTATATTGCCAATGTTCTGGATCCCTTTGTTGAGTTTGTAAACTCTTCGCGAGGTTTCGAAACTTCAATATTTTCACAATTGCTCGACGGGTAAATATGTTGATCGTTGAGGCCCTGGCGGTCAAGTTCAATAGCTCAAAAACAATACACTGTTTTTACGACGTTGCTCGATTCTAAGATGCGACACGGCAAATATCATTTGTATTTTGATAACTTTTTGACATATTTATAACCCTGACATCCTCGGCGAGGAAGTTGTCGTAGTCGTCGTGGTGCGCAATTTAAACAAACGACTCTGCCATCTCACGATTAAAAAAATATTATCACAAAAAACAGCGTTGTGAACTCCATTCGAAATTCACAATGTCGTTATCGTGTGGGTGAACGAATGGAATTGTCTGAAGAATCATAGATATCATTATCCACCAAAGTATTCCAAAATAACTTCAGTAAATACTATCAAGATCTTCGTATTTCAATTCATATGCAAACAATTGGGAAGATTTCATCGACCCAGTGTCAAGATGCAACAAAATATTCACAAAAGGCAGCTTTTGAATAATCGCATGCAGCAGTGTGAAAAGTTTCGGACTGATCTCAAGAGGACCGACGTTCTGTCGAGCCGCGTCAAGTGTCAAACGAGATATATAGCCGCATCGATTAATCAATGCCTCTAATTCCCTGAAGAAAGAAAAAAACAAACAAAGCACTCTGGTTCTGTAGAGAAAAAAAAAATTTCTTACTCAGAAGGAAGTCGTTCGTTTCAAATGAATATTAGGAGAATCACGAGTGCGCAAGGGAATAAAACGAATCAAGAGAAAGAGAGGCGGTCGGATCTAACGCGCATATACACACTCAAAGTGTAGGCAGTGCAACTGGAAGACGGGACCCGTTTAATTGAAGCCTCGCCTGCCTCTTCGTCTTCTTCTTGCTCGAAGCTGATTAACGATTATCATTGAGAACGGCCGAGAGCACTCGGTCACACGAAGTATCAATCGATTAACTTTACATCCCCCTCGAGTGCATTGTGCGCTCTTTGGCCAAACTTCCAAATTCTATGCAATCATTTGTGTGCTGGTAAATCATTCATCAACATTCACCGACATCAGAAGAAAAAGCTTTACGCCGAGGCTAAATCAAAGGACCGAGGGTAGTACGTTCGTTGCATGAAATCAATGCTCTGACGCGCTCGTCCCATTCGACGCTTTTTCGCGATAGCGAGCCAATACGTACGCGTGGGCGTATCAAATCGAGATTTTCCAACCCGAACCCGGGTAGTGCTGCAGCTCGGCCTCCCACTCGCGAACTTTGCACACGGACAAACAGCGACGACGCCCCCGATGAAACTCTGCTCTCATCACATATATACACTTGGCTACTCCCCCGCGGGCATGAAATACCAATTCATCCGCAACGGAAATCCCGGCTACTAAAAGGTTCGGGCTAGTTTTTTTGCAAACGAGCGGTAGTGGTAAATGAGCAAATCGATACGCGCTGCATCGAGGGTATTTTCACGCGGATTATCGCGCGGGTACGCGAGAGCTCACTAATTGGGCCTTTGTTCGGCGCCGCGTCGCAAAGTTTTTAGCGCGCGCAAACGAGCGCGGCGTACAGGACACTTGGACAAAGCAGCGACGGGCCAAAGGTGAACGAACGTTTCATGTATGTACCAGAGAGACGGAGAACGCGAGAGACGCGGACGCGCCAGGGAATTCCCGCGTGAGTTTTCCCCAAAGAGCACAGAGGAGCGGATAGTGTGACGTATAGAGAGAGAAAGAGAGACCGATGGGAATTACAGGATCCTCCCCACCGATTATTTTGCGTGACAGTGCAATCCTCGGAAGGCCGATCGGAATCGGCTCTCTGTCAAATCTTATTATTCACGCGCGATCGCATTTTTGATCTTTCATATTCTTTCAAAAGGTCTCAGTGAAAAACCAGTGTATGGAAGTGAAGAATCACTGTTCTAAGGTGGATTCGTGGTCGAGTGGATTGCAGTTGATTTTTCACGTAAACAAAGTGAATTTTCGATTTTGATTGAAACAATTTTCACATAAATATCAAAGCAACATTTTTGGCATTAAAACTTCCGGAAGAAGAGTCAAAATTTACGAACTGGTTTGTCACTGCATTATTCCAAGAAAGCTCGTGTAACGTCAGTCCGAAAAATGAACCTCAATCTCCCCCGCGATTACCTCGACGTAAGAATCAATATTCCAGCTCCTTCGCGTGGACATTCCCGCCGGGCATTGCGCGAGCGAATTTATCCGCGATCCTGAACCCGTTACCCACACCCGCGCACGCGCCACCACACCACAGCTGTTCGCCGGCTTACAAAACAAAACCAGCCGCGAGAATGAGAAAAAAGGAGAACTAGGCCGGGGGAAAGGGGGGGGCAGTTCCGAATTCCGCGCGGTACGGTATGCTCTCGCGGGACCTCTGGTCGAAAGCGAAACGCATGTATAGCGAAAGGAAGATAAAAAGAAAGGATCCGAGAGACAAAGAGGCGGGGAGGGGTGTCGAGAGGGAAAAAATGCGCTCCCGCTCTGCGCTTCTTTTGCTTCTGCTCTCATCTCTTTCTCCCGCGAGGCCTCTGCGCGCGCCTACGCCGGGGAATTCCTGAGATGTGACGCAGAGCCCGAGGCATTTCCGTCCTGCGGTGTTCTGGCCTCGGGCGCATACGTGCATTTTTCGATTTTCATGTATACATATATACATGCACTAGTTTGACGCTTTCGGGTAAGTTAATATAAACAGGGGAGAGCCGCAGTCCGCGCGCGAGTTGCTCGCGCTTTTGAGACGGGTAATTTATGGCTCCGAGCTTCGGGGGAACCTCTTTTCTATCCGGCGACTTTTTCCGAGAGAGAGCGAATATGAATTTCTTACGCGTTTCGTGGGATCGTACGCGAGTCCCGCGAGGGGGTCCCGTAGTTTGAATTTTGGGTGGGCCAACGATCGTTCGTTGGGTTGAATTTGTCCATTCAAACGTAACACCTCAGTATGCGAGCGCCCGTGAACCTAAAGCCGGGCACTTTTATCACCCGGCTGATTCGATTTAAAGCGCGACTCCCGACCATCGGAACAGAGGCTTTATTGTCGGTCGGGCGGGCGCGGGACTAAGTAACGTGGCCGGCGACCAGCACACTTTCGTTTGTTTTTCCTCTCTCTCTCGGAGGGATTAACGAGCGCGTAAATATCTCTCGCGGCGGTAAAACAAAAAAAAATCGACGCCGCTCAAAGTTGCCGAGCACGAGACGGCAAAACGACCGTGTTACGCGTCTCGCTGTTAATTTTCGGATTGAACCGTGACACCCCCGACTTTCACGAGCAACGTTCAAATTTTGACCAACGTCGAATGAAAATTTTCACATATAGGGTAAAATCGAAGCGTATAAATACAGAAGCGGTGGCGCGCGCGTACACGGCAATAAAAGAGGGAGGAGCGACGAGACAATATTTCCCCCTCGCGCCGTCGAATTATTATTCAAAGGGCCCCGATGTATACGGGGGCAGAATTATTTTTTCGCCTCTTTCCCACCGCTGGCGCGCGGGACCTAAGAAAAACACAACCGAGCCGAGATACGCGCCAGAAAGGAGCGCGAGAAATCCGAGCGTGAGATTATTCAGTGATTTCTCGAATCAGCCCCAGCAGCAGCATGCGGGCGGTCGCGCGCGCTCGCGCACGTGCTCTCTTTCTCTCTTCACGCCTGACTGTTTCCACTGTACTCCCCCGGGCAGCGCGTCAAAGCGTCTTGGGGAACCTTTTGAATTATGGCTCTCTCTTTCTCTCTTTCTCTCTTTCTCCCGCACACGTACACACGAATTTTCGAAGGGGTGCGCGCATCTCTCGGCTGCGGCCGACCCTATTCTCCCGCTCGTTTCATCCCGAGCGGGTTATTAATAAAATTGAACGCGGGGAATATGATGGGGATAGCGCTGCGCTGCGCGCACGTGTGTGTGTGCGCTGGAGTATATATATAGAGGAGCTCTCTCCACTTGCGGCCGGACTGTCGAGTGATGGATCATTTTCTTTCGGGCTCATTGTGTTGACGGGGAGAGTATACGCGCGGGCACGGGGACGGAATGTGGGCGCACCGTTGCTGTGCTTTTCAAAAATAAATTGCTCGAGACGGATAGTCGACATTCGTCGAGTGAGCCTAATGGCCTTTTAATTTTGTCGAGGGCCTTTTCGCTTTTGCCCGTTTACTCTGTACTACAAGGCTCGACTCTCTTAAAACCTCACAGCGAAGAACCACTACGTATTATCATTGTTCGATGGATGAGCGATTGGGTTCAATTGCAGTTCATTTTTTACGCGATCAAAGGGAATTTCCACTTTGGTTCTGTGTGTTTTGATAGCAACAATTGTTACATAAATTTCGCTGCGAGCTGGAGTGTAAATGACACTTTCAGTCAAGATGAAACTTTGTGAAATAGTTCATGGGTACGCTAATAGGTTATATCTACAGCCATAAACTCTAGCGTTTTATTTTTTCGAATATATCCTGTCAAACTAACTGGGTTTTAAGCATCAACGGTATATCTATGTATCTACGGTTTCTTGCCCATGCAGATATACTATTCATGCACACAATCGATGATAATTGACAACCATCTAACACAGTTTTATCGTAATCGATGATCTAAAGGTTGTGCGCTCTCCCATGGTCAGTGAATATTCGTCGAAGTGTCGGGAGCTCTGAAAATTGAGTATTTGATTTGAAGTGCGGCAAATGTTACGTAAAAATTGTTGCTAATAAAACTAATGGAACCAAAGTGAGTATCCACTTTTACCTCGTGAACAATCAACCGCAGTCCCACTCAGTCGCTCACCCACCTTCATGCGGTGATTTTTCACTTTCATACATTGGTTTCTCACTGCAACGTTCTAAGAGAGTAGCAGCAGTCTTCGCCTAGAGCAAATTGATTTGAAATAACGACGGTTGAACCCGCGAGAGGACGGCTTTTGATAATAGATCGAACGACTCGCCACCCGTATTCAACGTCGGAATGATTTAATCGTCCCCCATGAGCGTGATCGATGATACACGCGTTCACAAAGATTCCCCTGTAAACTGGCAATTTTCGCCACACAACTCGCAACGATCTATGACTTGGTCGAGTTAGCAGAATTAAGTCGCCGAGCTATTTACGACGCGTGCACAAAGGTATACGCGCTCGACGGAGCGTTGCTCGGGTGGGCCGGCAATGAAGAAAAACAACACGTGCATCGTATCACCGAGCGAGCGATAAGCCGCACAAAATCCCAAGGCTCCTTGTAAAATTCATTCATCTACAAATTTGCAAAAGCCCCCGTGAATGAGCGAAGCCCGATCGAACTTCTTACGCGCCGCTATCGCTCGCTCGCTCGCGCGACTAATCACGTAAAAGAGAGAAAAACTATGAGCGGCGGCCTCCGTTTCGCCGCCGATACGCGTACTTATATATGAACACGCGGCTCACCGAAAGCTGCTGCGATAGCGCGAAATTACTCACGCCGCGGAAAAACTCGCGCTAATTGACCGCCCGACTTCGAAACAACATCCGCCGCGACCAGGGCGGTGAAACCGACGTGCGATCGGTTTTCCATATATACGTCGGATTCTGATGTCTCTCGCGTCTATATCGATCTGTACGCATATTGGATATTGCCCTGACTGAGCTGCCGAAGTTTATTCCAACAAAAATTAATACTTTCGATCATCTTCGAACGCAGAAGTGAAATCATACGATTTTAATCGAAGTAGAAAACAAAAGTTTATCATCGGATGGTTATTGAGTTAAATTCATATTTTCCTTCAGCGCGTACTGGTAATCGGTATAGCCGATCGAGGAAAACCCAAGGATCACTAGGCTCGCCTAATTTCGGGCGACAATCTCGCCGGCCCGAGCCGATAAGGCTCTGCCCATTATCCGCGAACCTCCGAAATCTTAACGACGAGGCCATAAATAATCGCGCGCGCTCTCGAGTCGCAGTGGAAAAGCTAATCCGCGCGAGGTATAATCGCATCAGGGCACAAAGCACACACGCACACTCGCACAGGCCCCATAAAAGCCTTGGGAAAGCAGTATATATCCCATCGGGAAATGGGATTATAATGGGGGGGGGCTCGCGACGACGGTTTAGCCCGAGAAGCCGAAAACGAGGAGGAAAAAGACATGCCGCATTATCCGTGGAGGTCCGCGCGGCACCACATTCTCTACTCCGAGGGGAAAGTATTTAGCGGCGAGCCTTGACGTCACACACACACACATACACACCTGGGAGGCTTACGCGGTGTCTTTCGGCGGAACTGACCTCCTTTCGAGGTCGCCTAAGCGCTGCTGCTGCTGCTTTTCCCCCGAACACTCATGCATTATGTATACATCGACGTCTCGAGAAACAAGCGGGAAATCATGGATACTCTGGGCGTCTGGGCGCTATAAACACGGCTCATTTTCTTCTTACCCTCCTCTCGCTTTTCTTCGCGATCCGCGAACGGAAGTCGCGATCGGAAACATTGCCAGATCGTTATCGCGCGGTTTACCCCAGACGGCGGCGACGCTCGAAAAGTCAACTGAGACGTTCGGTATGTCGGCATAGAGTTAAGCACGTCTCGGGCCGGTTAATCAGGCACTCGGTCGCGAGAGGAAAAACTCGGGCACCGGAAAAAAGCGGAAACGATTGAATCACGGCCGAGTCATCTGGCGCGCGTATACGCAAATTCTCGGTATGCATATACGAGCTCACTTGTCGCACGAGTAATTGCGGTGTGCGAGCGCGACCGGTTGTCGTCGGGAGCCGGGGGGGGGGGCGGGGAGGCGCGCATACGCTCCATTCATAAATCGGCTGGCGCGAGCCCGCGGCGATGAGTCAGCCCCCGCGAATCTGAGGTAAGCGCCGCGCGGAAGCGAGCCGGCGCCAGAGATTACCAATTGATTGCCGTTTCCTGCCCGGCCACTTGACGCGTCGCCGCGCGGCTCGTCTGGTTTCATCTCCGCTCTCGTTGGCAAAGATTCGCCCGGATTGATTCACGCGTGACTATTGGAGAGGCTTCAACCCCGACGCGAGAAGAGGAAAAAAATATTTCGATTTAGACGGAATCTTTACTGTTATTGTATAAAACGGCCGATTTCGCGTTGGAAAGGAGCGTCGCGCTCCGAGAGTAATTGACAGGGACGACGAGAGAATCGAGAAGCGCGATTGCGGCGCTGACTCATCGTATTTCCGCAAATGAATTCGGTTGAACGAGCAAAATACTCGATGGAGATATCTCGCGCGCGCGCGAGCGACTGTTATCAACCGAGAGAGGAATATATATGTGTATACACGCGCTATTTGGGAAAACCAAAGAAGACACTGACTCACACACGCTATATATTGATATAATTCTTATTACACATGCTGGGCGCGCTATCAGCGAATCAATTACGCGCCGCGAACGGCGTCAATAACAGATGTTTAGAATTCATGAAAGCTAATCGCGTAGAAGAATATCCAGATAAGAGGGGCCAGATATTTTTACGATTTCGAACTGACGGAATATCAATTTTAATTGGAATCATAATTTTTTCCCCGCGTCGTTTAGTCACGTTTCACATCCATATCTAAATCATATATTTTTTCGTCGACTCCTGGAAATCGAGCTCTCGCGTTCGTTGTCGCGGATCGTCTCGCGAACGATTTATCAACTATACGGATGACTTGTTAGTCGCGATTTAGAAAGAAAAAAAAAACTCTTGGGAAACGAATTGTTCTCGTATATAGCTACGAAAAAAAGTGTCTCAATCGGGTGGTTATGCACATATCGTTCTCGGAAAATGAAGCTCCAAAGTTTCCGATCGGTCAACTCCCTCCTGCGGGCCGAGAGTTCTCCGAATCAATAAATAACCGCGTCCGGGGATAATCGTTACTTCCGAGTTGCTTCTGGCATGAGTCACGCCTCTTGCGCAAGGCTTATCGAAAAAAATCCACGACTCTGAAGAGCCGCGACTTTTCCTCGTCGCGTGCGTGCGATACACGGCCAGATGCCATTAGCGCGAGGAGAGTGGAACAATTAAAACGGGGAGAGAACTCAGCCTCGTTCATTTAAGACTGTCTCTCTTTCTCCGTGTGCGTCGGGGGGCAAAAATAAAAAAGACGCCCGAGAGCAACGGGCGAGCTCGCGACAGGCGGAATCAGCGGGAATTAACTCGAGCATCAGCGCGCCGGCGAGGAAAGTCTTCCCGAGGAAATTGGCGTCAATTTGAAGCGCGGAGAAACTGCCCGGTGTATGCAGCAGCCGTTGCATTCCATGCGCGTGAGATTCGCGCGTATACGCACCGATACTTGCGAGCGGCCGTGCCGTGTACGCTCATTCAATTCGAGCTGGCGCGCGCGCATTGAAAGTTCAACCCCGAGAACGGAGTGAGTGTATGTGTATGTGTGTACATACGAGCGAAACTGGGAGCACGACTAATTGACGCGGGTTAACAAGACTTAACTCCGCGCTTCCTGCCAAAGATTCAACTGCTTTCCATCGTTTCATTTTTTTCCTCTCTCTTTCTCTCTCTCTCTTTCTGTCGTCGCTTCGGTTGCTCCTTTCGGACGCTGCCCCTCGGCTGGCCCCAATTAAACGCCGCGCCACATGTCAATGCTTTGCACTTCATTGATTGTCAAGGATTTTCTTGCGCGCTCGCGCCGCCGGCTCTCAATGAAAGCGACGTTCTAATTTGCCGCTCTGTTATATCTCGATTGAACGTTTCGGGATTTGATTTCTTCATTTTTCCCCCCTCAGTCTCTCTCTGTCTCTCTCCCTGCACTCATCACTGACGCCCCCTCATACCAATCATTCAAAACCCAGCTCTACTCTTACCTACTCCAATATGTATAAATTAATTATGTACTACCTATTTTATTATCGCTTAAGAATGTAAATTTAATTAGCCAACTTTAAATAAGTTAAATTATAAATTATACTTTTTAATATCTTGTATATTGTACAACATAATGTACAGACAATAAAATTATTCTGAATCTGAATCTGAATCTCTCTCTCTCTCGTTCTTTCGTCTCTCGCTCGATTCGCAAAGATGTTTGAATTCGCGAGCAGCTGTTTGGAAATTCCTTCCGATTTCAACGAGGTACCTTTAGTCGGCGACAATGGACGTATGTACGTTGTTATGAGTTGACGCCGTGCTTTGTTAGTGTAAAACAAATGGATTATTGTGATGACAAAGGAGCGAGCTCGAAATTTGTCTTGGTCATGTCGGCTGATTCACGTACCGAGGGATTTTTTTTTCTTTTTTTCATTCAACAAGCGATTATTTATACGTCCAGCTGTAATTATACAGTCAACTCGACGATGTCGTTTGGAGAAATTTTCATACAATTCGTAAACAGTTTGATTGAATTATATTTGAACCTTATTTCGTGTTGCGTCACGGTTGTTCGTCTCGAATATAGGTCAACCGTGTACGCGGCAGTTGTCAAAATTCATCCGAACGAGATGAAAAAAGACGCATCGCTCGTGCGGGACATTTAATTTAATCAAGTTGCACTGGTCGCACGAGCGTAGCGTACGGGGGCGAGATTGACGATTCCGCGAAAGAGCCCACTGATGAGCCACTCTCTCTCTCTCTCTCTCTCTCTCGTCTTTCATATACTTAATCCGCGATATTACATAATTCGCCGGGCGCAAATTTTGCTCTGGCGGCAAAGTACGTGCGACTTCTTCTCGGAAGGCCTTCGCCGCCACTTTGTCCATGGCAGTCCCGTCGGAAAACGAGACACTGCGAGCATCGACCGTAGATAACGCACCTGGCCACTTCCGACGGAATTAACACTTTTGGTTTAACTTTTCGAGACTCGTTATACATCGAGAGGAATTTTCAGCTATTTCCTCCTCGACATATCGGAAATCGAACGTTCGGCGGGCATTTGCCGAGAGAAAATGCGGACGGAGGTCGAGAGTTTTCTTCAATTAACCGCAGCGCGAATTAGAATCAACCGATTTGGAATCGAGCTCAAGAACGAGGCTCGCACTTTTTTTCTCATTTTATCGGCTCTATATTCCGAAAGATTTTGAGCTCGGTAATTAGGTGGACTTTCAACACTCCGTTCATTATCGCCTCCGTAAGAGGTTCTGTTTTTTTTTTCTCTCTCGTTTCGTGATTTTTTTTTTCTTCCTTTGGCGGTCATTGAGGCTTGATTGTTGAGCACACAGGAAACGCGCGCACGGTAACAAGCGTGGCATTGCTAAAAGCTTCGCGACGTTTTTACCTTTCTTACCTATTATTTATTTACGATAATGATCGCCGATATACTATCGAGCTTGTCGCGCGAATGCGCGGTAGATTTCGTTGTGTGTGTGTTTGCGCGTACACTATCTCTGCACTTCGATGTTGTTTGTTTTTTTATTTCCAAGGAACATTCCTTGTCGACAAAGAAAAAAAAACATTCGATGGAAACTCATCATTTTTAGTTGAAAAATCGCAAGGTATTTTTATCGAGTAAAACTCCTTGCACCAACCTGAAGATTTCTCGTGAAAAATCACGAAAACTTCCGAGCTAGAGCGATTGGCTTCTGAAAACTCGGAGGATAATATCGCACTTCTCGCGAGGATACGCATATATCGGAAGCGAACGAATCGAGAGTCATAGGAGAGACGCGTCATAATTGATAAGCTCGCATCCCAGCGTGGCGCGAATTTTGCATACTGCATCGCGTATGTAGAAAACGAGAAAAAAATAAATGAAGGAATGGGCGTCGCACGACTTGGGATCACAAAAGATTATGATAAATTATGCTAATGATTTCTTAGAACTATAAGAAGGATTTGAGCGAGTGAGTGAGAGAAAAAAGAAGAAGACGTAACGAGAAAAATGTGCACGATGACTATCGACAAATGCAACACACACCGCACATATCCGCATTTGAGCTAACGACATTTTCAGAGCTGGTTTAGAGCTACGCAAAATATTTTTCTTCATCTTGGCTGCTGTTCTTTGTTTTGATGTCGGTGTGCTCGCGAGCGCCGGAGACAAATGGAAATGATGAATTTTCAAATGTCATTGCATAAATGAAACGTGTAATTTTTCATCGGCGCGTCTGAAGTTTCGGATGGGTTGATGTTTTATGCATCATATATATATAGTTGAGTTATTATGAATAATGAAAGCTGCGCCCCTATGTTCGAGCGAAATTACATGCAATCACGTGACACGTATTATCAGCTTTAACGTCATTTATTTTCCAGAACTTCCAACAGTACAACTGGCAACTGAACAGACGGCATTATCACATATTTCACCCTCCAAATTGATTTTAATTGTGTTTAATAAAAGGAAACGACGCGACACTAGACGCTCGTTAAAGAGGTCTGCTTTCACTCTCTCGTTTTCTGGTTCAATTAAAATAAAATGCACCAGTCGTTCGTTTCGTGAAGTACTCGGGTCTACAGTCAATAAACTCCCCGTGCCTGTCAAATATTGCGTGGTGTCGTGTTCACGAGCCATACGACGATTTCAAAACATTTCACGGCTATACCCAGAGTTTCTTTGTCCCGAGAAAAATCCACACTCGACAAAGTTTGGAATTTGAGTTTTGCCCTGATCTATAGAAACAAATAAAAAACGACTCGATGCTTGAATGATTTTCGAATCATTAACGATGCGACCGATCTCACCCAAAATTTGACCAACCAAGTGTTGCTCGAACTCAATTTCGCGCTTGCATCAAGCAAAACATACAAATTGCAGATATAGAGCAATCCGTCGGTATATAGCGACGCTATAACACAGAGAATGTCACGGATTTTAAGCTTGGCGCGATTGCGCGCGAAAGCTTATTGTCATTCAAAACGGAGCCAAGTTCGTTGTCGCCGGCGGCGATTGTGTATAGAAGAGGAGAGCGGAACTGTATTGTTGTCTAATGAATAATTTTGCAATTCGATTTTAAAGCGACGCGATTTTTAGGCTTTTAAACTTTGGCCTGATAGACAGTTTACGAAAAACTAACTATTGTTGGCAAATCATTTTTTTTGGGGACGAACAAACGATATTTGTGAAAAATTTTTAAATTGTTTCAAATTTTATGTCTTGTTAACTTGAATCCAGCAGTTGGACAGTAGTTAAAGGCAACGTGACTTAATTATCCATTGATGATTTTTAAATTTCAATTAAATGAGATTTTCAAAACACATCAACTCTACTTAAAATTTTGAAGAATTCTTGTTAACACAGACACTGATGAAATTTTTCTGTTGTTTGCAAATCAAACGCGACTGAATTTTTCTGATCGTCGATTGGTTAGCGAAATCACTCGAGATAAGCATGTAAATGGATTTGCGAAGAATATTTCCTTGTTTCCCGTTTTGGTTGATTGTATTATTTAATAAAATTGTGATAGCATTAAAATTGTAGCAAAAACTGAAAAACTGTAATATTGTATTTACAAGTGATTTTTCAGACAAATCGTAATATTTTCAATCAATAGAAAAAATTCGTATAACCGCAGAATATTGTTTTGGGAGTGCACAAGAGAATTCGAAAATTCGACCTACAACTCCAGAATTTAAATTCTGAGGTAAAAGTCAATCAAAAAATCCAATTCCAAATCGTTATATACATACACTCTAAATCTAAAAAAGTAAAAAACTACTATTCATTAGTAGATATTCAACTGAAAAATAAGTAAAATTTTCAATTTTTACTAATTCTTAGTTGAATATTTACTATTTTCATCAGTTACGCGATTTCTACTATTTCAATCCTAGAGGGCACGCAACAATACAAATCGAGAATCTTCTCAAGGAAAATTATTCCTCGTGGTTCTCGCAAAAATCCACGATACACCGAGGGTATTCACGGAGTTGTCGCGTCGCAAGCTCGCTCGAGAAAAAGAATCTCGCCGCGCGCGCGCGTTGGCAATCGCCAGAGATGTATACACACACACACACGGGGATGCTTACCAGGTTCTTCTCGTCGGCGAGGTCCCATATATCGCCCATGGGAGCGTTTGTCGGGTACATGGAGTACATCATGTACGCGCTCTGATCGTCAATGTAATTGTCGTAGAGGCCCGCGCTCGGCACGCGTTGCGACATCTGTGGGCCGGTGCTCGACTGCTCGGCCGCTATCATGCAAAAGCCGGCTCGCTGCTGTGGCGCGAAAAACGAAAAACGACCCTCCTCCTCCTCCTCCTCCTCCTCCACGTCCTCCTTCTCCTGCTTCACCTGGCACTCGGCGCGAAAATCCACTTGTTCCCCCCAGGGGCCAAAATCAAAAAGCACACTTTCCGTCCCCTCAAAATCACCAAGTCCCGCCACTGTGCCTGCCAGAGTTCACCGTTTCAACAATTAATTTTGTCTGTTCACCAGTGCGCTGGTTCCTCGCCGGGTTCTGTGTACGTATCCGTACGCGCAAGTGTGTATATGGATACGCGCGGTATAGACGAGAGCGAGTCTGTTGTAGGTGCAGTTCCGAGCCCGCCGATCGTCACGCATTGACTGAGCCGGCCAACGTGACTGGCCGAAAGCTATATAGTTGCTCGAGTGCCGTGCGAGCTGCGCTGTGTGCGCGCGCGCCTGCCTGCCTCCCCCCTCCTACTCCTCCGCATCTGCGTGTGCAGCCGACAACCACCGGCGCGCAACTATACTATATACTCGAGTCGCGTATATACAGGCCCGTGACGTCACCGCCGGCTCCCCCCCCACCACCCGGCAGCCGACCCTCCCACGATTAGAGCGCGCGATATATGCCGAGCGTGCACGCATACACACACGCGAGCTAGCCGACAACACACCCCAACTGCATTACGAGCTTCACCATTTTTATCCGCGGGTTTTCGGGATTTTTTTTTTCTACTCTTGCGCACTTTTCTCGATCGTCGAGTTCGAAACTCGTCCGGTTGCGCCTATACAATGTCGCGTTATTTCGTTTGGCAAACCGTTCCGTTAGAATATAACGGTGGTAAGTTTGATCGTTTGTATTATTTACACATCAAACCGCGCAGCCACTATGATGCGAGAACCTGTTTCGTATTTTGCCAAATAACTATATTACGGTTGAAACTTTATGACTATTCGAACCGATTTTGTTATTCGACCACTTTTGTTATTCCATTCGTTATTCGAAACACATGTGAATTTCCATGTCCCCAACCCGCCAGGTGTGACAGAAGCTCTATTCTCGTCATGTGAAAGACGTGATAATAGTACACCAGAATATACGGCTACGTAACCAACACGATATGGTTATATAGGCATAAAAAGACGGGGAAAATGAGATCTCGCTCTATATTACTTCCACTGTAAACAAAGTGAGACTTAAACGTTGAAAAGTACGATTCCGGGAAGGTGGATTAAAAGCCATTGTATTTCTCGGCGAAAACGAGAGAAAAAACACACAAGAGAGACGGGAGAACTAATAAAAAAAAAGAGAGAAAAAAACCGACCGACATATCGCGCGTCGTTGAAACATTGCGTAAATCATCGGTGTGACAAGGGCAATGCCAAGCTCACGTGCGCCACACGTCGCTGCTTCCTTCCGATTCCTTATAATACCAAAACAGATCCGTGTATATATATACATACGGCACATGGAGCGCGACGGATTTGCTTCCGAGCTTCGGAGAACCGGTGAGCGTCACGACGCGCCGGTAGCAAGTGGTTCCGCGAGGGAATTACGCGCGCTTGTGTAACACACATCTGGGGCCGCCCGCGCGCCGAGCAACTTGATTCTTCTGTTTTTTTCTTCTTCTGGCAGTTTCACCGGTCGAATTGGCCGTGGAAGAGAGACGTAATATTCCCGTATGGATCAATGTGTGGACAGGTGCACAGCGTTTCGATTTGACTTTTCCAATTAGTCACGGCCGATACATATATACGCGTGTAGGTACTACTTCGTGTTGACTTTTCGTGTATGCAAATATATATCGCGTAGTACGACCGATTTGAAACAGCTGTAACTGTGAAAATTTCAACGATTTCTGAAATTTCGATGACTCCTTGGCGAGTAATGCGAGTGTGTGTCTGTCTCCCGCAGCTCAGTGTTGACCCAATTTGTTTGCTCGTTATATATATACACCCGCGCTCGCAGCGAGCGAGAAATAAATCAGCAATCGAAGAAACCTCTGACTCATCCCGTTGGCGAATTGCCTTCCGAAAACCGAGCGCAATTATAATATAATAAACACACACTCGCACACACGCGCGCGAGTGTTTTATATACCGAATCCCGGGCGAGTTTTGCAAATGTAAGTTTTATCGGTGTTTTCCACCCACTTAATCGCGGGATGCACGACGCCGGCGAGGTGGCGCACCGCCCACCAAAGCGACGATCGCCAGCCAAAAGCTGCCAGCGGACCAAGTTCTAAGAACAGAGCCGCGGCTTCTATTTGCGAGTAGGAATTTCCTCGAGGACGACACACTCTCGGTTCCGCTTCTGGCGCGACGAACCCGCGATCTGTCTCTCTGTGTCTGTGTATGTGCGGGGGATGTATATCTTTTGGTCGGCTGAGCTTTTTCTTCATCCTCGGAACACTTTGGTCGCGGGAAATATCAATGGAATATCGCTGACTCGATGTACTTTTGAATCCCGACACGCACTGACGCTGAGATTGTGAGCGATTCGACTTTTATATTTACTGGCGATAAAAGCTTGCTACGCTCGTTGCAAAAAGAGTATTTTGCATAAGGTAAGTAAATTATACCCAATAAACCCTCCTCTCTGTGGACTTTCGTGAACGACATATAGTATGTGATATATAGTATATGAAATTTGAATGTTTTAATTTTGTGATGGAATGTTAAAGGGTCATCCAAGAGCTACCAGAAACGACCATTGTAACCATCATTAATCCATGTTAACCTATTCCAAATGTCATTTGACCAAAGTCACTCAAATCAACCATTGTAATATTTGGCTATCCAATATGGCTCTCTTAAAAATCAACCTTCTCACGTGTCCCAGCATGAGCGACTGAAAATATTGTTTTATCAATATACCATCATGAGATCATCTCGCGAACATCAAATATACGTTTGAAGGAAATAACTGCTTCGATTGGAATGAAAATTACCCGAGAATAGAGAAAACAAGAAAACGATCGAAATGTATATTTGTTCACGCGATACAATCCTGCGAAATCTCGCGTCTACCCACCGGAAGTGTAAATCAAGCGCGCCAATCTAAGATCGCCAATCGCTACTCGCAATCAATCTTCACAAGCTCGAATCACTCGCGACCAAACACATCCAAGATAAATCGGATGTGGTTATGCATCAATGAATCGCCGCACTTGCTCGTCGTGACATATATATCGAAAGAGTGTAATTCAAGAGCCGCACGCGCTCGCGCATCCCGCTGCAAATATTTAGAATAGAGACACCGGAGCGGCGCATAACATCAAAGCTCGACAATCGCACCATCGGACCCCGCGGCGGCTCTCTTCGGTAGCGCATTAAATAATTGAATCGCCGCGCGCGCGCGCGAGATTCTCTCCGATCGAAAACAAACGCTCGCGAGCCGATCGCGTGTCGGATAAACGTCGCTCGATCGCTGATACATACAACTTGGGGACGAGCTCGAGCTGATTATATATTTATCCCAAGGCGAACGCATCGCGCGTCTCTCGGGCTTCATGTAACAATCCTCGATTGGTGTATATACGCACCCAATCCGGTGGAGTCGATCGCGGCGATATTACACGACTACATGTCAACTTGTCCGCCGATGGGGAAGCTGTATTATCCACTTGCCGCTCTGTTTTCGCGCTACGCGACGAGTCTTATCGCCGTTCGCCCATGCGGCTATTATATTCCCGGCGAATCCCCGAGTCGACGCGCACTGCACCGCGTCCGGCGGATGATAAACCAGTGTTATACATAGTTTTCCGTATCGTCCCGGCGAAACTACAAAGCGCGCAGCGCAAGCACCAGCTATATACAATATGTGCACGGATGCCGCCGCGACGGGAGAGAAATTGTTTCGGGGCCTCGGGTTTATCGTATCGGGGTTGAATCTCGAGAAAAGACGCTACTGAGTCACACTCGCGCTGTAAAATCGCCCCGGAGAAAGAAGCCCCGCGGGGAGGGCGAACCGCGCAAACACTACCGTTATACACAGAGAGAGAGAGGAGCCGGGCGATAATGGGGAAACAGGAGTCTCTCACGGAATGCGCGCACGAGACACACGCGAAGGACAAGGGCTATTATACGCAGGCGGCGGGCGCGATTATCGCGCGGGATTAACCGAAGAAGCGCGCCTGTGCAGGCCGGCAGAGATAAGAGAGGAGGCTGCAGGCGCAGGCAGGAGCGAGGTCAGTTTGGGCCCCGGCCCTGATTTACGGCCTTGTTTTGACGTCTCTCTAGCTCTCCATTGACGGGGATGACCAATGGATATACTGGCGCACGCCTCACCTTGGCTAATCCTTACGTACACATATACCTGATTACCTACTTTCTGCGCAAGCGCCGTGTACCGCTCGAGCTTACTCATAACACCCGACACACACGCTCGCGCTTCTGTACACACCAACTTGTACTTAGGCATGCGTGTTTGCAACGAGAAGATCAATGGGGTGGCGCTGCGAAACAGAGGACTTTTCACGGCTCCATTGTTCAGACAAATTACTGAGGGGCGGTGCCGTGTACCCACAGAGTAAATCGACGTGTTTACTCGGGTACAAACACCGGTTATAAATCATAATCTATCGAGCGATTTTGTTTTCAATAGTGGTGGATTTGATTTTTTTTCTCGAAGTAGCCTCTGTTGGGAAACGATTTCTTCTTAACTTTTGGCGTAAAAACATCAAATTTTAATTTTATCCGGTGGTTTCCGAGTTATTTTAAATTGATTTCATCTCACGATGTTACAAGCGAATTTTCATTACAGCACTTTTGACCTGGAGTTGGAAGTTGGGTTGAAATATGTATCCTCGCATAAGGGATGCGCCACACACACACACACACACACACACACACACACACGCCTGTGGATGCGAACGCCGAAAGGTGTGATAATGGATTGACGAATGGAAAACTATTGACGAGCCGTTGAATTTTACGATTAAAATAATACCTACTGCCATGGGGTTCTTGTTAACTCGTGATTTATGATACTATATAAGTGAGGTGGTATCTTCGGACATACGCTTTATTTCAGACGACTGTTTGTTGGTTTAACGACCCTGTAAATATACAGTGTTGAGCCTCGAGGCAGTTTTGATAGCCAAGCATATTAAATTGTCCTTGCCGAAAATATCGTTTTGACTCGAGCATATTTTTCAAAGCGCTCCTCGCCAAACTTTACAACGAAGATAAAAAATATCATAAAAGCAAAAGCAATGGAAATAAAGTTGAAAATTTGAAATTATGCTCAATAAATTACGAAGCGGTCATATTATCCCGTAATTTTGTTAGCATGCCAGTATACGAAAAAAAAAACAAGCAAACAAAAAACAACGCGCTCGGTTGGATGCCCGAAAACATTTGAGTGTGTGCTCAAAAGCCGACATCTGCTTTGAACATCGATGAATATCAATCGTTGCCGAGTAGAAGTAGTATACTCGTTAACGTTGCATCTGT
The DNA here is from genome assembly GCA_020882685.1 of Aphelinus atriplicis. Lineage (NCBI taxonomy): Eukaryota > Metazoa > Arthropoda > Insecta > Hymenoptera > Aphelinidae > Aphelinus > Aphelinus atriplicis. The sequence goes on along the minus strand of CM037074.1, from coordinate 65,633,462 downwards.
TTTTGACAGGCACGCAAATGGTCGGATTAACGTACTAATGATCGGTCATCCATCAATTGTTGGATCCTGCGGTGCTTCAAATCGAGTTAACACGCAGGTATATAACGAAACTCATCAACGACATGCCGACGGTTTGCGCCGCCCATTGCGGTCATACACACGCACGCACACACATACGCACCAGCAAACATTGGTTAACAATCGGGGTCAGTCAGAAGCGAGTTATGGCCCGTCTCGTATAATGCGCATATAACACGTGCAATATGCTAAGGAGCTGGTCGCCCGCGCACACTTCAGGGAAAGAGAGGAGGACGCGGAAAGTCGGCGATTCCGCAAGTCGCGCGTCGTATATCCACCCAGCTCTTTTGTCCTCCTGCTGCCCCCCTCCCCCTTCCCGCCCCACCTCGTCTCGCCGGGCTCGATTGTTGTGTCGCGTCCGCAGACAAAGGGGGCGGCTCCTTTTTTAATGAACGCCACGAGAGAGAGGGACGCGTGAGTTGCGAGGAAAGACGGAACTCGAGGGGTTAATCGAATGTTTGTGGGTAACGCGACGCGGCGTGCATTTTAAGGACCTTATTATTGGCCTCGGGCTCCGGCTCGAGCTTATGAAAAATTCCGCGAATGCAATGAGTTAATCGCGATTGTCATAATGCGGCAATGGGACGCGCGAGCGAGCGAGCGAAAGTAAGCTAACTGCGATTATATATAGATGCGGGAAGACAAAAAGAATTTTCACCCACTGTGATCAACATATACGTATAGTTCGCCGCGAAATTTACGTGGTTTCGGCGTTGAGTGACGTACCAATTTGAGTGTCCTTCTGGGGGCTCTGAATTACTTTTCAATATTTTTCCAATTCTATCGTTCTGAATCTTATTTTGGAGTATTTATAAATAATTGAAAAGATGAAATATATACTGTAAACAATTTTGAATGTGCCCGTAAACACCCGTCAAAGTACGATTTTTTCGATTTTTTTATCATATATATTTGGAAGCATACAGTTTTCCCGAGCACATTGCAATACTTTCATAAATACCAATATTACAATGACTTCTTTTCTGATTTTTCCTGTTTAATATATCGATCTTGGAAGTGAATTATGAATTTTTACCATACTAGCCAAAGTAAAAAATTTCACTTTTTATGGCTGCCAATTGAAAATGAAGTCGGTGATTCTTTTCAACGTAATTAAAATATTGTTCGGTACATTCTGTTCAATCAATTGCTTCATTTTCATATAAGAAAGAATAGGGTGAATCATTAGTGAATACTCTCAGCATTTTCTTGTATTAATGTTATTGTCCAACTGCAATTTGTACACGAATAAGATTACTCGTTAAAAACAAAAACAGTTCAATTTCCAACCCAATCTATATAATTTCCATAACAACTCGCTGAATTGCCAATTTACAAACGCGGCTTTGCGCGAGGGTCGTTTTGTACTACCACGCACGATGAAAACTCGGATTACCGCGTATACACGTATATATAGGCGGGCATGAAAAATAATCCCTCGGCATTACACGTGGCTGGGCAAGAAAGTTTTGACGTACCGCCGTGTGTATATAAATTACAGGGGGAGGCTTTTTTCGGATGACTCGGAATTTATACGGCGGGCGAGCGAAGTAGGCGGAAATGTCGCGAGCCGGATTACACGAGATCTAGTCGGTGGAAGAGAGGCACGCGCGCTCGCTCGCCGAAGATAATACTTTTATTCCACGCGTATATATATATACGTGCTCTTTTCTTCTCCATATATACCCCCCCCCCATTTGTATAGCGAGAGTATTCGCGGGGGGACGTATACAGCCCGAGAGACACAGGCCCGTGAACATTGGAGAGAGAGAGAGAGAATCTCTTTTCTCGATTGAATTGTTCAAGGTGCGCGCTGAATTTTGATCGAGCGTATTTCTTTTCACTCCGGGACGAATCGCTTGAATATTCATGTCGGGTGAAAAATAAATTTTAATAGGACACACGCAAGCTTGGAAATGTTGTTTTATTCAGTATTGGCTGGGACATGCCGCAAAGTATATAGATGTTCTCAATGTGCTGTACGAATTGTCTATACGCACCGATGTTCGAAATTGTACGCATTAAATCAGCGCGTGAAAATTGAATTCCTAATAAGCGTAGACTCGAGGTACATACAGTCGATTCTTGATCGTTCACGCAGAAAAGCGCCTTATCAATCAGTTCAATACACCTCTTATCTCGTATATAATCACACCAAACGAGCTTTTCTTCACGATCCGTTAGTAATCGCGAAAGACAGCCTACCGAAAGAAAATCGAGTTACGAATCCTCGATTTTAAAATTCGGTGATGAAGCATACAGTTTGAAATAGCCCTCGCGTCCGCGAATGGCCTTTCGAACCGCAACGGAATTAGCTTTCGACCCGTCACGTTTGCAACTGCACAATGAAACGACTAGCGTTGCAGGAAAACAAAACGCGCAGCAGTTCGCGCGCGCGCCACTCGATATAGCAAGCATACATAAAATGTCAACGCTAGCCGATCCCTCGTATACAGCCGGCATCATCCAAATCGCTCGCTCGTATACACACACGTTATCTTGCACGCGAGCTCCTCGTGTATATTGTAAGGCACGCGTCTCAGGTGCAAAGAGAGCTGCAGCGCCGGGTGACTCACCTCGAGTGTCCACTTTTTTTCTCATTTTCTTTTTCCTTTCCTCTCTTTCTTTCCCTTTCTCCGCGCGAGTATGGAGCGCGTTTTCTCCGCACGCCTCCTTTGTGCGGGGCCACGTGCCGCGCGCGCGCGACCCACCGCAAGTGATTCTTTTATTTATTCCCTCCACACGCACACGCACGACGGAGTAGTGTGCGAGTAGAAATGGGAGTGTCGACGAGACGTTCTTTCCAAGTTTCTCCTTCCTTTCGTTTGATAAAATTGCCGTTTCGGGCGCGCGCGTCTCTAAACTTCTTATCCCATAAGTCCTTCTTCCCTCCCGGCTTTTAAAGTGCGAAGTTCCCAAAATCACTTCCCGGTGTGTTTCGAATGCGCGCGAGAAAATATTACGACCTCCGTAAAAGATTAGCCGTACGAGACGTTTTTTACGACCCGCGAAACGAGAGCAACTCCATTTTTTGGTGTAAAAATGCTACGCTCGCATTGGACACGTATCCAAAGTTCGCGTAGTTGATATGACCAGTTATACCATATGACAAATGATACAATTTTGGAAAAATTAAATCTGCTCTGTGAATTCCTCACAGTGAAATCTTACTATACTACAGTGAATATTCGCCGTAAGCTTCGGTAAAATGTCACTGTATCATTGTGAAAAGTCAATGTAAGTTACAGTGGAAATCGGCAATTTTATGTTTATAGTTAAAAATTCACTGTAATGACAGTGAACAATCCACTATTAGTGCAGTGAAAATTAGTACTCGATCACGGTTTCCAAAACGCAGCTCGATTTCACTGCGCAAAATGAAAAAATCCTCAAACCGGTGGGAACGACAGGGTTTAGAATTTTCCGCATGCCGCGTAAAATGCAAAGGAAAGCGTCAGCAGAAATGGAGGCGCGCACCGGGCACGCGGGGCCGAGAGAGAGAGAGATAAGATTGATCGAGGCGGCAGTACAGAGTCGGGCCATTACTCCGCGGGGTGGGCCGGCGGCGCGCAGGGGCGAATTTTAACGACGTCCTGCCTAATCTGTCTCTCCCCCGCTCTAGCTCTCTTTCTCCTCGTGGCAGGGCAATAAAAGAAGGAAGCCGATAAAGACGCGAGCCGAGAGCGGCAGATAGTCGGCTCGTCGTCGCGGGGGGGCTCGTGCTCTCGCCCGCGATTTCCGGATCAGCCGCCCTCGCCAAATGGCACGCGGCGCGAAAGTTCCGTGCGCGAGCGGTCCCCTTCGGGCGGTGGAAAAAATCGATACTACTCGCAGCCGGGGGCAGCGGGCGCCCTGCAAGGGTCGCGTGCGCGTGTGTGTATATACGGCACGAATTATTGGGCAGTGGGGGAACGAGCGCGAGGGAGTAGTAGAAGCAGCGCGATCGATATGTCCGCCGGACTCTCGGTTTCGCGTGCGCGCACCCGACAGCTGGTGATTTTATTAAAACTTCGGGCTCGGGCCTACTTTACCAAATTAGCCGGGCTAACTCGTTTTGATTTATTTACGCGCGGCGCGGCCTCGTCGCTCGCGCGCGGACCAACTGCACTAATGAATTAATATACTCCCGCGCGCTCGCTCTGCCTCGACGCGCGAGCTTTCGTTGATTGCGTCGGGGCCGAGAGGGAGAATATTTCGTTTTTTTTCTTTTTTTTCGCCCCCCTTGCGTCCGAATGCACAACTCGACGTGCTAATGGCACCGGGAGTAACAGGATTAATTTTACGCGCGCGACGAGAGCGATTGTGAGTTTCCTTATGCAGGGCTTATCGCGTCTCTCTCTCCCTCTCTCTCGGCCGCGGCGAAGATTTCTCCTTTTGTCTGCGCTCTATAACAACGTGACTAAAGTGGAAACAAAGCGAGCCAAATCAACGCTCGACTTTTTTTCCTTTTTGCCTTTTCTCTCTCTCTCTCTCTCCGTCTTACTCTTTCGTTTTTCCTTCTCCACGCGCTGTCTATTAATAAGCGCGAAATTTCCACTGCGACGCGTGTGCTCGATTGCCACGCGTATGCGTAACTCTTTTAACTGCGACGAAATTACGGCCGACGCCGATTACAGTATCGGCCGGTTGAACGATCGACGATAGCTTCAACGTTGTAAAAACACGTGTCGTGTCCGTATATATACACACACACACGGCTAACAAAATGCTCAGCGTTGACATGTGGAGAACCCGCAGGTGGAAGCGCCGCGGGCGCATCTCTCTCGAGTGTGCACTTGGCTCGCGATCAAAGTCCCAAATCTCGAGTTCAAGCGAGTAAATCAACTGGCCCATAATTTTACCCACCGGGTATGTCCCCAATCGGTATCTATGGGCCAGAGTCGAGCCAAAGCACGCGAGCTTCTTATGTGTACATATCTTTCTCGGCGTTTCCGTTCCACTTGCGAGCGGACCGCGACACGGCCGCGACATTAGCATCTTATCGAGACACACTCGTGTAATATTCGGCCTTGCACGGCACTCGCGTACATCCGCCGTGAAAAAGCTCGCACGGCTAGACGTGCGTATATATACATACCTTGGCATTGGAAAATCCACAAAGTGCAAGTGCGAGAGGATGTTGTTCGAGAGAGAGGCAGACACGGTATATCGCAACTGCCTATATTGCTTTTCATGACAGGTGTTTAAAGGAAAAGAACGTTTTTAGAACAGAGTCGCGTGCGATAAAGTTTTTATTGTTCCGGATACGCACATTCTCGAGTTTGAAGAATTCTTTGGGAAAAGAATGTCCCGACTACCTTGAGAGTGCCAAAATAATCGGTAATATTGATTCGATCTCACGGAGCGCGAAGAATGGGTAGTATGTACAGAAGAGTTGAGGTATTGAGTTTCAAGTCGAGAATAGGGCATCTATTTTCTTCATTACTTGAATCGAAAATAATTAGGTTGTATTTTTGTTTCTTTCTGTTGATTAAATAGAAATTTGGAATCATTACAAGCAGATAAAATCCATGAAGTTATACTTTTGAAGTGTATATGCAGAGTGTATAGAAAACGCTGAATCTTTGAACGCTCGTATCTTTTGAAAAAGTGGATTTGAACTAAAACATAAAATACGACTTAATTGTTTCTCGAGTCTCTATAACAAATACACATATAAAAAGTGGCAATTGTGAAAAAATTCGAATTACCCATTAAGAATGAAGCATACCGTATTTTGTGTCAATATGTCGGTCTACTTCATAACTCACTATACTCGTATACGGATAAATTAACCCACACGTATACTGGCCGATCGAAATATTCTCGGCAAAAAGGGATTGAGCCTGAACTCGACCGCAATTACACGCGACCCCTTTCGACCCGAGCTTCGAATTTCGCGCACGGCCAGACAGCTCGATCTAATAATCTTCCCTTGCGGTGCAATTGCGTTTGGCGTTAAAAAGAGCTCGCGTAGACCCAACCCTATCCCTCATTAATGCATCTTTCGATCGGCCCTAGCTTATACGCATATACATACATCTCGGCTCTCGTATCTGATGTCTTTCCGCCTGGTTTGATCCTCCGTTGATTGCGGACGCTGCTCGTGGGGGAGGGGGAGGCACACACACGCATTATGGCATATTACCAGGCGCGCCAGCCGGCCGTCGACGGTGAATTGTACGTATATACAATGATAATTAGACGAAAGGGACGCGGCAGCTGGCGCGACAGATATATCGCGTTGCCGACGCTAAATTAATGCGGCGGCGGTGCCCAGCCGCGTTCCTCCCACGTATACACGTATACGTACGCGTGTGTGTGTGTGTATACACACATACACGAGCGCGCACACGTGCGCCTCTATTTTACGCGCGAGGAAAGTGCAGCGCGCCACGTATACGAGCCGCGCACGCGACGATCGTTGCGAGGGCGCTTTGCACGTGAAATCCGAAACGCTCGCGCGTTATACACGGATACGTATATATATAGGATTCGGTATTGTCGCCACCGCCGAGTAAGTACATCTCGCAGACGCGAGAGCTCGCGACCAAGATATTTGCGTATAATTTGATTCCGCCAGAAAAGCGTTGGTCTTTGGTGGGCGCGGGGGGGGGGGGCGAGAAACAGGTTAATGTATATATACGGGGCGGGGGTCAGCACATTTCCGCACGACGGTCATATATAGTTTTCCGGATCGTTAAGCTTATCCGGATCTCTCGCTCCTCATTGTTCTCAAGAGAGCTGGAAAATGGGCTTTCGGCCGATGCAGGCGGGCCCGCGGCGAAATTAACGTCACTTTCGAGACAGAGAGAGAGAGAGATAATGGCCTTTCCGAGCTGGAGAAATTCGAGCCTCGTGGGTAGAACGCGCGAGGAGCTGGATATCGTGTGCGCGTGTGTGTACATAGACGCCGGCTCCAAGTGGAATTAGCGCCGAGTCGCGTTTGAACTGCTTGTCGTTGGTTGAATCCGTTGGAATTGTACGTATATCTCCCTCGCGGATTAAAATTTAGAAATCCACACCGACCGATGTACGGTCAATTTCCTCGTCGTGTATTCGACTGCGTCGGAGCTGAAAAGTAATCGTGGCCGGTCGGAGGAAAAAAACCCAGCGCGGAGGACGAAGCATTATTCCGATTGAAGCATATAGACAGACCAGGCCCCCCCAATCGGCACAGTGTATTTTTTTCAACACATGTAAAAAAGTTCCCCTAGAGACGAACGCGGCGCAAACACGCATATATAGGCCGCGGAGCGTGCGGTCAGTTTTACATATTACTGCGCTGGTGCACGCGCGTTCAGCTCGGTCGCGTGGTGTAGGATTTTGAAATTACCGCATATACATATAGCAAGTCCCCGTGCAGCCATCGAGAGCGTCCAGTCGAACAGCTGTCACGTTGGAACAGCCTGTGCGCCAGCAGAAGCCCCGTTCGCCAGCGAAAAATGCTAGATCAATACACAAACCGGAGAGAGGGACAGCGAGAACGAGACCCCACCGACGCGTGCACGCTTATATATATGTATAAGTGCTCGCGAGGGGGAGGCGAGCGTTGCCGATATATACATGTATACACATACACAGGGGTTCCATGCAGGGGCGGCCACCAAGACGACGACGACGTCGACGAAGACGACAACAACCCCTCGCGCCGCGTGTGTACACTCGAGCGAGCGAGTTTTGGTCAACGCCGCGCGCCGTCTGTAAGCTTTTTCACAGCGCAGCCGGGAGATTACGTAAGCTTGTCGAGGGAGTTTTTTCCCTCAAATTGTGTATCACTAGAAACACGGGGGTTGTGTGGTGTTGCGGGAAAGCTGCTGGGGATTGATTCGGAGAGGAGAGGGGTTGGGCTGAAAATTAATCGAGCACTGGATTTGTGGAAAAGCTCCTTCGAGTATGGGCGCTAAACGGGCCTCGGGGAATTTCGATCATTAGTATGATTTTGTCCGTTTGCCAGCTGGGATTTTTGTCATTTGATCCGTGATGCGCGTTTCGTAGATTGGAAAAACATTGCTGGATATAGCAGTGACAACGAGTTACCTGTGATTAGTGATTTTTTTAATTGCAACAAACATGTCTAATCTGATTGTTATTGAATTGAAGACGCTCACTTTGTGGTAATTTCTACCAATTAAAGATTTTTATTCAATTTATTATGATATATTAACCCTTTCAGTGTCAGTCTTCTCTTGTATAAGTATTTTGGTAGTACGTGCACGTACTACGATTCTGACGTTAAAATAAAAAATTGAAAATGAAGAATCAATTCTGAAAACTATTCTAGGCTTTTTCAAAAAATCAAGATTTTTTTGGATAAACAAATGCATACATGAAAGGTATACCATACGATATACATAGAGAATAAGTAAAAATGTCAGATCTCCAGAATTTTGTAATGAAAAAAAATCGATCGTTTTCACATTATTTACGACAAACGTATGGATAAATCAACATTATTTGATACAAAATTTACTTAACTTAAATACCTTAGAGCCTAAAGTACTCGTGTTACATAAAAATTGGAAAAGCCGATTAGAAATGTGGAAAAAACTAAAAGGGACCGTACACGACCCACTGCCCCTGAAAGAGTTAACAACGTGAAACTGGCAAGAGAAAATTCGAGTAAAATAAGAGACTTGAAAATGATATAGCAATCCAGCCACCGGGACGTCACCTGATTAGTTAATACCACAGTGGTTAAAGATCGTCAATCCTGTCTTAATAAATATTATTTGTTTATAAAAAATGTTCTCTCTGTTATTTGATAATTTACCACGTTATATCTGCGCAAAAGATTACTGCAATAAGTTATACCCAAGATAAATTTGCACTGCGAAGGGAGTATATACCAGTATTATAGCTGGAGGTTCTGAGAAGATTTGGGGTTGGTGTTACTTACTCGACCGACGAGAAGGGGAGTCACGCATGAGGGTTCTCGAATCAAGTTAGAGCCAGGAAAGTTTTCGGTGCTAAACACTAGCTACAGTATCCTCCCGACTTGTATTCTCCGCATTATATGACTACCTTCTAGCGAAAGCTATAATCAATTTGGAAATAATAGCCCTTTCAAACAAGCTAATTTGGAAAACTCCAAGAAAAAATAGAATAGCAGTATAATTTTTTTAAACATAAGATTAAGGTGATCATCTATGTCTCATGGATAGTCTGAAATAGGACATTTTTTTCTATATAACTTACGGGGGCATTTGTACCACAGGGGTAACATGAATAATTAACAAGACCCCAGTTGTTCTCGCCCTGTTGTCTCAATTCACGTTAAATTGCCAATGGGGTCGAAAGTTAATACGGTTGATAATAATATGATAGGAATAGCAGCGAATACTCTTGTTTCTGCAGATTCAAAAGATTATTCATGTTACTTGGGCAATATTTTTCATTTTTCATGTACATGAACAATTGTGAAGAACACAGTGATTCCCGTCAGCTGTTGTTTCGATCTACGTTAAAATGTCAATGGGTCTAAAGTTGATAATTATGATAAGAATTGCCGAATACTTTTCTTTACACATATCGAATCGATTATTCATATTATTTAGGCAACATTGTTCTTTTTGTTGTAGCTTACATTACCTCCCTGAACGAATGTTTCAGACTTGAGCTTTGTAGGAATTAGCCACCGTATGATATCTGGCATTGCGCACACTTGCACTTGGCGGGAAAGTCGGGTGGCCGTTTGATAATAGCGAGTATATCCAGTGCGCGCACGTGTGGCGGTCCCTTAAAAGGTCAGCCGCACGAAAGTTACGCGACAATGGTCCTGCACGCGCGCGCCGGGCCGACAAGTCTTATTTATTCGTTATCGGCCAGACGGCGACTTTTGGCACGAAGCATTAGCGAAAGTTTAGGGCTTCTTTTACGCTCTCGTATTGTTCCCGTCGTGGAAGAATATATTTTGATTTTTTTCGCCGGCCAATAACGCGGAAATGCCGGGGCTCGCTCGTATAAGGATCACGCGCCGCCGCGTGTGTGCTTTTGCGCGTTCCCGCATTTGTTTTACGGGAGCGACGCTTGCGCAATCTCTGCGAGATTTAGGCATAGCCAATCTGTTAGAGGAGGGAAAGCGAAATTCCGCAGTACACGCAGGAATACATTTGAATGATCGGCAAGGGTCTAGGAGTTATGGCGAGTCTTGTGTTGTGGGCTAATGTCGTATACCTTTGAGTGGATTGAAATTTTGAGCACACTAAAAAGTATACGAAACCGAGGAGCTCGGTAAATCACTAGTTGTTGAATTTATTGGATATATGTATGTGTCTTATGAATATCTCAGTCAAATTTTAAATATCCAATAGCATTAATTCAAATAAATGTTATACCTGATCAATATCCTGATCTTATCCAAACACTTAATAATAATATTCAAATTTGTTGATTCTATTCTCTGTTATGATTAATAATTCATAAACTGATTCATCAGCATTTTTTCAGTATTGCATTTTGGTCGATTTTCAATAATCAATCTAATTGCCCTAAAGTATCTCACGCTTGTAATTGAAACCATGTCAAGATTTTCATCAAGACCTTTTTCCTGCTTAGTGATACGACTTATCAGTAAGGTTTTTTCAGGTGGATACAACCTGATACGATTTATCTGTCGAATTTTTGATAAAAATTGAAATACTTCTCTACCGGAGTGCAATTTTTTGCATTCCGTTCAATACATTGAAATTATCTATTAACAGAGTTTAATTTATTTGGACCTATCAAACTCATACAAAACAATACTAAAGAGTATCACAAGGGTGGTATTGTAATATTAAGTGATTCCGATGGTATGCCAATTTTCGGTGACATCACTAATTTATATCGTCGTAAAGCTTATGTTATCATCCACAAATGGATATTAACAATTATTCAAAGTGAGAGAAAGTGACAAAGAAAATATGTTTCAGATTCAAAGTCTCAAATACCATGAACAATCTTTCTTGTATACTTTGAAAGACATGTTATTTCGATATCTTGATGTATATGTAAGAAAGGCAAATATACATTTTATTTGCCTTTCTAGTGTTAGCCGAACAAATTCTCATAACCTTTTCCTTATTAATCAATTCGCCACATAATCGACCCCACATATCCATTCTTAAAACAATGATACACAATGATGTGGCTGAGAGTTTTCATGCCCAGTATCGAATGGTGTATCACGTTGTACGCGGACAATAGAGATTCATAGTATCCAACACTAGGAGAAAAACAACAGATTCTACAAATTGAGTGAACTACACTCAATAGATAAATTGTAAAAACAACAATATTTTTTTAGCTCAATATACTAGAACTGATAACTGGTAGATACTGTTACCAACAATAATAATTTTTTCCTAGAAAAAAAAATGATTATTCCAACTTTTAGCGAGTACGAATGGCGAAGAGAAAGTAAAACTGTTTCTTTCAAATTAGATAATTGTTGAATTTCATTGTTAGTGGATTAGTGATAGTAGATTATTTCATGGAATAGTGAATCATCGTATCTATAAATATTGATTGTCTTCGTCGGGCTAATAATATCGGATTAAAGAAAAAAACAGGAAACTTTACTTCAAATCCGTTACGGAAAGCCGAAAGACACGGGATTGACAGAGCGATAAGAAGCCAGCGACAATACTTATTAAGATGCTGGTTCGATACCAAACCGCCATTTCTTCTCGAGTGTGCGAAAATCAAAGTGGACTATTATACAGAGTAAAGAACTTTCCCGCGGCCCACGAAAGAAGTTCGGGGTCAAGCTCGCCGATACGATATTCGGGGTCCGAGAGGTTTTTCAAGTCCATCCGCGCGATGACGCGTCAATAATTTTAGCCTCTCCCGCGTAATCCCCTCCCCTCTCGCTCCGAGTAACTGTTTATTCTTAGCGCGCTTGCTTTTGCGTGTCTTTAAAGCATCGTGACATATACATACACACACTCACACACCAGTTTAGAAGAGGCTCAAGTTGACGATAACACTCGCACGTTGATTATACACTCACAAAAGTTTCTTGTTGTTCCCAGAAGACTTGGGCCTCAGTCAGAATTTCTGCTACTTTCAATCATTCTCTCAAGAAGATTCTGTCAGAAATTTTGACTGAGGCACAATTCCGCTAGGTACGACAAGAAACTTTTGTGAGTGTATATACGCTTACAACGATACCCGTGAGAATATGCAGTGTTGTGTTTATTTTTTGAGAAATTAATTGAAAATCGAGTGTCTTCCCTACAATCGAGCTCGAAACGAATTGATTTGAATTTTACACGAGGACAAATAGTCCTTATCTGTTCCAAGGTTCAAGTTTAGGAGGATGTGTGATAACTGTATATTATTTGCCGCGCGGCAACTCTCGCTGTCAATTTCATCCTTGTCCTCTCGCAGCGCGCTGATACACTTGTATATACGCTTCTCGAACAGAGATAAAAACCGCTGACGCAACAAGAGCGCGTCGGTCGCATCCGTTTTTATTCGATTCCTTATCAAATCCGCGCGATTGCCATGGAGCAGCCCTTCGTTATAATTTTTCTTCATGCCGTAACGAGCGCTCGACACACTCCACGTGTAATTTCAACGGAGACGTATATATCGGGTGGACGTCGACGATTCGACGTGACGAGAGATGACGGCACCGCGAGTTTGGAGAATAATTATCGGGCGCGCGCGCGCGCGCATTATTGGCGGAGCGCGCCATCGCCGCGGTTGCACAATCGAAAAGTTGCTAAGCAAATGTAGAATTGTGCAATCGCGACGCCGCGCCGGAGGGGCCCCGCTATATCCTCGGAAACAATAGCGCCACCTTAATTTACAACATGAACATTTAGAATTCGTCGTCGTATGGTCGTCGTGGGACACGCGCGCGCCGTCATCGACGCGGGTTATCGCATTCTCAACTGCTTTTCAACGTCTTTTGCTCTTCTTCTTCACTGAGAGCAGTTTATAGTTGGGTGAACTATAAATCTACTATAAATATAGTTCTATTTTGACCCAACTATGAGATATTGTGAATTAAACTATACAAATTTCACTGACGTATACCATGGAAAAAGTATCCATTATACTATATTTAAAGTAGATTTTACTCTATACAGTTCTTTTATTAATAGTAGATGTGATTGAGTGGACACAGTTGACTATATAATTCTGGTTCATTGAATAATTGTTGATGGGTGAACAATAATTGAATAGTAATTGAACATTGTTGGGAAAACTATAAAACATGAGAGTTATTTGCACAAATAAAGTTAATTTAACGATTTTTATAGTAGATTCTTCTATAATTTCGTTTACTATATCATATAGCAGATTCTGATAAGAGAATTTTTCTCAGTGTTGTTCCGTCAGCGCTCGCGCACCGATTCGTGCACATATATACAATATGCATGCGCGCGCGAGCCGCGATTACGCAATCGCCTGATTACATTTGATTCCCTCTCGTCGTCGTCGGCTTTCGTTCGTTGTGTCAGTGTTTCTATATATACATGGACTCCCGTTGAGTGGGAAAAAGCTCGACGTGCATGCGCGAGAGCCGATTAAAAAGTCTGTTTGCTTGCATTGTCACTGTGCAGAGTCGTATAAAAGTCGAATGCGCTTGGAAGGGAGAAAAAGAAAGCCCGCGAGGGAGGATTTTTCTCCCCTCTGTTTACAAACATTCGACCGAGAGAAAATCCATTGAACTCTCGATTAAATTATCGAGAGCGATTGTTTCTGCTGCGTGTAGCGGCCGATTGCAAACGTGACTCGACGGAATTCCATTGATAAAAGCAATCGCGTTAATTTCTAATCAGACAATTCTATCTAATGTAGGAGGAAAAAGAATTTTTGCTTTTTCGTTCGATAATAGACTCGTTTCTCCGAGTCATTTTGGCGAGTCTGGGCATATCCTGGATCGTATCCCCAGTGTCCAAAGCATCATGAAATCGAAAAATCGCTGAAGAACGTCAGATCTGGTTCATTATCGATTCGACTATTGTCGCCTACTTCCATATGATTTTCGGAAATAGACACAACCACCTGCGGTGTGCTCGCTCCTCCAATGCGGTTTCGGCTTCTTGGCCCACAGCCAAAATTCGCACTCTTATCAGCGCAACGTACAATCGGAAGTTTGCGGGCGCCGATTGTTCAGAAAACGTCGATGCGTATATATACAGCACGCAAAACGCGAGTGTTTACTTTTTAGGTTAGAAAAACATACAGTTCGTATGCATGTATACTTTCCAACTCGATCATCTGTGCGGGTTCCACTCGGATTTGTTATTCGACAAGATTCCATAGGAATGAAAAATACAGAATCGACTCGCACGAGAATGTATTCGCTTCAGCCGTATGTATACACACGTAATATCCACCAAGAACAAACGAGACGTATCTGGCGAACGAGACTTTCTATTCTGGACGTAGTAGATCGCTCGCGGGAGAGGGACACGAGCATCGATCGATGTGTGCAGTAAGTATATTCGAGCCCGTTGAAATTCGCGTTCGGCAAAGCATATAACAGCCGGGTGGGAAAAAACGAAGAAGAAACAAGCAGAAGTATAGTAGCGATGCCGGATGCACCGCGTCACGAGCATGCACATATTCATGAGAGAGGGAACGTTGCATACTTATATATCAGCTCGTCGTACGGAGCGCGAGATCCGCGAGTAGCCCCTTCTACGCTATATACCCGCGGATGCTTGCGAATCTTGGCTCGAGTGCACCGCGGAGAGCCGATGTTTAACACGAGTACACTTATATATAAAGAAAGGGGGAGTGGGATTGCGTGGGGGGGACTTACGCTGGGGGCGTAGGAGCTGGGCCCGACGCCGCAGCCGAGGAATTCGTGGCCCGCGTCGCTGTTGGTCCTGGCGGAGGTGCGCGAGTCGGTGGACGCGCTGCTCGAGGAGCCGTCGTCCAGCAGCAGCAGCGCGTCGCTCGCCGCCGCGTCCAGCTTCATCCTCCTCTCGCCGCCGCCGCCGCTCTGCTCTTTCCTCATGCCTAATTCGCGCATGTATACGTGTGCGCGTGTGTGTGCAGGCGCATATAAACAGCACGGACGATACGATCCACCTGTTCGCGCACTGGACTATGCAGCGCGCGCACCACACATCGCACGCACACGCTTAGCCGTCGGTCGCTGCCGCGCGCCGCGCTTAGCTGTCTTTCCGGGCGAAAGCGCGTTCCAACTGCCTGCGGGGCGAGCGGCGATGAGTCACGCCACGCGCGCGCGCGCGGGGGAATACCTTCTCTCGCCGTCACGAGCGCGCGCGCCCGAGACTCCCGCAAGAGAGAGAGAGAGAGAGACGGTCGACGAGCCAGCCCCCGAGTCGAGCCGAGGCCGCCCGATCGTTCGAGAGAGAGAGAGAGAGAGCCCGGCGCTGATGTCACCCGCTATATTCGCCCCTGCGACGCTGTGTGCGCCGCACACCGATGCACACACACACACACACGGACGCGCCGGCCACGTGGAGCTGCTGCTGCAGCAGCTTTCTTGCTGTACCAATGGAGAGACCCACTTCGGACACGCTCTATTTTAGTTGCGCGCGCGGACACTTGTTTAGCCGAGAGCCGCAGGTGCACCCCGAGACGCGCGTGGATTTCCCCAAACTGCAGCTCGGGACGCTGCCCTACTCTTCGATTGAATTACATTTCGCAACTTGTCTCGATCAAATTTCACTCGATCTCAAAATCAAATTGAGTTCGGATCGAAGAATCGTTTTCCCGGTGCGTCGGAATATGCTTCGTGCGTTTATGTATATTAGCCCGCGACCGTTCTGGTAGCTCCGTTTCGTGCGTGCATCGATTGTTGCGTCAGAATCTAACTGTATATATAGGCATACATATGTAGCGTTACAAGCCCATCTCTCCTCGTATCTTGGGAATTTATCGGGATCGAAGTCAATGTCGCGATTTGGAAGCGAGCATTAGATAGCAATTAACGGGCGTACGAGGGACAACCGATTGAATCACATCGTTTTTAGCAACTATGAGACTCGAGCGATAAGAATAGAATGTTTGAGCTTGGCTCAATGAGCGCACGCTCTTATCGTACTTATATATGTGTATATACGTGCAGCCGCTAGCTGATAAGATTGTCAAACTGTATACACTCAAAACGGCTTAAAAAACAGCTGCTGTGAATCAGTTGCATCTCGAGCATATAGACGGTGAATATATACACAAATGCTGACGGAGCAACGAAATATCACACGTATGCGGCTGCTGGACGCATCCAACAGATTAGTGAAAGACTGGAACGACGTTGTCGCGGGATACGATAACTTTGTTCTCTTAATTTAAAATAGTGAAAAACCACCATTTAATAATACAAATTGCACAACTGCTCAGGATAGTAAATATTCACTAAAAATAATAAAATTTTAGTAAAAAATAGTAGAATTTTAACCAAAAAAGAGTAGTAAACAATCACTATAAATTACTAAAATATTCGTAAAATTTTACTATCTTTTCAGTGAATATCTACTATTTTGAGCAGTTGAGCAATTTCTAATATTAAATAGTAGTTTTTTTCACTATTTTAGATTTACAGAGTGCGCATGGATTATCCCCGTACAATTAAACGTGAAAATCAGATGTGTCGCTCGGCTTTAACTTTTGTAAATATCGTTGTCACCCCTGACAATTTTATATTCGTCTAAATACGAAACGCTTCGTGCCGCAAAGCTGCGCAAGCGCGTGTATGTATCGGATCGCCCCCTTGGCGTGTGCTGGATCGTCAAGATGACCAGTCTCCCGCGCGTCCGTATATAAGTATACCCATACACAGCACCACGCAGTCTGGCTCTCCCTCGGTGTCGACTCTGGCGGGATCATCCCCTCGCGGCCATCAATCAAGCCGTAAAAAGCATACCTCCGCAGCTGCGCCGATAAAAGCCACCCCGCGCTCGCGAAATTTCGGGCCCTTCGGAGAAGCTATAAGTATATATAATACGCGGGCGGGCGAGCGAACGAGTGAGTCAGATGAGTAAGTGCGGTGCGCGCGGGAGAGGAGAGGAAAGGAGAGGAGAGAGAGCATCAGGAGAGTGACTCACTTGCTCGCTATGCCGATCCGCGATCCCCTTTTTGCGCTACCTGCCGCGCGCGAACCTGTATTTTATGTTAGGCGCGGATTCCGCTTCCGCGACGGATACACATCGCTTTCTTCGGGATCCAACTCGGCTCAATGAGAGGGGGAGATGATGATTTATATAGATATATAAACTCACCCTCTCTGCGGCGCGGATAAGCTCTTACACGAGTATAGTTGATATTGATGACGGACAATTGCCGCGACACTCGGCATTGTTCCCGGATCGTGGCGACTTTTTACGAGGCATTTTCGCAGAGACGCGCGTCACCCCTTTTCGTCTGGCCTCAACTCATCCCGCAGCTTCTCGACGAGGGATTATACCATATAGCCTGAGTGTTTCGGGATAAGGGTGAGTCTTTTGTTTTCTTCAACAGACGAGCTGCTTGACTCTGGAAGGCAAAATTTTCTAAGCGAGATTTTCCTTGTTTTTTTGTGGGAGACGAGGTGACTCGGGAGATCGGATGACTCGGTTCGATCAACCAAATAAGAATTTGGAGATCGGACATTTTTGACGAGCAGTGTTATTATTGTCAGAGAATAATAATTGACGAATATATTGTGAATAATATTGAAATAAAAGAACAATTTATGATATTACTGCGGATGCAAACTGCACCTGATGAATTTATATACTATATTTTAATAAAAATAATCCTTGACAGCTGTTTGTGGATATTTTGCTCGCTTCCTTCCTTGTGATCTAATTCCTAAATCCTAACCAAATACCACTTTATCTTTCTTATCGTTCGATGTCTAAACTACAGGTGGCGCCCACAGTATTATCTAGAGGTTTGAAATCAAAGTAAATTCAGTCGAATGTGATACTTAACTCAGCTGCATTACATAAATAAAAGAAGCAGTGAGTTTACTGTTAACAGATTTCCAATATCACGCCTCGAATGATCGCATCGAAAAAATTGGCCATCAATCATTGGAATCAAACCGATGCACAGCAGCTGGAGGTCTGGAGCGTCGAGCGTTGTAAGAAGAGTATTCGGTGAACTAATTTTCATATCGAATCATATATTTTAGTTTTTTTTTTTCACAACTCAGTCACACGAAAAATCTCTTCATTAAACTTGGAGCAAACAGTCTCAAAATACACAAAAATATCGCGAGAGTTTGATCGAACAACATTGACAACTAATCGTGATGAGAATCGCAGAACTGCATTGGATATAACATTTAAAGAACAGTTTCATACCTTTGACACTTTTTTTCAAGATTTTCTTATCGAAGAATAAACTTGATTATTCAACATTTTTCACACGTGAAAACGAATATAGGAGCTTCTGAAATAAAAAGAATCCAAATTATCATTGAAAAGTAAACTTTCGTGAGTAAACCAAACTCCACGTAGCCACATCTGATTAAAAAAAAGGTGACGTATTTAGAAATTTTTGACCTCATTTTTCAACGTACGCTGTTGAAACAAATGGATTAAATATTAATGAATTCCGGCGCATACGATAGCCATACGGTTTTTCGAAAACAAAGATATGGAACAGTGGAACTTCCCCCTCCGAGTATCGGCCGATATATACACGCCCGTATAGCACGTATACATATACAGTAGCTCGGGCAGGTGCGCACGGCCGCGTTCGATCACTTTGGCCTCAACTTCTCAATTATCCACGAGAGGCGCGCAGAAATAGAAACATTAAAAAAAAAAGCGAGCGCTTGTACAGGTGAAAAGCAAGCGTCCCCACCCGAGTCTGGTTCCACGCAGGACATAAATCACGCCGGCGAATCGGGTCGGCTAGAGAGAATAAAAAAAAAGGCCTCACGTGCTGCAAACGTACACACTGCAGCACACAGTTGAATTAGTCTCGCGTCTGTTTGCCGCGATCGATCCGCGGCGTCGCGGGCATTAAAGCCAGCCGCGCAATTACCGCGAGCTCACACACACACACAAACAGACGAGCTAAAAATAAAGTTTCCCCTAAGGAGGCATGCGAGCTATGGAAGATTGCCCTGTACGCAATCGGCTCCGGCCATCTCGCGCATCCGCGATCGAATTCGCTGCTGCTGCTGCTGCTGCTGCTGCTGCTGCTGCAGCCTTGAGCCAGCTTCGGCCGGCCAAGGAGACGAGATCGCGGCTCGAATCGTAAGCGTTTTACACACCCAGACGTGAAAACTCCTTTGGAAAAACTGGCGCAAGGAATGTCGCATTAGCGCGCCTGACATACGTCGTCGTGCCCTCGCCGATTTTTGAGCCGCGCACACGGACGATACGCCAAACTTGTACCGCGCCGATTAAAGCATACTCAATATCGTCTTCGTTCTTCTCGTTGGCCCCGCCCTGGCTCCGCGAAAACGGTGCGATTAGTCTGCGATTGGTTTGAGGAAATATTGAATGAGATAAGTCGGACTGTGAGAATTAACTATTTCAACATCAGTAGAAAAAGACAACAGTCATTAGTACATTTTATAAGTCAGAGTACTCTATTTCCAGTCAAGGTTACAATTATCCCATACAGCACTATTTGATGGAATCGTTTTCTAGGTAAATTATTGTGAACTTTACTATTTTATTAGATTCTTACTGTCATTCTAATTAATTGTTCAATAATTACTGATAAAATGTATTTAAATTATTTATCGAACATTGAACCTGATTTGTTGACTCCAAAATCTTTCATTCGCAAAGTGATGAGTTTGAGAGTATCAATTATTTGCATATATGGGAAAATCATTAAACTTTAAGATTGTAATGATGATTAAACTGTAAAAGATTTTGCGTTATGAGACTGTTGACGTTGATCAACATTTGCAGCTCTCACAAGTACAATGACTACGAATCGCTCGAGTTTAATTTATTTGAATGAATTAGAATATTATCTACTAGGCTCGACCTGTTCATACAATATTCACACTTTAAAGAATTTGAACTTCAATTGATTCATCTTCAATTCATCAACTCCACTATACATTTCACTATGGACAGTCAATATAGGACTTACTTTAGTATATGCGTGTAGAATGTCCTCTAGACATATAATGATGCATGTTATTTTTTCCCATGCAGTAATGATGATTATGACTTCTACAGTAAAGTTTATTAACCGTGCGACCATATTGTACAAAAAAAACAGTTAAGTTATAATAACCATTGCAATATTTTTCTCTTGGTGTGCCTTTGTAAAATTTCGCTTGTGCGTTGTCGATAATAAACATCGCAATCGTCCATTCCGTTCGAGATAATACAGACCCGTACTCTCCGGATTGTTTTTCATAATATTTAACGATTGCTATAAAAAGATCTCTTCAAGCGAAAATTTTCAAAACTTCGCACACATCAGATTCATAACGATTGGACGCAGTTTTTTTTGTTCTAAATTATAAATATGTATTCCTCCGCGGATTCCTGACATTTTTCGCGATGTCGCGTAAATCTCACGCTGAAGAATCTCGTTTCCTCAATCATACTGCGATTATACTACGGATCTTAGGAAACGCGCAGCAATTTCAAGGTGGATACACTTTTTCCCTTGGATTATAATTGCAAGCTGGAAAAAGTTCCTGGTCGGAAGGAGAAAAAAGAAAAACACGATCGCATAACAAGCATCGTGAAAAAGTACGATACAAAGAAAAGTAGCTTTATTGTATAGGAATGCCATTGCTACCGGGCCGTGATATGTGCTCGCGGGCCGCACCGCTTCAAATGCACATGCGCGAGTACTCCATTTACGGCTAATGCGCAACGCGCAAATGCGATGATCTCGAGGAAATGTGGGGTATCCTTGGCCTGCCGAGGTTCCCTCCTCTCGATGTACCTGAGAAAATAGAAAAACGCTCTTGCCAAAGGGGAGGCCGAGAGAAAAAGTATAAGAGCTGCTGTTTGTATTTCTCTTTGATTGTGCCGCGATAAGACAGTCTCGCCACTACAACTGGGCAGATTCTATAATGATAATTTCATAGTTACATCACAATGATCTTGCGTTTTTCTGCGTTCTTGTGAATTTGTATTATTTTGTATAGCCAATAGTGCATAGCGAAATAATTACCGCAAGTCTTATTAGGAAAAAACGCTATATTAAGATAAAAATCGATTTTACCTACTGTTTATACAGTAAACCGGATTGACAAAATTAATGAAAAGCGTTGGTGAATGACGAATTCAAGTTATACCGTCCGCCTATACGGAAACTACATGTTTGAGATATATAAACAATTTATTATATCCATAAGTTTTAATCAGGATTAGGATCAGGAAGATGGTCCAGCGGCCGGGGAGAGTCGATTTTCCTTTTCTCAATCTCTTTTTTCAATAAATTTGGAATTGTCCACTAAGCCCGATAAATAAATATTTATTGTTTAAGGTATCGTTTAAAAAAGTTTTTAACTTTGTAGAAGAAGAAAAATGCATCTGACAGTGGTTTTCTGCAGGTTTTGTTTGGAGATAAATCCCATTTCTATGCTATGCAAATTAATAACTTATGATTAGTCTCTCAATTTGAGTGTTGCCACGAATTCATTAGCTTATGCGCATAATGAAATCTACTTCATAATAAAACGCTGCGGAAAGTATACTAGTTTTCGCCGTAGTGTGACGCGTGAGAAATAATCCCCACAAAGCTCAGAATTCAAAAATGTTCACTCTGCTTGTTCTAAAATTCAAACTCATCATTTGTTCCGAGACAATGTATCGGTCAAACGCGCCTCGTGCGCGGAGAATGGAAAGAGACCGTATAGCCACTGTGCTCGATACCTATTAGCCACGTATACGGTATACGCTACTCAATCTCGCTTTATAATAACCTTTTCATTCATAGAAAGTGCACTAATCCCGCGTGCAGGCTAACAAGAACATGGCAGTCTCAACGAGGTCATTTTTCTCAACTGTCTCTGTTCTTGGGCGCAGTACTTGCCCTCGCATACGTACGTGCGCATTTGCTTACGTAAGCAAATAATGCAGGTCCGCGTATACATGTTAATGCGCGGGATAATCTTAATCCGCGTATACACGTATGAGCATATACAAGATTCGCTTTTTAGTACTTTCCCAGGCAGCTGCGCCGGCGAAATCCGTATGTAACAGTTGCGCCTTTGTTGCTTACGAATAATCGTCGGGGTAGCTCCTATTTTGGGTTACTTTTGCATAAGTATATGTATATGTCTCTTTACATATATTAAAAGTACAATGGCAGAAAAATCTTCTGAAAAACCCCTCGAAATTCAATTTAAATGCCCTTATTTAGAAAAGAGTCATTTGTTATGTTGAAATCTCTGAATATAGAGATGGAGAAAAATTATAACGTGTGACAACCAATCAACGAGGGGCACACGTGATGGGCTATTGGGAAAGTATGAAGCCATTATTATCGTTTCGACGAATGAAGTTTGAATTACTTTTGCCCATATTATCAGATAATTTCCAACTATCAGAAAAACTTTCTTCACGTTATTTTTCACGTTTCATTTTTAGGACAAGCTGGACCAAAACATAATAAGTTTATGCTGACAAAATAAAAACGCCGAATGACATCAAATTTAGTACCATAGAGTACCAAAAACAATGGGAGTGCTGTCGAAATTTGTAGGGAGTATACCTGAGCGAAAAGCCTCTCGCAGAAGAAGGATTTTTCGACAGAACAATGAATTTATCAGTTTTTTCACTTTCTAGTGGAATCAAAATATAGAGAGAGTTTAGTTATTCAAGATAACTGTCCATTGAATCGTTGACCGTTACTTTTGTCGATTCTCTTTGACATTTGATAAAATACGCGTAGGTCGTAAAACCAATATGAGTCAGTATATTACCCATGCATCTGTAAAAAAAGACGCATAAACTTATGTGCACGTGTGACGAATCAAATAAAACTCCATTTGTTTTGAGATTGTGTGCTAAATTTGAAAGAGTACGTTGAAATACGAAAAAGGAAGTTATTTGAAACTTGATTATTTCCAAGGTTTATACGTTGACAGCATTCACATTATTGTGATCGGTCAATTGAATTGAGTCAATGAAAACCGTTTTAAATTAAGTGTTTCGCGATCCAGCATGTTCTAGAATTTGCCTTAAAAAATCAAAATCATAATTTCATTATGTTGATATATTCTCTCGGCAGTATACTGTGCACAATCTCTGAATTTTCAAAAAAAAAAAAATAACGTGAAAACGAATCTTTTTATATGGGAAATGATAAAAATGTTTATAGTGGTAACGAAGAGTCAGATTAACTCACCAAACTCTCCAACACATCCAATACTCCTGATATCCAGAGCTTAGTTTGTACGGATCTGTATGGATCTTTCAAACTGACCTCTCGAAACAGAACTTCTCTCTCAATGAAGGAAATCAGTTTAGGTCAAGGCTCTCATTACTTCAGATATTTTCTCAAGGACACAAATAAACTATGGTTCCACAGTGAGAGTTTAACCAGAGACTTAATAGTTACAATATCAGCAGGAGCAGAGCAGGCCCCCGTACAGTCTAGCGGAATCTCTATAACTTAAGTCAAAATAATTGATAATCCAGCATGAGAATGCAATCGTGCCTCGAGACTTGGAATAATGTATTGTGACAATGTGAACAATACACACTCCACAAAATCGAACTGCATGTTAATTCGGCAATCCTAGACATACAAGTTACTAGTGAATATGACTCGATCATCGCCGAGACAGACACGTGCGCTTTCAAGCATATATAGACGAATTTATTAAGAAAGGTAATCTCTGCATTCAGTATTATAATCCAATCCATTCTACTGTGTATATGTATAAAGTTCTAATGTAGCATAAATAAACCTCTTTGAGGTTTGAATGGCCTAATAAAAAAAAAAAGACACTTTAAGAACTATATAGAGTTCAAAAATCGATTCAATTGCGCAACGAGTCATCTTGGCCCGATTCAAAAAGATGATTTTTCAGCTATTCGAAACTATATTAGACACAGGGTAAAAGTAACTCGGACACTTTTTACGGGCCGCACCTCGGCGTCAGTACGGTCTCTGGTGTCCCATAGCTCTCAGCAGCGATCTCGAGAGCCGCAAGATCTCGCATGCTCTTTACGCACTCTGTTGCATCTCGCGCAGTCCCATAAATTGCGAGCGCGCAAGAGCTAAAGAGAGCGCGAGATCGGCCCTGAATAATTACACGAGATACTCTTTAGCGGATGCCTTTGGCGGCCCGAGCCTTCTCTCGCGTCAGGTGCGACGTAGCCATACTTTAGCCTTTTTATTCGCTCGGCTCTCTTGCGCGCACGTGCGCTCGCGCGACAAGTTTCGCCGAGGGATTCGTTCGTCGCTCCGAGCGCGCTAATCCGCGCGGTTTTTTTTTTCTTTCGTATCAATACAGCACTGCAGGGAAACGCGTCACAACGTTTTGACGACTCGTTCCGAGGACGGCTTCGCTAATGAGGCGCGCGCGCCGAGCGAGATATTAAGAGCGTGCTTTATCGCTTGGGACGGGCTTCGAGTGTGAAGTTTACGCGAGGACTTTCCGAGTTGTGATTTGCGAATTATCGCGCTGCACTCGACGACAGTTCTCGGGTGAAATAATTACCCGTTCGATTACCTTTGTAGATGCGAATTATTTCAAAGATTTATATTTACGACTATTCCCAATCGAATCCTTGAGATACTTATTCCCCCTCAACAACGAGCAATGAAAAGTTTTTTTTCCGTACGCCGAGTTTTTATTTCGAATCCTTTAGAATGTAACCGATTAAATGTCAATGAATTATAGCCCTCCAGGATATGTTGAAAATATCGTTATTCTTTATTAGGAAAATCCTCGTGAAAAATTCGTCCGCGAAAGGAAGAAAAGTAATAATTATAAACTAGCGCTCTTTTGTCATTTGTTATTTTTCTGCCCGCGTTTATCAGTTACAGGCATTTCTACTTAATAGCGCAATAAAATGTTCCTTGGAGCCGAGGTTATTTCACCCACGTTACGCAGCATATAGAAGGGCGCGCGAGCCATGTGTGCGCTCGCACTTGCGCACAATACAGAAAATAAAAAGATCGACGATAACGGAAACGGCCTTATCTCTATCCAAACATCTCCCTGTCCGAGCGTACACACACACACACACACACATACAAAAAGCATAATAATAAATCCCGACAGTGTCCCCGAGTCAGTGCATTGTCTACGATTCAGATAAAAGAGAATCAAAGTGTGTACAGCGCAGGAGCGTTTTCCTGTCGCGATAGGAGGGCCAGCAATATAATGGGGGGCCATCTTCCTCCGTGTCTTGCGTTTCCGATTCTACCATTGTGAGATCAACGCTCACGTGACGGCCAGGACAATGTTGATTTGCGCGTCAATCTAATCATATACGTACGGTGTAGTACCACACCACGAGCCAATTAATATTCATCGCGAATCTGTCGGAGTACTTATTCCAAGTTGAAACGCGCGTGTCGAGCCCGCGGCTAAAAATGTATAGTCATTGAAATATATAGCCCTATAGCATAATCGCAGGGACATCTTGTGTTTCATTCATCTCGTTGTTCTCTCGTATTATTCAATTTATTCGTCGTGGTTGTTATGATCGCGATTTTTTTTAAATTTCACGCTAGCATACAAAAACATCTAAATTAAATATTGCAATTGGTCGTTTACTGTAAATGTATCACGATTATTTTTGAACTGAGGGTACATCCAAACGGGTCCCACAGAGTTGAAGTTAACAATTGAGAATTTCAAATCATTGCCAGAGTTTAAATATTTCGTATACGGCGAACTACTTACTCGTTGAAAAATGCAATCATCGTCCGATTTGATACAAGTTAACACTTACCACGATGAACATGAAAAAAAAAACATCTCACGAGCAGAAAAGTCAATCTGTGCGTTTCAACATTCATCTGACAAAGTAAAGTATCTGGTTTTGCTCTACGCACCGAACAAAGGAATGATAAAGGCGGAACGTTGACGAGAAATGAAGAAAGAGCTTTCTTCTACACACGGAAATCCCGTAAGTGTACAAGCACAAAGGATTGGGATTTAATTGATTTGCTGGAAGATTATTGTGAATTACTCATTTCCGTTATCAGCAACGATAAAGATTCATTTTTCTAATTTTTACCTGAACCTTGTTAACTGACTTATTACCTAAGATGTGTTATAAGTCGTTGCTTCAATAAGTAAGATCTCGCTTCTAGACAATCAATTTTATTTTTCGGTTGATTTGAAGAAAAGTAAATTACGAATAGAAATATAGATATTGAGATAATTTTTTTATTTAATCATATAAGTTCGATATAATTGTCATTCATGCATAACAAAGCAGCTTTTAGAAGATGCCATGTCAATACGCATAACACTGAATACACGAGTGTGAAAACAGTATTACTGTTACACTATCAGCAGAACGATTTTTCTGATTCATCTTTGAAAAAATAAAATTAAAACAAAGGACAATTGTTAAAAAATATGAATACATTGGATTTAGTACGCTCACATAAATTTAAAATAATTTCTAAAAATTCTCGCACTTTTTTACAGAGTTTTATTTAACTCTCTACGTAGCTATTATGCCGCTATCTAAGCTCTATTTTTTAATCATTCGATTAAAATATTTTTTACAAGTTTTCACGCTTCCTCACCAAGTGCATTCAACTGTCAGTGGTTAAAGCGCATGTTAACTATAAATTTATTACAATTTTTGAGGGAAATTAGTATTTTCGATCCGATTTTGATGATTCAGAGCTTATTTTATTTAAATAGAAAAAAGTGGTTTTTGAAAAAAAATATCTTTTTCAACCGTTAACTAATCTTGAATAAACGAATAAGATTACTTCTATAATTAAAGTTTGTCTCTCTCTAAAAGAGTTTTTGAATCCCTTCAATTGTTGAAGAGTTTTGTTCTTTAGCAAATAAAATAAATAAGATAAAATCATCAACATCGAATAAAAATGCAAGTTTCCCTCGTAATTATCATGAGGTAATCGTAATTGTTATATGGGCAAATACAGCTACCTTCATGAGTCAAGTCTATATAAATGAAATATACTTTGTTGGTGATATAATGAGTTAAGAGATTTTGAAACTATAACTAAAAGAACTCCTCTGACCATCGTCATTACAAAAATTTAATGAATTTAAAAACAAATTTGTTCATAACTCACTTAAAATTAGATAAAAACGTGAAAAACCTATTTACAGAGAAGATAAGATGATTATTCATCTCATTATTTACAAAATACTACCTCTAAATGAATAAAATTAAAATACGGCCACGATTGATAACTAATCATTTTTTACATATATTCATCTTAAGATCATTACTTTCTCCTAATCTCTTACCTTCTGCGCGAGTTAATGAAATCTATTCAACTATCAAATCAAAATGTTCTACTTCTTCAAAAGTTTTGTTTATATTCTTAATCCATTCTTGCATTTGCTTCTGTTCTTCTTTACAATGTTTAGACATCTTTTTCTTCCGTTTAGGTTTGTTCTCTTCATCTTCATCTTCATCTTCGTCAGATAAGAAATTAGCTTTGTCTTCAAAATTATTCTTAATAGTATTAAAGCAAACTCTCTTTCTTTTAACATATGAACGTCTTGGAGGCTGAAAATTAATTCAGGTCAAAATTCATGTAATGCAAATGGAAATACGAAGATTGTCAATTAATTGAATGTAAGATTAAAACGTTACCTGAGAGAAATGAACTGGTTCCAAGTCTGCGAATAGAGGTATTTCATTTGGTATTTCTGGTTCGAGTTCGTTTTTATTTTCAGAGAGAACATCGAATGTATCTAAAAATGAAATAGAATCCAGAGCAGCGGTTTTAGATTCCTTTTGCACATTCTCTTTCAAAGAAATTCTGTTAGCTTCCTCATTTTTTTCATTTTCTTCACCAGAAGAACTTATTTCATTTTCATCCCCAGAAGAATTTTTTTCATTTTTTTCAAGTATGTCAGGTACTTTTCTATCTTGAATCTGTCTCTTTATATTTTTTATCAAGGTTCTCTTCACTGTGTTTTCAGAAATTCTGGATGGCAATGTCGACTTTACTCTAGCATTAGGAAATATTTTCCCTTTCTTACTCGCTTTAACATCTTTTTCTGTAGCTATTCTTGAAGTCGATGCATTCTCAAAAATTGATGATACATCATTGATACTGCAATCATCAAATCCAAAAGCATTATCTATGTTTGCTTCTTCAATCAACTTTCTTGCTTTTTTCCCATCGATAGGTGTTGAATTCATGTCATCAAATATTCCATGGGCAGTAGATATGCATGCACTTTTTGGCATTTCATCCAAGTTTAAAAATCTATTTAGATTTGACTGTTTTAGAACTGATGGGCTTGGTTTATCAAGCCATGATGGGCCAGCTTCCGGCTCAAGTTCTTTTCTTGTTTGCAAACTAGCATTTGGTGATTCAATTCTAGATCCAATGGTAGCTGAAATAATATTTCCATGAATAACAATGACCAAATAGTTTCTAATAAAATGAGAAATTGAGATTTAATTATTAAGAATTTGCAATGGGAAGATAAGATTAGAACTCAGTTTCCAATGAGAAATTTCAAGTACATGAATTAATTTAAAAAAAGTGCTTTCAACTTACATATCCGATTAGAAGTTCGTAATTTTTCAAAACGAAAAGGACTGGGCGTACTGAACTTCTTTTTTGGAGATATTTGTGGACTCTCCAGAGTATTCTTCACATTTTCGAATGTAGGAGCGTTTTCTAAATCTGCAGGAGCTTCTGTCAGAGGTTTTGGAGAAGCAAGTTGTACTGATGATTGTCGAGGTTTTTTGGTAGGGCTTGTATTATTATTTATGTTTGCAGTTGTCTTAGCTTGTTCAGGACTCAAGTTTGAAATCACAGTTCCAAACTTCCTGGGAGAAACTTCTGTTGCTTTTTTTGGAGAAATCATTCCTGGTTGACCTTCTTTATTTTGTAATTTAGAAGTGTTGGACGAAAGATGAATTGTATCTTCAGAACAAATTGACTTTTCATCCAACTTCATCATACGTGGTTGAGCTTTTTTATCACGCATTAATGTTACTCTATTTATTTGAGGTGTACTTTGTACTACTCTCTGGATGCGAGAAAAAGTTTCTATGGGCCTCCATGGACTTCCTGTATCAAAGTTATCAATCAACTTAGTTATAGGTGACATGGATTTTCTTATCAATGAATGATTAACCATGTTACTATACTGTGATGTGGGTTCACTAGTTATAGCATTTTTGGGGCCAAATAATTTTAATTCTGAATTTATAGTCTTTGGAATCGGCGGAGTAGCAGTTAAACTTATTCTTCTGCTCCCTTCCAATTTCTGATCACTTAGTATTTTTATTGTGGAAGCTTCTGCAATTGTACTATTCCCTGCATTCTGAAGATGCTCTGGAATAACTAAATCAGTTCTCACACTGCTTACATCCACATTTGCATCAACATCCATTGGTTCTTGATGATGTACAATTTGATGTTTGAATTGCACTTTTTTAACAGCTTTTCTTTGCACTTTTTTAGGAACAGCAGATTGTGCAGTTGAAGCTTTTTTGGCTCGTTTCACAACAGGCTTCTTGACTCTTTTTCTTTTGCTAGATTTCTGATCTTTCTCCTGAGATTCTTCTGGGAATTCGTAAATCTCTTCCTTATTATCAACTTTTTCTTGAGACAACCTGATTGTTTTATAGATTGGAACTCCCTTATTATCTTTCTCAATAGAAGTTTTTTCATTCTTCTGTTTGTGTTTAACTTCATCAGATTCTCGACCAATTTGTGATATTTCACAGTAATCCTTGATTCCTCTCTGACGCAACTTCTTTGCTAGAGGTTTGGGGGTTTCATTTCCATCTTGCTTAGGACTAAAAGTACTGTCATTATTTACAACGCGTTTCCTTGGAATTTTCTTGGAAATAGTTCTTTTGGCTTCAGTGTTAAGTATTTCTTCAGAGCCTTTATTTTTGAAGAATTTTTTAGTGTTTAACTGGCTGTTTAAATGTTTTTCTTCTGAATTTTGTTGATTTTTCAGATCATCAGCTTGCTCAGTAACTTTATCTGTTTCAACATCTTCATCATCTTGATTTAATAACGCTTCTACATCTTTGATAGAAATATTCTTTGTTCTAGTAGTTCTTTTAACAACATTAGAATCTTGAGATTTTGATTCTTGGATTTCCTTACCCTTTGTACCAACTGTTTGATTATCTACTTTCACTGATGGCTTCGTGTTTAATACTGTAGAAACTTTTGTTAAAACTACTTTTGACAACTTGTTTTCTTTTCCCAGTTTTAAATTTTCTTTCACACCTTCTGAAACATTTTTTATTTGAGGAGTAACTTTATTATCAAGATTTTTATCTTCAAAATGTGATTCCTTTGCTTCATTCTTCTTCTTGCCTATCTTGTCAATAGCAGATTTCTTGGCTGTTCTTTTGAGATCAATTGACTGTTCTTCCACAGTTTTTTTTGAAGATAAAACAAACTTCATGAGTTCGTTAGTCGTATTAGTTCTATCTCGTAGAACTGGTGATTTCAAAGCTAATGTGGTACTTTTGTTTCCCAAAGAGCTTATTTTTTTTGTAGAATGCAATTTGGATGCCACAATATTTGATTTAGTATTTTTTATTCTACTCTGAACTTTTCTAGTTTTAATTGATGGCACTGCATTCTCATCTTGCTCCAGTTCATTTTTGTCAATTGATTTTGATTTAGTATTTTTCACTTTAGTTGCGTCCCGCACAGTAGATTTTGAGTTCACTTTCAATTTACTCTCCTTATCCAATAAGGCAGGATCTTGCCTACTTCTAGTAACACGAGTCATCTTGACGCCACAAGATTTCTGAAAAAGAATACATGAATCAAAAAACACTCAACATGGATGTCAAAAATACTTATAATTTGAATGCACTGAAAACTATAAATTCATTCTAGATCACATCAAATTAGTAGATCCAATTGATGCAATTTACATGTTGAAAACATGAATTCAGCTAGTAGTTCTAAACCGGTTGTAACCTTGTAACACGTTACGCAAATACTGAATGCCGAGGGTCCGAGAGGTATAGGTAACAAAGAATACGACGTACCTCTATTGCGAGCAGCTGTCGAGCATCGGAGTAGAATCATCAAAACTCAGCTGAGTTAGTCCAATGCACCTCCAATGTATGCAGCTAAAGCAATGCTTGAACAGTCGTAAAACAAAAGTTGGTTGTTCTTTCTTCCTTTTTCTTTGAATGCTTTGATTGGAGCTCTGAGCGTATAGAAAACGATTGTAACTTTGCCCGCAAAAATTGATCCAAAAATTAGTCAACTTTTTTGTTTTTCTCTCATATACAACAGTATACAACAGTATGCAATATGCATCGACTCCTGTTCACTCCTGTTTTTGCGCGATCGCGTCGTTACTGCCCTGCATCTCTGATTGGATCGTTCAGATCATTGTCAGTTAATGGCCGCCGAAACCAATGAAATAGCGCCATAGGTGGCGCCAGCTGGCCCCTTTTCAATGGCATCACGATTGCGGTTGGTTGTTAGTTCAAGTTTTGACCAACCAACGTGGAATATACAAACCTATCATTTGAAATCGTGGTTGACTATTGGCTTATGCGAAACTCAACAGTCCGCATCAATTTGAGCGGTAAATTTAATTCATTTTTCTAAAAGCAGCTGGGAAAAATAACTTTAGTAAATATTTTTTCATGCTTTCGAATGAAAAGAAGCTAATTGGATTATCGAATCATGATTTATGATTTACTGACAATTTTATATCATTTATAAATATTTTAGTAAACACATTGAGTTAATTGTATTTGGAAAAGAAAAATCGTTGTTTAAAGCATTGGTGATAATTCACGAGCATGATGTGAAATGATGAGTCAAGTGTTCAAATTTCGAACATTGCTATATATTTATAGTATCCACAATATTTTACATAAAATATATATTACATGATAATTATTAATAGATAACGAACTTATAAGAAATATAGCAGTTATTGACAATAGTTGTTGATCTTATTACTTTAATAATCGCAAGTATTGATTATAATCTTTTTAAGTACGTGCATGTTAATTCAATTTTTCTCTTCAATCTAAAGTACACACTTGTGACTCATTAAAAATGTTCAAGATTGCATTCTAAATTACGTCATTAAAAATTTACTATCTAGATTTATTTATACTGTACAGTGGAAAAAATGTATCCATTTCCAAGCAATCCACAAAAGATTTCACAACATTCCTGCCCTTACAATAATGCATACATTCGTTCATATAATAATAAATTTTTTCATAACAATAGCTGTGATGTAGTCATTAATAAAGCCAAGTTTTTGGTTATTAATCTTTTGAATTATGAATATATTTCGTGCAGAGTTCTCGAAAACTTGATTTGATTTCACACATTTGGTTTTATAATCATATCTTAAAAAGTCACTGTGGTACTTACTCAAGGTACTTGAACAGTCAATCTTCTAGTATAATATCAACTCGAGATTAACCATCATTTCAGATTAATAATTGCCAACATTCTTTTAGATGAAAGAATGTATAGTGCCCTATTAAAATTTAGTGCAAGGTTTGCATTAATTACAACTAATTCATCTCAATAATTATTCTCCTACTTAGCTTTCGTAGGCGAAAATAAGACAAATTTTGGTGCTTGAAGCTTATGGAAAACCCACATCCCAAAATATCTTTAGCAATCCTTCAGATGCTTTAATATGACTAACAAAAATTAACAGGAAATACAAATATAATATCTTAATATGTATATCATCAAAACATTAATGGACAATACTTTGAATGTAGTTCTGTACAACACTCTCGGAGACTAGAACACATGGACCAAACTTTTTTTAGAACTTGTAATAAAAAAAGGGAATCAACTTGGAATGCTAATGCTTTCTAACTAGTTCATAACTAGAGGATAAATAGATTAAATGAAAACATGATTTAATTATCCTTAAATATGTAACAACATATTTTGTATAAAATTATGCGTAAGTTCGTCAATTTTTAGGAAATAGTATTAAAAAAATGAATATCTCACAGAAGTTGGTCTAAATTAGTAACTGTAAGGAGAAGAGTTTTGTTATCAGTAAGATGATTAAGTTCCTCACAATTAATCATTTGAAAATATGTAAGTGATAACTGGCATACACTAGTAAATTATAAGTACAACATACAAAATTTGTTTACTTTCGAGAACTGACAAAAAATTAATCTATGCACAATAGTTGATTAATCAAAAACTCGAAGTCTTATAGAAGAGATGTTTTTTTTGTCAATTGCACTAGGAATCACAAAGGTTGGCGACGTTTACGGAATGTCGAATATAATTAGCCCAGACGCATCGGATGATTTAGGATGAAAATCCTAACATGATTTGATAAAATATTTCAAAGATGTTTGAATTGAATTGTAGTCGGAAGAGCATTGCGTTCAGTCTAGGTCTGAATACATGTTTGAAAGGTAGTGGAAATTCATGTTAATAGTATTTTAATTTCAATGCCTCATGGGCATGAGCTTCTCAATCAAGGACATTTGGAATTATTATTTTCAGGATAAAAAGTTTTTGTAAAGCAAGTAAGAAGAACACTAGTTTAACTAGCAATAGAATTTTTCAAGTAACAACTAAAATTACTTTCATAATCATAAATTAACGTAGGATATAAATATCTCGAAATCAAAAGTAAAATATTCAATCACAAATATAATTTAATGGTACACTTATTATAAAAGATTGAAGATTAATGTACTATTCGAACTTATAACAAATAAAAAATATCAACTAAGAAATAAAAATAAATGTGAAGAAAAACTATTTAAATAATAACTATAAAGATATCGATTGTATGAACATTAACAATAGTTTAAGATACAACTTAATAAATTGATAACGTAATTCTCAATACTAATCAAGTCGACCATGTTACTTTCAAACTTATATTCAGACCGATGTTACTCAACCGGGCATTTTACGATTTATCATTGCACCAAGATCCGGGACAATTTGTTTTTGATCAGGGTTGTAAAGTAAAGTTCTTGCACTCAAGAAGGATATATCAGGTAGCTGTTTTAGTACCTTCATTGTATCTGGTCTCACAGTCATTGGTCTACCATATTTATCTAGTACAACATGTTCTTGACTTTGCAAGTGTTCTCTTTTACTTACAGAAGTTTTTCTGTGCTGTTGTTCATACCTGTGCATCTCTGCTCTACTACTTTCTGGTTTGATGGAATCTAATTTACTAGCATTGTTGCTTACTAGGAACGGTTTATTAGGTTGACAAGTAGAAGATTTCGTACTCTTCTGCATATCGCTTTTCATTCTTGGTTCTGCATCTGCTTTTTTCCAGTCTATAGTACTTGGTCCAGGCAGTGGTTCTATTATTCTTGAAGGATGTATTTGTTTTGGAGGTTTTGGCGGACTACTCATTTGATGATTATTTGACCAATGTGATCTGCTTGATTGTACTTGTTTGTGATCGGAGGAACTAGTTTCTGTAGGATCTGTATGAGAATATTTTACTTAATAGAAATCTTACAAATAGACCACTTTCAAAGAAAGCAGATAAAATTAAATATTATGATTAAAAATTTTAGTTTCAACTGAATTATAAAAATAAAGTCAGATCAGGCAGGGTCACGAACTCCAAATCGGATACCAAGCATTGATATACTTTAATATTTGTTACGAAAAGATTTGGCAATGGTGAATGAGATTCTGAAAGTAGATTCAGAAATGAAAATATTTTCAAATTGATAACAAATATTTTCGCCATCTGCCAATCAATAAAATGTTAGCATGCTAAGAATCTAGCTCAATCACTTACAGTTGTATATGGAGCTCCTGGCAGAAGTAGCATGATGATGATGATGATAGGGTTCAGAATGTGCGGAACAATGGGATGTTAGTAAGGGATCAAATGGATATAATAAATCCAGAGGTAGAAGTGCAGATAACCCGCCACCTGTATTGTTAATTAGATATAAAATATGCCTTATTAGATACTCACAAAAGCTAACACCATGATTGAAATATATTACCAAAGGAGAGGAGTGGAGAATAAAAAAAAGCATTACAGAAAAGGACATTTCTGAGTTACCAGATGAAAAACTATTGTTAAACATATTATGCAACAATACTATCAATAATATCTTCTACAACTGATGCACTCACCTCCATCT
The DNA here is from genome assembly GCA_020882685.1 of Aphelinus atriplicis. NCBI lineage: Eukaryota > Metazoa > Arthropoda > Insecta > Hymenoptera > Aphelinidae > Aphelinus > Aphelinus atriplicis. Next base: position 65,598,237 of record CM037074.1, on the reverse strand, counting down.
AATGGATTGACCAATCCTGAACTATTCCAATCAAACTGAGCAGCAGGTACATCCTAGAGTTGATATTTTTGAATTAGTGTTAGTATTGAATATTTTTGCAAACGTAAGCTTCAAACATGTAGACATCATTACTATGGCATCAATTTTAATATCATGAGAATTCGAAATTTATTGATATGAATCAATTTTTTCATCAAATAAAATTACGTACTTCTGTAGCAACCAAATTTTGATTTTTGTTTGCAGTTAATGAAGATGTTTGTTGCAATTCTGAAGATGCTTTAACTGGCTCCAGTGGTGAAAAACCTAAATTGGCTGCAAATCTTGGAATATTTGGGTTCCATCTAGGTCCAAACAACTTGAGAAGAAAATGAAGTTCATAAATAAAGTGCATTATTTCAGTTGACAATTTCTAATTATTCAAATATCAATACAATGGAACGTTTGAAAACTTTTAAGTATTTGCATTGATATCTAAAATTACTAATATGAATGAGGAACTAATTAAAACTTACAATATTGCGAGAGTCAATGCCCAATGCAGTTAACAGTGCATTATTACTACTACTATTTGACCATTGATAAGTGAGCGCATGACTATCTTCAATACTTTTCAAGTTCTTCCATATATTATCACTCTTGACAATTAGTGGTTGCAAATCTATTTCATGAATTTCATTTTGAGGAGGGAACATATTTATAACAATATCTTCAATTTTGTTTGCAGCCTGTGAATTATAAAGTTATTAAAATGTGAGAACTAATTTCATTAGAGTAAGAACATTAGACGATAGAAAAATTTTCTAAGATTCAAAAATGCTAAGAATTAACATTTCAACATATTCTACAGAAAAAAACAACAGGAAATCTAAACTTACATTCTTATTTTCTATTCGACACATAGACTCTTTTATACTAATAGTTGGACTTTCATCTATTGGTGCAGAAGATTCAAAATCAGCAAAATCATCAAAATCATCAATCTGATTTTCATCAATACTTAGACTTTGAATTTGTTTAACATCTTTGCTTGTATCTATATCTATGTCTATCTGAGAATCTTTTACTGGAGCAGTTGAAAAATCAGCAAATTCACCAAAATCATCGTCATTTTCATTGGATACTGATTGGAAAGTTTCAAATTGTTCATCAGAATTCTGTGTTTGGTAATCTATGAAATTATCTGCTTGTACAACAGTTGCACAATTATTTGGTGTGACACAAGACTCAGAAGTAGAATGTACATATTCGTGATGCTGATGATTGATAGAAATATTTTCAAGATTTGGCAGTGATGACTGAAAATGGTTGGAGGGAGAAATATAGTTATTTGAGGAATATTCTGATTTGTCACTAATTTGATTTGATTTTGAACTGTCATCATCGTCAATATTGTAACCATTTTCCAATACTGATTCTTGATAAGAAGCTTGATGGTTTTGAAAGTTTGAGAAATCACAGTCAATATCTTCAGTATCATTGTAACTATTCTTCATAGAGTTTTCAATTGAATATTCTTCTACTCTTTTCAGATTGTTAGAGCTTGGATAATCTTCAATTGTATCAGCAGTCTTTGAATCAGCGAAATCATCTTTAGATTGTTGAAAACAATCTATTCCATTATCTAATACAAAATCACTCTTTGAATTGTTGAGGCAATTATTGTCTCTATCTGCTTCTAAAGTATTATTTACAAGTTCACAGTCAACATTTGATTTATCCTGAGGACAATCATCATCAAAACTCAAGCTGAAATTAGCAAAATCTGTTGATTTACACTCCAAATTGACATCATCAAAATTAATTTCATTTATAACTGATTCTCTCAACAAACCACCAAATTGATAATTAGGGAATGTTTGCCATTCATTACTCTCTTTTCTCTCAATTTCTAGAGAGAAATTCATTGATTCCAAAGCTTTTGGATTATGAACAACATTGTTCACTGCGAGAGATTCAGCATTTGATTTAACTTCAATACCATCCTCAATAGAGGTCAGAAAGTCACTATTATCATTTAACTTGATGACTTGATTTGCAGATGTATCATGCTGACTGAAAATCTCATTTTGTACTTGTGGTTGCTGAAAACTCTCTTGCAGATCAAGGGTCAAGCCAACAGTTGGTTTATCTTTAGCAGGACTATCTTGCTCCAGAGGGTCCTTGAAATGGTCATAATCATAGAAATCATCCTCCAAATTTTGCTGGACATCAGTGTTGCTGCTTGGATCGTCAAGGATTAAGCTCAGAGGTTCTGGATAGTCATTGACCTCCAGGTTACTCAGCGAGTCATCCAGTTCACTGCCTGTCTTACCACTATCGTCTAAGCTACTGTTGTTGCTACTCACTACATCATTATTAAGAGTACTTTTTTTCTCCAAGCCATCATTTAAGTGGCTCGAACTATCACTATTGCTCTTGGAATTCTTAGCACCATCACTGTCAGGCAAATCTAGATCGCTAGTGCGAGACAAGCTGTTACGATCAAAGCCACTGCTCTTAACGCTACCACTATCTGTCCTATCGTCTAAATGAATGCGGCTCACTATGTTGTTGGTCTTCTCAACAATCAGCACATCATCGCTGGCAGCTGTGCGTGCGTCACCAGGATTAGGAGCAGCCAGCACAGTGGGACGAGGGCTGGCCAGCCCGTTGATCCTTGGTGTGCCAGTCTGAGAAGAGATGGGGGTTGGCACGGGGGTCGCGAGCTTCTGCGGTGAGTCAGACGCCACTGACAGACCTGTAAAACGCAAAAATTCGACGTGAGAAGTGTCCGTGTAGGCGTGTAAGTGGTGCAGGCCTGTGTTTACACAGCCGTAAGCATAGCCGTGGGCGCTCGCGAGCTGACACTCACCGTCGATGCCAGCAGTGGTGAAATCGCCGAACTCGTCGTCGTCGTCGTCGCCGAAGTTATCCAACGGCGGCGGAGTGGAGCTGACCAGGGGCGGGATGGCCATGGCGATCGGCTCTCATCGGCGGAGGCTCCGCACGCGCAGCAGGTGTGGGACAGCTCTCTCACCTGGGGAGTTGCGCGCCAGACAGAGAGAGAGAGACCGAGCAGGTGAAACGCAGCTGTTTACTTGTACTCGACGAACATCTCTCTCGCGGAGACCATTACTGGCGGACCGTGCACAGTGCAGTGTGACGTAAAGTCGCTCGGGATATCAAGGCTCTTCTTGTCTGCACCTGTGCATGCAGTTAGCCCGAGTCCCGCGACACTCTCCTCTCGACGAGGTTCACCTCGTTCGCGAGAATCGCGAGACACTCACGCGCGCGCACGCGAGAGAGCGTGTGGACGTGTGTGGTGGGTGCGCGCACCAGAGCACTCGCGAGTGTCCGCGACCGTCGGCCAACGCTGCCACCTGACCGTCCCTTACCCGCCTTACCAAACTCGGCCTTTGTCTACTGATCTATACATGCGCGCGGATGATTCACTATCTCGCGAGCTCCATGCACAGATGCAATCTCGAGGCGAGAGCTTTCGAGGCTGCTGATATATACGCATATACCTGATGCAGGTGTGCAGCGAGCGACGGATTTCGGAGCGCCAGTGGATCGATGCTCGGTATACACTTGGACGGGAAAACGCGCGCGGGTGCGGGAGAGGATATTGCGCAATTGAAAAGAAAAAAAAAGGAGCCCGAGCAAAAACAGCAAAATTAACGAGCGGAGCTGTTTCTTCCGCGTTATATATATACGTGTGCGACTGCGGTTAGCATACGCGCGCGACTAAAACAATGTGTAAATAAATGCACACACGCTCGCGTCGTCGTCGCGCGACAGAAGCGTATGTATGTATATTCCTTTCCACTCTATACCGTGGCGGCGGCACACCTTGGCTACCTTTCCGCCAACGCGCCGTGTGTGTCTCGCGATAATTCAACGCGATAAGAGCCCGCGCGCTCTAAACTCGAGCCTGCCCCCCCCCCCCCTACCTCCTCGTCACCCTCTGCCCCGCGGGCGCGCCGCGCTAATGCTTACGATACTTGTTTGGAATTCGCTTCGGGATACACACATGTACACAATCTCCCACGCATTATTATACGTTTGTGCGCGAACCGATTATCACCCCGCTATATACGTATAATTGCTATGATTGACATAAACGCACGCGGCGCAGATTTTAGCGTGTCGATCGTCGTCACGTCGCGCACACGTATCACGCGTGTATATATATACTACGCGTGATCGGTTTCAAACAGTTTTCCTTTTGCCTCGCGCGTTCACCCGAGTTTCTCGGCCCACGGAAAATAAAAATTGTCCGGTATTCGTGTGACAATGCTTCGTGGAAAATTATATACGTGCCGACTTCGCCCGCAAGTGGTTATTCATGCGCGGCCGTTAGCCTGTTGATATAAACATTAGAGAACACGTGCTTATATAAAAATAATTTATTATTTCGTAATAGTGTTTATCGCGTATTCTAAATAACGGAATATTCTACACCGTTCCGATCTTAACTTCGCGAGTAGAATATGTTATACTCTGAGCGAATAATAATAACATAGAAATCATACTGAATTTTTCTATTTGAATAAAGCCATTATCTTATTGATTCGGTATGATTTAACTTTGTTTTTGAGCACAATTAAAGAAATTACTTTGGAGTCATTCAAGTTTTTAATTTCAATCATATTTGAATAATAATACAAATTATAGAGTCTATATAAACGTACTTCAGACCATTCATTTTTAACTTCACGAAAAAACATTAAATTGCATCACAAATCTCGCATCTTTTCGATGGCTTCTTGATTGAATTTAATTGAGATCTCATACAAGTGTAGCAATTTTGATACTTGAGAATGCTATAACAGTAATCCTTAGCTGTATAAGTCACAACCAGTGCATTCGCATAAGCTAAAAATGAAAGGAATCGAAACCTTTCGATCTCATGTTATAGTATATTTCATTCGTGTACGGATGAGCATAATAAATAAATTGAAAAATATTATTATTGAAGAAGTATCAAGTATTTTTATCACCAGAAATGTTTTAATTTTCTAATACTCTCATATCCGTCGTCTAAGTTACAAATTATCGTGGTCATAATCAAATTTCTCCATGCTATATTCGATTTTGGAGCATTTGGTTCCATCAACTTTCTCTTTCACTCCAGTAACTTTAAGTTATTTCCAAAAAACAATTCAAGATCAAAATAACAATAAACGCATTCGAAGAATAAATTTCGCGCTCGAATATATATAGCAGTAACACGATGACGTCACGAGTCTATAAGGCCGTTGCGCGGCGCCACTATCCAGAGCAGAGTTTTGGAGTGAACGGCGTGGAACGGCGTGGCGTCGCAGCAGTCAGTCGCATATTGTGCCAGTTCCATAGACGTACATTTTTGTAGAGAACCGCAAAAATGGCCGAAGGAAAATCACGTCGGCTCAACCCTGCTCAACAGGAAGATTTGTCAAATGTCGAATTTGAAACCAGCGAAGATGTCGAGGTCATCCCGACTTTCGACAACATGGGCCTCAGGGATGAGCTCCTACGAGGCATCTACGCATATGGTATGATTTTGAACTCCAAAATCGTGATCCTGACTATTATAACCTCAAAACCATCTACCTTCATCCGTTTATAGTTTATATATGTTTGTATTTACATTCATTACATACATCTAGTTATTGTTTCGATTTATATTCTCGAATTTCATGATTACTCGGTGTATTTTCTAACGAAAAATATACCGGTAGAAAACTTGAGTCAACTTTTGGGGTCTGATACGCCACTCCGAATGGCCACAAATATTTCGATGTAATTCATTGAGATTGCGAATGCATATATACAGTATAAGTCAATGTTCATTGTAAAATTAGAATAACTCGGTAATTTTTTTTATTCTTCTGAAGAAAATTCATTGAAATTTCTTTATAAAACCTCAGCTTTATTACATTATTTTTATTGCAATAACTATTAAAGTAATGTTTTTGAAAACGAAGTATTGTTCCTCACTTACAATTATGTACATACAATCGTACAGAAACGTTGTGGTCAAATCAAAACCAATGAATAGTATCAATATTTTTGTTGTAATGAAATACATAAAAGATATCCTGGTTCATTTTATTATACTAAGAGATTTAAAAATCTGAAGTAAAGAGTTGTATATTATATTAAGATAAATTGATTCACAGGTTTTGAGAAACCATCAGCTATTCAACAACGTTCCATCAAACCCATCATGAAGGGCAGAGATGTGATTGCACAGGCTCAGTCTGGTACAGGAAAAACAGCAACATTTTCCATTGCAATTTTACAATCCCTCGACATACAGTTGCGTGAAACACAAGTTCTGGTATTGTCACCCACAAGAGAACTTGCAACTCAAATTCAAAAAGTTGTCCTTGCTCTGGGAGATTTCATGAATGTTCAATGCCACGTTTGCATTGGTGGTACAAATTTGGGTGAAGATATCAGAAAACTTGACTATGGACAGCACGTTGTATCAGGAACACCTGGAAGAGTATTTGGTAAGCATTTCTTGTATTTTAACATCAGAATTTCATGAATGGCATTTGTAAAATCTTATAATTCTAATAAGCTGTGCTTGTTTTCCATGTGATTATTTACAGACATGATCAAGAGGAGAGTCCTACGTACACGAGCAATTAAAATGCTGGTTCTTGACGAATCTGATGAAATGTTAAACAAGGGTTTCAAAGAGCAGATTTATGATGTTTATCGTTATCTCCCACCTGCGACTCAAGTTGTATTGGTTTCTGCCACATTACCGCATGAAATCCTAGAAATGACAAGTAAATTTATGACAGACCCCATCCGTATTCTTGTCAAACGGTAGTTATTCTTTGAAATCTCTATTATATCCAGTTATTAGTATTGTAAATCATTGACACAATTCTTATTACAGTGATGAGTTGACTCTCGAAGGAATCAAACAATTCTTTGTGGCTGTTGAACGCGAAGAATGGAAATTCGATACTCTTTGTGATCTGTATGATACTCTTACAATCACACAGGCAGTAATATTCTGCAATACAAAACGTAAGGTGGACTGGCTTACAGAAAAGATGAGGGAGGCCAATTTTACCGTGTGTTCAATGCACGGAGACATGCCACAGAAGGAGAGAGACAATATCATGAAAGAGTTCAGATCTGGTCAGAGGTATAAATTTAAAACATAATATTTGGATTAAATGTCTTTGACTTGAGTACTTCATTGACTGCTATGCTAAAATTTGATTTTCTGTTCTATAGCCGAGTATTAATCACCACAGACGTTTGGGCTCGAGGAATTGACGTGCAGCAAGTTTCTCTAGTTATAAACTACGATTTACCCAACAATCGTGAGTTATACATTCACAGGATAGGTCGTTCAGGTCGTTTTGGCCGAAAAGGTGTTTCAATTAATTTTGTCAAAAATGATGACATTAGGATTCTTCGAGATATTGAACAGTACTATTCTACACAGATTGATGAAATGCCTATGAATGTTGCAGACTTGATATAATTCATCTCATTATTAACGCATTCAACTTATTTTAAGGAATTAATATTAAGGATAGCGAATTAGAGACTCACAAATTTTGTTACTTTTGTGTACCTCAGTTGAGTAACACAAGCAATTTTCTTAGGGAAAGAATAATGTAATTGAATAATAGATTCAATTTTTCATTGGTTTATGAAAAAGAATGACTTAAAAAATATTATAGATCAAAATCTATTTATATAATTTTTCTCCGAAATTCACAAGTCTCATGAATGTCTTGTAATATAACTAATATTGTCAATAAAAATACTTGGCATCACAACCTAAATGTGGATTATTACGCATCACGCACGACCCATATGCACTTAAACGGCACATCTCGAGATATAACAGCGAGTTTCCTCCCTCGTACCGAATAACTAGACCTAGACAAAAAAAATCAATAACCACCCCTATAGCATGCTCAGCAACACAATGTGGTGGAGTGGTTTCTTCAGTAGGTAAAGATGGTTCTGATCCGAGAAGTGCTCGCGTTCACAGTGGACGACGTGAAATAGTGAAATAGAAATGTTGCTCTAGTTGTTAAAACTCTTAAATAGTCGGGGTAAACAAATGGAACTTCTCGCGACGGCTGCGACGACGAGTACTGGCTCAATATGAGCGTCGCGAAATGGAAAGCCGTTCGAGGGGTGAAGTGCAGTCTCGCCAAGGGACGATGTAAATAAATAGTGAAAAATGGCTAGCGAAGGCGGGGGATTAACGTTTATTTTGTAGTCAACGAATAGTTAAATATGGATCAGCTAGAGGACTGCGGCAAAAATCCGAGAAATCAAGTCGTCTGTCGCTTACAACATGATTACAAGCTTGATGGGGTTTGTCCACCAAGTAAGGCTGATGAATCATATGTTCAATTCATTAATACTCTGAGAAATCTTTTCCTCAAATGATCCTTGGAGTATTGATTTAGTTTGTGAGCACGGAATCTCTCGTTTTTGTAAGAGTAAAAAAAATAAGAAAAAGTAGTGCAAGTAGACTTGCCATTTTTTACTGGCCTATAAATAGCTTCATGTGATTTTGATAACTGAAACAAATTCAACATTTTCTAGCATTTTGCTGAGTATATTGTAAATCAGTATATAAATAAAAATTCTCTATTACAATTGGTAATCTGAAAGCAAGCTTGCGAGTACTAGTATGTAGGTAAACATAGAATGTTCCAATTAACTACATATCACTGTAGCTTTCCTCATCATGATCAAATTTTCTCACAAACTTATAATTTACTAATTCTAATTAGTAATTAGTAATTAGGAATTTCCGTTCTAATCAGCTTACTCAAGTGGCTAAAATAATATTGTAAATATGAATTATAAAACTGTTCGAGTGCTAACAAGAGATTATCAATATCTCAATACTTGAAGGATTACACTATAGATTTTTTCAATTGCAATGTGAAGTTTAACAGAACTTTTTAATTCAAAAGCAAAACCAGCCACCCAACAAGCTGACAAGTCTACAATATGCATTGCCATTTACCTCATGTCCGAAGTCTGTTTGATGATGGATGTAGAGAAAAATGCAACAGCCGAACAGATTATAAACATAATTCAATCGGATTCAGAACTGGCACTAGCCAGAACTCCACCATACACTAGTATTCAGCCAGTCTTCGCTCTGTGGTTATGTTCGTCACAGTTGGAAATCCAATTGAGGCCAACTCACAAGCCACTGGAGTTAGCAACAAAGTGGCCTCGCTTAGTCAATAAGTATTGTTCGCAGAGATATAGGGACAGTGACGAAGAACCATTGATGTATTTTAGAAGAAATGTTTTTTTGTCGAGGAGGGATGAAGAACAAATTAAAGAACCAAAAATTATGGAGCTACTTTACGCAGAAGCCAAAAGAAATGTACTTGATGGTACGTTCATTCAGATAAAAGAAATTTATTTATTTTTTCACATTAACCAGAGTATTATATTGTAAGACCAATTTTTTCTATTCATCAAGTATCAAAGAATTGAAGTTTGCATAATTTGAATGTTTGTTCATTTTTCTACAGAAAAACCTCTAGAAAATATTAAGCTAGACTTTTTTCTCTTGTCATGAAAATTGAAACTGACCTAATTGGTTACTCAGAACACTTGGATGTATACCGAGAAAAATCGAGTTTGTCTGGTCAATTGTGTCTCATGGAGAAGTAACTTATAGTTCAATTGAGTATATTTATAGTAGTGTCAAGTAAATAATAGTACACATAACTATAAATTCTGTACAAATCTATAGTTATTCCAACTATTATCAGTGTTAATTTGACAACATTGAATAGCTGAATTGTGCAGTAAATTCTGGTGAATAACATAATAAATGATTCAGATTATGCTTAGACTGATTTAAAATTCGATGAGTTTTGTGAAATTTATCATTAAATATTCATTCTTTTCAAAATCATGAAAAATGTATTATATTTGTGAATATGAATGCTGCTATAAATTTTTCTCGGTGCAGTCGAATCCAATTCTGTTTGAAAATGTAAAATGATACACTGCTATGGGTGTGAATTTTTTAACGTAATCTACCAAATATCCACGGAGCAAAATTTTAATTAATGGATGTAGCGATAACGAGGGGATATATATGAATAATGTGTGAACGCAGGAAGGTACCCATGCGAGAGCCAGGCGCGTTACACGAGCCTGGGCGCGCTGCAGGCCCGGATCGAGCTGGGCCCTTACAACGTGCAGACGCACACGCTCGCGTTTTTCCGCAAGCACAGGCGGCACTTCTTGCCGCACCACTACAACTCGCCGTCGCTGCTGCTGGGGCTGGGCCTTGGGGGCAAGGGCTCGTCCGAGGCCCGGCTGCTCGAGCAGTACAAGCGCATACCCAACCACTCGGGCACCAACACCAACCCCCGCAAGCTTGTGAGGAAGTACCTCGAGTTCTGCTGGGGCCTGCCCTGCTACGGGGCGGCCTTCTTCCACGGACAGATCGAGAGGCCCGTACGCGGGCTCGCCTCCTGGATCACCAACCGGGACCTGCCCGTTCTCATAGCAATCAATACCCTCGGAGTGTACATAGTCGACGACGCGCAATGCGTGAGTCCGACGTCCATATATATCTCTATTTACACTGTCAAAATGTCTTTCGATGCATTCCATAATATAAAATGCGCGTGGTATACTTGTATGAGAATTTTCATCTGACTTTTGACTTTCGTTCCAGTTGGATAGTGTATTTTTAATCTTGCAATCGTTACATTACTATCTTGAATCTTTACAGTGAAAACTCATTGGAAGAAGGGAGATGAATTATTCACTGGAACTGCAGTGAATTTGTTATGTATCTAAAGTAAATTTTTACTTTAGTTCCATGAGTTTTGATAGCAACGCATTTTTACATCACGATTTGCAGTAACTAAAGTGAAAATTCACTTTACACCCTATACTCACTGCAAATGGGCTGTGAAGTGATTTTCTACTGTATAGTACAGTGGTTTTTACTGTAAGGATTTAAGAGAATACGTTTCGTTTCACCTATAAGGTTTTGCTGCCTTCAAAAACACGTTGAAATCAGCAATATAAGTGCAAGTGACATTTATGGTATTGTGTCACATCACAAAACCATAAGCTCATTACTTTAATATTTTCATTTTCTTTGATTTCATCAAATTACATATCAGAAAATATTTAATAAAATATGTATTTCAGCATAAAATTTTATGCCAGTTTTAGAAAAAATATTTGCCAACGACTAATAGTTATCTTAGCTTTTCTTATTATTAATTGTTTATTTGTTCAAAAATATTCAAATATCTATATTTATATAATATATTATATGAAATAATAAATTTCTCTAATGTAGTAGATGTTCTTGAAATATAATTTTTATTCAATTTCATTTCTCGTGCGTGTGTGTATGATTAGACGTTAGGTGAAAATGAGTTACATAGGTGGTTTTGTGTCTAATGAAGTTTTATAAGAACAATCAATTTTAGTTCAAGAGTATGGCTAAGAAAATTAGAAAATGTCTCTATGGTCAAAAGTCAAAGGTCACATAAAAATGCTCATATACCCAATCTCTTGCTGAAGTGCGAATGATTTTTTGCCCAATTGCAGAGCCTGCTGTTGGGATTGAGGTACTCGGAATTAAATTGGGAAATGGCTAAGCCATCCGACGAGGCAAACCCAGATTGCTTGCCTTGCTTGTTTCTCCAATTTCCCGTGCGAGAAAATGGAACGCGTGTATATAAAATACTACAAGTATTCTCAAGACAAGTAAGATTTTATTCTGATTACATTTTCCGGTGTATATTCATCTCGCCGACATATCGTGCATCAATCAAAGAAGATAAAAATGCCCGATGATTAAAAAATTGTCTTCCACAGGCAATAATGATGGACACATTGATATCTGGCTTCGTTGAGGAAAGCCGACAAAGTGACGGAGCCGACGACAATGTAAATGCCAACAGATTGCAGGATAATTCGATGTTACCAAACATTGGAAGTTTTACGAATAAACTTAGCAAATTCACCCTTGCCACGTTCGATGACGAAGGTAATTTTCAAACGGAAAATTTCACATGAGACTAAATTGCGAATCGACACTTATATTATCATTTTTTAGGCCATTGCATTGGTCAGATGGGTTCGTGGTCCTTTCAGTAGCCGTTTGCTCCTGCGAGTCCCTCAACTTTCACATCATATAATATTATAACTGTCAAAAAAATTAGAGCCAAAATCTACATTTTTATAAAAACTCGCATTCTGTACAAAATCTATAAAGCGTATTCATTAATTGTTTAATGAAATAAATAGACGATCCTTTTTCACAAATAGACGTTTTTTCTTACTGCCTCTATCCTCACAAATTTTGACTCGACAATAATAGAAACAAGCTCTGTTTGAACCATTGAAATTTCACCAATATATTTGTTTTATTTGAAAAGCTGAGACAAGACTGTGTTTTTAGTGGTGCTTAAAATTCGCATAAGTTTCCGCATGAATCGGGAATATAGGGAACAAGTATGTACTTATCATTTGAAATATTGTTTCTTTTCAAACAACAAAATTTTCATACAGATTTTTAATATTGCTTGAATTTTTACAAAACAAATACGCACTGAAATAATGTCGATTCTTCTATCTCAAATATATATTTTCAAGTGAAATCGATTCGTTAAGTTAAAATATCTTATAATTTACATAATTTTGCGAACAAATTTGCGTAAAAATTATAATAAACCATTTCAAAATTGTCGGATACACAATTTAGAGTAGTCATTTTAGATACACAGTTTCAAGAAGATCTATCGAAATATATTAGTATTTGGAAAAAGTGAAAAATTATTTTATTCGCTACGTTGTTTACCATCGTCTAGACCTTATCGTAGATGATGGATAGTATAGGAGCTTCTCGTAAGAATTTCATCAACTTTTTGCAATGTTCAGGAACCTGCGTACGATGTCGACTGAGTCGCACTTCCAAAGCCGTCAAAGTAAGAGTCATCTCAGTAATCTTATGTAGTAACTGTTCTTTTTCTTCTCTAGTTAAATCTTCTTGCTGCAAAATTAACATATAAGTCATGAACGCGCTCTTAAATATTTTATTGAGAGATCGTTATTATTTTTATATTGCTTTTTTCCAAGAATTGACAACGTAAAACTAATAAAACTAAAAAAAAATGTATGCATAGCGATTTAAATAAAATTGGATTATACACCTACTCCGGAATCCGAGACTATAACACATCGATGTTGATCCGTTAAAATCAATGAATTTACTAGGAGCATCTGTATAACAGTGTTTATTATAGAGATACTATACTTACTGTCATACTGGATTGCATTTCCTGTAATTTCCCACTAAATCTCTCAAATTGTCTTAAAATATGATTCGCTCGATCTACTGCAGTGTTCTTGAAGTCATTGATACAATCTTCTTGAACCTGTAGCGCTTGCTCTCTGGTTAAATATTTCAAGTGCCCAAGTTTAGCTAAGTACGGCTTCAAGTAATCGACATCACCTTCTACTTCTTGCTGACTTTGTTCAAGTGTTCTTTTCTCCTTTGGAATAAAAACAAAATGTGCAACGTTGAGCAATTATGTTAATGGAATTAAAAATGATAATGCCCATTGAAATTTACCATAGCGATTAATCCTTCTCTTGCTTCTTCATTTCTAATTGGATCAAAAAGTGAAACATACAGTCCAGGCTTGACGAAATGTTTCTTTCTATCTTGTAAAAATCGGTTGATTTCGGCTTCACCTTTTCGTACTTCTAATGACGAGACTTCTTCTTGGCTCAGTCGATTTTCTAGCTCCAATATTATATCATCAAAGTTTTCAGGCGGGTACAATGGGTCTGGCTGTTGAAAAGCACTAGACGTACATTCATATAAACTCATGAAATGCCATTTGAAACTATGAAGGTTCTTACATTGTAACTTCTAGTCATTGCTGGTGAGAATACGAGATGGTTTCCTCTTTCAGAGACAGGAGGCTTTACAAAACTTCTAGTGGCTTGTGTATAATCCCCTTTACCATAATGATATACGAGACGTATTTCGTTCTCCGAAAAATCGAATTCTTGCACATCGACATCTTCATAAGCTGACACTTGTTCGTTTCGACGAAATCTTTCAATAATTCTCTGGAGAAATTAAATTATCATCGAATGCATTTAATTTGGATATAAATGAAGTTTCAATCGAAAAACTCACTGTAATTGTTCGATTATGAATGTTATCGGGAGGACCATCTTCAATAAAAGGAGAATATTCAATAAACCTGGTTAACATAAATAATTGTCGCATTTAGCATATCATTTATTCGTTCAAATATATCATAAAATTGAATTTTACAGGCCAGTTAGTTGGGGCATCGAAAATTCATGTGTTCAACAATAAAGCTTACCTATTATACAAACGATCTTCGCGATTCCGGTATTCTTGTGAGGCGTAAAGAGGATGCATTTTGATTTTACACAATTCGTCAAATCTCTTGTCGGCATAAAATTCAAGCGTCCTTTCGTCATGAACACTTCTATTCTGACTCATAACATATTGATGAACTATAAAAATTACAAAATTGAAATAATGATTTCAATTTTTTTTTATTCGTGTTTTCACGTATAGCAGATACCTTTGCAAGCGTCCGTGCGCCCTCTATCATAAAATTCAGTCGCAGTATTAGTTAGTAAATTTTTTTCAACTTTTGCTAGGTAGTCCTTGCGGTGTTTGAACTTTTCATAGATGAAAATCTTTTTGGAGTATTCATAGTCTTCATATATGGCGATAGACTCAATTAAACCATCAGTTCGCAGGTATGGAGCAAATAGCTGAACTTTAGTTTTCTTGTAAAAGCTTGTCTTGTGGCCATTTGGATAACGCAATTCGTATTCTGTATGTCGGGAGAAAATAATTTTTTAAATGCCAAATCCAAACGGATGTGTTATTTGTTTTTGAAAGTATAGAATAATGAATGTTTCGTGATACAATTTGACAAATATTAGTTGGGATGGTTCTTCCTCAAACCCTGTAAATTCACCGACGGTAAATCAATCAAGTTTGAAGAGCTCAAATTAAGTCAAGGTAAATATTTGTCTTCATTTCAAAACTGTTAGTTCAACATTATGAAATAATGAAGAGAGAAAGAAAATAATACTCGTTAGACAAGCATGATACACAGATATCAATGTACTTGAACAAATTGCAGCAAGTATGATTAAGAAAAAAATAGGCTCTCCTTTTATGGGAAAATGATTCATATGAAATTCTATAAGTTCTAGATTTTATCTTTGAATATGAATTTTTATATTTAATTTAATATCCGAATGAAAGTGAATAGAATCCATCAGCACGAGTTATTTGAACAGAATCAGTAGCTAAGCTGAGACTTCAGAAATTGATATGTAGTTTGTAAATTGTGGAAACTGGAATATATACTGGAATATAGACGACTATAGTTCTTTGAGAAAATTCTACACAATGAACGTCGATTCGGGTTAAAATTGTTCTCAGTGTAGATTCATTTATGGAAATAGGGATGATCGGAAAGTGAAATAAATCGACTGGTATCGAGTTGATACACAGGGGGGGTACATGCTTGAACAATCATACTTTGGTAGGGCAGCTGTAGCTTGCTAACGTGCGAAGCGGGCACAGTCATGTGGAAGTTGCGACGCTCGTTTATCTCGTGGTCCTCGTCGTCTTCGACGTTACGCATGTGCTCGGGCTCGCCCGGCAGCAGGTGTTCCCAGCAGCGTACGTTGGCCAGGTTCCAGTCGAGCTTGGTGCACGCCTCGGTGCAGTCCTGCATGTTGACCCAGTAGTTCTGGTGGTTCCACAAGCTCTCGACACCCAGGTACAGATTGGCGCTGGCGAGCTCGCTGGGCCGGCACCACGTCCCCGTCGTCGGCTCGACGAATGTCGGCTCTGTGATTCCTGCTGCTTCGGGGCCTATGCCTCCAGGTAGCAACACCACCCACGCGTGGATTCGCTGTCCGAAGTAACGGTCTGGAGCTGGCCTCTCTATTTCCTTTTGCAATCACCAATTCAATTTATCAAACGGGTATTTGCGAATGCACTGAATGGATCTACAATACTCGACTAGAATTGTTTTGGATTGTGTATACATGTATTACTTACAAGGAGCTACCACTTGGCATTTGGGCAGCTATGATTCGACTGAAACTTTTGGAGGTAGTCTTTTGATTCCCGCAAACAGGTGGTATTTACGTTCGTCAACTAACTATGGCTTTCCCGAAGATATTAACGGATCATTGTTGATTTGTATCTACATATAATACATTCTAGAATATACGTATATACACGTACAATCTTTGTGTAAAAGAGAATATCTCCAAGACATCAAAGCGTTAAACTGAAGGACTGTATATATTATCTTTATGGGTAACTACAAACCACCTCCAATAGTATCAGCGGGATCAAAGACCCAAATTACCAGTGGTGTCCTGGTCAGTTGTTCAACATTTTTCTTGATACGGTGGCTCGTGTCAATCAAAATTAATTAATACAGTTCGCAATGTATGTACAATACTCACGATAATCATCCTTTCATGCTCCTCCTTTCTTAGCCTGGTCTCGTTTTCTACCTCCTCTATTTTTTTATTCTTAATGGCTTCCAAGAATTTACTTTTGAAGTCTGGCGGTGATTTTAGCTGATACTTGGTGGACTCAATTTTAGGCGGTGGTGGCTCTGGTTTTTCGGGTATCGGCAGGTACGGACAGGTGATTTTCGTCTGGTCGCAGAGGCTCACCTCCCGCGACGCATAACCACTCACCACATAAGCATTGTACCCGAGCCCGAGGAGCAGGCTGGTTAGGAAAGTCGCAAATTCAAAGCTGTTTGCGCGTTGGGTTTCTATCAGATGCGTCGACGAGCATAATTGTTTGGGCTGGAACCGAAAATAAAGAAGAAACATTTTAGATTGTAATTATTGCAATTGATACTGGTAATAGATCCCGCGTTTCGTGATATTCAGCATAAAATCTGATAAATTTACGAGCATTCAGTATGTATCAATTGTGAGTAGCGAGGTTTAGATTTAGTCAGACAAATGAAACTCGAATTTTTTTAAGTAATTTCTATGTAAGGGATTCTCACGGACATGCCAACTGCTTTCGTCAAATGATGACACAAGTATTCCAAATTTTTTAATTTCAAATCAAAATATTAGATTTCATTGGCCAAATTCACGATAGACTCATTAATTCTGAATAATCATGATTGAATTTTAAGAACATAACTAGTTATTCTAGACATACTGTGTTATTGTACACCCGTCGTTTTTCTTACGAGATGAGTAAACTCACTCAACAACATTACTTTTCTCTCAAATCAATGTTCTTATGAACAAAAATGAAATAATTCACAATTATATGCCTCATATAAAACCAAAGCTTATCTCTGATCAGCATTCTGTATTCAAATACTGATCTGGAATTTAAATTCTTGTATTTAAATACATTGATAATTTTTCGACTTGAGTGATATGTTTCGTATCAATCATGTAAAATTTCACACATTAATTAACTACAATTATTGTTGAAGTGTGAAATGATAAGTTATTCCATACAATTAATTAAAGCATGGAAGAATTGTACTATTTACACTTTAAAATATCCAAATTCATCATTCATATCCACGCCGACGATTTCATTTTTATTCTGTAAGATATAATATCTATAGGATACTGTTTGAAAGTATTGAATTTTAATCTTCGCTTGCTCGATTCCGTATGAATAACTACGACCAGAAAGGCGAGAAATCGTGGTAATAATTGATTTATTTATCTCATGAACATCGATCGGTTGGTGCTTGTGTATTAACCGAGTCAAGTGTGACGGATACGACGTCTCGGTAAGTTCACCTGTCGGTAAGTAAAATAAAAGGACTCGCGGAACGAAACTTGCCGTGACTTGCCGTAGACATTGGTTGTTCCTCCCTACGAAAGATGGCGCGACGTGTATAGAATTGCACGTCGTCGCTCTCGCCGCACCAGTTTAGTGAAGCAGGTTTTGTTTAGGCGGCCAGTGCAGCTACTTGTACCCTCATAAATTTACCACGACTACTGTGCACGTTAGTACTTGTAAGTTGTGTAATTCATGATCACTCGATATTCAAAACGTGATTGATTATAATTCCACATGAATCTTATTTGTGGGCCTTTCGTTTCGTTTGTTGCAGATTATGTAGATTGAAAAAAATATTTTTATCAAATCGAAAATTGTAGCAAGAGGTATTTCAATTACAAGTTCAAATAGTATTCAATTTATAATTTTGATCAAAAATATTATTGATTGGACCAGACTGGTAGAGTAAATAACGATCAGTTACTTTAAATTGAAATGATAGCATAATATAAATAAACAGAATAAGGTAGGAACGAGGATGAATGGGTGATACACATCAACAAGTAATGTAATATAAAAGTATTATTTATTACTGGTAAATACTTTCGACTTATACATTATTCACGGACGCAATTTATATATACATATATACAAAAATCTCACAATGAATAGTTCACAACCGAGGTAACTATATATCTTTAGCAAAGCGTATCGTAGCTAATCACATACAGAAAATTCGGATAGCTTTCAATGTATCTATCTATATTTTACACTTTATTCAATCGCTTCATTTAATATAATCATATTTACAAATAACATACATTTTCGTCGGATTTCAAATTACATTTCGCGTAATTCTTTGATTCAATCACTCTAGCCTTGGAGATTTCGTTCATTATTCGCTCTTCATCACTAAAATATATCGAAATATCATACATGCAGAATATTTACATCACTAGAGTACGCACACTGGACAGCAT
Organism: Aphelinus atriplicis; assembly: GCA_020882685.1. Classification (NCBI taxonomy): domain Eukaryota; kingdom Metazoa; phylum Arthropoda; class Insecta; order Hymenoptera; family Aphelinidae; genus Aphelinus; species Aphelinus atriplicis. The sequence goes on along the minus strand of CM037074.1, from coordinate 65,579,424 downwards.
TCACTCACGTATGCAGTGCACGCCGCACTTTCCGTAAACGAGGGGGTCGCAAACCCGCGCGGGCTAATTCGAAAGACTTGGAAAACACGCGTTTGCTCAATATTTACAATCTCTCACGCACGCTCGGTGAACATTCAATTTACTAAATTGCACCAGGATCCATTTGCGAGTATCAAACCAAAAATGTTCACTTGGATTACCGCACGATTGAAAACAATTATATCTGGATCTGAGACACTCGCCACGTTACCCATGTGTGCACACACACTCTTTATTGTTTATTTTTCACTTTCTACTGCGTTTCAACGTGGGCGTCCGAGCTGTTCCTTTGAGATTGTCGAGTAAACTCCTGAACTGCATAATCTGCACCTGGGTGACGGAGGGGTCGCTGTACGTGTCGAGGTACTTGATGAGCTCCTCGCCGTGCTGGATGGCGGCCCGGTGTGCGCTGCCGTTGCCGCTGGTCGACATGTCGAGGAGGTTCTCGTCGGGCTCGGTCGCGTAGCGGCTCGCCGACGTCGAGCTGTTGAGGCTGGTGCGGCCGTTGTCGTTGTTGTTGTTGTTGTTGTTGCTGCTGAGCACGTTGTCGAGGACGGCGCGGACTTTGGTGGGCGAGCTCCTGCTGGCCGAGTGGTGGGACGAGAGGTGCGAGAGGTGGCCGGCCTGGCTAGCCGGCGAGGACAGCGGCAGCGAGGCGGCGGCGGCGGCCGACTGCTGCGAGACGGGCGGCACGCTGTTCTGCTTGTACCACTGCCAGAACCACGAGCCGTCGACCGCGCCGTTGTAGCCGTGGCCCTGGTTGAGCTGCTGCTGCATGAACCACATGTACAGGGCCTCGCTGTGCTTGCGCGAGGCCGAGGACGAGGTGGAGGTCGCGGAGGAGGAGAGAGGCTGGCCGCCGCTGAGGGACGAGTCGGCGCTGCGCCGGGGGGTGACCGGCAGCGGGGTGCTGGGCGCCTCGGCCGCCGGGGGCAGGCTCTTGCGCGAGCCCGACTTGCCGGCGACGTCGAGGGGCGCCGGCGCCTGGGCCGAGACGTGGTGCGACGCGAGCCCCTGAGACGAGCTGCGGCTCTTCGAGCTCAGCTTGTACTGCAGCCCGTTCTCCACCAGCCCGACGCTCTGCGGCTGCGAGCTCAGCCCGATGAGCTGTTTGGTCAGGGCGTGGCTCGCCTGCGCCGACGACAGCATGCCCAGCTGCTGCAGCAGGTACGAGGTGTCGGAGTTGCTACCACCGCCCGTCGACAACAGGCTACTGATGAGGCTGCTCATGTAGTCGACGCTGGGGCTCGACTGTACCGGTGAGCTGTTCTGCCGCGCTCCGTCGTCGCCAGTCTCCCCGAGGCGCAGCCGTTTGCTCGGCGCAGGCCTCACGGCCTCGTCCTCGCTCGACAGGTTGGACGGTCCGGCGGTGCAGTCGCCGAGCGACGAGGCCGGCGATAGGGGTTCACTACTGCTGGGTGGTGTTGCCGAACCGTTGGACCTCGCGAGCAGCGCCCGGATCTTGGCCTCGGCCTTGCACCAGCCGCGCAGCGTCGACTCGGCGACGCCCGTGTCCCTGGCGACGCTGGCCTTGCTCTCGCCGGCCATCACCCGGTCGACCGCTTCTATCTTCTTCTGGGTGGCGAACGACTTCTTGGTGCGCTTGCTCGACAAGCTCTTGCCGATTTCGCCCCTCATCGCTGCGATCAACAACTGGTGGACTGGGTCGAATTCGGTCTCGTCTTGGTCGCTCATTGCCGGCTCGGTCATAGCCATGAGCTCGAACGGGTCGAAGCAAACGTGAACTCTGTCGGTGTGGTACACTGCACTGAAATCGGTAGGGGCACCAACACTTTGCTCCCCGCTCGATGTATACACTCGAGCTGGCTCTAACTCGGCACGATACCGCACATGACTATGGCGCAGGCTTGAGCAAACTCGTGGGGCGAGCGACTTGCTCGAGCGACTGTCGGCCGACTACTGACAGTTCTGTAACTGACCCGAGGTCCCGAGCAGCGAATGCGGACGGCGCGGTACTCCCCCGCGGTGCTGCAGCACTCGCACGAGTCGGGGCCCGAGTCGCTCCGCCCCTTCGGCCGCGGGGCTCCCTGTCGGTGCTGCTACCTAGCGCGGCGTTGCCGAGTCGCGCGGCCGCAAGCGCGGATGCACCGGCACATGCGTGGGGTAGAATACTTACCGCTGCCCGGCTGCAGCGGGACATGCGGGGCCATAAAGCCTAATTTCCCCACTACTCCCGGCTTAGTGCGCTATTTTCCTTCCCTCGGATCAGCCAAGGCCGATCTGCAACAATGCGTTTCCGCGAACTACCGAGGCTTAGGGAATCGACGACGCACGCATGCCGCGGTCGCTTCGTCGTCTCTTGCCTCTTGGCGGGCATCCACTCTATGGAAATTTACCCGCTTCGGAATACATTGCGAAAAAAGACAACAACAAGTGCGACTTTGCACGCGAACACAATTGCTAATCCTACAGCGGCGGCGACCCTCTCGTCTCTCGTTGGCTTTATCACTGTCGACTTGAAATTCGGCGGCTGATGGGGACAGAACGACCGGCTGTGCGTGTAAGATGCAATTCAACTCAAGGCGCCGTAAAATTCGCGGACGCTACTATAATATGTGTCAGAATGTTGACTACGCATTGCACTAATGGCGACGGGCTCAGATACCTGAGGCTTTTTTTCATCTCGTCGAGTTCGATACTCGGGGAGGCTTAGAGCGGAAAAATAGTGTATCAACTTATTGAATGGACTGATTTGTGTAAATCCAAACTCGTTATAACTGCGTCATACGTAATTATTATGATATTGAAATATGTTTGGACATTATAACGTTCGAACTTTGATATACTATAGCAGTCATGATTAACTCATTATTGAGAACATTATTGATATATATTGATGCTGGATTAAGATTACTTGAAGTTCATGTACGGTTCAAGGGTTTTTTCGACTTTGCGACGTTGAAAATAATACACACACGACGAACGCTTTTGATGAATGTCGTTATTTCGATTGCATCGTAAATATATGCCTGTCGAAGTAATAAATATACAATCACTGTCAAATTTTTAGACTCGAAATCGCCCGATGTAAATCAAAATCCACTGTCGTTCGCGGACAATGACGTTTCAGAGCTTGACATATACTTCATTGTCGATTGGAAAATCTCCTTTGAAATCTCGTCGGAAGCAATGAACGACAGTAATAAAAGGGATTAGCCTGATCCTACGCGTGAAGGGCGCGGTATAGGTAGGCTCGGACCTCTAAGTATGTACCTACTTACACGTGAATACTGCGACTGCTATTATGACTAGCGCCGAATCTTATCTTACCCCACGCATGAGAAGCAATAGACGGAGGTTAAACGGATTCGTTCATATAATTGATCGCTAATTCTAGAAACCGGAGTCCCCGTACGAATTGCGCATTCTATACAGCTCCTGTACAGGCTCGAACTTTATTTCACTGCCTGGCACACGATACCAACCGGTTAACTATGAGGCGAACAACTATAATATGCGTAAAGCATCGAGGGAAAATCCCTGTTGCTATATTGTTAAAATTCGTAGAATATCATGGGGTTTTTTGTGGCATGATCGAGGAGAACACAATCTATATAACTTAGAATATTTTCTTCAGACAATTCTGAAAGAAAAACTATGTGGATACTATTTTGTTAAGAGGAATTTCGATGAAATTTTTTTCTTGAATATTAGTCACAAACATACAGACGATCAAACTCAAGTTTAAAGTCACCGATACTCTATTCAGAAATTTTAGTCTTGTAAGCGTGATCGCACCCCTGATTTTTAAGTAGAAATAAAAATTTTTGAATGTATCGTCGCTGGGGAGGAAAAGGGTCCTATTTTAAAATTAACTTGAATCAAGGTGCTATTTCCGAGTTAAGTTTATAGAATGCGATGTTGAATCCACAATAAGTATGTTCAATTAATAATAATTTTCGATTACTTTACCGTGACGGGTTATATACTTTGTTACATGAAATTAGAGTTTTATAGTATATTTTACTCTACACTCTATGAGAATTTTCCAATGAAATATGATACAATGGAAAAAAAACTGACTGAAACAATGCATTAATCCGTCGAACAGTATTATTTTTGATGAAGTAATCGAAAATAATACTGTTGAATGAATATATCGACGTGTCTTACGAAGAAAGACACATCTCAAACTGTCCGCGAAGAAAGACACATCTCAATTTGTCCGCGAAGAAAGACACAACTCGCAATCTAGCCACGAAAAAAGACACAACTCGCAATCTAGCCACGAAGAAAGACACAACTCGCGTCTGGCCGCAAAAAGGATACATGGCGCACATCCCACAATTTTCCGACGTAAAAAATATATGGAATGAAAGCTTAGAATGAGTAGGTTATACTTGACAAAAAAAAACAAGCCTTTTCTACAGTTTAAACTCTTTTTTCGTTAATATTCGCGGGAGAAGAATTCCGACATTTGTCTTTCTTCGCGGCTAGATTGTGATTTGTGTCATTCATCGCGGACAGATTCAGTTATGTGTCTTTCTTCGTAAGACACGTCGATATATTCAATAGCACCTTCTGTAATGTCAATTCTCCAAGCAAATTTGAATTGGAACATTACTAATAAGAATTTAAGTGGTTCTTTCTATTCACGTAACGTTCTTCTCAAGTCGATTTTTTTTGTCATCCGAGATATATGAAGTGAAGTTGCAAGGTTGAAAAAATGTTCGCGGCTTAAAAATTGTTCCTACAACAGATTAAAGTCAATCGGGGTCGACTTTTAATTCTGAATCATGCATCTGGTATTTTCAAAATTTATTCAATTATCAGTGTTTACTTTAATATTTTCCAGAATTTAGAAATAATCAAAAAAGTACGATAATTCGTAATGTTGTGATGACTAGAAAATGTCATTGATAAAGAAAAAGATGAATCTCTATTCGTTGCAATGTAAAGCAGTATTTTCCTATGCGCTCTTGAAGAAAGGAAAAAGTATCATGGATATATAGAAAAAATAACAGAATTTCATATTAATGTATATTTTTATTTATAATTCCTTTCATTGAGATTTATAAAGCTATCGATTAGTTTCATTTCTTAAATATAATGATAATAATAATAAATAATAATAATAATAATAATAATAATAATAATAATAATAAAAATTAAAGTTAATTGTATTTACATAGAAACATTTTCATATTCGAGAACATTGAAAATAGAATCACAAAATTTATCAATTACTAGGCCCACGTGCCTCTTCTCGTTTTTCGACAGCTCATCTTATACATAACCGATGTAGGTCGTACTTGGATAGCGCACGGACTAGATCTTGGGTCCGTAATGCAAGCGCCGTCGTCCGTCATGAGTACAGTTGCCCTCTGAAGTTGTACCTCTGCTAAACACCTGTGCTTGTCGTACCTGTTGGTTTAATTGACATGATATTACTATTTTTGGTTCTCATAGAAGATCAAAATTTTCAACTCCACCTCAGCAGAAATCAGTAATTACTTTTTAATGAAATAATAGTGAATATAATGAATTATATATTAATCTATGTATATGCATTTGAATTCTTGTAATTATTCTCTATTATTCTTCCAAACAAAGTCGAAATCTACTACTAGAAGTTAAGAGTAATTAGAATTCGTATAAACAAAACGCAAATGTATACACCAAAGATCGGATGAAAAAACAGTTCACACACTCACCCTATATAGTTTGTTCGGTTGGTCCGTGTCGATATAGCGAAGAATCGATTATTGATCGAAGAGCCACGCGGGATAGTAGCCGGTTTGCATGTACCATTGTCGTACCGTGGAATCCACCAGAGGTGTGCTCGGCGCGTCGATTTGGCTGGAGGAGCTGCCGGTGCTGCTGGTGCTGCTTATGCTGTTGCTCCTCTTCCTTGCGACGACCCTTGCGCTCGCGTAAGTATTAGCCGAGGGAACCTCGATTTTCCCGGGGTTGGATCTGCCCAATAGCTCGTGGAATTTCGCCTCGTTCTTGAGCCAGCCTCGAAACGTGGACTCCGGCACGCGGATGTCCCTGGCCACGCTGGTCTTGGCCTCGCCGGACCTCACTCTGTCAATCGCCGCGACGATTTGTTCTATGGTGAGCAAATTCGTCATCCACTTGGCGTTTTGATCGTTGGTTTTTTCGTTCGTCATTTTTGCCGGCCGAAAGAAACCAGGAATAAAAGAACGACGATGTATCCGTGGGGGTACTTGCGCACTTGCCTCTCAAGCGATCGCGAGCTTGTAAGTGTCTCCTCTCGAGACTGAATGAGCAGGAGTTGAGGAGCACGGGAGATACGTGACTGCACTCGGAATATTGAATGTAATTGCACAAATGCTGCTCGGACGGACACTGTTCAGCGAGGGCCACTCGATCCGGGCATTTAAGTTCTACCACCCACCCCGCGGTCCCACCCCCCTTGGTCCCGTATCCCTCCCGAGTGGGAAGTCGCCAAATGCTTATTGGCTCTGCTTAGCTGATCTCGTGCCCACCCGACACTCCGCTAATGGGAGGTTCTTCGCGAGACGATGCCAGGTCGATTTTTAATTACCCTAGCCGTCTCAGACCACACCTGCGTATATATACGAGTATAATCGCGCAAAGAAAAGTAAATCGTTGTATCAGGATCTAGTTTCGTTTGAGAAGAAATTAATGATACACAATATGATTTTAATCGAACTATCGTAATCTAGATGAGTATCGTTGTCTAGATGATTCTAAAATTCACGCGATTAAACGAAGTAATAGAAGATATTTCATTGATATATCCATTTGATCGTTGAAGTTCTTCAGTCTCAATCATGACGAAAACGTTCATGATTGAGACCCAAGTGTTGACTTGAAGTTATAGAAAATTGAATTTTTGAAATATCAACATGTATAAAAATTGACAATCCTTTTCTATCAATGAGCTTGATAATTAGCTTCCGAATTCTTCAACTTGATAAAGATTTGGCTGGACTGCAAAGTTTAGCTCTGATATATATACAGACAGGAATTTGATACAATATCTTAGGTAGTAAAATATTTCATCAAAACATGACTAGTCTCTGGACAATCATTTGACCAAATTTCTCGAATGAATAAGCGTTGCAATAAAAGAAAACATTTTTCAATCAATTCAAGTAGAATTGTATTATACACGAATAACAGCCACATCTATAGTCTTTGGAAAATTCGTCCAATCTCTCAGTCACTTATCGAGGGAAATCGGCAATAAATCGAGTGTACGCAATTCATATCCAAAAGTGAAATAAATTAAAGGGTAATATCACCTCGTATTGAGAAATATTAGGGTAATTTTTCTAAACTGAAATTATAGAAAATAAATAAGATTTATGCGTATTCGGGTCCGTACATAGTTTTTCTTTTCGAGGGTCTATTCACTTTGAAACCGTTCGTGATTTCCTTCGATTTTTCCTTCATATTTTTGTGATTTTCAACGTCATTTTACAGCAAATATCCCTTATCGTGCTTTTCAATGTACATACTCCAAGCCACATACGTCTACACGTACGAGCCCGAGTATGAATGAATCTCGTTATTGCTTCTCAACGATTTCCGCGAAACACGAGCCCATTAATTCCGGGCACAATACGGCATTATTACCCCTCAATGCCATTCATATCAACCGCAATGAAACGGTAGACGCGAGATAAGTTATCGGCGCGGCAAGGGTTACCCGATCCGGATAAGCGCGAAGAGCGCGAGCGAACGTCGCGAGGTGGCTCTGGCTGCTCCGTTGCCGCTTATGATACTCCCCACATACGTATACGACTCGCACACACGTGTGCCTACACACGCGCGCTCGTGTCGTCATCGGACAATGCCAGCTGGCTCGGCAGCCATAATAACAATAATAGCCCCGGCATGCGCGCGTACGCCCGCGCATTTAACGTTCGCGGCGGAGAGACAGCGAGAGAGCCTCGGAGTAGGGGATACACACGGCCGAGGTGGGGAGTACAATATAGCATTGGTGCGAGCCAAGAGAGAGAGAGAGAAGAAAAGAGGCCGACTGTATGTATAAGTATATACAGTGTGCATACGGGGAGCGTTGGGGAGGGAGGGGCTCTCTCTCGGTGTATATAGGAAACGTAAACACGTGCGTTGCAAGTGCGGCGTATATACACACTAACCGGCGAAGTTGAATGAAATTACATAATATGCGAGAGAAGGAGAGAAAGAGGTGGTATGTGTGTGTGTATAGTGACGGCGCAGCCTCCTCCTCCTCCTCCTCCTCCTTCGCTTGGCGGGCGTCCCCTCTATCGCGCGTGTATAGGTATACCTATACAGCGTTGAGCAGCTCCTTGGCGGGGGGCGCGGAAAGAGAGAGCAACTTATATTCCGTGAAATTGAGGCGGCGGCGCGCGCAGAGAGAGAGAGAGAGAGAGAGAGCGAACGGAACAGATGACATTGACATTGAAAAGCAACTGCGCGCGCGCATTATGGGTATATAGCTATATGTAGACGTAACGGAGCGGAGGGAGAGAGAAAGAGAGACGGAGCTAGTGACACTCGGAGAAATAGATGTGATAGGTATATACACGTGTAGACGGACCCGAGAGCGACGACCGCATGCGGATTTGTTGTGTATATAGCTCGCGTTTTCCCTCTCCGCTGCGCTGATGCAGCTCGAAACTCTCCTCTCTCTCGCGCGCGCGCGCTTCTGTGTGTATCTGTGTGTGTGTATACGCATTTGTGTTTTGCACGGAAATACGGGTCACACGCACCCCCTCGCGCGCAGCCCAGATGTAGCAGCTGGCGCACACGCCGATCAGCTGATCGCTCGGTGCGCCGTTTTTTTTCTTTCCCCGCGACGTCTGTGTCTGTCTCGCTCGCTCTCTTTGCTACGATTGTATACATGCGAAGCGTTTCGAAGCGTTTTTTTGCGAAAATCGATTCGAAGCTCCGTTATATATCCTGGTGTATACTCAGGAGCGGGCTGCGATCCGAGGCGCACGTTGAGTTTAACGAGTGGCGTCATTAATCTCCAGCTGATTTACAAATTGTTGTTTTTTGCGTTCGCTCGCAAGGCTGTGTCAAGTTCAACAGCTTCGTCGTATCCCACTTTATACATTTTCTGCGTTTCACTTTCGAGCTCGACGGATCGCAACGAGTTTCATCTTGCTCTATCATCTTCGATTCTGGTAGACTCGATAGATTCAAGACACTGCCGCCTCGTTCCGTTTATATTTAAATTTATTATTCAGATTTTGGTGAGACTCACCACATTGGTGAATCATGGTTCAACGAAGGCCTGGTTGAATTTTTATGAACCGATATCGGAGTCCCAAAAATTTTTAACATATTTCAATAAATGTCATGGGAAATCAAGGCTTTTCGGAAATAAATTTTGACATATTCATCTTGAACATGATCCAGGAGATTTATTACAAGTTAGTTAGATATTAAAATAAGATTTAAAGATGCCAAGTAGTCTGTCAAAGTCGAACCATAATAATCTCCTCTTAATTACAGGTGTTAAATTTCTCACCTGGTTCAATGAAACATGTATAAATACAATTAGAAATTAAAGACATCTCCAGTCATGCATGTGATGCTAAACTACTTACTGACACAATGTGGTTAGATATTAAGTGTTCCATTCAGTAGTATCGCATTGTAGTACGAGCTCAATGTATATAGGTCAATAATTCAAGTTCGTGTTCTTTCACTTGCACGCTGAGGAATAAAAAGCTGCCGCCGGAGTTTACTACGTTCAAGAGCCGAGAGAGAGAGAGAGAAAGAGAGAATCAAATAGAGTCGTTTGCTCAGTTGAAAGTGAAAGGCCAGACCAGGGTCTGGGATTATCTTGCATTCAGTGAAAAGGTCGACACATACATATATGCTTTTTTTTTAGCTGGCTGCAGTAAAATTGCCATGGTCGTTACGTTTAATCGTGGAACCCCCAGGAGGACACTCAGCGCCTATTCATGAAAATGAAAAAATGTTTCGAGTCAACTCGGAGCAGTAGAAAAATTCGATTAGTATACATATTGAGTAAAATAAATAACAAACTGATCCTTCATTCTCCAACTCGATCGAAATTTCATTGAGAATCTTTATTCCGCTGATCCACATGATCCCGTAGCGATTTAATTTTTCAAATTTGAATTTCCTACTTTTTCGCCGAAATTCCCCTCTTTTTGTTCTTTCGTCGCGAAAAGAAAAAAAACGAAACTCGCTAATGAACGTCAAAGCCGGGGAGAGTGTACAACGCGACGAATTCAACGGATCGCGCAGGGCGAAAAAGGGGCGCGATTCCTGATTAAAATCTACGAAAGAAGAGAGAGAGGGAATATTGCCGGCTCGGTTTATCCATTAAACCAGAGGCGGCCGGCCAATGCTTCTCGGGAGACGAAGACAAAAGAGAGAGAGCGAGAGAGAGGCGGGCCGCTCGGTTGCGCGAACAATAATTAAAGCAAAAAGGCGACGCGGCGAAGAAATCGCGCCGCGGGAAAAGCGTCGGCGTCTTGAGGGAGAGCAATTTCTCCCCTTGTTCCGTCCGAGCGAGCGGCTGGCTCTCGGTACGGCGCGCGGCGAGGGATTTTCGGAGCGTAACGAGTAGAGGAGAGCCGTCCAGCCGCGTAGGAGGCGGGTATATACTATATAGGTGTGCGCGCGGCGGGTATAGAGCTCGCTTTTCCCCGGCGCGCAATATCGCGTGGCGTTCGTTCGTTTTTTTTTCCTTCCTTTTTTTTTCGCGAGCGAGCGAGCGAGCGACGCCGGCCCCTCGTCAACCTCATTCCGGCGGCGCGCGACGACCCCACGTGGGACGTGCGAGCGAGTGAGCGAGCGAGCGGGGAGAGAGAGAGACGGGCTACGTGTGGGGCGAGCTCGCGAGGGCTAGACGCGACGCCGCGGTCGCCAGCTGCGCGCGCGAGACCCGCCAGCGACGCTCAACCCCGCGCGAATACACGTCGCGCTACGCCAGTGGCGCTTGGCCGGCCGCGCGCGCCTTTGTTATATTACGTCGCGTCGCGAGAGAGAAAGCGTGGGACGAGCCGCGGGCCAGACGTCGGCGACTCTTTCCCCGGTGCGCGCCCGCGGGCTTTCGCTCGATTTCCCCCAAAATCCCCACCTCGACCCCTCGTTCTTCCGTGTATAGGTATAGGTATACACAAGGCTAACCGGAAAACCCCGAGGCTCTCCAGTATACGCGGCAAATTTCTCATCCTAAACTATCGCGTGACTACTCGTTGCAACGCACGCACACACGCGCTGTATGTGCAGGGTACAGACGCGGTAATCTACTATAGACACAGGGCGATAACGCGCGAGATATGCTCGAGAGCATAGGATACTCCAATCATACTAATATCGAGTAATTTCACGGGGAACACGCGAGAAGCCCGATCAGGTGCGCGCAGTTGCTGATCGCGAGAGTATATATCCGAGTGTGTCCGCCCATCAAGTTAACGCTCGGCGCGCGAGCGATCAATCAGCGGGGCCCCACTCGTACGTACCTACATACATCTCGCCTCGACGCACGCGAAGCGACATAATTTCTCGAGCGCGACTTTTTGCGCGCATATGTGTGTACTGCAGGATGACGTACACAGTCTCGGGTATAGTACGTAAATATATACGCTCGTGCGCATCGCGACACAAAAATCCCAATCGCTCGCGCCTCGACACGTATATGTATATACATAACTGTACTCGCGGTAGAGTCAAGACGCGTTCCCGATCGAGCGCGAAAAAATTCAACACGCGCGGCTCGTCGTCGTCGTCGAGCTCTGACGAATTAACGAGCCGGAGTGCGGGTGAGAAAAAAAAATGAAAGGGGCAATTTCGCGGACGCGTGCGCATGCCCAAAGCGCATTAGCCCGTAATGAAATCGGCCGAAAAAACGCCAACGACCTCGTGAGCGGACGGAGAGGAAAAAAATCATAATCGATAAATCACCCGGGGGAGGCGAAAGGGGCTGCGGACCGCGCGTGGAGAGAAAAAATATACACGAGCGCCGAGGGCCGAGATAGACGCGCGACGTGGTACGTAAGAAAAATGCAGGCTATCCGTCAGCTCGATCGGTCCCTCGCAACGATCCGGAGCCGCGCCGCTGCTCCTGTGTTGTATGCGTGGCGTTTTTTCTCGTTAATCTGTAGCCGGAAAACGGCGCGGGACGTTTCTGTGCCTACTTTGCCGGTTGGAGTGGACAGCTCCTCCCTTCGATCGCTTCGCATGATTTGTTGGACTGCTCGCGTTTACACGCAGAGCGTTAACGTATTGCAAGCGAGAGTGTCGAGCTCGACGCCAAATTTTTAGAGGCTTCATTCCGACCGATCGATTACAAAATTAAATTGTTAAGCATCCTTGTCATACTCTGGAGCATTGCCCAGTGTGTTTCTCTTACTCGGATTGACATTGATCCCGACATTCAACACTACAAGATCCGAAAAGTCTTTCATCATCACTGCGATGCGATTCTGGGACTAATCGCCAGTAAATATTCAATTATTAGACAGTACTAAAGGAGTCAAAGAAACATTGAACTCATATTCATAGAATACTATAGATTACTAGCACTATTTGTCACCGTACATACTGTGTCCTTAATGTCTGCAAATAATCTAATCATGATGAACCTATAATTTCACTATTCCACTTTAGCCAAGCCACTATCCCGAACAATAATCTGCAACAAGCTTCCAATTCAAATCAGCGCAAATACAAACATGACTCCATTTCACTCGAATACTTCCTTAACCAGTTCAATAGTATCACGAGTAGTACGGATAATCCAGAGACTAACAATGCAAGACAGAATCGAACAGAGTGTCTTCAGTGAATATTATTAATTTCGCCTCCGCTAATTAATCCTCCATACAATTACTCGATAAACTGTATTCGTTCAATCTAAGCCGAGTTCAAATATATTCCCGCGTTTACATACAAATACCGCGCATTATCGATCGATGAAATTATCCCTATAGATTCATTCGAACCGTTTGCCAAATCGAGAAACTCTTTATTCCCATACGATATCTATCGACAGGTCTAATAGATTCGCGGCTGTGCGGTCACACGTAAAAGTGCGAGTAGGTTATAAAGAGCGTCGGGACGTGTCGGGGCAAACGCGCGCGCGCGCGAATCGAATATTGTCGATCGCGCGCGAGTTGGGGAGAGGGGAGAAAGCTCGGCTGTCGAGGCGAGATCCATCCCATCCGGCGGGGGGTCTCCCCCTCGACCCGCGTCTCGCTCGCGCGTTCCATATAGCTCACGCGCGGGCGGGCGAGCGTCTGAGAGCCGGCGCGCGAGAAAAACAGGGCCATAAAAGTGGGATGGATGACGGGGGTCGGAGGGTCGAGGGGGGAGGGGTATATAATGTAGAGCCGCGCGCGTAAGCCTCGGCGGGGCTAAGCCGGTTCGCGCGCGCGCGAGATAAAGCTTTTGGGGTCGGGCCTCTCGCGGGCCGGGCTCGCAAGCCGTCGCGTATATATACAGCTCCCTCGGCGCATCGAGCTCGTTATCTGCGGACGCGGCCAGAGGCCTAAATCAGGGACGATCGCGGCGGCGGCGGCGTCGCGTCGCCTCGGCCCCGCTAGCGCGCTATCTCGGAATATGCGCGCAGCGCTATTTGGCCCGGCCCGGCGCGCCGGGTTCGCGGCTAGTGGCCGGTATTACTAGATACTAGATAGCCGCGCCCCCGCTGCCACTGCAGAGCACCAGCCGCGCATGCCGCGCTCGGCCCTATAGCTACGCTCTATATCTGCCTGGCGAGCGCACCTCGACGGTCAGTGTGGGTGGGCGCCCGCGCGTTACCTCTACACCTATAGATATACATGCTATGGGCACAAAGTGGGCGCTCTGCAGTTTATTGGGTTTGCGCCGCCGCCGCTGCTGCTGCTGCTGGAGAGCTGTTGGTGCAAAACTTGCACGTCCCAAAACCCGACTCGCGCGTCCTTTTTTTTCCCTCGCGACGCGACGCTTACGTAATACACTCGATGCACGCGCCGCTCAACATCTGTCGGTGTGTATCGCGCACAAACTCATGCGAGAGCTTTGTATACGGGGTGTAACACTTTTCAGTAATTTTCTAGTTTGTGCGAAAGCTAAGCCACTTGTGCTGCACTGCACTGGTAAACTCAAGTTGAATGGTTTGGAATTATCTCGGGAGTAGATTCGAAATTTAAATTGTTGGAATCGTTGTATGATTATTACGTAGAGTTGGAGTTCTACCGTACACTGATAAAAATGGTTAGGGAATCCTTTACTACATAATACATATTATATACAATATTTTCATTCAGGATCCAGATAATCCTTCGATTTTTCCACATTGAAATTATATAAATGCTATGACTATACAAAATATAGGGTCTGTTACTATATTTCTAGTAGGTTTCATTAATATACAGTAGATTTTACTGTTATATATAGTGAATAACTCTATATTCTCTACTTGTCGGCGTTCTAAACCACAAATTCGACAACTTTAGCAACCCTCGTTATAGAAAGTTATACTCGAGCAACTCCTCTCTATCGAAAAATTAACCATGGAACTCCTCATCGGTATGATTTTTCATCAACAATTATGTCTAAAAGTGAATTTTTTATAAAAAATCTCATATTTTGTCTATTAGGATTCGCCAAGACGTAAATCGTATTCTACCTCTATATATTATAATGTAGTAAAATGCAGTCTAATTTTCCCAGTGCTCATTACTCGAACAAACAGTACGCCGATGGATAAATCGCCGATTTGTCGTGTCGGTCGGAAAACGAGTGGTCGCAGGTGGCAGATACGAATCCGCCCGTCTCGGGTGCACCGGAAGTATGCGCGATTCCGCGAGAATGTTGCTCTCGGGGAACAATACGCGCCGTAGCGATCTGACCAATTCGAGTATACGAGCCGTGAGCTGTCCGGGCATAGATCGGCCGTCCCTTTGGCATAACCGAAATAGATGAAATTCACGGGAGGACGTGACCGAGCCGTGACGGCGGCGATGGCGATATCGGAGATAGCGAGGCTGTGGGGCTCCTAATGGATGCAAAACGCCACCGCCGCCGTCGCGTCCCTGTGGGTCGTCATTAGGTACTCGGGCTGCGCACGCCAGCGCAACTGTGTGTGTGTATGTGTACACGTATGTATGTGTATAAGGATCCAGCGCGGGGCGTCGCTACGCCAGCGGCACTTACCGGCAGCGCCCGCGCGCGCGTTTATTAATATGCGCGTCGCGAGCTGCGCTCGTGTATTTCGGGAGGCGCGACACGTTGATACGTTTGCGGGGCCTCTGCCGCGAGTAATGAGCCGTGCGCGTCGTTTTGACTGAGGGCCTCGAGCTTCGTGTGTGTATATATATACCCACATGCGAGGTGGATCATGCGTACATATACCGAACCATGTCAAAAGAAAAAAGTCGTAGTCCACTAATGCCTGCCAGACTTTATGCCGGAATTAGGTCGTGCGAGTACCGCGACACCGACGGTGGCACCAGCCATAAATGCGATGCCGCATCAAACGCCATACACTCGATCGATGGAGCAAGTGTATGCTTCTGCCGGACTTTTTCCTTTTTACACCGGGACATATGGACGCATGTGTATATGCTGCGCGAGCTCGATCGCTGATCAACCGACGCTTTCTTTTTTGTTGCATGGGCTTGGCGCGCCATGGAATATTCCCCGCATATTGATCCGTCAGTCGATGAGTTTGCTAATTCGCTTGACCGTTTTTTCCCTAGCTATCCGCGTTTCAAGCGCTCCCGTGTCTCATGATGATTTTGCCAACGACGTAAAACGGTAAATTCGTTTTGTAAGTAGATGCGTGTGAAATTAAGCTACGAGTATACTCTCTTCGTTACCTTATGAAAAACAGTGTACCAAAGTGAAAACTCACTGTCCGAAGGCGATTGAAAGTGACTTATACAAAATTAAAGTACATGAATTGTCACTTTCGTTCGGTGAGTTTTGACAGCAATAAATTTTCCATAAAATTCGCAGTGAACTTTTGCTATCAAAACCCATAGAACAGAAGCGGAAATTCACTTTCAGTAAATACGAGAAACTAATTGCAGTTTCACTGGAACAATCAATCAACCACCTTCGAACGGTGATTTTTCACTCTCATACATTTGTTTTCCCATTGTAATCTTTCAAGAGAGTACAAACGCACGAATTGAACATGGATGGACTGGCTGGATCGCTTGGTAAATATACGCGGCAAACGTGCGAGCAGAGCCGTAAGGTCGAAATATTCACGGGGCCTCTGTAATGGCCGCGGCGAGAGATTCTCGATCTCGCGGAGGATAATTCGCGGGTATATCGCTGGCTGCAGCAACAAAGTAGTGCTCGGAGCGATCGAATCGCGCGGCCTCCTCGATACATACAGCAATCGACGAGGTGTGTGCGTATACACACCAACACACGAGACAGGGAGTGCGCAGCCGAAGAAAGGCGATTATTTCGAATGGCGCACGCGCGCATGGATATAATGCCCCCCCAACCCCTCGGTCTGTCTGACGCGAGCGTGCGCCAAAGCCCGGACACGTGCGGAATAAATATATACGCGCGCGCGGGCGCAACACGCGGCCGTGTATATATTTATGCGTGTGTGCGCGCGCGCGCGCGGGGGATGCGAGAGCGGCCCTACACAGCCCGCGAGTGACGCTGCAATTATCCGAATGATAATGCGCGAGCGAGCGAGCGAGCGAGCGAGAGACGGACTGTACGCGGCGCTCGTGCGTCTGCGGCTTTATATTTTGCGCGCGCGCGCGACGCGTCCTATACACATACATATATATATAAGTAACGTACAAAGTGATAGTCGCGCTCGAGCCGGCGCGTCCTTTATCCTCGCGTCCCCTTTTGTATGTCGCCGCGATACACGTCGTATACACACGCATTCACGCTAGTGCAATCACTCGTAGCACGTCCGAATACACATGTGCGCGCGGGGGTGTACGCACACGGGTGAAACACGAGGAATATATAGAAAAAGAGAGAAAAAGTTGGCGTGCAATGAATCGGGCAATTTCCGAGCGGGCGAGTAGCGATTAATCGCATCTGCGCGAGAGACGCGCGGCCGAGTCAGCCGCGCGCGAGTAAGACGAGTCGCCGCCCCCAATTCAATTGAGAAAACACGAGCCCCCCGCGCGTGTGTCCCCGGCGAAACGAGACACAGACCTCCCGTGTGTGTGTGTGTGTGTGTGTGTGCAGCGGCTGCTAATCCGCGCGCAGCCAGCGAACAATGGGCAACGAGGGCCGCGCCCTACTCGTCTGTGTCCGGCTGTGCGCGCGCGACCCTTTTCGCCTCGATTAGCGGGCCCCGAGTCGTTCGGAAATCGAAAATTGCGCGCCCTTAACGACGCTCGCTCGGCCATGTGCGCGCGCGCGCGCGCGTATATAAGGGCGCGCCCAGACGCTATATCTCCCCCCCGCGCCATTGTGTCCTGCCCATCGATTTTTACGGGCGCGCGGCTCCTGCGCCGAAGGGGGTCGCTCGCTCGCGCGCGCGGAAAACAGACGACGCGCTAATGAATTGAACCTCGAGCCACCTCGGGCTTCCCCAGCCGCCCCCCCCCACTCGCTTCTTCGCCCCCGCTACGCGCGCCCAAAGCCGCCAAACGACGCACACGAGGGAGCGAGGGCTGATTTTTCCAAGGGCCTCGATTCGCCTATATTGATTCGATCGGAGCGACTCGCGAGCCCGAACGTGACTCGCTTCGGCGATTCGATCGAATCACTCGTATATGCGGTACGACCAAGTTCAAAATCAAATGTTTAGCCTTGTGATACTTGGCGTGCAATATTGCAAGGTTTTGGAAATCGCGTGTAATGACAATAGAGATCAAACGGGGTTACACCTCGAGGTATGAATGAATTGGTTCTATACATCTATGTATATATCGCTTCGAAATGCTAGTTTGTGTAAAAATCACGTTCATTGCTATTGTATTACGTTTGGCAATTTAAAACGTTTTTAACGCCGATCGAATATTCGTACGTATGAATGAATAGGATTTACGTCTGATCCTACAATATATACGATAAAACCACCGCTCGAGTTCTCAATGACTTATAATCGCGGATTTATTACAATTACTTGGCCGTAATTGATTTTTACGAGTATAATGAAATGAGGATTGATACGATTCGCATTATTCAATAGAAGCGGATTCTCTTATCTCTTCTAACGCTAGATTAAATATCTCGTGAAACATTTGTAAAAGTGGAGAAGCTTAATTTTTTATTTAAAGTAGATTCTTAATGGAAAAAATTTTATTGTGCTCACATCCAACCAGATTCCAGTTTCAGCAATTCTGACATGACCTTTAAAATTCACCCACGTACATAAATGAATATACATTGATCCAAATAAATTGATATGTATACATATTTGTACATCGACAGAATCGTCAATTCTATATAGATTGAGCTGGTAATAGAAACAGCAAAGTCACACTCGTATAATCTTGGCCACGGATGTATTTTTGGAAGAGATTAATAAAACCCTACAGGCCGAGGCGAATTGAAAAATACTTTCGAAAAGTTCATCGAAATCTCGACATCCTCGTTTCCCTTTAAAAAAGCAAAAGTCGAGTTTACATAAACGAGTATCGGAAATAAGTGAAGTAAAAGTGAAAAAAAAGTATACTGGATGCAATTAGACTGGCACAATTGAAAAAGAAGAATAAAGTCCACTCTCTCTTTCTGTCTCTCTCAAAGTGTGAATGGAAATACTCATTATACGCGTATATACATGAAAGTAACGTTTCAAAAGTAGTTGACCCAGAAAACAATCGGGCCGGGATCGCGTACGAATTCGCACGGGTGAATGCACGCTTTATATGGCGATAAACGATCAGAGCAAACTGTGGAGAATACGATAACCAACGCTGTATCTCGCTCTGCGAACGTAAACATTGAATATACACGTATACATCGCTCACGTGTATATAGCTCACGTCGGAGTTATGTCCCATATCGATCTGACTGCGCGTCACGACTGTATGTGTGTATGTACATATGTATATGTGTACGTATATATGTATAAAATTGTAGATTGTCAAGGTCAGCAGACACGTGTTTCGGCGTTGCGCAAATTGCTTGTTTTCGCTATACGCTCATACTTGGGCCGAAGTTAGAGGGTGAAAGTTTGGTGACGTAGCAGCTGGCCGATCGATACGGGTTGAAGGTACGTTCGGAGTAATTGATGGCTGTGTATATACCATGAATTCGTGTGCGTGTGAGTACGTGTACATATACAAACCGTTTTCCCGAGACGAGAATTATCTCGCGCTGCGAATGTTTCAACGTGTCACTCGGTCACGAACCTGGATATTCCGCACTGAACTTTTCAAGTTTCCATGAACTTTTTTCGCGTTCCCGGTATAAGATTTATGGGATCGATTCATGCCTCGTCAATTATGGACTACGTCACTTTCTGACATTCATTTAACACTTTACGTTGTTTTAAATCTTTACGGATATGTATCACTGAGAAAAATCGTAAGTGAAATCTACTATACTCTCTAAACATACAATGGTAAAAAACTACTATTTAATAGTAGTTTTGTACTATTTTATGTTTAAAGATTACCATATAATATTGTAAAAACGATAATTTTTTTTTTCTAGTAAGAAAGAATAATTTCATTGTAACTTCAACATACTGTTCTAGTAAATCAACTATACTCTTCAACTTTATGATTATCGATTTTTAAACGATATCCCAGACATAGTAAAATTAATGACTCATATAGTACTTTGCATTATACCTCATAGATTCTTCAATATTTCTCACATTCTGCTTTAATTCACTTTAACATTTTTTCTAGACTTCTTTGGGTCTAATTTGGAGTCTAAATTTTCTTAAATTTTTGGCTTTCATATTCTAACTTGTAGGATAGGCCCAGCTCATTTTATATTTGATTATCTCATTTACAAAATTAATGAAAACATGTCATATTATCATTTCATAAAAAACGAAAAATCAAGATAAAAAACGTCTTGGTAAAATTCGATCTTTTCGCATACCTCGAGTGTAAAAATTAAAAAATATCGAATTGAAACTGAATATTATGGACATGTTTTTCACGTTCATACTGATTTTTCTTCTTCAACCAAAATTTGATTTTTGCGAATGTGTCTATCCCCTACCTCCCCTTCCAGTTCTCTTCTAATTAATTCAACGTGCTGCACAACGCGAATAACTTTTGCGAGAACATCAGCAGTGTTCATACCAAAGATCATTAAAATACGATTCACGAGCAGTCCGTAAATTGCTGGTGAATCCTTTCATCGAGAGTCAATCAAAATCAACCCGGCCCTCGCGCATATCACGTGCGAACGATTTACGGGGCTATTGTATGTTTTGAAAACATTGAAATTCATGAGATTTGAAGTATGCACGTGGAGGTTTAACTGGCGAGAGCGCGGACGAGTTTGAAACTGAATTACCCGGCTCGACATTTAACGGTCTCGAAATTCAATCCCCGAGGGCTTCTGAAGAACGTGAAACAGGTGGCACGTTAATACTGCATCAACGTGTGCTAGTTTATCTGTATGGGTCAAACGATTATTCGACGGGTCGTTGGGAATCAAGAGTGATAATAAAGTGCCAGCTAATCAATAACCCAGTGATACAATAACCGGATATGGCTCTCTCTCTCTCCCTCTCTTTCTCTCTCTCGCACCCTATACACACGCTGCTCCATCAATTTGCCCGTGGCACGGCATCAAATATGCTCTTGTCTCCTTTCATCCCGACATTTTATTTGATTTGAATATTTCGCCTCGTCGTCTCTGGATTGCTGATTGTTTAGGGTGAAAGTATATAATGGCGAGTAACGAGATAAATGATCAATCGAGAGCGAAAGAGAGAGAGAGAAGAGGAGACCCACAACCCGCTTTATTCATCCGTTTCGTGCTTCATATAACGATGCCCCACTCGTTTTAACTAGATATACTCATAACACATTAATGAATTAGATCCGCTTCAAATGAATTTTCATATTCGATCAATCGACTTTCGCCCTCGAGTTCGGCAAATATTAATCGATTGTGCAAAATAAAATCAACACTCGAATGAAAATTTAATTCAGGAAGGAAAAATTGTAAAAAAAGCAATTTTTTAAAAATACGCTTTTATGAATTTTGTATTCATTGTTTGCAGTGAAGTATGTCACGCTTTTGCGAAGGAATGTCTATGACATATTCGAGTCATGCAAATTATTTTCACCTTTTTAGACGTTACCAAAAAGACATACTTTTGGAAAAACGATTTTTCCCATTTTAGTGGAGCTAAAAATATTCACACTGATCACTTATAGGTTATAATAAACCTAGATGCATATCAGGCGCATATACTAATTTTTGATAAAAAAATCCTTTTTTTTGTAGAATATTTTTGCGTAATATAAAATACTTGTGAAAAATGTCAGGATTCTTGCTGATGGAGAAGTATAGGTTAAAGTTCGATTGGAAGATTTTACTTATTCTGCCGCAAGTTGGGTAAAAATTTGATCAAGAACAACTTTTTTCTTCCTCAAAGCGTATTCCTCGAAAATCGAGGAAAGATTCTTAATCCTAGGGAAAATCTTCTTGTTCTATAGCGTCAAGCGGCTTTTTCTTCTTTCGAATGAATATATTATCGTATAGGAGGGGCAAAAAAAACGCAAAAATGTCAAAGTTATCGTAGGCAATTGCTTTTTTCCGATTGTTCCAAACTGCAAGTACAAGTGTCATGCATGAAAACAACAACAGACGAGCAAAGGAAAACAGAGAGTGGGAGACAGAGAGAGGAAGAAAAGGCGCAGGGTATGAATGGCACAAAGCTCGGCACACGAGTGAAAATCCGGCATTAAATACTCGAAAGAAACAACGGGGCTAATCGGGCCGTGTGCGTCTGTCGCTGTGCCCCGAAACTTGCGCGACCCCCACCTCCTGTATACTCATACAGACAGACCCACACACACATATGTATACATACGAAGCTCAGAGCGGCGAATGAGAGTCAAACAAGCTTGAAAAGCACAAAGCCCCCGCCGGAAAAGAAAGTAAAAGCGGATCGGTGGTTGGGGCGAGTTTAAAGAAGATACGCAGCGAATATAAAGCCTTATCGAAATCGTGATTCAGCAGCGACGCTCCACTACTCCGGAGACCCTCTAACCCATTAACATCCATATCACAGTAACAGCTACACGTGTGTATATATATATACGTGCCCCCTCCTCCTCTCCCTCCCACACACATCCCTCGCGTGTACTCCCCCGGGTACTGCACGTAAGCGTATACATATAATACGTACACACACACACGTGCTCTCGCAAACACGAGAGCTCGGTCTCGTTTCTCCCGTGTGCAGTATATGCGCGGTATATACCTATATGCACACGCGTATGTGCATATATATACGGCCGACGGCCCGTTTTTCCTCCGTGTTTATGCATGCGCCCTCCCTATACCTCCTACACTCGGGCATTATCGCCCCGCGTACACATGCGTATGCATGAGCTCGCTGATTTTCTCCGCTCCGAGAGCAGCTCCCTTTCATGCCGGCGCGCTGCTTTTCAATCGGCCAGCCGCGCTCATTTTTGCGTCGAGCACACTCGCGCGCGTCTTCCTCCTCTTGCCCTTTTTGTTTCGCCCACCCCGACACTCCCGAGTATATGTACCGAGAATTTCGTGGCCGTCCGACGCGTTAAATGACCAGTTTTTCCCCCTCTTTTCGAAATACGGCAAAATTTGCCACGGGCTTTTTCGAAACGTCAGCCCTTTTTGGCGCTAAAGCGGATTGAAGGGTATACGAGTCCGCGAGCGGAGGGATGAGTGCAGGGTCGAAATTTATTATAGACTTGCCCCAGTTTTCGTGTATGCGGGGGGGGGGGCAATTTGCATCGAGATCGATGTGAAAAATGCATTTCGCTTGTTCTCGCCGAGCCATGAGGAAGTAATCGGTGCGCGTTTCTTTTGGCTTGGACGGACATTACGGAAGATACAGCGGGCCGTACTAAATGAGCAACATAAACAATTTGTAAATTGAGCCCGGTAATTCCCGTCAGCCCTCGAGTCTCAATCGTTACGTTAAATAGTAATTACGATAGATGAATCGCCACGGATACTTTACTTTTTTCAGCTTCAATCGATTATTGGTGTTATTTGGGAAATGATCACCATTTTTTTCATAGCTTATGTAGTTTACATACATACGAACAAGATCCCAGTAATTCCTCTTTTTTTGTAGGATTTGCGTTAAATCGTAAATGAAAGTTAATTCGGTTGATAATTATATACTAGCTAGAATATTATTTATTCTTCATATAAATAATATTCATACATGATATAGGTATACAATAAATCATATTTATTGTATACCTATATATCATCGACAAAGTACTTCTGTAAGTTTTGTACGATTTCCATCAAATCAAATAACCAAAAGAAAAATTATTTCAAGGGCGTGACGGAAAATTACCAATAATGGTTTTACACGCAACTTTCTCATCGTTCGAGATACGACCGATACCATCATCGCTCAATACGTCTTTGTTAATAATACAATGAAAGAGCAAATCATTTTTGCCGCGTGACAAGTTGTTGTCGCGGTGTGATAATATTGATCCATTGATTTACAGTATAGTGAGTCGAATCCGAGATCAAAGCCATCATCAGATGAAGTTTCAAACACGGCAAATCCCGGGGAAAAATGTCCTCGCGCATATATAACCTCGCCGCCCGCAGTTATTTACTCGCGCATAAGTTAGCCGTGTATGCCGCGACACCGGGATTAAAGCGAAAATCGAGCTTGCACGAGTTTTAAAGGAGCTTCGCCATTCTCGTAGCTGTACTGCCGTATATATATATACACAGTCGTGGGGGGGAGTCGTGGCGCTCGTTCCGTATAACCCTTAGCGGCTCTAAAAGCGCGCGAGCGAGAATAGGAGGGGGTGGAAAAAAGGAGCGGACCCGCGAGATTTACGGGGCAGCCGAGCGAGCTTGGCGTAACGACTCGCGGGAAAGACGTGCTAACGAGTGACATCTCGAGGCCGCGGCCCGTTAAAACAATGCGCCCGAGCCATCGAGTGCGCACCTCACCCCGGCCGGGAAAAGAGCGCAGCGCATAATTCGTCCGCCGCGACGTCGGGCTCGCGCGCTGATTAAAAATCCGCTCCGACGAGTCGAGCGAGGGCTGCGTTAATTATTTGTCGCGGACGATTCCGGTGTACACTCGTCCCGCTCTCCGAATACCATTTCAAAATGAGCCTTTACGGACGAAAGACCTTTTTGATTTCACTGCTCGCCAGCGGATTGTCGTGTTGTGATTGTTTTTTCGCGAATGCGAGTCTCATTTGTCACTCGGAAACAATTTGATGATTAGACCAATGTTTTCCTTTCAAGGGTCAGTAGAATCTAGGAATTTCGTGATTTTGAAATACATATACTGAAGTAAATAATTGAACGTGAGGTAAATTCAACCGATGCAGCCCTCTCTGATATTTCGTATTTTGGATGTTTCTGGGCATCAGTGGTGGTCGGGTAGTAGCTAATTATGTGGAAATTCTCTGAAGAACTTCAATTATTCACGAATACCATGAATAATTACTTGATATTAGGTGAAACTATATGAATTGGTGAAAGTGAGCCTGGACCTATACACCGCGTAAAAGGGTCGAATTATAATTAGGGGGGTACATTGATGGCCTAAAATTATTTATGGTATACGTTGTGGTATGTTATAATCGGATTTTACGCACTCTAATCGATGCGTAAAATTCGCGTTTGATCACTATGCCATAAAATATTGTATGCAACTCGTGAAATACAATTCCACGCACTCGTGTGACCATCTAGCCCTCGTTCGCCGGCTTCGCCGACGACTCGTGCCAGCTTGTCACACTGGTGCGTAAAATCGCATTTAACGCACTAGTTGCATAAGATACTATATTTGACAATTATTTTATAATGCCCAATTTAAGTTTTTGATTTATTGACATTTTGTATAGGTTAAAGTGGGTAAAGGGTGGTTACAGCGATGGTTTCTGAAAGGTCTTGAACTACCCTTTAAAAATTAAAAATGACGCAAAATGATGAAATCCTAAATTTATCATAGTGAAATTTGCGAAAATCCGTTTGAGCGATGCTGAATTGTTTGACTGATCTTTGAAGAATTTCTATTAGCTCTCGGAAGTGCTGGACGAACGTTTATCGGCAGCTCATTAAAATATGCCTGCTTGTGTAGTGTCTGGAGAATTGATAAGTTGCTCCATTCAAACTCGGTTCATCTTCAGTTTTCTGTTAAAATCACTTTAACCTTCCCTCGAAGCCTCAAAACACCTATGGATTGCTTCCGATTGTCCGTAATTCAATTCCGCAAAACGTCACCTCCGAGTTACGAAGGAAAAAAAGATCAACGGTACACGGATAGAACGATAAATTTTGGAGCGATGCGTCGCGAACAAGATGGGCCGGTCGCATAAAAGGAGGGTCGGCTACCCCTGGTATCTACACACACGTGTGCATCACAGCTCCAGCCGAGAGGAAAATTCGCGGGTAGCGTTTAACGATGATCCTTCTCAGATGGTTCGCGCCTAGGAGAGAGACAGAGAGAGAGAGAGAGAGCCATTCTCGGAGGCTCGAGTGTCGAGTTGAAATAATCAACGGCGCTATATACATGGCTGTGGCAAGAGCTTTGGCGAGGCGCACAAGCAGCATCGCGCTCGAGGTGAAGGGCTGCCAAATAGCCTCGTAAAAGCCCTGCAAACTTTACCGGCCTATATCCCCCGAAGCCACTGTCTCTCTTTCTCTCGCTCATCGCCGCTCAAATCGTGCGTAAAAGTGTACGACCCCATCGTGGCCCACCGCAGCGTAGACACACGTACGCGTGTACATTCACACACATACACGCGCGCGTTCGCCGGCGCGCGTGCACGGCACTTTTGCGTCATTGTCGCAGATCGCGTACATACGTCATCCCCCCTCCACTCCGTCCCCGTGTGGATGTGCGCGTGTATATATATATAGCCGGTCCAACGCCCCCGTGCTTCAGCGGCTGGCGGCTCGGTCGCGCGTCCAATTGATCCGCTAATTGCCTCTGCCGAATCGTCGGCCGAGCTGCCGAACAATACTGCCCGCCGCCATTATACCCGGCCGGCAATTTTTCATCGGGGCCCCGGACGTGTGCACTGCCGGGGGTGGGTTTATTAGAGGCGCGTCCGCGTCGCCGACGGGAGACGCGCGCGAGAGACCCGAGCTGTATATATATACATATACGTACACACTGGCCGATCTGTGGATGTATAACGAACGGCGGATATTCAATCTGCTCTTTTAAGCGTGTGTCCCTTGTGCGGCTGTCCTCTGTGTACGAGGGGCGAGCCCCTATGCCCCTCGACTGCGCGAATCCGTACGCGTTCTATCCCGTTCGAAGCGCGCGATCCTTTCTTGCGAGGTAAACGATCGCGTCGCGCGAATAATCTATCCGCGCGCGTTTGATTGGATCCACGGAGCTTGACGAGTGTCACGTGGAAAGACGGCTGTCGGGATAATTGAGAAAGGGAGGGAGAAGCTGGTCTTTTTTTGTTTTGGAAAAACAATCAGGCGAGAGAGTGTGCGAGTTGACGGGTTCGAGAGAAGGAAGGAAGGAAAATTAGGTTTTATCTTTCATGAATCGACGCTTTGTACTTGATCCAATCGATTGAATATCCGTTCGAAACCTTTGGCAATCCTTACGTCTCAAAGTCAGCTCTGCTTATTCGTTGTCTCGATAATTCACTTCTTTTTTTTTCGCAACTATTTTCGCTACAAAATGTCCCTTGTCAGGAGTGTAGTTCAATATATGTCTCCCGTAAGAGCCACCTGTAACGTCTGAAAAATAATAATCGTTCTTCATGATCGATTTTCGCGCAAATTTAAATTCCACGAACTAGGTTAACTTTGAACACTCAATCCAAAAAAAGATCGGATTGCTCCAAACCGGGTACTGCAGTTGGTTACAATTTTAGAGCCAAGATA
The DNA here is from genome assembly GCA_020882685.1 of Aphelinus atriplicis. Taxonomy (NCBI): domain Eukaryota; kingdom Metazoa; phylum Arthropoda; class Insecta; order Hymenoptera; family Aphelinidae; genus Aphelinus; species Aphelinus atriplicis. The sequence continues at coordinate 65,552,448 of CM037074.1, read as the reverse complement.
TTCTAGTTATTTTTCCATTGGCTTATTCGTCTTATCGGTAATATCGGCTGATATTTTTGCGATATTCCAAGACCTTAGAAATTCGCAACAATGAAAACTTTACTCGACCGAATCCAAATTCTATTTCCCCAACTTGCAATTAAAACTTATCGAAATTAACTGCAAATTCTACTATTTCATTGAATACCGTTGACAACAAGTATATTATGCAACTACTTGCGTAAAAATTTCAAGACGCGCGTGGACGCGTCAGCGAGTAGTCGGTGAACTGCCGGCGACGAAAGACACACGTTCACACAAATGTTAAAATTTTAACGCATAAGTCGGACACGATATTTTATGTTATGAGTTACGAGTACTCGTTCGAAGGCCATTTGAAAAACGCACGCTGTGCGTGAAATGGCGTTTCACTCACCAATTAACACGAAACAATGTATATTAATAGTCTACTTCATCCAAAGTTACCGAAGTTACGCCTATAAATACTCTCGAAATTTAAAATAGTAGAAAAACTACTATTTGCTATTCAGAGAGTAGAGGGTTGATTAAAATGGTCAATCATAAACATTAATATTCGAAAAAATTATCATTCCGGTAACATCTGGTAGTGCATGCAACTGCATGTCGACTTTCGAGTGCGTACAAATTCTCAACACTCTGAAGGTCTCACTTGGCGCGAATTTACAAGTTGTCAATTGACCAAAGTAAACTATTGGTGTTTGATCAGCCGAAGGATCTCCTCGAGACTTTGTGCTTTTTATCCAAACTCCAGCGACGGCAAAGTCAGAAGGAGAAACGAGAGACGCCCCCGAAAAGTTTGAAACGATTCGTTTGGGGGGGCCAAACGCGGACGCGTCATACGATAATCACCGCACAAGGGAGGAGCGCGTGTTGTTGCCCGATCCAATCGCTCGGTGTTGGACGCCAACAACAAACTTGATAATCATGTCGTTATCCCTAAAGAAAGCGTGCACCAAACAAATCATTCCGTCTTGTTCGGCACGATGAATGGATGGAATCGCGCATCATTAGCCTCCGGCTCTCTCTCTCGTGCACTCGGTCGATCCTCAATGGCGAATCTCCATTAATCCGTTCGTTGAGCCGCCGTAATATCGTACGACCCCGAAACAGAAGTCCGGGGAGTGGGAACAACAAAAACAGTGCGTTAATGGGAGAATTTTAAAAGAGGAAACCCAGTGAACTTGGTACAATCGTAAATCCACTCGAGGAATGACCTGCCGCGAAAGCCGTACGCATATATATACTTATGTATAAGCTGACTCGAAGGTGTCGTTTGTGATTTGACCGTAAGCCAAATTCGGTAATATATAACACACACGTGTGCGGGTATTGTACACCGAGCGTGGCTCGTTATTTATAGAGTACGTGCGTGCGAGTATATACAGCTGAGGGGAAGCACACGCGTACCGCGTCGCCGAATGATAGGAGGCTCGGTTTTCTGCAGCCCCGGACGCGTCGCCCCGCCAGGTATACACGCACACACGCACGAGCCCGCGGAGAGAGAGATTATATACCGCTGGCACACGGCGTTATACACAATGGAACGCCTCAATTACACGGGAGGATCAGCCGAATTTTCTCCCTGCTAATCTCCCGGCGAAATTCGCCGGCTAATGGTGTGCCGAGGGGGAGGCAAGAGGCTGCACGATTGTTTTTCAATCTCGAGCTCAAAGTCAAGAGAGCCTTGTGTATGAGGAAGGAGAAACCTTTCAAGTTCATCATCGTCGTCATCATGACTCGTTACGGCTGTGGACCCCCGATCGAACGGGTGTCCCGCGAGTTTTTTGCCCCCCGGGACGTAGGCATATATCGGATCATGGGAGACGAGCTCATAATCGCGGGCAAAACACGATTCGTTGCAAAACTACACCGACTCTCTCTCTGTCTAGGTCTCTCACGTCACCCCCGGGAGTGGCCAATCCCAACTAATATACACACACGCGCGCGCGCGAGTGGTGGCTTTACGGCTTCTCGGTAACACGATCGGGACAAAATCCTCCTCCGGCCCGATACCATTGAAAAGAGAGTGTGTATGTATATATATATACGCATAATATGTATAAGCCGGCCGCTGGCGCAACAAACACCGCGCCTGCGAGCCCATCAAACGTCTCCGTTCGTTAATACACCCCAGAGCTCCGTATCCGTTGGATTAATCTCTCTCTCTCGTGTGAGTGTGTGTATATCGCCCGTCAAGCACCATCGAAGACATTGTGGTGTTGCCGCGTTGTACATATCGGACAATGATACATATATATATACGTCGCGATGTATACATAGACCGATGGTATAATACATAATGTACTTGACTTTGCGGGCCGCATTGTTGACGAGCACGCGGTCCGACCGAAGCCGCCGCCGCCGCCGTGAAGACGTCCTTCGCTCTCATCCCGCCCTTGGATCCGAGCTCGGGATTTCCCGTGGCCCCAGGTATATAGTATACACGGGCGACCGAGGGGCAAATTTTTCGCAAGAATTCGCACGGGGGATTTTGGGGATGAGAGAGAGAGAGGAGGCGACGATTTTAAGCCGCGGGCTGTACGCATCGGGAGAAGAAGTGCCGCAACGGTTATTGGAAATAAATGACGTACCGCCGGCAGGTCTGCGTGGCGCGCGACAATAATCGTTACACTCGAGTACGCCGTTCGGGCCCTTATGGCCGTTGTGTAAACACGACTGCCCGTATATACGCGAGCGTAAATATATCGTATATGCGAAGATCTCCAGACTCTTCCAATACATAGGCAGCTTTGGATGGAGCTCGAAGCCTCACATATATATACATATATAAGTGGACGGAGGGTCGGTCGGTCCGCGAAAGAAGCATCGCGGGGCGGCGAAGGAGGACGTAGTAGGTCGCGCGGCCGGGGCGACAAAGACTGGCTACCCGGGGGATGGCCGAGGGAATCTATTATTGGTGTACGGCGCGCGAGCGGCCATAGGGCTTGCCCGCGCTCGCGCGTATATATATACGTATATCGGCTGGGGTAGATAGAGGACGAGGGAGGAGGGGGAGGGTCGGAGATGGAGCCGGCGGCTTGCTTCTCTCTCTCCCTCTGGCGCGCGCATTTGCACAGGTCGCTGATTACGTGGTGCGCGCGAGCGAGCGAGCGGGGCCAGAGGCCGAGGGAGAGCCGGAATATCCGCAATGTCCTGCGCTCTGCGAGTGTGTGTGGGTGTGGGTGTGGGTAGGTGTGTACATATATATCTATATCCCCCCTCGGGCTAGCCTGGCCGCATTCTCGATGGCGAGCGAGCGAGACGGGGCTCGCGCGGGGGCCGCCGCCGCCGCCGCCGCCCCCCGTCTCTGTCGCGCTCTTGATTGCGAGCGCGGCCGCGAGCCGAGCACACCGAGCCAGGGAGGAGGAGGAGGAGGAGGAGACTTTGGCCGCCGCCGCCGCCGCCGGCCAATTAGTACTCGGAGCACTTCGCGTTAACCTGATTACGCGCCGTCGCCTAGACCACCCCTCCTCTGTACGTCGGAGTGCCGCAGTCTCGCGCCCCTGTAATATATGTATATAGCGCTCGTACGTGCGTGTGTGTGGGGACGTGCGAAGCTTTTTGTCCACACCTGATGGGGGGGAGGCGACTATGCACTTTTCTCCGGCGGTTCGGCGGGGCAAAATCAAATTGGCCCCCGCGCGCGCGGCCGGTTATCGAATGCCGCGTGTATTATATTACGCCCGCGCGTCCACTTGATTACAACCGGCCGCGCCGCCGCCGCCGCCGCCTGTGTACACCGCATGAATTTCGATATACATGTAATAACGCCCCGATTCGATACATATGTATATATACATATACATATATATTGATGCGGCTACCCGATTGCGGATTCGCCTGATTAAACTCGTCCGCAGCCGGCTCGAGTATGTATATATACTAGTGTGTACATCGGCATTTCCGCGCGGCTTGATTAGATATACAGATTCACCAGGAAAAACACAGCCCCGCGGCGCGGAAAAGCCGTGTATTACGAAGGGGAATATTGTCGAATTGCCGAGACTCGAGCTACCCTGTTCGAGGTATATCAACACACATACACCCAACAAACTATTCTTTTTCCATCCAGCGACGACAGCGACGACGACGTTTATACTATTCACGGCCGCCTCGTCAAATCGAGCGTCGAAATCCGCGTCGGGGATGAGGCGCGCGGATGTATCTGGCGGACGGGCTGTAAACCGCGTCGAGATACGCGTTTCGATAATCGCGTATATAATACACACGGGGGGTGGGTGTGGGTTTCGGAGCGGAGAGAACGCGTCGATCGCGTCGTATATACACGTGGCGAGTCTCGGGCAATTGGCTAAGCCCGGCTCGCACAATGAGCGTTAAATATGTAAAGCTCGGGAGGTACAAGCTGGGGCTCGGGTAACGAGGCCGGCCGAATTAAAATTCAATTAGAGTCGCGCTGGCTTTCCGTCTCTCTCCCGCGCGCGGCAATTAAACGCGGATATACATATATATACCGTACGTACGTCGGGCGTCGATGCAGCGCGACATCGCGAAATAAAACGGGCTCTCTCTCTCTCTCTCTTGGGAACGAGTCTCCGACGTCACTGGCGCGCCGAGTACATATAGAGCTCGCGCGCGCGCGCGCGCGTGTGTGTGTGTGTGTGTGTGTGTGTGTGTGTGTGTGTGTGTGTGTGTATCGCGAGCAAGCGAACGAGCTCGAGCGCAATCTCCCCGAGAGCAGCAGCGACGGCGGCGGCGGCGGCGGCAGCCGGGAGCGTCTCTCTCCGTCTCTGTCTCGGCGTCCCTTGCGCGCGCGCCAGCCGAGCCCGCTATCCGCGAGCGAGCCAGCCCCGGGGGGTTAGTTAGGGGTGGTATATTGACGGCCGGCGTCGCCAGGACGCCCGAGCGAGACCGAGCTAGTCCGCTGCTCCCTTTTTCCTCCTCCTCCTCCTCCTCTGCCTCTGCCTCGACCCAAGCCTCCCCCTGCCCTACCCCCCGGAGCCGCGTCTATCTCCGTCCCGCTGTAGCGTCGGCTGGTATATTCGCGCCCCTCGCGGCTCTTCGTTAGCCGCTCGGAACTCTGTACACACACACACACACACACGCGCGCGCGCGTGTTCGTGTGTCGCCGGGTATGGGCTTCTTTTTTCTCCTCGCCCCTTCGTTCTCGAGACACGCGAAAACTGCGTATACCGAGTATATAGCAGCCGGGACGCTTTGTACAACGCTCGAGTGGACGCGCCGAATTAGACCGCTACACGCTCGCGAGAGCAAAGCCGGGGAAAAATCGATACGCACCTTTCTTCACTGTCGCTCGCGATTTCCGCGTTATCTCCTCGCGACACGCGCGTCACGCGTTCGAGGATCACACTTGGGCTGATTATGGAAAATTCATGAGACATGCCGAGAACAAATCACCCGTCGTTGCACGACGCGGAACGGGCAGTGCATGTACGCATCGTTATTCGGACGCGCGGGCGCGTTCTGATCGACGCGAAGTCGAGTATCGCCTGGCGATTATACGTTTTAACGATGACACTCAAGTATACTCTTGGGCGCGTGTAATGTATCGGTAGTAAGTAAGAAAGAAGATTGGTGTGTATATCCATTGACATAGTTGTCGACAAATGCATTCAGTTTACACTATATTTTCTCACATTCAATTTTATATTTGGCCCACGAAAACACTAATATGCACATTTTTTTTCCTTAGATTTCAAATCGCGATGCCATTGTTATATATCCCTCTATATATAAAATCGAATGACGATACTTCAATACGGTATACTTTTTAGGTCGTTCCCTCTCGCGATATTGGCTTCGACCTTGCCTTTATCTAATTCGAGCTCGGCGATGGATGGCAATTTGATTATCAAACAATTTTGGAGCCTGGGCGCGCGCGCGGGCTCGAATCGTATCGACGGGTATTTTTCACCGGACTATATCTTGCCGCGCGCTCGCGCGCGCACAGGATTGTCCCGGTCAATCTCGGCTATTTTCACTTTCAGCGAAGCGAGTATTTCCGGAAACCGATTGAACGAAGCATGTTACAAATTGAATTGTGTGGCGATGTGAAAAAAAAGGAGGAAAAAAAAAGAAGGAAGGAAAAAAGCGAGTCGGTATCAAAGAGATGTCGGGAAGACGATAAGAAATTGAAACAGCGGAATTGTCGTTTCTTTCGAAGACACTGAGCGGAGTAAAGTATCGAAAGCGCGGAGGCGGGACAAACTCGATAACTCGCGTGTACAACGGGATTTTTCGTAATTTCAAGAATCTACGCGTACTCGCAGTACCCGAAGCGTCGCCGTTGTCCACTGCGCTGCGTACTACGTACGACCCAAATCGTGTGAAAAATGCGCGGGGTATAAACGCGTGTATATAGGGAAGGAGGCAGGCGCGCGCGCCAGTCAAAACGCACTCGGCGCGCCAAGTATATAGAGCGAACACGGGGGGCAACACGGAAAACGGCTAAAGAGAGTAGCGAAACGGGGGAAGGAGGCAAAAGAAAAAAAAGAAAGAAACGAGGAAGAAGGAAAAAGTCGGGTGGGACAAGCGAAAGGAAGAGGCATATATATACACGCGCGCGTATACACCTATACCCTCGGCCGTGATACGAGCTTTCAACATCCATACATGGGCGCGCGCAGTATAACGCGGCGCATTAAGCGGCGGGGGCGTGTGTAGTGCGCCGTGAGGTGAAAGGGAAAACGCACGTATGTGTATACATACGAGGTTGGCACTGAGAGAGAGAGAGACGGACGGAGATAACGAATGACATAATAATCAGCGCCACTATGCCCTGCATAAAGCCCCAAGATAAATATGTAGGTGAATGGGATATGTAAATATCTACGAGCACTCGGGAAAGAGAGAGGGAGAGAGGGAGGCAGAGGAAACGAGGGAAAAGCGATGCTTACCGCCGCTTTGTGTGTGTGTGTGTGTGTGTGTTTTGTGTGTGTGTGTGTGTGTGTGTGTGTGTGTGTGTGTGTGCGAGTGTGCCTCCACCGCGTGCAACGACTTTTGTACCTGCGCAGATTTTATCGCGCGGGGACACGCTTGTAAGCTTTGACAGATTAAGCTTTCAAATGGAATACTACGTCGACGTTGCGATTCTGCGCGCGCTTGTTCCCACTTGTGCACGCGTGTGTGTCTGCCCGTATCTATATGTGTGTCAATTATATACGCTCGGCGAAGCTTTGAGTTTTCAAAGAGATCGCGAATTCGCGATTTGTTCAGCGGGGCAAAGAGTCTTTTCATCGATCGACGGTGATGTATCAATCGTTCGCTGCATAATAGACACCTTTTTGGGAGTATTGCTGTCAATGGTTGATCTGCTCGGCTTATCGAATGTGTGTTACACACTTTGATTTGATGATGTTGAATCTTTGTATCACCAGTGGCTGATGATGTTATATGGAATAGGCACGAGTTATACGAGGAATTGTAATTGAGCGCAGCTTTATAGCGTGACATCTCGACTGGTACTATTGAATATTCTATCAATCAACAAATTTACCATATGTTGTTCTGAAAATTTACTTTTTCTCACTTTTACTCTAGTAGTTTAGTTACTTTACATATCTAACAAAATTCATTGCCTATTCACTCGATCGACGGTGATCGAAGAAATGTTTAGATCGTTCTATCTTCTACCCAATATTAACATCAGTATAACATATTACTACTCGTACGTGGACCATTTAATCATATTCATATAGAATAAATTCAAATTTGCACTTACAAAGTCATATTCTCTGGGGGGAAAAAGTTTTATTTTAAAATCTTGGCTTTGTCTCCGTTACTTCATGTAATTCGAGACATTTGAGCTCATTAATTTGCCTAGCTGCATTCAGAAGTACCACGTGCGATTAACATCCACTCGTTTCGAAATAATATTTCAATTGGTGTTGTGAAATTCCATTCGAGATCATTTTTTGCATTTTTAAAATCTAATACATATTTTATTCAGCTTCTGAAAAATAAATTTGCTTGTATTAAAATGTCAAAACACATAATCCTTAGCTTCTCCTACTGTTGACAAAACAGATCGAAACTGACTATTCTATAACCAATAAAGATCCATCTCATTTGTTTTAACCTGTTCTTTCTACAGTTGGTAGCCTTTCTCAATATCTATATCTATATTCTACTCGTTAAGTCAATTTGGGTACCCCCCTAGTATATAATAATTATACTGGAAAATTTGAATATTGCTATTCATGGTTGATTTAACTGACATTATCGAGAGGCTATTACATACGTTCGATAACGTTGAACATTCGAATTATGAATGGTTGATGTTCATCGGGCCTGGATGGTAAAAAAATAAGTTACCAAGTTCTTCAAATCGCGATGTTCCGGGCAGGGTGAATCGGCCGGGTTATACCACTCGAACGTCTCGTATACGCGCGCCGAACGTCGGTTCGAAATTCAAAGCGCGGCTCGTCCGAATCGGGGTTACACTTGCAGCCGGGGTTGTATCCCTTTAAACGGGAAAGAGAGAAAAAAAAAGTGAAAAAGAAGGAGGCTGCTCGTGCGCGGAGGGGCAGAGCAGCGATGAATGCGGCCAGATAAGAGGGAGGCGCGCGCGGCAAATAAAGGGCGCCGAACGAAGTGAAGTGTGAGGACCGCAAGAGTGAATTAACTCGGGCAGATTATTCTGGAGGACCTCTCGAGCGGGCTCGAGCTCTGCAGCGTGTGACTGAATTACGCTCGGGCGATTCATGAAAATCACCGCGCGGATCGGGGGCTGCGCGCCATTCGATTTGCCCGCTCGACGAGCCTCCGCAAAATACCGCGCGCGTGTGTGCTGGTCGATTGTCGCGGGGGGGACGAGAAAAAAGAAAGAGCCTAAAAACCGAGTCTTATCGATCGAGCCCAGCAGAAATACATTCTCCTCGCGGTATTTCGCGAGTGAACTTTCGATTCCCCTGCCCCTGCCGCCGGACGATAATCCGCGTCGAAATCGTGACCGAACTCGAGCTCGCGCAAAAAGCGCCGCGAGTTCGGATAACGCGATCACGTTACGGGGCGGCGGCGGCGGCGTCGAAATTAAATATCCCGCCGAAGCGCGAAAAGAGCGAGAGGGAGAAAAAGCGCGAAGCTGCTGCATATAAGCAGCCGACAGCTGCAGCACAGCCCGGCGAATATATATTTATATATAATCGGGAGGATGGCTGCGGCCGCGGCGGAGAAAAAGAGGAGATCCGGTTTGGCGCGTAATCGAATTAAGTGCGTCGGGAAAAGAGAGAGAGAGAGACGGATACGCGTGTGATTACAATGCGCCTCGGTCGCGGTATGATGCATGTGCCACTGACGAGCATATATACAAACAAGCTCCGCATCGATTACTCTCTCTTTCTCGCTCGCCCAGTTGCTATATCGCTCGTTCGAGGGCCGAGCATTGAATATATATTGTGCGCCGAACAAAAACAAGAGGCAGCGGTGGCGGCGCGAGAGGGAAAAAGAGAGAGATTTCGAGTTTATATTGCGCCGATGACCCGATAATTGATTCGTACACACTACTGGCTGCAGCCCCATTCTCGTATAATGCGCTATCTTATAAAGCCATCAAACTACCCTTTTGTGTGTGCGTGTGTGTGCGTATACACTCTCTTTTCATCGGGCGATCGATGTCGATTGCTTTATTACTGCGCGAGATCGGAATGGCCCCGTCAACTTTGATGCTGCTCTTCGGTGTATTGATGCTTTTTTATGGTCGATCGAAACGTGTGACTTGCTGATTTGCCCCGACTTTCCAAAGGAATTATGCGCCATCCACTTGATTCTCCCTTTCAGCTGACTGTTTTTAAATTCCCGTTTTATCGTAATTTCATTACTTTCAGTTTCTAATACGACTTCACGATTCAATAACGAACGCTGATAACCCGTTTTACTGAATGGGCGTACAATATTGAGACATTGAAAAAAACAGATAACACGAAATTTAATCTTAATGATCATTCGATAAGCTAATTTTTACAAATCGCAGTTTAACGCTCGTTTCACTGCAACGACATTTCGTCAGTTAAACGTCGAAACCGTTCTCACAAATAGTGTATACAACGAGAATCACGAAAATTCTACAAGTCGTGATAGATGAGCAAAATCTAAACTGACGATTTCACGTTCGATTCATCATGTTATATATTTTCCAGCCTTCTGACTCCGAATACTTTCGAGCCCAATATCTTTTGGCTCAGCCGCTATGAGATACACGTACAAGAACGCGCGTCTTTCACCACTTTACCGTGCGTTAAATTTTTCTATGGCTAGTCATAGAACGAATGCTTCGACGCTGCTCTTATACTGAGATAATTGTAATAATTGCTAAAAAAATCTTTGAATAGCGCGGAAGACAGAGGTACTCCATCGTAGAACTCTAAACGGTAACATTTGCAAAGGGATACAAGGAAAAAGACTGAAAACCACTATTTTTCTCGCAGCTCACGCTACTTTTGGTTGTAACCTTTTCCAAATATACTGAAAGTATCCCGCCAAGTCCTCCGTTACTGCAAAATATCTACAATACGATTTCTCCCCGCGATAGGCCGTTCGACCGGCAGAAGCGCGGGAAAAATCGACGACGCACACTCGAGGGTATGCGTGTGGTGTAATTAAATGCGGCCATAAGTGCCGCGCGTATTTGGCGGCCGAGTCGGAAGACAATGAGAAAGGGAAAGGTGAGAATTAGGCGTTGCGGCGGCGGCGGGCAGATGCGCCGGTTATTAGTGTAATAGGTGGAGCACACGTGAGAGCATGTGTATACCTGGGGGGTATACGCAGGCGTGTATATATAGCGCGGGGGTCTCGCGCAGCCGCGGCCGGCAAAAAGATTAAGCGAGCCTTGTAAATCAGCTGTCGGTCGGTCGGTCGGGCGCAAATCCAGTGAGCAGCGGCGGCTTATAAGCCAGACCGCCGTCGCCGCCACCGCCACTATATACATACGTATATATATATTGCGATGCTCTCGCAGCCCCCGTGATGTCGCACTGCTGCACTGACGTCATCCGCACCGACTCGTTTAATATATATACGTACACTCGTCGGCCGGCGCGCAGCTGACGTCACGACCCGGCGACGTATATATACTCCTCTCCTCGCACACAGCTATATATATTTAGCCGGGTGGCGCGCACCTCTTGCTCCGTGTGTGTATGTGTGCGTGTGTGTGTGTACACCTATATACGCGTCGCCGCGGGTACCAATAGCCCCTTCGGACACACACACACGCACGCACGCACACGCGCACATATATAGACGCAAGAGTCGGCGTCGTGGAGAAATTGCAAGGGCTTTTCTCCGGGTCGAGCTCTTTTCAGCCGGGCCGAGCGAGCGAGCGCGTGCAGCTTCTTAATTGAGCGAGAAAATAAGGGGGCGAGCCATGGTTAGACATATATATATATATATACGTTGGCCGCGTATAATACCCCGGCGGACGAGGGCTCGTGGAGCGGATTGGCAGGATAACGGGCGCTATATATACATATATATGTAGTCAGCCACGCGCGCGCGATTTCGCCGCCAGCTCCTGAACTGAATGTTACGAATATTCCTCCTATCCTACGGCGGACTCGCTCCGAGTCGAGACTTCTCCTTCTAGAGATTTAACAACGGGCCGAAACGAGAAATTTTGCAGTGGCGCGTGTGATGTTACAACGACCAGAGCGTATACTTTGATTCATACGCGAATTTCTTCGCGATTTCCAAGTCGATTTGGGGAAAAATTGTCCGTCGACGGACCGCAAAGGAACTTTTGTTGTACCCATCTGTGAATGAGATGTAAAGGATGGCGATTCTTAAACTGACTCTGTTCGAATTGCCAGAGTCTTGCGGTCTTAGTTGAATCTTGACAATTAATCCAACTTGATCAAGAGTCTGGTAATACACGAAGTAATCTGCATCAGATTAGTATTGTGTGTGTGACATGAAACCGGAATCTGTTTGAATTTTTCCTCACAAATTTTACAGAATGTATCAGTAGTTCGATAAATCTAAACATCATAATTTGAATCATTGTTTTCTTCACCAAAATTGGAATAAAATCAACTAAAAATTTATATCTACTATTTTTATTAGTGATCAGTCAAAAATCACTATTGTGGATACATTTAATTAAGCTTTTTTCTGTTTTTCTATCTTTTTATGAAATATAGTTGATTGACCCGTGGTCATGTATTTTTAGTTGGAAAAAGTTCACATGATTGTTACTGATTGTATGCATCTATATTCAATTCGAAGCGTCAAGGCCATGCAAACGATAACGAGGCAACAGTGGCATCGAGATGGTACGGTGTGATGTTGATAATCGATGTAACACACATGTATGAGCAGAGGAGCGAGAGAAAGGCGAAAATTGGCAAATCGAAAATAATAAAGCGGGAGCGATTAAGCGAATCAGGTGTGGTGCTGAGCGTACATTCACGTACACACACACTGCACGAGAGTACGCTGCAGCAGGGCAGGGCGGGAGGGAAGGGGTAGGAGGAGGCTGCAACAATGGTATACAGCGCGCCGGAACGTACAATCTATCATCACAGGCGCGCTCTCGCTTTCACCCGCTCGCTCGCGCGCAGCACTTCTTCGTCCCGACAATACACACACAGACACACACACACACACATACACACGGACACGCAGACGGAGACACGCACGTGTGCAACTGGTTGCGCCCGCCATAAACAAGCCAACGCGAGGAGGGGCAAAAAAAATGGGGGGAATGAAAAAGAATCCACGCTCGCTCGCGGGCTTTCGCTCCGCGGTATATATACGAGCTCGCGCGCGAAAATTTTCGAGTTTACAAGCCCCCGCGAGTATGCCTACGCATATACGTATATATATATACTTTTAATCATCGATCGCGAGAGCTGCTCGCGAGAGTGGCGGATTACAGGCGCGTCTTGCCGATGGCGGGGCCGCGTCACTATATACATATACGTGCACGCGTACGTGTATATATGCACACGCTCACACACGCGGCCCTGTACGCGCACTCGGCCGATGGATTAATCCCATTTACGCGCGCCCGGCTCGTACATGTATGTAAGATCGGGCTCTCGAGCTTTGTTCGCGCGTATATATGTATATACAGCAGGGGCTGAGTCACGCGTAATTTTCCGCTGCGGCGCGAAAAAAAGTGTCGTGTGTGTACGTATGTACCTATATATGACACACGGCTGTCGCAGTGGAAAGTCGAACGCGACGATTGGCATTAGCCGCGCGATCCGAAGGGTATATATACGCGTACAAACGGGGGAGCACAGGGCGATTGGATGAAGTAAAAAAAGCCGGCAAGTTCGGAACGGTTAAAACCCGGTTGCGCGTCGACTCTTTTTACGAAGTTTGACGATGCGGTGCGCGGCGCATCGAGTGGCCGCCCCTCGACTCATCCCGCAATTACAGCGACTATATAGAGCCGCGCATCGATCCGCTCGCGCGCGCGCGCGAGAGCTGAGAGAAAAAGGAACGGCGGCGGGGCGGGGGAAAAAGCGCTCGCGTAAACGCACCGAGCGCGAAAAACACGAGCGCTCGCGCGCGCCAGCTTCCATTTAGCCGAGGCTTGCGAATTTCCGTAAATTACACGCGGAGGGAGGCTCGAGACCGGGCAAAAATTGCGTCTCGCCGCGCGCGAGCGCGGGAAAAAAAAGGAGCCGGGCGAAGAAGGTCGGCCGGGAGCTCGTGGGGGGAGAAAAAAGAGGCAAACAAGCGAGCGAGCGAGCGAGCGCAGACCCGGCGGCGGTGGCGGCGGCGCGAAATAAAAGAGGACGCGCGGGGAGAAAGGGTCTCTCCCTGGCGCTGCTGCTGCTGCTACTTTGCCCGCGAGGAAAATCGCCCGATCGATCGGTCCGAAACTCGAGGGGTCGCGCGGCGGCGGCGGCCAACGCCGCCGTGCACCGGACGCGTGTGCTAAAGGCTCGTCCGCGTAGCCAGCGAGAGCGAGAGAGAGCGAGTGCCTAGCCGAATTTGGGTTAATGGCCGCCGGCGGCGGCGCGCGTGAGAGCAGCTCGCGCAGCTCGGCCCCGCGCGCGTGATCGATGCCGGCTCGCGGAAAAACCCCACCGAATCGCCCCTCGACTCCTACGTGGATATACGTGTGTGTGTGCGTATATACGCGCGTGCTCTAGCCAGATCCAGCTTTGCGCGACGATATAGTATGTACGCCTGTCACTTTCGAGCCGATTGCACCGATGTGTTCTTACGGGTCGAAACAAACTTTGCATCTTTTGCCGTTTCGTTTAACTTTGCCTTCAACTTTCCCCCCATTTGATTTTTTCCCTCTTCGTTTTGATAATACGCTCCAGGCGCGGCGAGTATGACGATCGAGCGATAAAATATGAATCCAAAAGCTATGAAACCAAAAGCGCGAACTAGAATCTCAAAGACGAACTAGACGATCGGTCAGCATATATCCGATTCCTCAGTTGATTTCGTTGCATCACATTTTCAAAGTGAAAATCGCGTACAGAGAGAACACCGTAGGGTAGCGCGCAAATTTGTAATACACACGCGCGAGTGCAGCAGCAGCAGCCGCGGGAGCAGTTGGTGCAGTATAGGTATACATATACACACGTAGAGAGAGAGACGGGCTAGGTCGGGCAAAAACCGACCCCTCGTGCATACATAGCGAGGGCTCGCCCAAAGCACAACGGGGGCGTCTTGCCCCTCGTCCCCGCCGCCGGGGGCCGGGCGCAGCATCGACTGCATCTCGAGGGGGCCGAGGTCAGCGGCCGAAATTCGCCTCGTTACAGAGTCGGCTCGCTCGCGGGGCCATAATTAAATCCGCTGCCGCCGCTGCTGCTGCTGGTGGCGGCGGTGGCGAGAGAGCAAGAAGGGAGGCCAGGCAGGCGCGCATATGGATTACAAGCCCGGTCGGCACTCGCGAGCTGAGCCGCGCCGGCGGGCTTTGTGCGTAATCCCTTCATTGTCGGGTGGGTGGGGTGGGGGGATCGATGGGGCGAGATTGGGAGCGAGCGCGGGGGGATAAGGGAGCGGTGTCGTGTGTCGCCAAGGAGCGAGCCATTGTTTTGCGCCCGCGCTGACCGCCTGTTCTCGCGCGCGCGAGTATGTGCCTGCGGTGTACATGTGCGTGTACCTCGGTGTGGGAGATGCAACGCGCGCGCACAGAGAGACGAGTGTCGGGTTCGCGGCTATCCAGCGTTAATGAACGGCCCGTGACGCGAGACAGAGAGCCGCAGCTTCACCGATCCGGTGTACTACGTTCGGGGCTCCCGGTCGGCTCCTATATGTATATGTACCCACGCCGAAAGACAGATGGGCCCCGCGTGCGCTTGTTTATTTTTATGCAAATTGACACGAGACTCGATCGATCAATTTTCACTCTCTCTCTCTGTCTGCCCGTTGCCCCCGCGTGTATATACGCGCGCTAATACTTGTCTAATTCGCACATGGACACACGAGAAAGAGCCGCTGCTCATTTGATATTCCCCCGCGCGCTCGATTCTTTGCCCATTGTGCGAGTATGGGTCGAGCCGATCGAGTGTCGCGTTTGTTTGCCCGTCGAGCGTGTACGTTGAAGTGACGAAATCGCGGTGGATCATTAAACGCACACGAGCTCGGTGACGGGTGCAGAGTCTGCTCGCCAGCGGGTTACAACCCGGGAAAATTCGCTTTGTTTCTCTCCTCGATCCAAAAAAATTGTCTTGGACGCAGATCGAGTTCGATCAAGTCAATTTTGCGTCAATGGTTCTTCCTGAATTCTCTGGCTTGCAATGATTTTGAGCTACTGATAGAGCTCGCACCCCTCCCCCTCCCCCACACTGGCAAATATTCACTACTGGGGCGCAGTGACATACGCGCTCTACTAATAGAGTGAAATTTCAATGGAATTTCACTCTATTTCATTTCATTGAAAAGTTGACGCACGTTGAAACAATCTAGCCATACTTGAAATTGTGAAAAATTACTATTCACTTTTTATCATATATCCAATTTTAACGGATTAATATTGAATATTCACTATCGACCAGTAGTTCGTTAACTGTTTTAAATTCAAAGGGCACATTTTGGAAATTCATCACGATAAAATTTCGAGAGTACTCGAGGGCCGATACAGGATTAATTTTCGACATGGCCGCGGCCGCGTCGCGGTGGAGCGCGACATCCCCAACCCGGCATCTGGCTCGAGCGATCGATGCCTGCAGCTCTACACACACATACACATACACATGCCCGAGCAGGCGCGATCTTGAATACGGGCTACGAGCTAGTTTCGCGAGAGCGAGCAGATAAAATATGGTAATGGGACGCGCGGCGGGGCGACCGACGGTTATATAGCTGCCGCGGCGAATGAAAGAGGAGCTGCGCGAGAGTTGGTAATGAACGGGATTTGGCGTCGCGAGGGGACCGCTGCATGCGGGACAATAATCGCGTGCGCGCGCGAGCGTTGAATCATCGAAAATTCAAACGGGGAACTCGAGCGACGCGAATCCCCGAGCGTGTTGACTTTGTGGGTCTTTGTTTTATCGTGGCGTGTGCGCGCGCTTGACCCAGGTGAAAAATCATTGGGCCGCGAGGCCGGATTAGACACATCGGAATCTCGTTATTCACGCGGCGCGATACATACGTACGTCGATCGCTCCTCTGATATATAGGTGTATAATCTCGTTTCACGCGCGCGCGCCCCGGAGAGAAAGTATATTCGTAAGACGCGGCTGTTAATCGGCTGACTTATTGCGCGCATCGGGCTCGCCTTCCTCTCTCCGCCAAAAGTTTCGAGTTATGTTGCTGCGTGCATTACCTGGGATACGCACGGATCGATTTAATCCTGTATGTCGGTGTACGCCGGGGAATCGCTTAATTCGAGCCTCGACTCTGCGGTCTGTATAGGGAGCGATCGCGCGCCGGATAATCTATTAACGAGGCTGGCGATACGTTTCAAGCCTCTCGCGCGCACGTCTTATTCATCCTCGCGCGTATATACGCGGCCGAATGCTCCCCGGGTATATACGGAGAAAGGGTCGGGGGGAGGCAGGGCAATCGCGCAAAGTGGAATCGAGCGTCGAGCGTGTGAATATAAGCGCGAGATATCGGCTCTTACTCCCGAGAGCCAGTGTATACACACACACACATATACACGAGAAGAAAGTCAATACGCGAGAGAGCTGTCCCTCGGGTGGTCTGTCTCTCTCCCTCTACGCCGCACCGGCACTACGAGAGCGAGAGAGAGAGAGAGAGCGCGCGTGAGAAGGGAAAGAAAAAATACACTCGTCTCTCGCGACTGAATCCCGGTTGTGGACCGAGCCTTGGGCTATATACGCGGAGCGCGGGGGGAAACGCGCAACCCGAGCGAGAGGGAGACACGACCGGACAAGACGAGGGTAGTGCCCAGGTATATATATACACACGCGCGAGCGCGTACATAGGGGAGAGTACGCGTACGTGTATGTATATGTATATAGGGGACGCGAAATCTTGCGAGGCGTTCGCTAACTAAGCCTCTCTCCGTATGTGTGTGTGTGTGTGCGAGCGCGGAGGAGCGCGGCGCCCGGGGCCCTTGGGTCGCGCTGGGCTCGAGCCTCCCCCTCGTTACGCGCCCGGCGGGGACCCATTTCGCTCGCTGGCGCGGCTCCGGGACAAAGTGGCAAAAGTGGAGTGAGCAAGCGGCAGCCGCCATTGATTGCTTTTCCCTCCTTTTGCAAATTGCAGCCGGGACTCTTTTCTCGGCCGCGAGCGCGCGACTCGCCTCGGGCGCCACGGCTCACGTCCATATATATGTATATATACGCATCTATACAGTACGGCAGCAGCTCCGCGCCGGGGCTAGAGCAGAGCTATACACGCTCTTTTAATTATAAGGACGACGCGCGCAGGAGAGCGAGCCGCTTACGTGGATAACCTTAATTAACCGCTCGTCGTGATAAATCGCTCGAGACCTGCCGCGCGCGCGCGCGCGCGGCTGATTTTTCGACGAGGCCACACGACCCCGTTCCTTTGCCTCTGTTCGCCCCTGTCTGTGTGCCTGCCTGCCTATGTGTGTCTGTGTCTGCGAGAGAGCCGCGGGTTTTTCGGCGAACCAACGCGCATCGTTGCGAAAGCTAGTCATGGGGCCACGCAGCCGCGAGATTGGGAGAATGTCGGCGCGCCGCGGCCGTTGGGAAACGAACTGCCCGCTCCTCTCGTCTCTCGCATCGTCTCTATAATCTCATCGCGGCATATATATACACACACTCGCGCGCTGCTGCTATACACATATGCGAATCGACACGTGTCCCTCGCCGCCCCGGAGTTGCGCGGATTAATTTTATTCGCCAAGCCGGAATTGGGATGTAACGCGCTTAATGATTGGGAGACGACAAAATCCTATAGCTCGTCCGCGAACAGCCGGGACTAGCGAAATATATGCACCATAAATATGTCGTCGTGCGGGCCACGGTTCTTTCAACTAATCATCCTTTTTACGCGTCTTGCCTGTATAATCGTTGGAACCACCTATTGCACAGCTGCTTTTGTAATCAATACAGTCCCGCGTTGGATAATACGCCTTGAAAGAGTTAATTTTTCTTTTACCGAGCTCTAGCAATCGATTCGTACACTAGTTGAGTTGCTGGTTTCTCTCGTATACGGGATACTCATCGATTCACACGCACTTGTTATGTACTTTTGTACGCTTCGATGAGATGCGCCGATTGATTGGCACTATCGTGAATTTTGATACACGGCTTATACACATCGATAAAATCGGTTTCCTAAAAATGTTCCAGTACTTGATATCTATTGTATATGGATGAGGTACAAAATAAGCCAAATTTGTTTAGTTTCAGTACGGGTCGTGCTTGGATTTGGTGAAAATTATTTAAAAAATTCATGTAATTTTACTGAGATCCAATACAAGTCTACACGTGATAAATTCTACTGTTGCAATTTCATTGCATTTTAACGAAGCAACGGTGCAGTAGTACTACAATCTACCACCAGTCAATCTGATGCCACTCAGCCACTGACTGCTTCCCGCCTTATTCTGTTGATTTGTTGTCTCACACACTTTTCAACCACGAGAGACTTCTAATACCTTCGTTGACTCCAGTGTAAAAATAGCTTTACAATATTTTACAGCCGTGTGATTAAAATTAGTGTGCGCCTCTCGTCGTCTGCACACAATTATCTTTACCCTGCCATTTCTCCGAATAACTTTATTATAATCGCCAATGAAATCCACATTCAAGTACATTAGTCGTACTTGAATTTGTTACTTTTTTAAATTGAGTAAAATTTTGTTTGAATAAATGAATCGTTTTTACTGTGTATACTTGAAGGTTGGGCTTACTCGTTATTGACGAGCTTACTCAAGGCATAGAGGTGTCGTGAAATATATATAACTGACCAGGAGCTGCCACTTGGGATTTGGGTCTTCGATGCCACTAAAACTTATGGAGGTGATTTATAGTCACCCAAATAGATAATAGGTGGAGTCATTCATCAGCTAACGTCTTGATTTCCTAAAGATATTGTCATATTTCCATTCAAATAATTTATGTATCTATACGTCTGATATTTTGCATACATCACATCGTGCGAAAATCAGCAACGATTGCTTAACATCTAAAACAAGTCAAATGACGTCAGAACTAAGGACTGTAAGTTTCACCTGTTTTGGCACCAAAAAAAAACTACCCCAAAGAATTTCAGTGTAATTTAAAGCCGCCCAAATGTCAAGTGCGGCAGCTCCTGGTGGGTACATAATAGATCTACGACTTCAGGTCAGCGGTCGCTGGTACAATGCTCGAGACTCGGTATACTCCGCCGGCCTCGAGACTCGCGAGGCCCAGTCGAGGTGCGGAAAAGGCTGTGGCGGCGGCGGGTAAAATCCGTGGTCGGGACGAATATACAAGCGGGAAACCAACGAGCGCGCGCGCGCGCGACACAGTAGTCATAAAAACCCGGGGGCGTCGCAATAATCATAAAAATCGGGGCGTCTCACTGCTTATGCCACGTCCCGGGTCGTGTCTTCGCTCGAGAGCCCGCTTATGTACACACAATTCATTTTCCCCGACGAGACAACTAATGTCCGCAGCCCCAAGTGCTGTTACGATCGGACTCTCGGCCGTGCGCGCCGACATGTATTCCTAATGAGAAATGAGACGGGGCTGAAAGAGGCGATCGACAATTCGATTCCTTGGTATTTCACCTTCATGATTCAATTTTTCGTTGTCATCTCAAGTGCTTTTTAGCTATTGATTCTATAGGTTTTAGTTTGTTTGTCATGCGATCACTCTGAATCGTTGATTTTTCACTCGATTTCACAAGTCTGGTGCCACCGAGAAAAAATTATTTTTTGAAAATGCTAATTCTCAGCGTGGGGTATTTCAGATCCAATGTAGCTTGGCTTATTTTAAACGGCTATATACAGGCGGCTTATCATTTGCCACACGCAACGTGAGAGTACTCACGTTGAGCGCAATGTAGTGTCAAATTAGGTGGGCTCATTGGGTACTCCCTCAAATCCTTGTCACCTCCCTCAATCCAGTGACATTTTTCATGCGATACAAGTAAATATTCACTCGAGTTCCGCCAGATCCGATTCTGTCATATTCCGCCATTCGTCATATAACTTTGGAAATGTTTGTTATGAAAACAAAGAGCTAATATGCACATGTATCGCAGTGAAAATTTACTGTAGTTACATTCAATTACTCATGAGCGTATAGTTGGAGTCGGAACCGAATGCAGTTTGGCTGATTTTGAAAAAATCAAGACATCGATGAATTCAAAAATAAACTCGAAATCATTTTTTCCTCAGATATTTATTAAAAACTTTCGACATCTAACCAAAAATTCATATCTAAATCTATAGAATCAACATGTCTATAAAATTTTTCATCTCTCAATTATTGATTCATTTCACTCGGCCTTTCGATTCATAATCACATTATCGTGCTCACTTATATTTCATGCGAAAAAAAAGTATTTTGAGTAGGATAGAAAATAGTTTTGGGAAAAGCTACGAGACCAATCGAAAGATGTGATGTTTTACATGAGATACAGTAGTCATATTTGAAAAAATGATAACACTTGATTATTGAATTGAGTTAGCAAAGTGAGACATAAGAAAAGGAGCTGAAAAAAGCAGGCAGCAAAAGTTTAAACTGTTGTGAGAGTGTGGCTATAAGTGCCGAATGAGCGAGTAAGCGACCAAAAATTTTCTTTATTTTGATACCCCCGACACAACCCGAGGGTCACTGGTGCCTAGAGAGCAACGGAAATACTAAATCTAAGAAACGTACTATATTGGCTAGCGTATCACATTGGCTGCAGTCACCTTCCATCAAGAGGAGCGCATTGACTTCCCAAATTGTACAAAACCCAATTCGAGAGACTTTGGTTATTTGCCAAAATACTTATTTATTGCGATCTTTGAGGGCCAATCCGTGATAGGAATTCAATAAATGAAAGCTCTATATGAATTTGTAGTTTGCGGCGTTTCTCGAGCATGGTACGCTGGCAAAAAAACACAGGATTTATAAACATAAAATTAAGGAGTGGAAGAGCCACTGCCACCGTCAAATTTGTCTCTGCATCTGTAAACTTGTTTAAGTTGCCTATTCTAAAAATCATGAAACTAATTTTATCATGACCCAATTTTTGAAAATCCTCAGGCGGGTGGCATACACACTTACCTCGGAAACATTTCTCTCGCAAGTGTGCCTCACATGAAATCCGCTCGCGAGAATGTGCATCGATGGCACATCAAGTCGCGTTTCCTATACACACGTGTGTCTTCCGGGGTATTAGTAAGGGGAACCGAGCGATTCGGGCGGATTAATTTAATCAAGCTCGCTCGGCTCGCGCGCTCTCTCTCTCGCGGCTTGTCTCGCAAGAATGCGTGCGAGCGAGCGCACATAAATCGGCGCGGCTGCAGACCCTAGTGTAGCCGAGAGCGAGGCGCTTGCGGGGGCTGGGCCACACATCGAGAGCCCGGAGCAATCAGCGAGAACTGCCGCGTTAATTCCGGCTCACGTCGCCCTTATTCCACCCTCGCCCTCCCGCGTAAACAACTAAATCCACGTGCGGCTCTCTCCGCGCTCGGCCAGTCGCGTCGATCGCTCTGCTAGAGCCGAGGCGCGCGCGCGCGCTTAGCAGCCCCGCAGGCAATTAATCAATCAAAACGTACGGCCTCGGCGGAGCGCAAAAAAAGCAGGCCCGAGCTCTCGGGACGGAGATAAGAGGAACGGTCCAACCTCGGGAGAGCGGGGAAAAAGAGTAGGGGGGTGGGGGCGAAGCACGGACGAATAGCTTAATAAATAAGGATCGCGCGCCCGCGCAAGAGCCGCTCTATCTGGGTCGCAGGCTGGAGCTTCCTGGAAGTAGGGACTGCGCGCGAGAATTATGTAGGTGTGCGGGGTGTGTGCTGGTGTGTGTGCGAGTTGCCGAGCCCTGCCCGCCCCCGCCGATGTGATATATCGCCTGTTCGGGAAAGCCGCGCGGCGCCCCAGCGGCCGAGGAAAACTGCGCGTGTTAGGGCTTTTCTCCGCTGCCGCCGGCGGCGGGGAGCGATGTTTTTTCAGCCGTCGAGAGAGAGAGAGAGAGCCAAGGCCGCCGCCGGCCAGCACACGCGATTTTACCCGATTAGCTCGTAGTCGCAAGCAGCCGCGCCTGCGCCCCCCCCCCTCGCGCTATATAGCGCGCGCGCGGACTATAGCGGCTCCTTCTCTGCTCCCCCGACCCCTCGACCCTCCGACCCGTCCGACCAACACACGCCGCGCGCGCGAGACTATTGATTTTTGGATTTTGGACGGTCCACCTCGCGCGCGCGTGCCCGCCTCTGCTCCAACGGGTTGCAGCTTCTTCGCGGCGACCTCTCGATATATCGCTGTATACACCGAATAATCCCGAATCCATCAGAATAACCGGATGCGGCAATCAAAAATTGATGCGCGTAACTCGGATGAAATTTCTCGTGTACTTTTGTGTTTTTTGTTTTATTTTAGTAAAAAAATATTGTTACGTGAGATTGGATACAGCGGACGTAGAAGAGAATAATTGTCATCGAACCAAATATGAGCAGTGTATGTGGCAATATTGCGTATTATACTAGTACTGTATATGGATATTCTAGTTAATATTGGTAATATATTGGGAACATTTTGGTGACTGTGCGATTCGCGGAAAATAATCTATATATTGATTATTGGGATCCAATATATGGCCAGTATCGCATGCAATGCATTGGTGAAATATTTCCCAAACTCGGTATGTTTACGTTGCTGCTGATTAGTTTGATGAGATTGATGATTTCACGGATATAATTCACGAGCAACTCTGTAAACAAGTTGAGCTTTTTTCCACGCGAAATGATTGCCTTGAGCGTGTGGCGTCCTTAGAGCTAGGCAGAAAACAAAAAAAATTCCATATCACATAATATTCTGAAAGGTATTTATATCAGTTTATGTTCAACGTATTCCATTGAAAAAGTAAGTCAGAATGCCACGGAAACCCCTCAGGTTTCAAGCGTATGTTCAGGTAATTTAATTCCAGCTGTTTAAAAGTTACAAGTTAAAATAATTTGGACGTACCCAAATGAAGTCCCGCGAGCTATTTTCCAATTGGAATGCATGTAATTCTGGTAACTGTACTAACGTCTTCAATATTCATTCACTCTTTTACTACTTATCTTGAAATTATTGTAATTTATGTACAGCAATTCGTTACAAAAAAGATGAAAATCCATTCATTTCATGGCAAGTAGTCAAAGAGAGCATGAATTTCAAAGATTTTAGCACCGACCAAAATTTATAAGCATCCCAAGTAGGAAACAGCTTGCGGAACCTCAATTGAGTGTACCAGGAAGTTTTAACCTTACGACGAGTAACTTTCGAATAGTTAGAAATGGAATTTCCACATACGCTTGTAACCTAAAGGGTTTCTCTCGTATTCTGACTTACTTTCCCAATGAAATATGTTTAATCTAGCTACATACACACATATGAAAATGCCAAAATATTTTGCGATGTATAGAAATTAGCAACGGATGGATTATTAATTGAGATCAGTGTGAAATAACTCGAGCAAGGTAAGGTTGACACCGGTTATTTGCCCCTCTGCGTGAAATAATTTACCCATGAATAATTGTGTTTTCATTGCGAATGACCAACGGTAACTCCTTCGCTCCCCGTATATCTCAAAGGGCAAGTTCGCAGCTGCTGTTGCCATCAGAGCGTTTTTGAGAAAATGAATTGTTTGTGTGGCACATTTCTAAATTGTCACGCAACTTAATTTAAGTAGTAGCGGATACTTAAATCAAAGAATTCATGTTGGGAAACTGTGGGAACCAAATTAAGGAGTCTAAGTTGAGTACAACCATACAGTCTAACGACTCGAGTTTCCAAACAAATTTGCGCCACTTGCAAAGAGTCAGTTACATGAAAGAATTTAACAAACACATTGAAAACCATCAGAGACTATTTTATATTAAGGTAAGTGTAGCCAATGTGCCACCCTGAACGGTTGTTTGCAAAGTAGTTGACTATGATAAAATGAGAATGTCATAATCTTGTGAGTGGAATATTAAAAGGTACGTGGTTCAAGAGCTATCAGAAACGAACGCTATAACCATCACTTACCCATTTTAAATCATTCGAAATAAGTCAATAAACCTGACCCATACATATTGAGCACTGAAATCAGGCATTGTAAAATTGATGTCGTCAATGTGCTTCCCTTATAATTCCAACCCTCTCAACGTGACCCAGTCCAGGCTCGCTTTCATCAATTCATATATTTTCATATTAAATCGAGCAATTATTCATGAATTGGGGATACTTGAAGTATTTTCGAGATTTCCATAAGATTTTGAGTATGATAGAAAATAGTTTTAGAAAAACTCATGAAAGATGAGACAGTTTAACGTAAGTCTCGTGAAAGTAAATAAGAACGATTACACTCATTTTGTGTAATTAACTTTGAACATTGAAATAAGAACAGGACGATAAAAGCAGGTAGTAAAAGTTCAAGCTGTTGTAAAAAGTGGTGATAGTACTCCTCATAAATGGGACTTGATTTCTGCTTCTTGTATATATATGTATTGCGAATATTATCTTCAAATTATTTTTTCTTCCAAATAAGCATGATTTAGATAAAGGTACACAACAGAACTCAGATGTTGGATCTCACTATATCCATGAAAATTACGATTAGTTCTATCTGTATACCTTTGAAAAAGCTTAAGAGTAAAAAGTTGTATTGATTGAGTTATGAAGAGATTTGAATCAATGAAACATTATATTTCAATTCTTTCGTCAAACGTGATTCATATGAGACGTGGGTTCAAATTAAAAACGCATCTGCAGAGAAATGGTTGAGTCGAGGTTATCAATCTTCCTCCGGAGAATATAATTGGCAAAGCCGAGGCTAAAGTGTTAGTACAGGTGGACAAAATCTTTATTGGCAAACGATCCCTCAAACTTTAGTTACTTTGCCAATTATCACGAGTAAGAAATAATCAATGATTCATACGGAGATCTTACGAAGGCAACGTACACGAAATGCATAAGTGCAGGATCAGACTATCAGAATATATTGTGTGAGGTTTCACTGAAATTAATAGATGAGTTTTGATATGAAATTTTAATTTTCCACTAAATTGTCCATGTCGAATAACTCGTTTGAAATGTTTCGGTGTTACAGAAGGATCGGGAGTATCCGTTTGACGAGCAAAAAGAAAAAACTCACACTTTCTGGGAATGAGGGAGCCTCATTTACTGGATTAACGATGTTATATGGGATATTTAAATAAAGAAAAAGAATTCTTATTTTCCCCCGTATGCTGAACATTATAAATGACGTTGATTAATTTTATACAATTTCATTAAATTTTTCGTGTAATGTTTAGGGGGAGGCTTATTCGAATAAATAATCTCTTACAGAATATTCCATCCTGTTTATCATCACATGTATTAGTAGTTTCAATGTATATAAAGATACGTCTCATGATCATTGGAATAAACTGAAGGAGATTCAGTTTTTTTTTGTCAATAAAGTATGTCTTAATTCGAACTATTATTTCGTATAATAGGTGTTAACCAAGCGCGATTATTCTGTTACCGAATCTAATTTTCCTTCTCACAGATGTAAAAATCATGCACATAAAAATTACGCTTGCCAGAAGCAGCTCCCGAGTATTTATGACCACACAACGTTTATCATTTCAAGCTATCAACAGGTTGGATTATGGCTATTTTACGGTAAGTGATATGGACACATTCAAGACCCAGTGGCGTGGCGTCCGTGAAGCATAGTGCAGCTATAACTATCATCTTATACGGGTTCAAATCACGCCAATCCAAGTGAGCGTTGTTCAAGTGCCAATTGTTTATTCGATACGACGATTCGATCTAACCATAAATTTATCACACTCGACGACACTTTTTCACGAGTAAATGAAAGTATCACATCGAGTTAATTTAATTTGACTCTATCATTGTCGTCTCTTTTCAAGTGCGCACTATACCTACTTGAGATAAATCAGCGATAAAATGTGACTCTTGAATCGAATTGGAAAACTACTGGAACGAACCGAAGTGATTTAGATTCGTTTGGCCCTTGTTCCGTTATTCTTCAACATCCAACGAACCCAAATCGATCCAACAAATATATTACGCGCGCCATTAAAATGTTCCGATCTCACTCGAGCGCGCGGCTTTTGCGACATTCAAAACGACGAAACACCGAGCCAAAAAGGGGAGGGGAGGCGGCCTTTGGAAACGGAGCACAAGTATTTGGGCAACGAAGGAAATTTCAAGTTTGGCAGTATCGAAAAAGTGCCGCGGGTGCGCGGGCGGCGGGTATACGCGCGTATATATATACATCGTGTGGATTCTCGCGAGGATTGCTTGCGCGCGCAGGCGATTTCTCGCGCCGGGCTTTTATTGGCCCCCGACGCTTTCTAATTAAAAGTCCGTAGGAGACTTGCCGCTGGCGCTCGGAGACACTCGGCCCGATATAAATCTCGGGGCCCTGTTCTCTCTCTCTCTTTCCTTTCCCTCGGCTCGCCTCCCGCGGCGACCGTTCCTTTTTCGCCCGGAGAGCCGAGAGCTCGTTCGCTCGCGAGAGCGCATCGATTTTCGAATTCGAGCCCGGGCGTATACACCGAGAGAGCGAGCGAGAGAGAGAAGCGAGCTGTCGGCCGGGAGGAGCCGAGGACTCGCGCGCCCCAACTCCTTTGCCTCTTTTTTTCGCGCTTCGCGATCCGACGGATTCTCATTTCCTGCAGCGCGCGCGGCTTACGTAAGGAGCGCGAGCGCGCAGGCACTATAGATGAAACGAGGCCGATGAAACTCGCGCGACTGCTGTATGTCTATTCCCGCGCAGCCCCCCTCCCCTGCCCCCCTTTTCCCCGGGTGCAGTATATAGCTTTTTCGGGCCGAACGCGCTTTGATAGATTGCGAGCGTGATTGGAAGTTTGTCGGTCGCGTGTGGCTGCTCGACGCGAATCGTCCATTTGCCAATTCGAGAATTATAATATGAAAGCGCCGATGCTCGTGTTGGGTTTATCCAGCTAATGAACCAGTCAATTTTGTCGCCGAATCCTACTGCTCGCGAAAAAGCAATGGGTCAACATTTTGGTCGTCAGCCTTGCTCCTAATGATGCGATGATAATCAGCTAAAATCACGTGTCACGGGGTTAAAAAGAGATTTGTGTAGATCGCGGCAGTATTGCGCAGAGGGTATGGAGCGTCCAACCGAGTCTGCGAGTGTATTATTGCCCAAAAGAGCATACATTAAATAATTCACGCTTATAAGCTTCTAAAAGGAATTAGTTACTCTCTTAATTCCTCATAGTGAAATTTCACTGTGACACAGTAGCACAGCGAATATTCACTGTTCAGATGTCGCTCACTGTGTTGCCTTGAGATTTTGGCTGTGTACTGCTCTTTTAAAAGCTTACAGTTAAAAATCACTGTACAGAGGTGTATGAGTTATTGAATAGACTTTCAGTGAATTTTTCACGTAATGAAAATGAATTTTCACTTTAATGCCAGTCAATAATTCATCCGCCTTATTAGAATGATTTTTCACTTTAATACAGCGGTTTTTCACCATGAGTTTTTAAGAGAGTACAGTGAAAATAGCTGACAGTAAAAAAAAATGGTTGCCAGGTTAATTAGCAGAATGCTATCTGAAAAAGGCTTTATGAATTAAGATCCCTTAAAAATAGGCCTCACATTGAATTTCTTTGCTTCTTTTTACAGGCTGCTAGGGGTATCAACCAAGTTACTTGTGATATAAACAACTATATTGCCTTTGAATAGAAATATTTTGTAAATCTTGGCATTAAAATTATCGAAAGCGGACATTCACCTGATTCATTTATCCTTAGCAACGGTTGCTGGGGATGTCAACAACGGTTACCAGGGAAAATCATGAAGATCCTGTGTTCTTCGCCATCGGATATTATGAGAAAGGACCATGGATTGATTTCCCCTTTCTCGTAGCAACAGCTGCTAGGATTGTAAACATAAGTTATAATCCAAGTCGCAAAAAACATTTATCAGGATTTACGAGAAATTTTCCCAGGACTCGTTAGCGACGGTTGCTATTGACAATTTAATCAGTTCCGCATCTTGCCAAAACCGAGATGCGTGCTATAATTCAGGAAGATGTCGTGTGCCAAAAATAGCGTCATACACGGACGTACGTATACACACACATACATAGACCTTTCGAGGAATCAACATTTTTCAGTCCGTACATTGTGAAAATGCTTGTCCCAAAGTCTAATTCGAAAGTTCCTCTTTCAGCTTGTTACAATGCTTTTCTTTTTAAAAAAGCAAAAACACTGCACTAGCAATGAATAGTCACTCTACGTCCAGTGACCCATGAATTTCCTACTGATATTACAGTGAAAATAGTTTTACTGAATGTTACAGTAATGTTTTCACAGGTATGATGAGTGTAGAACAAAGCATTGTAATTCGCTTTTATGACTAAATTAGTTACTCGAGCTCAAACATTTTCAGAATGAAGTGATGTACTGATGAAATCACATATATGGACCAAGGAGTGAATCAAAACAATAGTCATTTTAGATAGTCGAAAATGTATCTATTCCAGCAAATGAAATTGTGATGGAGTTGGCAGATAATTGTATCATTGAATCACATAATTCTATTCGAATGAGCGAAATCCTTGACTCAATTAATCAGTTAATTAGTCTCAGTCAATTCACTTTTGTCATCTAAATCTCGTTTTATTATTAATTGAGTCTCATTAAGTAAGTTTTCAATTTAACAGTCGAGTTGTGGTCAGGATAGTTTGATTCATTCAAAATGGAGTGAACAGCCCTAGATTTGAGCATATGAAGCGCGTAGTCATTAGAATTAAAATAATTAATGAATTATTGAAGTTATTAGAGAATTCAATGTCAAAGTGAATTTTTCTATGATCAGTTCTTGAACAAAATATAATTATTCTGACTTTTCCTTTCTCTTTCCTGACTTTTCATTAATGATGGATGAGCTGTGAATAATCAAATAATGAAATTATTTCACATTTTAGATGCAGCCACAAAACTAACAAAAAATTTAGATCTGGGGGTATGACCATGCTTCTTATATATTTTTGGGGTCGTTTAATCCGAATCCAAGGTCTATTTAATCCAATCACTTCCAGATTTCGCCATAACTTTAAAAAGCCTATTCAAGCTCAAATTATGCGTTCTTTTATGCTTAGGAAAAATCTGGAGGTGACGTGGTTGAATAGACCTTGTACTTGGATTCAGCGACGACGAAAACAGATAGTAAATTAAATCAGACACGGAATCAAAAAAAAAAGTTTTATTCTTATTTCTTTGAAGGTTTTGTCATCTTTTTATGCAAACAATGTAAATAAAAATGAAATTTCACACATATTGCTAAAATATCAGAAATACTTGGTTAATATTGCAGACAAATTGGAACATTAGGACGAACGACATCAAATACCATTCATTTGGATATCAGAAAAGTATCTCCAAATCTTTCTCTCAATTTTGGTAAGCGACAATCATTGACGGCTCGGATCAACATACTTCAAAGCTATACGTACAGTGTAATTAATGTACTACTGTAAGGTAAACAACGTCCACGCTGAAACCACTGATGAGTTTGAGAGAGCAAACACAAAATACATAAGCGCGACAAATCTCATGGTTATATATCCACGAAACTCGAAACTGGAGAGTGAAAAATGAGCGCAGATAAGTTGAATAATGCGAAGCGTTGTCCGCTAATGATGACGCCATGCCAGGAAAAGAAGGGGGGATGAAAAAAAAAGAAGAACGAGCTATAAACAAGATTACTGCACGGTGAAATGTGCCACTTATTTTTTTTCAACACGAATCTCGAGCATTGTTTGGGCGATGAAAGAAAAAAAAGACAAAGAATGTCGAGTGTACAAACTCGTTTAGCGTAATAAGGAAGAGAAAGGGCTATACGGGGCAGGAGAGTGCAGGTTCTATTGAAGAAAAAGTGCGCAAAGGAAACGAGACTAGAGTGAAAAATCACTTGCTGAGTGAAGAGAGAAAGAGGAAGATGAAAATAAGAAGAGCCTGTCTTGGCGGGGGAGCAATCAGCGACAATCAGGTGAAACGAGAGGGAAAGTAATGAAAACAAGCGAGAAGAAGCAGAAGAAGAGGAAGAAGGAGGAGGAGAAAAAGCAAAGAGAGGCACACACAGCCTACTGCGGGGATATTGTTATACGGGGCGCGAAGTTTGTGCTTGTTTGAGAAGTTTGATGGGCAAAGTCGCCAAGTCCGCGGATGTAAGAAGGCATGAGCTCGTATAGAGGAATACACACGCGCGGGGTAAACGTAGAGTGCGGAAGTTTGTGCGTGTGCCCGCATTATCCGGGCATTTCCGACTGAATGGAGAGGTCGACCGAGCAAAATCGTGTTTCGAATCGTGGCCTTTTGCCGAGTTTGTGAATGGAACGAAAGAGACACGGAGGATAGAGAGAGAGAGAGGGAGAGTACGGGATGGGGAGAGGGAGCTATTACCATTATTATAACTTGATGTGACGTGACGTAATGGGAGTCGGAGCCGTATGAATGGGCGCACAGAGAGAGAGAGTGAGAGAGAGAGAGAGAGCGGCAGCAACAAGTTGCCACTAAAAACTGGCAGTGAGTTCGTGAGTTGAGTTCTGCTCGTTACACCTCTATATGTAGTTCTTCCTTCCCTGTACTGTGCGCCGGCTATATAACCCCCTCCATCCCCCACCCCCCACACACCCCACCCGCGCTCGTTCACCCACCCACACTCGAGCGTACCCAGAGAGGCAGCCAGAGCGAGATAGAGATAGACAGAGAGAGAGCCGTTATAAACCCTCCGGCTTTTAAAGTATTCTTTTTAAAGCAGAACCGTCCCGACAGATACGCGAGCGCCGCATACATACAGTCGATCATTGCGTCGTTTCGCTTTTATCTCCTCCTTCGGGCAAGAGAAAGAGAGACACCTCGATCCTATACAGGTGTGTGAGCCCTCGCATGCGTGTGTCCTGCGCGACACATTCCGCATCGATCATTCCGCGGATTCCTCCTTTCGATCCGCGCGTGTCCTTCCCCCTTTCCAATCCTCTTTCTTCCACTCTCTCTCTCTCTCTCGACCGATTCCCTCGTACACTCAATCACGTTCTGTACATTCCTCCCGATTCCTCGTCGCTCTATCGCCGCGCGGTCGTTTGTCCCCCGGCCCTCGATATTACGTCATTGCACACACGCGAGCTATATAGCCGCGCGCGCGATCCCGGGGATGCTCCTCGCGCCCGGTGGGATTCGAGCCGTGTCCCAGAGGCGATTTCGGCCGCGCTAGCGACTGTATCGCGCGGGGGACTCGGCTCTGTCGAACCGGTGACCCGAGTCCGAACGTGTCGATTTGCTCGGAGGATCGACCGATCGGCCTTGGGATTACTCGCGCGATTTGCCGCACGTCCGAAAACGTCGGTGCGCGGCGCCCGAGGAGTCCGCGGTAACGGCCCGAGTTGCGGCGGCCGGAGCCAATTTGCCAGAGACACAGCGAAAGTCTGTGCTTCGAGATTCGCCCGAAAAGTTCGGAACTTGCGCGGCACCGAGAGACCGAGTGTGTCCGTATACACGCGCCGTCGAGTCTCCACAACTTCGCTGCAGTATAGCGTTCCGAAACGGTCGCGTGTATGCGTAATTGCTCCACGTGCCGCGTCTCTCCTCTCTCTATCCCCGCGCATTATTTTTCCCGATTATTAGCGACTCGGAGAGAGGGGAGAAGAAGGTCGCACGTATACATATACATTTCCGAGCGAAACTGGCTGCGGTAGCCCGAATTAATTTCTCCCCCTTCCCCGCCTTGACGAGTGAATCGAGCCAAGGCGGCTACTGGCACGGGGAATCATCGGGGATCCTTCTTTCGACCCGGCTTATCCGCGCAATTTCACCCGGCTGCACGCGGACGCGCACGCCAATCCAACCACCATTGATCACTCGAGTCGCGCTCGAGATGAAAGCCCGATAAAACCTTATACGTGTACGTCCCCCTCCTCCCGCGGCTACCAAATAATCGCGTTTTCACACACAGGCACACACGTGAGCGGCTCTCGAGCGGTGGCGCAATCATAATTAGCGGGCGGGCGTGTTTTCGACTCGAGACTCGTTTTGTTTTTTTTCTCCCTTCTCTCTCGAGCCACGACTCAATTCGATTCAATCCGAGCCTATACGTCTGCCTGAGAAACACCGACGCGTCAAATTGGCCGTGTCACTTTTGATGAGTGTGTATTGTATACCCATCGAACCGTTTCGAATCCTCAAAATACAGCTGGACCAACTGATGGCGCAGCCTCACCGCGTCGATCGTCCTCGAAGCCGAACGGAATTTCATCGGCAGCCCGAGCGAACTCGCGAAGCTGCGATATCGCGCGGTTTGAAAGAGCCAAATCCGCGAGCAGGTGGGGGAAGCGGCGAGGGAAAATGAGTTTGGAGCGCGGGGGCATCGATCGTCGGCTGGCCTCTGTCAATCCGCGATACAAGCTCGAGCTTTTTGCCGGGACAGCGCGGGTCTAATTTGGCTGCGGCGGCATCGGGGGCAAATAACTTTTTAATCAATGTCCCGTCCGACGCGCGCCTGTATACGTGTGCATGCGCGCACACACACACACACTCACACACATACAAGAGCCGAGAGCCGGGCCTCGGGTCTCGTCGTCATTACGCGGCAAAAACGGCCGGAGCGCGCGGGCATAATCAGCGAGCGCGCGAGCGTCGAAAAATCGATTTGCAGAAAGTAAGCCAGCGCTCGTTAGCCGCTCGCTCGCTCGCTCGCGCTGCGGCGCGTCCAAAAAAAAACGACCAGCAGCCGCGTCGTTGGCGCAGGGGCCGGTGGGGCTGGCAACGGGGGGGTGGGGGGGGGGAGGAGGAGGAGAGAAGCGGAGGGGAAAGAGCGAGCCGCGGGTCGATAAGCCGCGAGGGAGCGGCAACGGCGGCGTCGGCGGCGGCAGCGCGATGGAAACCGCGAGCGGCGCGCTGATTGCAAATTGGTTTCGTCGAAAGGACGCGCGCGCCCGTATCGAGCGATCGCGCGGCTCCCCTGTGTACGTATGTATATGTATACCTATATAGATGTATATATACGTATGCGGCCGGTGTCGCGGGCCCTCGATCGAGCTGCAGGCTGGCTCGCTTCCTTTTATGTATATGTATATACATGCGCGCACACACACACACACACACACACACACGGAGCTGTACAGCTATACGTATACACAGGTATACCGTGGTGTATAGCGCGCGCGCGCACGTATAAGTTGGGCCGCGCGCGCCGGTAGCCAGCTGGCGAATCCTCGATGCGCGCCGCGTGCGCAGCACACTGCAGCGGAGCCGCTCGCGGGAGCTATTCTCATTTCGGCCAATTCGCATTCCCCGGCCGAGATCGGCCCCCGCAGCCGACTTTCCACGAGTGCTCGCCGCGTTCCACAGGCGCTTTTTACACGCGCCAAACTCCAAATCCTCCACCCCCTCCCGGCTGTTTCGCGACCGACCGACCTGTCGTGTAGCGCGTAAATCCCACGGATAAATTGCGATCGGAGCGTGTACTCTAGGGTAACGCGACCGATTTTCCAGGTCTAATGCAGTGACACACGATTTGTGAGCGAACGATTGGGGCCCGCGAGTCACGTAAAAAATCAAGTTGATCCAGACTAGTAATGTAACCACTCGTTTTAATGCCACGCGGCGATTATTCATTTTCACCTGTAGATCCGTAACGGCACCTCGATATTATTCGCCGTTTACGTCGATGTTGGTTATTCGGTATCGCGACGCTTCACTATATGAACCGTAATTCGATCTACGTGGAGACCACCTTACATTTTGGGCAGCTCCAGTTCCACGGACAACTTTCGGAGGTACAGTTTTTTTCACACCCAAAAAGGTGATACATTTGCAGTCGTATAGATTCTAACGTTTCGATTCGTCCGAGATGCGTTGACCGATCGCTGATGATTTTGCAAATTACTTTGCAACTGGTGTGTTCACGCAGCCTTTTTCGTTCTCCATGGTTCATCTCAATCGATGCTTATGCATCCGCATAACAGCCGTTACTGTGTGCGTTAACCGCGGAGAAGCGTAAAAATTGAGGAGCTACTCTAAAATATCGACCGGCGGGCTGCACCTGTGTATATACATCTATAGAAAGTCGGGTAACGCTTTCACACCGGGGGGACCTTAATTTACGAGGTTACTCGAGCTCTAATTCATCATCATCGCCTCCAAGTTGAGTGTATGATACAAACTGTATCGGAGGCTCCCGCTAGCAGACTCGTTCGTTCGATCCATTCGATCCGTATACCAATCTCTGGCCTATTCTACTCTAGCGCGAGGCAACGCGGTTCAACAGTAGATTCATCAAGGAAAGTCCGATCTCGAGTTATTTTCCGCGAGAACTCGATTACGGATGGCGGCTCGCGACCCTTACATAAAATCAAATTTGAATTGCGAGGGGTGAACGGTACAGCTTAGGCCGCGATAAATCGTTGAATTATCGCGCGGACGGCGTGTGTGTGTGTGGATCGATCGGGCAAAATAATTCGAGCCATCCGGCCGAGCCATGCGTCATCGCGGCCCGAGCAAAAACCGCGAGCCCGAGCTCCGCTTCCTCCGTGTCGCTGTGTATGTATGCATATACGTGTATATACACGCAGCTGCAAATCCGCGG
The DNA here is from genome assembly GCA_020882685.1 of Aphelinus atriplicis. Taxonomy (NCBI): domain Eukaryota; kingdom Metazoa; phylum Arthropoda; class Insecta; order Hymenoptera; family Aphelinidae; genus Aphelinus; species Aphelinus atriplicis. Next base: position 65,517,304 of record CM037074.1, on the reverse strand, counting down.
GGTTTTACGCAAATTTCCGCGCGATTGCGCGTGGGTTTAAGCACGTCGTAGCCGGGCTGGTGCTTGGCCGTGTGGCAGGTGTGTGTGTATGTGTGTGCACGAACAGGCCACATAGCTCGGACTGCTCGGGGCCGCGGCGCGACGGGGGCAATCGAATTAATGCCAGCCTACAAATTGAAGTCGCTGCTATATCCCCGCGGAGGCGGCGGCGGCTGCTCGATAATTACTGCAAAGTGCGCGCCGTTGGCCGCGGCGCCGCCGCCGCCCTTCGGCTGCCAGATGCTGCCGCTGTGTGTATATACATATACACGAGTGTACACAGCGTACGCCCAGACGACGCTCTAGCACCAGAGAGAGAGAGAGAGCTTTTTTTTTCCACGAGCCGCCCTCCCCCTTTTGTTGCCGCGACGTGCGCTGGTGCATCAGCGCCAGATGGATCCACGCGCGCGCGTTCTCGATGACCGTTGGGAGCGTGTGTATACACACATGCGCACGCGTTTGCCTGCCGAGTCATTGATTCGCTCGCGCTTCCTCGGCAAACGAGACACGCGCGATCCATAGAGACTGATTCGGTTACCCCGTGTGAATCAGTGTTCGGGTAGGGCGAAACGCAGTTTTTTTTATGCGTATACACGCGCGCGCGTCGACCGAATCAGCGCATACGGACGAGCGTGAAATCAGGGGCAGCGCGAAATATTCCGAGCCGCGAGTATTCGACGGGCGCAGGGGGGTAAAAGGGCGAAACCAATTAGGCGCGCGCCGCTGCGAAAAAAAAAAACGGGAAAAGGAGGTCGGTCGACGGGGCTGGAGAAGAGGGTCGCGCGGCGATTAGAGGGAGTTTTCCGCTCGTTTTAGCGGAATTGACGAGTCTAATTGGTCGGCCGCGGCCGGCCCCGACGGGCTTTTATAATCCGCCGCTCGCGGCCGAATCACGCAGCGTCGACGACGACGACGGCGACGACGGCTCGAGCGACTGCACCGGCGGATATAGAGAAGTCGACGCTGATACGCCGCGCGTTTAAAACTTGATTGAGCTGGGAGCGAGCGAGCGAGCCGGCGCGCGCGCGCGCGTGTGTGTGTATGCAGATGAGATCGGCTTTTATATAGCACGCCAGCGCTCGCTCGCGAGTGATTTATAAAATATCGCGTTTATCGCCCTCGTTTTCTCCTCGTTTTTTAACCCCCCCCCCTCCCTCTCGCTCGATTCGCTTTGTCCTCCCTCTAGAGATCCGACGGAGAGGGATTTTTGCTTTCTCAAAGAGAAAGCTTTGTAACGGGGTAAAAATCGACCCACCGAATCGGACTTCGGGACCTCGATTTTCGTAATCTACGGGTCGAAAAACATGGAAATCCGAAAATGTCTGTATGTATGTACGTACGTACGTACGTACGTACGTACGTATGTACGTACGTACGTATGTACGTACGTGCACTTTTTTTTGTCGTACGATAACTCTCGAAGGAATTGTCCGATCGTCCTGAAATTTTGCACACAGGTTAGTCGCCGCAAAATCTCGGTCGAGTTCAATTTTCAGCCAATTCCGTTGTTTATTTCTCTAGCAACCGTTGCTAACGTGTTTTTGATAAAAGCTCCGAAAATCATCATCAATGCACGATGGGTCTCCAATTCTTTCGACGACGATCGATGAGAATCGATAAGACATTCATTTTGGAACAACCATTGTTTATTCTCCTAGCAACCGTTGCTATGGAGATACAAAAATTCAGCTTCAGACTGACTTTTTTTGTCGTACGTTAATTTTCGAAGGAATGGTCCGATCGTCCTGAAATTTTGCACACAGGTCGGTCTCCGGCAGATGTGAACCGAGTTCGGTGTTCAGCAACATCCGTTGTTTGATTCCATGGCAACCGTTGCTAGCGTGTTTTCGATAAGTTCCCATATAATTCATGATAAATGATCATTTGGGTTTGTATATTTATGGGATTCTATAACAATCAAAGAGACCTTTCCCGTATAAACCATTGTTGATGTCTCTAGCAACCGGTGTTTATATCGCTTGCAACCGTAACTAGGGAATGGGAAAAGTCAGTTGGAGGTTCATTTTTGGAACTGTTTGATGACTAAGAAGTAAGAACATCGAAGCTCCGACATTTACCATAGCAACCGTTGTTTACGTCCTTAGCAACCGTTACTATGGAGTGTGAAAAATCAGTTGGAGGTCCATTTTCGGAACTGTTGATGACTAAGAAGTAATAACGTCGAAGCTCCGACATTTACCATAGCAACCGTTGTTTACGTCCTTAGCAACCGTTACTATGGAGTGGGAAAAGTCAGTTTGAAGTCCATTTTTGAAACTGTTGGTGACTAAGAAGTAAGAACATCGAAGCTCCGACATTTACCATAGCAACCGTTGTTTACGTCCTTAGCAACCGTTACTATGGAGTGTGAAAAATCAGTTGGAGGTCCATTTTCGGAACTGTTGATGACTAAGAAGTAATAACGTCGAAGCTCCGACATTTACCATAGCAACCGTTGTTTACGTCCTTAGCAACCGTTACTATGGAGTGGGAAAAGTCAGTTTGAAGTCCATTTTTGAAACTGTTGGTGACTAAGAAGTAAGAACATCGAAGCTCCGACATTTACCATAGCAACCGTTGTTTACGTCCTTAGCAACCGTTACTATGGAGTGTGAAAAATCAGTTGGAGGTCCATTTTCGGAACTGTTGATGACTAAGAAGTAATAACGTCGAAGCTCCGACATTTACCATAGCAACCGTTGTTTACGTCCTTAGCAACCGTTACTATGGAGTGGGAAAAGTCAGTTAGAGGTCCATTTTCGGAACTGTTGACGCGACTAAGAAGTAAGAACACCGAAGCTCGGATATTTACCATAGCAACCGTTACTATGGAGTGGAGGAAATAAGTTAAAGGTTCATTTTGCTTTCTCAAAGAGTGGTGATTAATGCGAATTGAGGTTCAATTGCAATACTTTGAGAAAGCATACTGCTGAGGCACTTGGCAGCGGTTTTTTTTTTCCATTGGCCGATCGTCCGCTTTTACGAGCTTCGGCTCGATCGAAAATTCGTCGGGCTTCTTTTGATGACGGGAGCGCGTGTATAACGTGTGCTCGGGGGCGTTTCGTCCGCGGGAAACAGCGAATATTAATAAACGGCGCCGCGGTCCGCGTCGGTTCGGCGCGTTGGAATTATTGCGCTGCGGTGTGTGTACGTGCAGGCGTTGATCTTGGAGCGCGGCGCGATATGGGGTGAAGAATAATGGCTATATAACCGGGGAATACCAGTGTTTCGAGTCGAGGCGTAATGACAACGTTGGTAATCGGCTTCTTCCGCGCCTTCAATTACCCCGCGTGCAACCGAGAGACCAAGCTCCTCGCGCCTTACTTTTCACTTTGCAAATACATATATAAAACCGATTGCCTGCCTCGCGTTCACTCGCCGGTTAAATAATGCGTTAATAGCGTGCAGTAACTCCTTCAATTATCCACCGGGAGCTTCGTCTTCGAGCGCTTCCGCCCTAATGCTGTCGTCCGAAATGTAAACAATCATGAAACGGGCGTAATTGTACGGGATCGCCGTTACATCCCCCAAAATGAAGCGTAACGAGGGGACAGCGACTAACCTCGCCAAACATACGATGAACAATAGAGAGAGACACAGAATTTGGAAAATACCATACGAATTTTTCGAGCCTGAAACCTCCCCGAATCAACCGCTCAAGAGCCGTTGGTGAAAAAATAAAACGGCTCTCGGTCGCGAGGCAAAGCCACATTGTACGTGTGCGCGTCTTGGTCTCGCGGGCTCGAGCGAGCGAGTTTGCCGCGGCGGCGGCGGCGGCGGGTCGTGACCGGAAGCGCCGTTCGAACCGGAAGCGGGCGATTTCGCGAGAGCGAGCTCGACTCGACGAGGGCAGCCGGCCCCGACCTCGTGTGTGTCCCCCTCTTTTTTAACGGGACCGCTGCCGCGACGAGCCGGGGCCGAGGCTTTATTCGCGCGGCTCGTCGAGCTGTACAAGCGTGTGCGTGTGTGCGAGCCGCGTGCGAACGGAATGAAGCGATTCGCGCCGAGCTCGGGGGCTTGATCGATGCGCAAGCCCGAGACGCGGCTCGTTCGCTTTCGCGCTTAGCGTGTAATATAACCGAGACCTGCGCGTATGTCCATACGCAATTCGTCCGCATGTGTGTGTGTGTGTGTATGTATGTATCAACCTCGACCCCGATCGCGTCGATTCGCGTGTCGTTGAGGTGCGAAAACGTTAAAAAACATTTGAAAACATTGTTGCGCGACTGTTGATTCTTGGGCTTGCGTTACGCGTCGTTGAATAATTGACAGGAAGCCGTCGTTTGGGCAACTATAGGAACTTTTTTCGAGTGGACGATTCCCCGGGAAATCGTCATGACGTATATCATTCCCTACAACACTTGCGGAATGATCGGTCAACATCTCCAGATATAAACAAAAGCGATTGCAAACATCATCGTTCGTTTGGATACATCGAAAACCTCCTCGAAAAGTTCAAAGGCTGAGATGGCGATTTTTTGCCTCGAGACATTCGTCAAATCGCCGACGAGTCACGAGGGCATCGTTATACGAACGAAACGGCGGAATAAGAAGGTAGCGGACGAATCGGTGCATTGTATCCGGATAAACGGAAAATTCACGGCTGACACGGCGAGAGAGGCGCGCTTCGATCAGCCTCGCCGTATGGTAATTGGGAATATCGAACGTCGCGTCCAGCATACAGTCCATAAACGCGGCTGATTAATACAAGCCGCGAAACGGGATTTTATACGGGCGTCGTATATATTATACATTTTAGCCGAGAGCAAACTGGAGGTATCTTTTATGCCTCTTGCGTGCCCGGCCGCGTCTCTCCTCTTCCTCTCTGTCTCTGTCTCTCTCTCGGGTATCAGATTCCCGAGAGGACACTTTCAGATTTTGCTTTTGACGTAAGTGTAGGTATATATACACACACACACACACACACATAGAGGTTGCGGTCGCGAGCGTTCGATATACGTATAGACGCATAGAGAGAGACACACAGACACACGGACACACGTGTCTGTCAGAGCACTCGGATCGAGGCTGCAGTCACTCTGCGTGACAATCGACGTATTTCGTTGGCGCGGATTAACGAGAGCGGGGAATATAGGTCGTTACGGAGCTCGCGGGATTGGCAGAGCCGGGACGAGGTGGAGGAGGAGAAGTTCGGGACGGGCCGAGGGCGAGGGGTGGAAAATCGGACGAAGCTCGCTCGGGAAAGACGGGGATCAGGACGGAAGGGGGTTGAAGAGGGTCGGGGGTAGGGTGGAGGAGGGCCAGAGCGGAGCAGCGAGGTGGTACGCGCGCGTCAGGAGGGAAAGAAGCGAGAGCGGAAATTCGAGGGACGAAATTGGCCCGTGGGTCCCTCGGCCGTGCCGCCGCCGCCGCCGCCGCCGCCGCGCTCCTCTCGCGGCGCGGCATCAAACTCCCAAGAGGCTGTGCTGGCGCGTCTAATCCTCCAATTTGGCTGGGGCATGGTAGCGTCAGCCTGGCGTCGCTAGCTCGCGCGCGTGTGTGTGTGTGTGTGCTCGCTCGCTGGCTCGCTGGCTCGACGCGCGCCTCTAGCGCGCCACCCAACCGATTGGGATTTACGAGCGGTCTCGGGCAATCGCGACTCCAGATTAGCCCCGGTAATTAACTATGGATCCGGCCGTGACTCGTTTTCCGCGTCTGCCTCCGACTCTCTCTCTCTCCCTCTCGTGTGTCCGTGACTCCGTGTGTATATGTGTGTGTGTTGGCGCACACGAACGCGGCCAAGCGCACATTATGTATGAAGGCGTTTGCGCGAGATCGCGCGAGGGCCAGACGTGCCTGGCATCGAGTCCCTCCTCCCCCCCCACAACCCCGGCGACCCGAGCCGCGCTGCTCGCTATACATCGACGCCTAATTCCGCGCGCACCCAGGCCGCAGCTCGCCGGATAAGGCCGCCGCGCCGCGCCGAGCCGAGAGATATATAGAGGAGGACGGGCGAGTATAGCGCGCGACCCACAACTACGCGTCGAGCCCGCGCGACTCCCACACACACGCGATGTACGTGTGTATAGCCGCGCACGAGCGAGCTGCCGTCGCTGAGATAGCTGGGCGCGCTATGGCCCCCCAGCCCCCCCCCCGGGCTCCTTTGTCCCTCCGACGCCGACACCGATATATACAACAGCCACCAGCACACGCGCCCGACCAAGCCCGATATTCGCGTTTTTTTTCCTCTTCTTTTTCTTTTTTAGAGCCAAAAAAGTGTGTTTCTCGCGAACCAATCGATCGATACGCACGTATATCGAGGCAATTTCGACTTGACAAATATATCGCGGCAGATACGACCTCGAATCCTCGGGATAATCGTTGTTTGAGTATATGATCTTCTTCAACACGAGATTCATACTCTTTGCGACTGTATATAATCGTTCGCTTGTCTCCATCGGTTTATTCACGAATCTTACGCGGGGACAGAAACTCGGGAATTCAGAAGCTGCGTGTACTGCATATGCGTCGGGTATACTCGACGCGCTCGCTGTGATAAATGCTCGTGTCGTTCCGACACGTGTTTAAAGGGAGAAGCCTCTCGGGCTAGTCATTAACGCGCCGGGAGACCACAGCTCACAGTTGTGTATAGTCGATGACGCTGAAATTTTTGTATTCATGATATAAGTACCAAGGCACGCGATGATCGAGTTCGATTGTCAGCTGATGTGAATTATTTTCCTCCAAGACATTGCCGATTTGATACGCGCGAAATCAGTCACATAGAGACAGTTACACATTTTTTGTATGAAAACATGATAATATCTGGGAGGAATCGTGTCACGCCGGAATACATCATCTATTAGGTTATAATCGGCGAACCACCTCGAAAAGTTTCCCCGAAATCCACGAACGACCCAAATCCCGAGTTGCAGCTCTCCCGGTTAATCGGATCGATTCGGCTGCGCGTTTTCCGTCCATCAGCTCTCTTTTCCCAGCTCCAACGCGATCCAAAGTAAACGGGCGCAGTGAACGAAAAAAAAAGGGACACGAAATTATTCCCGGTCGATTGGTCGGAGCACGAGCAACGAGGTATGTTCGCGCGCGCATCGGGGGACGCGGCCGCGATAATTACGCCGCGCGGCGAATCGAGGCTCGCGGCGGGGCTCTGCGCGCCACGGGCGTATTACTTATATTAATATCGCGCGCTTACGTAGGCGCGCGCGCATCCCGCGGCGTCGGCCGCATGACGCACGAAGGTGAGCGGCGGTCGCGCTATACGTCGCGTGCAGACCCGCGCGCTACTGCGGCCTCCTCCTCCTCTTATGTCCGTGAGCGCGCGCGTGTTTGCCCGCGGCCCGCCGACGATTTTATCCTCCGGAAATTTCTCGCCGAGCCGGCTGCCGAGAGCCGCGCTGCACACGGGGGAGAAAGGGACGCGCCCGCCGATGTGTATAGGTATACGTATATATAAACGGCCGCGCTCGTTATTGCGCGGCGAGAGGGAGAGACGCCCGCCCGCCTGCCTGCCTTTCCTTCCCAAACGAGTCGCGGGTATTTTTCGGCAAGCGCCGATTGCCACGGCTGATTAACTCCGGGCCTTTGTTGCCGGCTTCAGCCTCGCGTGTATATACCTATGTATACTCGATGTACGTGTAGGTATAGACGCGTAGTCGCGCAAGGTTTACGCCCTAACTTTCACGGTTTTCCGCTCGTCAAAATTAGCGCGAGCGCCGAATTTCTGGATCATTGCTCGAACTGCGCCACACCCCGGAGGATCAGCGTAGCGAGTCATTCGGCGAAGGTTCGCGCGTACACGCACGTATAATTCCAATTTGGAATCGCTGGAAAACCTCTTCTTGGCTTATTGGCATCTCCATTTGTGGATTTTGCAGGTGATTTGTAGTGGCACCTAAACGGATAATATTCCAAATATTCGATGTCGTGTCATGTTAGTTCATCAAGATTCATTGATCAATATCCGGTATAGCTACTGATGCTTCGATGACTAACAAGTAACACGCATGAGATGCACCAGAAGAAAAAAGGATTACTTGAAGCGAGTTTCAGTGAAATTGGAGAGGCAGATGTGGTTCGCGGCCGGTCAGAAGCTGAGCGAGTAGCGGAGCAGTCTCCGGGCAACAGATAAGACTCGAGTGAGAGAAATCGCTAGGGAATGTAGGGTTGCACTACTCGCTACGTATTCGGCCGTTCCACCTTCGACACGAGACATCATCCCTGAAATTCAAACCTCGGCTGCAGCGACTCGCGTACGCGGACAAATCAAAACGAAGCTCGGCCGGGCGATCGCGATGAGGAAACGGGGCGAAAAAGACATAAAGTGTTTACGCGGTGTACGTGCGATCGCGAGCCAGGGAATTTGCTGCGTCGGTCGGGCGCGGCGGACTCGTGGGGAGAAAACGAACTACGGGGAAGAATCGGCGGGCCGTCGGGAGTGTACAGTCGGGGTCGCGATCCGTCATTTACAGGGCGGGTCAAGAGAGTTTGCTTCCTGGCCGGGCTGCTGCAGTCTCCGTCGCCCCCGAGTAAATAAAGAAGCCGGCTCGAGTCGAACGAGTCAGGATCCGACGGCCACCCCCGAGACACACACACACGTTCGCTCCCAATTGAATCGGCAGAGGCGTAAATCCTGTAAGAGCTTCCCCCCGTCCCGCTGCACACCGACGCGGAGTCTCGCGCGCCCGGCTTAGCGCGCGCGCGACACGCTTTAGCGCGGCGGTGTATCCGTGCGCGCTCGCGCGCCAAAAGGAAGCCAAAAAAGCGGGGGAGGGGAGAGGGGAGGAAGAAGAAGAAGGAGGGAAAAAAGAAGCCAGCCGTAGCCGCTCGCTCGCGGGCTGCAGGCGCGCTGCACAAAAGCGCGCGGCCAGCTCTCGTGAATTTATTGCCGCGTGGAATTTCCGCGCATCCCTGCAGCTTATACTGCTGCTGCACCCACGGACGGAGACGCGCGCTCGCGTATTAGGTATACCTATATGCTTAATGCGCCCCGACCCTCTCGAGCTGGCCTTTTTTTTCCCCCCCCCCCTTTCCCCGCGCTCGTCGTCGCTTCGCACGTTGTAAACAACTCTCGGGGCCAAGCTACGCGCCGCTGAAAAATTGCTCGATCCCCGGGGCCGATTGCGAGGCGGTTTCTCCCTCTCGCACATATACATAACAGTGACTGTGTGTGTATAAATGCCGCGGTTAAAGTTAAAAATCGCGAGAGCCCGAGCGAAGGGGTGGCCCGTGCGACGGGAACGGTGGGGGCAGGGGACGTACGTAAGTTCGCTTCGATCTGTTTTGTCGGCTCGCGCGCGCGACCTCTTCTATATATCTATGACGTCGTTTTTGCTTGTTTTCCATGGCGCATGACACTCGCCGATAGTGGATACGCGGTTGTTTTGGCCGATTCGTGAAATGGCACGACGAGTTAGGCGCGCTTCTCGTTTCTTTTTCATCCCCTGCACCCTTGAATTATATATACGCCCGCGACCGAGAAGCATTTCGGGCGTATACCGATTTCGAGCTGTGTTGACTATGTATACTCGAGTATATTTCTCGGAGTCGCACGCGGCTAACGTTGGCTAATGTCCTTCCACTATATGCATATGCCAGCGTCATATCTGCCGAGCTCGTTTGCGTTGCGGTACTCATTACAGACACGAAGCGCTTGATAATTGACTGCGACTACCAATGTACTCGTGAAACAGAGTGGAAGTCGATAAACGTCTTTGTATCCGTATATGTATGCGTGTGTCGAATGAATATCACAATTGCTACTCAAAACATTCGACATTATTAATTGGAGTTAATCCAATCGAATATAAAAAGCTATATCTAAAGATCCAATTCCTTCAGTACATGCTTAACATTTAATACAACTGATTTTCTATTAGAATTAACAGACAATTTTTTGTTGAAAGGCAAAATCGTTAGTGGATGGAAAGTACTATAAATGTTTCGTCCTAAATCTACCTGTCAGTCGACTCATCGGTAAGGCTTTTTCCAGGTATCTAACAGATACAAATGTCAAAAAAAATAGTACATCTGATCTTTGTTAGCTTCTGCCTCTCTTTCTCTTACAAAAAAATCACAGTTTGTCCCGTATTCGCATATTTAAAATTCGATGAATTCGGCTATTTAGGATCCGACCTATCCGCGCCACCAGCCGAGCAATCGATCGTCTTTGGTTCTTTGCAAGTGTCCCCGACAACTGACACCTCACCCTGGACCCCCAAGTTTCCTCGACTCAATCAATTTTCAAATCGTCACTACCCAACATACATGCACCTACCGCGGGTCGACGTATACATACGCATGACTAAATTTTCAGGATCTCGTGGAAAATTTGGACGGAGCGCGTGTTCGCAGACGCGGACACCCGGAGTATAGAGAGAGAGAGAGCGAGGGACAGGCAGATTGGAGATAGGAGAGCGTTGGCGCGCGAGGCAGGCTCTCGGGCGTCGCAGGCTCGCGAGATTGAGCTGGGCGCGTCGAGGCGGCGGCGGCGGCGGCGGCGGCGCAGCGGGGGAAGGCGGGGAGTCTCGCGTTCCGCCCCAATACCGGCCCCCCAATATCCTGTGCTCGCTCGCGTATATACCAGCCTCTTGCTATACCTATAGGTATAGCTGTATACACGAGGCCGCCGCGCGCGACGTGCCGCGCATGCCGAGACAAAGCGAGCCTCCTATATATCCCCCGGCTTCTTATATTTTCCGCGTGTCCCTCGGGCTCTATACACCCCGTAACTATTGGCGCTGCGGCTTTCCCGCGCGCGCCGCGGTATACACGTATAGATATATACGTGTATACGCACACACACACAGAGCAGAGGCTTGCTGCACGTTTACGATGCGATCTCGGGCGGCGCGCGGCCTTGACGATCGGCCGCGCGCGCTGCACCTAACGAGAGCGGCTGCACCGTACACACACACACACACACACACACCCGAGTCAGCGCTGCTTTATAATTCTCGGCGGTGGCGGGCAGCCATTGTGCCACGGGTCTTCCGCGAAGGCCACCTGAAATTTCGGCCCCTCCGATTTTAAGCCCGACGCGCCACGGCTTTCCTATAATGCCACGTGCGCGCACCGCCACGCCGTAGATTTACCTCGTGTATTTACCGCTCCGGCCGTGTACGTGTAATACCGGCGAGAGTCAACTGCAGCCGATGCACACGGTGGTATAACAACGTATTAATCGCCTCCGACTGCTCTCTTTCCCGCGCGCGTCTGCGTAAACAGCTGCCGGATCGCTTCTTATACTTGCGCGGGGATGACGAGAGTCGGGTGCTGCAGCGGGAAACTTATACCGTGTCTTGTGGACCGCGCCGCGGCGATTCGATATTGGGATATAAGTGAAATGGCCGCGAGGTATGGACGGGGAGACGTACTACGTCGACCGGTTGTAACACTGATACCTTGGCTCTTGCGGCTGTCGCGGTAATTACCAGTTTCATACGTGCGGCGTCTGATTGATATCGATCATTCAAAATGTATACTCAATATAATTCGAATTAAACTTGAGACTGCCTAAACTATAAGTGATTTGAAGATCCAATATTTGGATAATTGAAGGTATTACACTGATGCGATTGACTGTCACGATTGTAATCAAGACAAAATCAAGATTCTTACTGTTTCAAGTTTAGGGGATGGATTTGGTGAAACTTTTAATTAGTTGCTCCCACAAGAGCTCGTAGTATTAGTGTTACAACCTGGTGGGACATATTGGTGTGTGTGACTACCTCCTCCATACCAACCACTACACTTGCCAACGTATTCAACAATGATCGCGCGACACCGCTGAACTCGGCGCATAATTGGTTCGTACACATAGTCAACTTTGGATCATAACGCTCGAGATAGTTATACGGGTTTGTTGCGGCTAACAGTCTTGCCAACTTGTCAGTGGCACAATCGGTTTAGACACTCGCCTAATGCGATCTTACAATCCCACCGTGACTCGACAGATTCTTGGGATTATCGATGCTCCAACCGGATGCACGCACTACTCGCGGAACCGTATATACACGTTGGCTTCGCGACGCACCGCCAGTTACACCAATCGAATGAGTTTTGACAAAACGATTTTGAAAGCAAAAAAAAAAGAAAAATATAATTGCTCAATTCGCAACTGGAAGATGCTGGTTCCTTACCCGTGTGTATAGGGTCGAGGCTCGGCTCGCTGAATGGCCAACGGAACAATGAGCCATTTAAATTTCTGCTGCGGACATTTAAATTGAGACTATTGCACCCCGAGCCCCCCCACCGCTGGCTTGGCGTTCCTATGCCTCGACGCTCCTTCAAAATATTTCGCCCTATCCACTCACGGGAAATGTTCTTTTGAAACTAACGAGAGGAATCCACTTGACGGTAGGTGAAGTCGTTCTTTTATGTATACACGAGTACAAAAGCGTCGGTCGGATTTCTTTTGGAATCAACGAGAATCCGTCCGAGGATAAGTTTTATCCGTTTGATTCTCCAAGCTCAATCTAGAGGGTAATATATTTTGTCGAGTCGTGTATCATAAACATTCTATGACTAGTTGATTGACTGATTACTTTTATTAGACACAGGAGTCACGTCCTGAACGGTCTCAGCGACATATTTATTCGCGTGCTAGCTGTGCAATGCTATTTACACGCTCGTTTCCGCTTGGGATCACAAGAAAATTAATAAAATTTCTCTTCAATTCACTGAAAATTATAGCTAACCTACTCAATCATTATACTTTGGATACAAAGTAGTTTTAAATAAAATACAAAACTGAGTAAGAGGCGAGATTAACTTATTTACACACTTACATTAAGACTATCATGATTCCATAAGACGTATTTGAACGATTTTCAATAGTACATAATACCATTTGGACAAGTTAACCGAGCTTTGCTCCGTTCTATTAATCTTGATTTTATAACAAGTACATAATTAGTTTTACTTTGAAGATAGGATACACGTGAATTGGATTAGATATATCCTCATGAGGAATATATATGAGAAGTGATATACTGAAGATTGAAGCCACATCAACTCGTGATTTCATTGTTTTAGACCAGACTACGTTGAGTGAGTATATGTAGTCAGTTTCTTCAACCATCTAGGAAACGTAGGATAATGAATTTTGAGGTTCTAACGACCAAAGTGCAAAATCTGAACAAAGTACGTGGCGTAGTTTCTGGAAATGCCCACGATGAAATGAGATCTGAGAAGAACGCAAGGAAAAGATTATCAGAAATAAAAGTTCAAACGATTGAGCATACGATCCGCAACACACACACGTGGGCATTGTCAACGAGAAGCGCGTTCGACTATGCATCTGGCAAGGATAAAACGGCACGCGCATAAACAAGCGCAAAGTTTCGATCTGCGGGCCACGGGGATTGATTAACAAACTGTTCTCCTCGGGTAAACAGTGAGTAAAGCGAATAAGCTCGAAGCAGTGGATGGGGGAGTGGGGCGTACAACTTATTGGAGACGCGGCTTTGCGCGCGAGCTTGGCATATCGAGCAGGGAGCGCAGCGCACGCGAACTCGCTTCCTGTGCCCGCTCGCGGGGCTCTTTCAGCTTGTGCATCTGCGCGCGACACGAAATCGGGCTTTGTTGCGCCGCCCGCGCCGCGCGCGGCTACCTGCTCGTTTTACACACTCCCTCTCTCTCGGTATACGCGTATTCGTATAGGTATATATATGCATGTATGCGAATACACGTACACGTAGCCGCGATCGAGGCTATATCTCGTGGCCGGGCACGCGTCTCCCCTTTCGGGCTTTTTAGCCGCGGCTCCGGTCGCGCGTGGGCGAGGCTGCAGGACCTCGTTACGCACGTTTGAATTGACCGCCGAGACTTTGTCAACGCGCGGCAGACGCCGCCGGCGGCGGCGCGGTTTATGCATATGCAAAAGCAGCCGCGGCGGAGGCGCACGTTGGATCGGCAAGTTGGGGAGGGGCCGACGAGGCACAAAGGGATTTTCCGCCTGCGGATAGCTGCGGATACTATATAATGACGGCTGTGTTTTCGGGAGAAGGGGGCCCCGACTTACGTATATATATATATATATGTATACATGTATTCGCTCGCCCTCGTAATTGCCGCGGCGCACGTTTTACCTTACGCGCGTTCTCGCGGCAACACTTCCGTACGGCCGAGGCGGACCTGTTAATATACACGCGCTGCAGCGATGAAACGTCATTTTCGGTGTGTCCATGACGTTTGCGAAAAAACTTCGTTTGTTTGAACGCCACCTGTCTTCCTACCCGTCTCAATTACTTTACCTCGCGTGGAAAAGTGTACGGACGATCATTTTAATTTGTTTTTTTTACTTACTGTACGGTCAGAGATGGGCCAATTCAATAAATTCAATTCATTAAATACTTGTATTTGATCAAAGTGTTTGGACGAATCGTACTCAATGACTTCATTGCAAATTTATATTAAATAAGATGTTGGTATTTCATATACTTTTATTTCTAACACATGTATTTGAAACTCAAATATTTGAAAAATTTTTATTTGCTAAAATCTTGAATTTAATCGCTGCCCATCACTGCGCATGGTAAGTTTTCGTTATTATACACAGTTCACAGTAGTTCTCAATGCGCCAATGTATGCGGATAGCCACAAGCATAAAAATCAATTTGAAAAATATCTTGGATGGAACAGTAGATCTTGAGCCGAGAAAAAGTCATGCCTTCCGGTTGAATACTGAACGTCTGAAGAGATTCGAAATTAATTACGATCTAGACATATATCTGATGAATATTCATACTTATAAGATCCAACATCATTAATTAGAGTGAATCCTAAAAATGAAAACTCTGCTGGTGAATCGTATTCGGTGGATCTAGGACAAAACGTGTATAGTTTGATTGTTAAGAATCAACCAAAAATTGCAACTTTCTGGAATTGCTGATACAATCAGCTATAAGAATTGTTAATCACAATTTATTTCTTCCATTAAATTACTTATCCGGTGTTGAATAAGGAAGAGTAAGAATTTAATCAAATATATGGCAAAAAAGAGAATCAGAAATGAACTTCATTTACAAAATGTATGAGGGGCAGTTGAAAAATTAAGTCCCGTTGAAGAGAGAAGGGAAGGGAGAATCAGTCAAAGTGACAGTTTGTGCCGTGGTGGAAAGGGGATTAGGACTTGGTGTTGTGTTACACATTTCAAAGATGAAACGCATTTGAAAAGCTACAGAAAACAAATGGCTGCATAATAATCATAATACTGAGGATTATGGACACTGAACAGTGGACCACCATAAAATGTCCACTTTCATAAAAACTGACAAAATCGACTTTAAAGTTTCCTCACTTTGAAGTAAATTTAAAAGGGGATGATTTCGGGAACGATATTACGATACGTTCTGGATTGGCCCTCAAAGATCGACAATTTACACACATTTGGATTTCGGGAACGATTCTACCATACAATTGAAAGTTTATCTAATAGAATATCATACCGGGACAAGTTCCAAAACGATATCTACAGTTTACGAATTTATTGTTACAGAAGGAAGTCAAAAAATTGGACTTGGACCAACATTACTCCGAGAAGTTAGCTGGCTTTTTTTATCAGAGTAACAGTAGACCAAGTCCATTTCCATCTGAATGTACAGAGCGAACGAAGCAAGTGAGCGAGATTCCACCCAGGCCAATTTTAAATTCAGTGAATTTCCTACCGACCTGTTGAAAGGGATTTTCATTTCAGGGTCATTTTTATTTTTCTCAAATAAAGCGCACTATAAACGTTTATAAAGCAGTATAATATACTATGATTTTTTGAGGTGTTGTTGGCAGAAGTAAGCTCAGTGGTTTAAATTCGGACCGATATCATTAGCGCTGAAATTAGCAAGGAATAAAAAACTTCTATGCAAATTTTTACATCAAAATCTTATTAGATAAGTGAAAATGATGATAATATTGCTTCAAGTTACGTATTCGGCGGCTTTCGAGTGCGTTATTCTCTAAATTGTAATTAAGAAGATATATTAATTTTTTCTAATTCCTGTTAATCTAAATGCGATTTGTGCGAATGATAACAATCGGAAAACTGAGTTGGTTATCGAAAAGAGATCAATAGAAAACTCCTAAAGCTCATTTATATAGGTCCAAGCAGAATTTCGGTAACTTGCTCCATTTGCTCAGAACAATCAGATAGAAAGTGACTTTGTCGATTTTGCTTCTGAAAAGTGTGCGGGGGTTTCTCCACAATAAAAACTGGCTCACGCGTAATATGCGATTCCGCGGCTTGCGGCGCAGGACATAAATGTTTTGTCAGTAGTGTGCTTTTCAAACGCTTTTCAGATGCACCTTAAATTTATTGAAAATCCGACTTGGTCCTCTATGGTTCTCAACCCTCCGATTGCGAATCAATAATTTAATAGTTGTTCCTGGCTTCTCAAGCTGGTCACGTACATGTTGACAAGTTCAGCAAACTTATTCCGACTACGTGCCGCGAAGGAAAATGAAATTATTTCGGGGATTGAAATTTACCATATATTTTTCAAAGAGTCGCCGGATGGAATAAGAAAATTTCCAGTCGATACAAGTGTGAATCGTTCCGTTGTGATCGGATTTTCAAACCGGACAAAGAAAGCTCGCGAGGGGAGTTTTGCAATTTTTTAAAAATCCACGGACACACGAGTATAGCGCGGCACAGTAGTAGGCAAAGTAGATTTTTCAGATTGGCAAATCAGCGCTGGTACAATTTGTCGCGAGAGCGTTTCTCAACACGTCGTGTAGCCGGGTTTATTTGCGTGCCAAAGCACACATATATAACACATCCGCCGCAATCTGCAGGCAAATGGCTATCGCGTCGGTGGGCGAGCATCGCTCATCATCTTCATCCAGAACCGCAGCTCGTTAATAAGCTCCCTAATAAAGCCGAACGACAAATGGCCGCACATTTGTCGCGTACGCACACTCGCTCGGGGGGGACAAAGCTCGTCTGGCGACCACCGCGAAGACTTTTTCAGACCACCCCGCGAGCCGCTGCACATACACATACACACACATACGCATATATACCCCAGGGACTCGCGCGCCCAATAAAAATCCGGTCAGCCGAATCTGACTCGGCGAGCTCACTTCAAAAAGGCGACCCTCGGCAAAGAGAAAAACCCCGTGATAAGTCTGACGTTAAGAGCTGGCACACATCGCTCGAGATTGAATACTGCGTATGTGTAATATATATATATATATATTGCTCTGAACCCCCTCCGTTATTCAAAAATCGTGTGAGAAACGATCTTTGATGAAGTTAAATTTTGCTTTTCGTCGGTAGTTTTTACATTATTTGCATTATTCAAAAATTAAAGCATGCAGTTTTTATTTTTGTTCTCCAAATTCCATTAATTGGCCCTCAAAGATTTTATCGAAGTGATAGCAGTTTAGAGTTAAACATATATTTGACAAGTTTTCTGAATTTTTTATCTTCTACGTACTTTACCTTCCGGTTTCTTAATGAATGTTATCACTGATTGTACTAGTAACACTGTGTGTTATTATTTTCCACAACATTTTGTGCGATCGAGTTTTGATATGCTTGAGCCCGACTTGTTTACGAAAGTTGAGAAAAGTCAACGAGCTCAGTAGGAAGCGTCAACTAGAATTAGCCACAAGTGATAACGTTCACATCAACGATTATAGTACGCGTTCTAATGTGAGATGTAAAGCTGAGATTGTCAAGTAGATCTAACCATCGACATTCATTTTTCAGGATGCGAATATAAACTTTACGTACAAGCGTCATGAAATTCAAATATTCAAAGGAGCAGATTCTATTGTATGAGACTACTTTTATCTATTATATCTCGTTCAATTTTCTTCAGATTGATTTGAAAGTTTAACTGCAGTTTCTTAGATAGAAAATGCATCGAAGCATACTCAATTTGTACGTTAGATAAATAATTACAATTGCAATTAACAATTGTAGAGTGACTTTTTACGAAAGAAAAAAAGAAAAGAATTAAAATGAATGGTTCTAGTGAATTTAAAAAAAAAAAAAAAAATATTGGGTACTTCCAAAAAAAACTAATGCAGATCAAGAAAAAAAGATCGTTTTCCTCTAGGTAATGTACGAAGACTGTCACCGCGATACACGTAGAATAATATCTCAAAACTTTATTTTGATAAATTGCTCAGTGATCGAGAAAAAATTATCAATAAAAATGCTTCGTTTACCAGTGCGCCTAGGTAGTATATCCCCTCAACCTCCAATGTACCTTACCTTTAGGTTTTCTGATGAATGTTATCTCTGGTCGTGCCAGTAACACCGCGTGTTATTATTTTCCCCAATATCGCAGTCTACATCTTGGTCGAGGCGCTTTTGAAAAAGGAGCATCCGAATCTGGCGTTTCTCTCTCCTTTTGGGAGAACGACCGTTGGGACGAAGGCCGCCGCGGTTTGCGATGTGTGAGGCATCGCCGGCGCCCCGAGCTTTTGCCGCGAATGCGCACTTTTTCCCCAACAACATTCGCCAAGATACCCCGATCAGATGTGCAGCGAGATTAGATAAGCCGCGGATAGTGGCGGGATTACAAGCCGCTACGAGGATTATTAGAGGTCGTACGTGTCGTCGATCGCTAATCGCTCTGCTCGAATCTCGCCGGGCTCAACGTTAATTCGACGTTTTATTATGCACGATGTTTAATTCTTGGGTGGAACAGGCGAGCGACGACTGGCGTCGTATAGGCATCTAATAATGACCCATACGCAGTTTGTCAGATCCACGATAGATTAGAGATATTATTGGGGGTGAATTCCGATCTCGCGCCAGCCAAATATTTCGAAAAGAAAAAAATCAACGATTGGCTGGGTGATACGTAACAGTGTATAAGTAAAAACATGTGATTTTAATGCAGCGTTTCTTGAAAATTCATTTCAAATCAGTTGTTCTATAACTAATTGTATGGATCAAGAATACCATTGTATTATAACATATATATGATAACAAGCGAATTTTCAAATGGGAATTCATTTTAATTTTTCACTCATTCCACAGTTCCAAATAACGAATGGTTCCGTTGTTACTCCCGGATGTGGCACAACTCGACTCATATTGTTTTTCCATGAAGAACATCAATTAAAAAATACTCATTAGAAGTAAAATTCTTTTCCATTCTCTCATCAGCTTGTGACAAGCTTTTCATCCACATAAATGAAAATAATCGTTAGTCTCATGGATTTTTTTTATTTCATTCTTATTTTTTTATCCCTTTACATATTACTCATAAAACAGAGAGTGGCTGATTATTTCACTAAAGTGGACAGATTTAGTTAGCCATTACAAATCGACATCAAGATATTCATTATTTCGGTAAAATAGAGATAAATAATGTTTATTCGCGGATTATATTGAGCTCTCTACCAACCAGAGGCTCAAATTTTCTCTTTTTTCGCTTTAGGCCTATTTTGTATCTCAATTTACGCTTTGACAGACTGATGTAGAAAAAATTGATGTACTTTCCTGGATATTTTTGCTTTCTCAAAGAGAAAGCTTTTTTTTGGAAATTTCGCTATCTAAAGAAAAAGCTCTGTGACCGGACAAAAACCGAACTTTCGAATCAAATTTCCGGACTTTCATTTTCGTAATCTACGGTCGTATTTAGCAAAACCAGTTGTTTGTTTCCTTAGCAACCGTTGCTAAGGTGTTACGAGATATTTCTTATGATTCCACGTGAATGCTCGTTGGATTTCAAATACTCACGAGGATCGACGTGAATCGATGAGATATTTACCATAGCAACCATTGTTGATATCCCTAGAAACCGTTTTTTATAATCCTAGTAGTCGTTGGTACGAAGAGGAACAGCAGTTCGAGGACCAAAATCAGCAATATCGATGTACAAATATATACTGCATAGTCATATTTGCTCCATGACAACCGTTGTTGAGGTAGGAAATAGATCAATTCAAGTTTTCATTTGATAATTTTCGACGGCAAAGGATACAGAGTCTTTGCAATTTTCTCCATAACAACCGTCGTTTACCTCTCTATCAAGCTTATTTTCGGATTTCCCATAGCAACCGTTGTTTACATCCCTAACAATCCTAGCTACGTGGGTGGAAAAATCTATTGAAAGTCAAATTTCAGCATTTTCGATAGCTTGACATACAGAATCATTATATTTGTTCCATAGTAACCGTAGCTCAAGATATTTTTGTAAAGACATGGAAGGCACTTCCCAGTTTAAATAGATTTTATCATGCTAGTCTCCCTTTTGCACTGGTTAGAAAATAAATTTGTATTTTCACATTTGATGTAACTTGGCTGCATTACGTGATTAAAGATAATTTTGCAAAGGCCAGATATTATTTTGCTCGAGTTCTTTGAATGTAAATCCCCTGTTGCATCAAAGCATTTTGGTATGAAAAGTGAAAACAAGAATGGTTCAACAACTACCCAACATTTTTTGATACATAATTAAGAGTTAGTAAAATGTACGATTTTTCCTCAAATCATGCACAATTTTTTTAAATAGAGGACTTTTAAGGAGGACGAAAGTTCTAAAAAATCTTGACTTTGTCTTGCTTTCAAGAATATTGAGGCACTTGAAAATTCATGAAGTGTTATTATAAAAATCCACTAACCAATAACTCTTTGCGCAAAGACTGATCGCATGTCAGTTATACGAATATGTACGTATATATCTCAATTTTTTTATGTCGGACATGAAAATAACTGAAAGAAAAAACGTCACACAAGCCGACCCCTACCGTCATCCCACCCAGATCCTCCCCTCAATCGGGCGAATTGACTTTCCAACGTAAATTGAATCGTTGCAGAAAAAAGAGAGAGAGAGAGAGAGGCCCGCAGTGGTGCGGCAGGAGTAGGTCACGCTGCTAAATTTAGGAGGCGCGCTTTGGAAAACACAATACACTCGAGCTTCGGATAAACGCTTCATTTAATTTGGATGGAATATGGGAGGATGCGGTTATCCCCAATCGCGTTACCCCTCACTTTCGCCCTTAGCCTGTCTGTACGTCTGCAGCACAAGTCACCCACTCGTTTCTCGCGCTTGTTTCTCGCTCCTATCCCCGCAGCTGTTCGTCTACATATGTATACCTACACCCTCGCTGAGAAAAGCTCGCGCGGTTCCGTTCGCATTGTACTGCCACGCGTATATGACACTAGCTCACACACACACACACAGTTGCGAGCGGCGTCTCGTCACTCGGCGACTTTGTCCGAACCGAGCCAAATTAAACAAAGCTGGGGACGGGGGAGGGAGGAGGAAAAGTCGCGCGCGCGCGAGAAGAGGGGGGACGGAAAAAAAGAAGATAAGGAACGAGGAGTTTGGGCGCGCAAATAAGTAAGGAAAAAAAAAGGGGGAAAAAAGAGGAGCGAAGCGAGGAGAGAGAGAGAGAGGAGAGAAAAAGTGCGGAGAAAGCTCGGGCGAGAATTACTCCCGCGGAGAATATATATAGAGAGCCGAGAGCGTGGGTATATATATATATAGGTATAGGTATATAGGTATACACACGGTGGCCGTCTCTCTGTCTCTCTCGTTGGCTCCTTTCTCCGCTCCGCGAGAGCCTGTGATCGCGCGCGCGAAATTCGCGGAGAGTGAATTTAGGGTGGCACACGGGCCGGACTAATAACAAAGGGGACGAGGGGGCGGCAAGAAACTCGCTGGGTCTCTCCCTCTCGGGGAAGCGGAGGACGACAATCTTGCCGGCCGTAGCCTATATAGCTATAGGTGCCCAGCTATATAGCTATACGTGTGTGCGCGCGGCCGCTGCAGCGTAGTTGGGCTGCACCAGCGAGCGAGCGAGCGAACGAGCGAGCGAGAGAGAGAGAGACAAAGCCGTACGTGCGCGCGCGAGCGCGACGCTCTGCCGTCGGGAGCTGTAGCTATATACGCGTTATATACCTATATACCTATATAGTGGTGGGTATATAGTAGAGGGAGCTGAGCAGCAGCCGGTGACCCGCGGTGCCTGTCTGCCGCTCGCTCGCTCGCTCGCGCGCGCTGGCCGCGTTTCAGACGCCGAGAGGGACGGAGGTAATTTGAGCGTCACACGCCGAGCGGCACTAACACACACACACACACACACCCGCAGAGCCGCCGCGCGAGTATAAGGGCTCTCTCTCTCTCTCTGCATCGCCCGCTTCGTCGTCGCGTCGCGTCGGGTATATACGCTCGCGCGCGCGGAGCTACGTGTAGTCTCGAGAGCGAGCGTTAGCGCGCGCGGGGAGCCTTTAAGCGCGATATTTATGCACGGCTGGCGCTGCCGCCGCCGCCGACGCTGCTGCTGCTGCTGTTTTTGGCCCGGGCGCAGAGCGGCTTACAATTTAATTGCGCGACGGCAACGCTTGGCACAGAGAGAGAGAGAGAGAGAGAGAGAGAGAGAGAGAGAGAGAGAAAACGGGCCCTGCATACCTTAGCTCCCCCGCTGCACAGCCCAGTCCCTTCGAAATTATTATGGGCCTGCAACGCGGAGCTCGCGGTTCGTGTGTGTCCCTGTGCGCGCATTTTCCACCTCGAGTTAGATACGCACTAACACACAGAGGGAATTTTGCACCTGAGTCAAGCTCCGATAGTATACCCCGCGAGCTTTTTACCCGCGTCCAAAGGAGCAGCAGCGAGCTTTGCAAATTGTTGCAACGCCCGCCGCCCCCCGTTATACCGAGGCCGCATACACGCGCGCGCGCACACGCGTATATATAAGTATGCGAGGCAGCTTGCGTGCAACTCTCTCGAGGGCTTGCTGCTGCTGCTGCTCGATTGAGCGCTTGAATTGTTTATCGTGTGCGCCGCGCTTGCTCGCGGCAACCTCAAATAGTTTTGTGTATGCCGCGTTCGCCAGCTATACGCTATACTGATTTATGCGAGTAGTTTTCTGTACGCGAATTAACCTCGGGGTATATACACGCCGCGTGATACTTTTTTTTGCCCCCCACTCCGCGACGCAGTTGATTTTCAACGTTATTCTACTCGACTGTATATATAACTGTTTGGTATTTACCCGCGTCGGTAGCCGGAATCTTCGGATTTTCAAACTGTACCTCTCGATCGGCTGCAGATCTAACGTTTTGCGCGTTCGATTGTTCTCCGGAAACGTGACCATGTCGTACGAAAATATATTCCACGGAAGAGAAACTCTTTTTTCCCTATTCCCTACTCCCAACTCAGATTCCCTACGGAGATTCCGATTTTTATTGCAAGTAATAACTCACAAAATTGTATACATTTTTGTTAAATCTAATAATGAAGTAAAACAGGTAGTATCAAAGTAGTATTTCTATATATCGTGTTACAAGTAACCAGAAGCTTGGCTGGGCGACTAGTTCACTCATCACATTTGAACTTTGGCGCTTTTTATACCCCATATATATGTATATCGCGGTACGAAGCACACTGCCGCCAAAACTATATATCATTTTCCGTAAAGACGAAGTTTCGGATTTCTTCGCCACTTTTCCTAGCGTCGATTTTTCGACCGTGACCGCGAAGAGCTTTTTCGATAAAACTTGAATTTGTAAGTATGCAATCAACTGATGCGAACCAATTTAACCCCGCAAAATGGTAAAAATATTTTGATTTCGCGTTAAAACGGAAGCTTTGCGTAGCTACGATGGCCGGATTCGAGAGAAGGGATAAAATGCAAAAAGTCATTGCAATTCTATCTAATTTAAAAAGATAACGGGCAACTTTTCAAAGTTTTGAACTGTCTTCTCCTACCCACCTGTACTAACCGGTACATTTAACCTGATTTTGTAACGCAAGTAGATATTTACTAACTGGATATAGTGGCTCGCTTGAATATACTAGAAATGCAAGAAAGATATAAAAAGAGACGGAAAAAAAATTCACTCATACTCCTTAATTTTTAGCTATAGTTAATAATTCACAAAACTTTTGTGAAATACTTTTAACTCAAACACTAAAAGTTATGTATCAACCAAAATATCTAATTAAGATCAGAAGAAGTTATACCAAGATCTTAATAAAACATAATTCTATTATTTTGTTCCTTCTGGATATCAAATTCATAGGTTCCTGACCAATATCAATGACTAAAGAGAATATTTAATCAATGATGATGATCAATAAAATACATAACGAATATCAATATCTAAAAGTTTATGACTCTATTCTCTGTTATGGATTATCATTAATTTCACTGATTCTATCAGCAATACAGAGATAATTTCCTAGTTGATTTCAAGTAGATAATTCTATTCTATTCAATTCTGTAAACTAACGAAAAAAAATGTTTTGAGGTACAGAATCGATGTATTCGATGTGCTCTGCAAGGGGCTCACCCGGGCGAATTTTCGTCATGACATAATTTTTCATACCGTTAAAACTAGGTTAACATGTTTCTGGGGCTAACTAGATAAAACGGCCATCTTCTATCTTATTCCATGTATAATTTCCTTTAAAAAGATTATTTTATCAGTACAGTCCGAGCAAAATGTTGACGCCTATTTCAACATATGAAAAATTAACGCCGGGATAAAATGTGAAATACATCGAATGCTTCAATTTTATGCCCACGCGCATTCTTAAACCTTTTGTTTTGCCCCACGCTTGCCATGAAACTCCCCCCCCCCCCCAAAATACCCGTTTTACCTGCCGATGCCAGGAAAACATTTTCATTTGCATAAAAAAAAAGGCTCGAATTGGTCGCACGGAAAAATATCAAGTCAAAAGTAGTTTCGTGTACTAGAAAAAAAAATCCAAAACCCTGGAGATGGCCGTATCGAGCGCAGGAACGCGTGAGTATATGGAGCTGTTCGCAAGTCGCGAATCGCATACAGCCACAAATAGCGAATGATCACGAACGGATGAAAATCGAAAGCGAAACTCCCGGTATAATCACGAGCTTTCAACGGGATGATTATCCACGGCGAATTAGATTACGGATCGAATTGAATCCGATCGAATTTCCGGCGGCTGCCTCGGTCTTCGCGCGCAAGTATCATTCGAGTTTGAGGATTGCGCGCCGTTACGTATGATGGTGACCAAGTTATAGCGTCTAGCCGGGAGTGCATCTCCAAGTAGCTCGCGTTTGCCTCGTATATATATACCCTCGAGCTGAGAACGCCGATACTGTAAATTAGTAAAACGGCTTAGTTAGTACGCTCGCGCTCGCGCAGAGTATGAACCGGAAAAAAGTCGATGATACTCGAACCGTCTCACCTCGCGCGCATCGGTAGAGAAAATTAACAACTCAACGAGTCGGTGCGTACGGATAGCCCGTTTCGAAAATATCTTTGGAAAAAGCGTGCGAGTGCGTGTGTGTCCGCGACTGCGCGTATGGGAAACGGCCGCGAAATTACGGGGCAAAAACTCGTGTATATATACACACACGCAGGCTATACGGTTGCGGCGGGGCTCGCGCGCGGGTCTCTGAAAAAGTGAGCTCAGCGGCGGGGCCGGGAAAAAAAAAAGAGTTTCGCGGAGAGCGGAGCAGAAGGTGTGCGCGTGTGTGTATACATACACCCGCACGCACACTTACGCGAACGCGAGTCGGCCGTTTATATATTGCGCGCGCGAGCGATCTCGGGCCCGTGATCAGCGATGGTGGTAGAGATATATATATATATGTATATGCAGCGGCTCGAGAGCTTGTATTATATAAGGCTGCCTCGCGTTCGGGGAAAACAGCTCCGTTGTTGTGTGCGAGCGCGAGAGAGAAAGAGAGAATGAGAGACGCCGACGCGGCGCGCAAGTAATTATCGCGGCGGCGATCCACGTGAACCGCTTATTTCGGCTCCTCTCCTCTCCCCTCTCTCTCTCTCTCTCTCTCTCGCTCTCGCGGCAACCGCCTGGCCTCTCTCTTTCGCGCCGCGGACGAGGCAGCAAAGGAATGCGCGCTCGCGAGGCCCGCGAGCGCCTCTCCCTCTCGCCCGCCCGCCCGCCCCGCAGACACACCGCTCCTGCGCCGCGGCGTATTTTCGAGACTATGAGAAACGCCGCGGTTTTTTGGCCAGGCTCGAGCCTCGCGATGATTTCCAACCCACCCACCAGCCGTTTCGCCCGTGGATCGTTTGTCTGTTCGACTAAACGGGCATGTGCGCAGTCTCGAACACACACCTGCTACTGTCGCAGGTGGAAAATTCAACCGGATGAGAGATGCTCATCTAGATATGTGAATCGTTTGCAAGATAAAAAAGATTGTTATTATCGAGAAAAATTTCATCGAACCACGGCTTTCTTCTGCGCAAACATTCCGATTACACACCCAAATATCAAATGCGTATTATTCTCTCGCGATTCTCGGGATCGGTTCGTACGTATCGCGGATATAACCACCATCGCGCAACTCAACGCAACTTCCCAATTCCACGTGTATATCGCACTTGATACAATTATCCAAACGAACCAAAATCACTTAAAAACCAATCAGGTGATCACCGCCGCGGACTGCATTCGCCAATTCTTTTTCCACCGTAAAACGTCTCGTACACAAGGGGTATATTTATCTCGCGTTGCTCCCGTGCCGAGTTTCCTCCTTCAATTTAAGGAGAATATTCACCGCCAAGGGAATCGGACTCGTCGCGCGCGCGCCAATTCGAACGCTCGGCCCCGCACTCGTGTAATCGCGATGCGAAAATTCATTCCCGATCATTAAAGTCGAGAGAAAGTATGCGTATATACATGTATTGTGTATACCCGATGAGGAGAGGGGAAGGCGCGGCAAGGGCCTGGTAAACAGGGCGTGGGTCTCTCTCTCTCTCTCATCGCGAATTCAGCGTAGCTCGTGCGCGCGCGGCGAGGCCTCGTTAATATATACGCCACGAGCTGCTCCCCTCGCCTTCCGCCGCCGCCACCGCGCTCTCAGCGGTATAATTTCCGCGGGGCTTCGAATTCGCGGCTTTTCCCCCGCGGCGGCGGCCGGAATGACCGTATCGCAGGGTAGGGGGCGCTATATCTCGCGGCGCGCAGCCGAGGAAGCGGAGGGAAAAGAGAGAGAGAAAAAAAGAAGAAGAAGAAGCGGGGCCGTCGAGGCGAAAGAAGGCGGGGGGGGGGTCGGGTCGGTCGGTCGGGCTCTGGGTATAAAGCCAGAGGCGGGTGCGCGAGCTTGGGGTCGGGAAAAAGCGAGGGTCTCGAATAAGAAAACGTGCTCCCTTTGTTATTAGTTCCGGGCGAAATTCACTTGGCCGGGCTCGTCGGGGCTCGAGCTCGCGCGCGCGAATTTCGCGAGAGAGGAGACACACACACACACACACACAAAACGAGAGGAGAGCTCTATATATATAGGTGTTTTTTGCTCGCGAGCTCGCCTCGCGCGCCAGCTCTTGATACTGTCCGTTACTCTGCGCGCCACCGCCGCCGCCGTCGCGGCCGTTATTCCCCTCGACTGCTTTCTCGTCCGTCCCTCTCACTCTCGATTTCCGCCAAGCGCCCGCGCTCCTCTCTTTCCCTCGCCAGCGGCGGCGAGGCGCGTGTGGGTGAGCGCGCGGCTCTATACGAAGACCCGCGCTCGCTTCCTGCGACGCAGCGATAATTGGGATTAAAAAAAAAGAAGAAGAAGAGAGGGGGAAAAAAAGGAGCAGAGGCGAGTTGCGCGCGCGCGGCCAAACGACGCGTATGCGGTGTATACCTATATATAATGCACCGGCATACGTGGGTTGCCTGCGTGCTGTAGTATGTACGTATATATTCGCACACGCGCGACGGCGACTAGGGTCGATCGGGGACTAAAACTCGCCGGCTCCGCGGATCGAGCTCGCGAGCACGCCAAACGCCGCTCGCGCGGGTCCGCACTTTCTCGCGAATTTACACTTTTACACGTAAATTACGCCGCGTCTCGTTCCCATCGTATGCTATATATAAACTCGCGCTCTCGCAACTTTAATAATCCTCCGACGAGTCGCGTTTTTCTTTCTTTTCCGTAGCTCGCGAGGGAACTTTGTTTAAAAATTAAAAAACATAGCTATCGACGCTTCGAAAGTACAATGGGTATACAGGTGTGCGGAAAGAGGCATTGCTCGTTCAACAAATCCAAAACGATCGATCGTGGAACCTCGTCGTTGGACGTTTTGTCGGTCCGAAATCGCGAGACTCGCGGGCTCGAGGCCTACTTAAAAAGCGCGCTCGCAGGTCACGTCCGAGCGCAAAAGTATCTCGAACAACAGCTCGGCCGAGCGGGCGCGGGCATCGACAAAAGGCAAAAACAAAGCTGGCTCTCGGTGTGTGAGTGTGTGTGTGTGTCTGTATATACACGGACCGCGCGAGACAAAGAGCCTCGAGCTCCAGCTCCATGTGTGTGCGTGTAGCCGGCGCAAAAAGAAAGCCGGCACATCCGAGGCTCGGCTCGGCCCGGAAAATAGAAGCGAACATCCGTTACATCCCGAATTCGCTGGCTCTCGCTCGCTCGCTCGCGACAAAAGCTTATATATATACACACATGACACAGCGCGCGGGCGTCGCGCGGCGAATCGCTCGGCCTCGTTACGCGTCGCTCGCTAAACAACGGCGCAATTATTATTTTCGCGCGCACCGCCGCTGTTCCGTTATAGCTCGAGCGCGCGCCACTGTTAGGGAGCGGCTCGATGTAGTATCTGCCACACACACACAGAGGAGCGCGCGGATCTTTTTCGTTGAGCCTGCCCCCCCCCCCACACGCCCACCATGTGCCGTTTTTCCGCGGCGCGGCTCCGCTTAATATCCGGCGCATTAACTCGGTTATCCGATACACACACACACACACACACACACACACACACGCCGTATACGTGAGTATCGAGCGGGGAAAAATGTAACGGCGGATCGAGTGGAATGTTATCGCACACTTTGCTAAATATTAATCGCGCGTGTGTGTATGTGTGTGTGCGCGCGGCGCAGCATGATTAAACCGAGTGGAAAAGTTTGGCGCGACGAAGCTGCAGGGCCGCGCCGGAGGAAGGGTGTACCAAACACCCGAGCGATTCTCCTCCTCTTTGTTTTTGTCAGTGCCCCGTACCCACACAGACACACACGCACGAGTGTACAGAGGAAGGGACGCGCCACAGCCGGCAGCCGGCTGTCTCTCTTAATTCGAACTTTTAACTCTCGCGCGCGCGCGTCGGCCGAGCCGAACAATATCACCTATATAGCGCGCCGACCCCTCCGCGTCGTGTATTTAGCGCGCGGGCTCGCGCACAGATATATATACAGGCGCGCAACCGGTCGCGGCCGTCTCTCCCACCAAATATTAGCATTAATCGCGCGCGAGAGAGCGAGTCCGCTCGGCAGATGCGCGCTCATCAGCGATTCACAAAACTCGTCGGCCATTATCGGCTGATTTGCATCCGGCAAACAGACAAACTATCCCCCGTGTTCGCGCGTCTATACATATATACATGTATATACACACACACAGACAGGCTCGCACGCACGCACGTATACACGGGCGAGCGAGAGGCGAAAAACAACGGCGGCGGCGGCGGCGGGGCCGCGCCTCAGGCGTAATCAATTCGGCTTTCTCGCGGCCCTGAGCGACTCGCCAAAAGTCGCTGCACGAGAAGCGAGGCATGCGAGAGCGAGCGAACGAGCCGCCGAGACGTGGCGTCATCCGCCGCGCGAGAACCGACCCAGCGATAACTATAGTGTGTGTGTGTGTGTGTGTGTGTGTGTGTGTGTTGGTGGGAGCACGCGCGAGGCAAACTATAGACCGTAACGAATCCGCGAGCGGCCGATCGTTGCGTTTTTAACCCGCTCGCGACGTCGCGCCAACACTTTTTTTTTACGTCTTTTTTTTTGTTTTGCTTCTCAATCGCAATCGCCGCCGCCGCCGCCGCAGTATTTCCACTGCGGCCAGCCGCTGCGATGCCTCGCGGGAAATAACACGAATCAAAGCTGAGGTTCTTTGTGTTTTTTTTACGCGGCGGCGCGGCGCGACGCGGATGCGATGCGCGTGTTATTTCGGAAACAATAGGCCGAGAAATTTTCGTGTCCGCGGAAACGCTAATCACGTCGGGACGTGCTGATTGATCGATATATGAACGCAATGCGTCACATACGGAATGACACGTCCGATCGCTTAATCCTCGTCTCTCGGCTCGGACAATCCATCGACTTGAGACAGAATCGTATACGAAATAAAGAATAGCGAGGTTCCCATAGTAATTTCAATCGTGTTTTTGCGATTCTCCTTAAATCGTCAATAAGGCAAAAGTTAATTCGGTTTCTTTCTCGATAGACGCGGATACTCGATTCTTCCGCAGATTGAACCGATTATTGGTGTTATTCGTGCAATATTGCTCACTCTTACGACGACCATGTTACCTTTTTAGTATGACCGCTTCCTTAATTGTAGTATACCGATGAATTATCGCAAAAAATGTGTGAAAATCAACACACGTCAAACAGCAGATCAACTACAATATTATCACTAGATCCGTAATGAGTTTATCCATCTCATATAATTTTCCCAAGTCTCGAATCGTTCAAGTTATCCGTTGAACGAGTGATTTTCTTTATTTTCTACGAATGCTTCGCGTAAAATACTCTCTGGAGGTTTGGCGGACGCCGATCTCTCCTCTCGGATCCTTCGCCCCTGCATCCGTATAAGCAAAAAACACTCCCACCGCACCGGGATAAAAACGAAATTCAGCCCGGGCTCTTAATCTCTTCGAACCCACCGCTACGCGATCCGGCTCCATCCAATGATTCCCGATTTCCCGAGGATCGAAATTACCCAAACATTTATAGGACTTTTGCTCGCGGGCGCGAGCCAAAACGTCGATTGACCAGTCAAAGGTACCCGAGCGAAAAGCCACATTCGAGTTTTTCATAAGGCTCAAAATCCGGATAATTAACGCCGTGGTGGAGGAGCGGGGATTCAGCGGGTTAACGAGCCAACTAAAAACGCATATATCCGCGATAGCGCGCGGCAGCTCTCAATAAAACGCACCGGGCTCGCCGGCTCAAGATCGCGCGGTAATAAGGGGCTGTGCTGCTGCTGCTGCTGCAGCAGTGGGGCGGGGGCGATATTATATAGAGGGAGCCGCGCGCTAATTCGGCGGGAGCTCGGCTGCTGCTGCTGCAGCCTCGCGCGTTCGCCCCCGGAATCGAGGCAGCCCAGGATTAAATCCCCGGAGCGGCTATAGCTCTCGCTCGCGTCCATCCATTATGCAGCCCCGGCTGCGCCGCGCCGCTGCCTCGCGCTCTACTCTCTCCCTGTGTGTGTGGGTGTGTAGGTGTGCGCGCGCGGGCGGATGGCTGGCGGAGCCAGAGCCCGAGCCTGGGCGGTCTTATCAAAATTCGATGAAAAATTTACGCGCCGCCTCTCTGCCTCTCCCGAGCTGGCCGAGCGATCATTTTTTAAACGACGAATCCGCCCGATTATATGCGCACGCGTACGTATATACGCGGGAAAAATTCGACCCACCCCGGGCGTCCTGTATATATGATCGATAAACGTGCTGCTCCGGATTCCTCGCGATGGAAAATCTCAATGTGAGCTCCGGCCAAACTTTTTTCAGCGGATTGTTCGCTGTAACCGTTGAACAAAGATCCAAACCTGTAGTCGTAGTGAATATTTGCTGTATATATACAGTCAATATCGATGGTGAATGTTGAAACGCGAGTACAGTTACCGATTTCCATTGCAAGTCGCGGTGCCTATTATTTGCCCATAGCTATAAGGTGAGCGAAAATTCAGCTCGCGCATAGTGACTACTCGCTCTAGGCGACTGTAGGGAATTTAGCGAGTGTAGCCTAATGTGAGAATGTTCCCCGGATGTAAGGTGGTCAGAACGATCGTCGTTGCATTCCGTTTAACTTTTGCTCCGTATATACATACATAATCAAACCGACTCGCGGAATATGGCACGAGCTGGAGGATGTTTTCTCACCCTGCCGCCGCCGCCGCGTGATTCAATCCAGAGTATAAGAGAAAACGCATTTGCAAAATTATCCCGCGTGCTGCGGCTACATATACACATAAACTCGAAGAGCGAAACACGTCGCATAGTAGCGTGTGTGTGTGTTGGTACGTCGGGGAGCGCGCGTCGACATTTCAGCGGCGCGGCGCGGCCCAGGTCAACTCTCGGCTCGGCTCGCACTTTTTACCTCGCTATATATATACTCACGCACACACGGGCCGGCTCGCACACGGACACACCTCTTTGGACGAACGCTGCGGGAGCTCCTCGCCCGTGTGTTGGCGATAGGCAAAAATTCCCGACGAGGAGTCGCGCGCGCGCGACCGACCGACCGAGCGCTTTTACGTAACGTCGCGCTCGCTCGTTGGCTTTTTTGCCTTTTTGCCCTGGCTCGCGCGCGCGCGAGCGGCTTCTTTCCTCGTCTCCCGGCGAATTTGCGCAAGAGCTCGCGCGCGCTGATAAAAGCCCGCGAGCTGCTGCTCGCGCCAGATAAAAGATCGAAAGGAGCGCGGCGGCGGCTGTGGCCCTGAGTCCACGTGTGTGTGTGTGCGCGTGTGCGAGAGCCGAGAGGGAAGAGCGAGACTCGTTAATTAGCGCCGATGTTTTTGAAATTATTAATGACCGCGAGCGTCCGAGATAATGGCCGATTCGTTTTTTTTGCCCATCCTCGCCCCCCCTCTCGGATCGTTCGCTCGGCTGAGCAACAGCGCGCGTGCGAGCTTGTTTATGCGAACGCGCGCGGCGTCGACTCGTCGTTTTCTCTCGATGCGCGCGTGTGTAAGCTTATATATACACGCGCGCATGTATAAAACAATGCGTCGTTCGAGCGAACAGCCGCACTCGTTATGACACTCTGTTCGACCGATACGTTCCGCCGTCGTTGTATTTACGCGGTTTTTTTCTTTCCCCCAACATTTGAATAATGCGAATCGTCGGGGTTTAGGTAATTGCAGGTACGAACGTTACGATGCGGATTCGGGGAAAAGAAATTGGGCTGATTTCGGGTGGGGAAGAGCGTTCGAACCGATACAAATGATCTTGCCACGAGGACTTCCGATTCGAGTTCAGCGTATTTGTCAACTTCATATACAAATTTCACTGATTCGTCCTCTCCATACACGATGCTCGATACTTTGTCAGCTAAAACAAGGGGTTTTGATCAATACACGGTGAAACATTACGAGCAGAGACCTAACTGAACGGTATCGCGATGAATCGAGTGCTTCGACGCTTCGAAGATCGAGCGTGTTTTTTGTACTCGTTCTCAAATGCTCATTTCGTATTCAATTTTCAACGCTCGTATAATCCGGTCGTTATTTATTCCTCCACCCAAACAATGAATATTGATAAATCGACTTGGAACTATCGATACCATCGACTCGAAAATCACGCGCGGGCTTTCCGTGATCTAACGATCGCACGGGGGCGCGCACTACATACGGATCGATTCGAAACGAGTAGCCGCGAAGTCGCGAGTACTCAAACGGAGGAGGTTGGTATACGATCGTAGACGCAGAGAGTGTAGAGCTCGGGGGGGCTGGTTCTCGATACTGCCGTCGTCGCGCGCATATATTATCGGCCACCACGCACAACATCATTATTCGTCGGGCAATAAATACTCGCGTCGCGTCGCACATAACGTTGCGGGGACTCGCGGAAAGTCGGATTTCTAAACGGCATTACCAATTCAAAAGCCACCCAATAACTCTCACGGCGACGGCCGCGAGCGGCGCGCGGCTCTTTCGAAAAACCCGCGGATGAAGAGGGGAAAGGAAAAATGAAGGAATAAGAAGAAAAAAAGGCTACCTGGCCAAGAGAGCGAGAAACGGCTTGCACGGCTTATTTAAAAAGCGCGCATTAAATTATTCAGCGGCCGCGGCGGCAGCAGCAGCAGCCGCGGCAAACTGATAAAATTCGCTAATGTATGCGCCGCCTCAGCGAAACCGGACTCTCCCGGCTGGCGAAAACGAAGGGTAAAAGAGAGAAAAAAAAAGGAAAAAAGACAACACGCAGGCCGCGGCTGCGAGGGAGAGGAAAAGAAGGAGGAGGAAAAAAAAGGGTATATATAGAGGCCGCGCGCGAAGCCCCCCGAACTCTCTCTCTCTCGCGAAAATCGATCGGCGTCGCGGGCGCTCGCTCGGTTATATCGCCCCCCTCGCGCGCTCGCTCGGCCGCGCGCGCGTTAAAAAAAGCACGCGGCGGCGGCGGCGCGAGAGACAAAAGTAGCCCATTCGCGATACGTATTGTCGTCTCTCTCTCGCTCGCGCGCGAGCGCTGTTACATATACCGCGCGCGGCTCGACCGCCCCCCGTCATCAGCGAGCGGACGCGCGCGCGCGCGCACGTGTACGACCGCCGCCGCGTTATTTCTCCTCTCGCCGTCGCTCGTCGCCGCGTTTGTCGTTTTTTTCTCTCTCTCTCTCTTCTTCCTTTTCTTTTTCTTTCTTTTTATTCCACCTCTCGCTCGCTGTGCGGCTGGCTCGCGCATCCGTTTCGTTCGGCTCGTGTATACGCGCGCGTGTGTGTGCGCGAACGCTTGTGTGTGCGTACGCGCGAGGAAAGGCGAAGCCCCGAGGATCGAGATTCTCGCCGCGCGGCGACGCCGCGCCGCCTTGTTGCGTCGTCGTCGTCGTCGTCGTCGCGCCAGCCGCGGCGGTACAGTCCGAGAGGAAAATTCGGCCGCGCGCGAGTCCGACACCGAGCTAATGAGCGGCTCTTCGAGCGGTTGCGATATACGACCCCCCCCCCCCCTACCCCTACCCGGTTACCCCGCCCCTCGTTCCTCCTGCATCCACAGCACACGATTTTTATCCCTTATATACGACATTTGTAGGGATTACGCAACTGATGTGTCTATGCTATGTGCGAAATCGAAAGTATAGGTGTACGTATTGGACTCGCGCGCGAGAAACGCTCGGCTATATTGCCGATGGCCGAGCTGAAATGTAGCTTTCATTCATGAAATTCATCCATTCATCGCGAGTTAGTTCTGTTTACTTTTTCGCGCGTACTCCGCTCTCTACGCTGCCAATGAATCAGCTGATTCTACGGAGGAATGTTTACTCGTGTTTTTTTCTCTTTCTCTTCTTCATCTTTTGCCCCGCCAAGCCGTTTCGCGCGCGCGTTTAGAGTCAATAACGTTAATTGACGGTAATGTCGTCTGGTTTTATGTTGAGTACGTTGAGGAATGGTCTCCTCGTCGAATGGCTCGATGACTTTATATGAACGAGATCGCTGATCATTTCGAGAGATCGTCGGGAAAGGCGCGTATATGCACGCGGAGTCGATTCAATTTTCCCGGTAATTTGGTATCAATGGCTTGCAAATCACTCGATTGAATTAATTAGTCGAGATTCACGAATCGCAGTCGTGACGGGATTGAAAAATCTCATACGATTCAATGTGTTTCCTGATTCGACAATGATGTATTCCATTGTCTCATGGCTCGAGTCATTTGAACAATGACAAATCCAACCGAATCAGCGTACGTCAACGCGCGTATTAATTCCGTTTGAAAAACGAGACGAGCGGCCGAGCGACGGCAATTAGAGCGGAGTATCGTTTGCCAAAGATTCAGCGTCAACAGCTCGTTTCCGAGACTGACAATGTCGAGCCAATTGTTTATACACACACACACACACACACACACACACATCCGAGATTGAATCTCGAGGAAGCCCCTGCCGACGACGACTAATAAGCGCCACCGAAGAGGAGGAGAGGAGAAAAAGGGAGACGGAGGGGGGAATTCGGTCCACGAGCCGTTTCGCCTTGGAATTCGAAAGCGCATCAATTTATCATCGGCCCAAGTGAGGGAAGCGACTGTTGGCCGCGCCATACAGACAAGTCGCTCGCTCGCCCCCTCGGGGAGGCGCTGCAGCTGACGCGCATACCTACACAGGTATATACGTATATACATACGCGAGCGTGCTCGAATAGAAAAGCGAGCGCGAAAAAAAGAGGCGCGGAAGCGATTTTCCGCTCGAGCGACGTAGTCGCGCGTCACGATATGGTGCACTCCGCGTTCCCCGGGCGGACGAGTTGCGTCACGCGGACGGCGGGGAGAGACACAGGCGTGGGAGAGAGAGAGGGAAGAAAAAGCAGCGGATATATCGCCTATCCGCTTATTAACTTATTCCAGGCACAATCGCGGCCGGTCCGATATTTTGTCGTCGCGGCACAGCTCGTCGAGTGCCAATACACACACGCGCGCTCGCACGCATATAGCGGCTGTCCCTCTCTCTGTCGCGAGCCGCGCGGCGAAATCGAGGCGCGTCTTTCGGACCCGCACACACACACACACACACACACACACACACTCACGCGCGGGCTGGCGTAAGCGTTTCTCCTCTTTGTTCGCGCGTGTGACGGGGGTCGCCGATCACCTATCGCCGCGCGCCGTCAGCCTCATTCGCGCCAGCGGCTCGATCGAACCGACCAATATTACCTGCTGCCTCGCGCCACTCGGCCCCGCGTTGTATATCGCCGAGCCGTTCCTTCGGCGAAAATCCTCGGCGCAATTCGCTCTCCTGCATTCCTCCCACTCGACTTCTCCCAGTTTGTATGTCATTTGTCTCTCGCGCGGGCGCGACAAACACCCACTGCAAAAACAATCCGTCGATTCGCGAATGAAATCGTAATTAATTTATCACGCTACAAGTTGAAGACCTAAGTAGTCGGCTTGAGTTTAGTCTTTCCCTAATTGGATTATTATTCATTTTGCCTTTAATATAACATTTAAAATGATTTATACATAAATTCATTACCTTGAGTAATTTTTACATAAATAGATTAAAAAACGTATAATGAAACTAAAAAAAAATTTGTTCATTTATATAAGTCTATTAGAAATTCCAGAGTAATGTTTCTAGTTGATTATTATAATGAATCTAGCTTGTCTGAGTGACCTATGAAACTTGATGACAAGATTTTTTAGAGATTATTAACATACAATGTCCTTTTACACCTTTAAGAATGTTTATAATGTGTAAGATGAATTCGGTTAGTTATGAATATATAAGTGAGCATAATAAGATGTATTTGAGAAAGTTATGTATATATACGTAGTATACGATGTACTTATACGAAATTTGTCGTCGAAGCTATGAACAAAGTATCAGCCCATGAAATAATTGTGTCAGTAATGTAAAACTCGTTTCTCGAGGATCAGTGTATTTGCACTGGCACAACGCCTCCTTCATACTAATCACCTCAAGCTCGGTGGCTCTCGAATAGGCGCTTGTTTCGAAGAACAAATTAACCAGAAAATAACTGCTGCTCTTGTTTCTTCATATTACCCAGCTCTAAATCTCGCCTGATTCACTGCGGTCTCGAAAATATGATGTACGCACATCTGTACTTCGTAAACGTATGAATTCGGCCAACATCACCCGAATCTGAATTGCACAACAACAATCGCTGCAGTATCAATTTATTTCTGCGAGGTATTTATCAATGATATAAGGCAACTGTATCGAATGTACCACCATTAAGGGTATTACGGTATAGTCGAATTTAACTACGGTAAAATTGGAATTTCAAAATTCTGTGAACGGCCATTGGGGGCTAACTTGATACTTTTCAGAAATCATCGTTATAGTTATCATTTGACCCTTTTAACCCATTCAAAATGTCAATCAACCAAACGTCACTCGAAGAGACTATATTTGAGTATACAATGGGGCACTTTTTCATAATTACTTGTTACAGCTTTTATACGCCTACAGGGACGATAAAATTATCATTGAAATAAACTCAAAATCATGTTTCTATCGATATTTATTAAAAACTTTTGACATCTTACCAAAAATACATATCTGAATTATGACAACATTTCTATAAGGAATTGACGTTTATTTCGTGAATATTGAATCATTTCACTCAGTTTTTCGATTCATAATCATATAGAGGGCCGCATTGGGTACACTTATGTGAAAGCGAGTATTTTGAGTGAGATAGTTTGGGAAAAACTGATGTGATCAATCGAAAGATGCGAGATGTTTTCACATGAGATAGAGTAGTTACATGTGGGAAAAAAGGTGATGATTACACTTGATTATTGTAACTGAGTTAACTCAGTGAACTAAGAGAAACGCGAAAGTTCGAACTGTTGTAGAAGAGTGGTTTTGAGGGCTAAATGAAAATATGAAATGTGAGGAAAAATGCCATATTCGATAGAGTGCCAAATTGGGTTCGGTCACCTTATACTTGTCCTACCACCGACTCACGAGTACCTCGGAACCGTCGCGTTGTTGGACGCGTTTTTTCTCTCCCGAACAATAACCAAAGTGACCGCAAACATTGACGCGGGAGGAAAGGAAAAAACCATCATACTCGACATTCTCAATGTTGAAATCGGCTGTCAGTAGTCCACGCGCGACGCTTGTCGAGAGATGGGAAGAGAGAAAAAACCCGTGGAAAAATCAAATTAAAGTATGAGTCCTTGGCCGGTCGGGGAGGAGCAAAAAAAGTGTAAAAAATTGGTCGCCCCGTTGATGCAAAAAAAAAAAGCGTATAAACTCGATTCGCCAAATACGCAAGGAAAGTACGAAACGAGGTTCGCGCTCCGAGTATATATCCCCGCTCGGTCCGTGATCGTTTTTTCGCGCGGCTCGTCCGCCCGGGACAACACGTGTACACTCGCGCGCGTATATAGCCTCGCCGCAGGATTTATATATTTTTCTCGAGTGCACAAGTGCGTGTGTGTGTTGCGTCTGTTCTCGCGGCCGTGTTCGACGCGTGTTCGCCACCGTGAGCGCCCAAATCGCGAGCGAAGGTCTCTTATACGCGTATATAACCGCGTGCGTGCGTATGTACGCGGGTGGGTCGGCTCGTAACGAGCTGTATGCTCTTATCGGCCGCTTTGGGGGAGAGACAGAGAGAGAGGCAGAGAGATATAGGGCTGTATGGATTTAATTGGACGTGCAGCGTCAACCAAGTGTACCGCTGTGTTAATTGAATCGTTGCGTAATTGATTTCGACAGATCTCGCGCGGTCGCGAGGTTTATTTATAGCCGACGCGACGCGAGCGAGCGAGCCAGCGCATAGCCTCGCGAATGCTTTGCATGTGCGCTTATATATATACACGCGCGCACGCACAGTTCGACTGCACCGGTGATTTTTGTGCTCCGCTTCAAATTGACCGTGTCGGGTTTGTGTGCGGTGGATTACGCGAACCGTTGGAGCCTCGAATAGTTATAATAATAATAATTTCGGTTGGATATGTAAATAGTTGCGCCGATGTGCTGTTGGCAAGCACATCACACAACCGCATTATCAAGTTTCAATGTTTGGCCAGGAATGACAAGTTGATCACTCGAATCATTACAACAAACGACTGGTCGAGCGCGGCACCGGGTATTCAATCGCTCGTTCATTTGATACGCTTTTATTGCCCGCGGCCAGTTCGTAAGCTTTGCACTTGAACTCCGGGCGTCAGCTCTATATAAGCATTTTTGTGTATACATATATATATATATACTTAGATTCGGGAAAAGATGGGGGCGAGTTTGGATTTCCTTACTCCGAGTATCGAATACGAATGAGCCACCGGCTCTCAATGTATTCCGTGTCACGAGTTAACGAGGACTGATTACACACTATCGACAAGGAATCAAGTGTAAAGTTGCGCAATAAAGTTTGCGCCGGTATATTTTGTAGTTAATTGCCACGAGAGCCGCTGCTATTTATACAGTAAGCGTATCTAACTCGTACGGAAGACGTGCCACGGAGATTAGCTATATACGCATAACATAACACACGCATTTACTCTTTACGCCGCTGGGACAAACCCAAACTCGTCTCTTTACAATTATTCCCGGCGCTTCGCGAGACGCCAAGGATCTTCGCGTGCGAAATTCGTCGGAAAAAGAAAAAAAAGAAAGAAACAAAAACAGCCACTCCCCGCCGTCACGTTTTACGGAATCCATTCTTTTTCGCGCAAACGCCCCCCGAAACAAGCGAAGGGAAATTCCGCGAGCCAAGGTACGGGAGGGAGGAGAAAGAGGCAGAGAAGCACACGAGGGAAAAATCGTAATACGCAGCGAGCCGGATGAAAAAAGAACGAATCAGCCTCGTGCAAGCGACTCGCCAGATGGAGCAAAAGAACAGAGAGAGAGAGAGAGAGAGGAGAAACAAAAAAAAAACGAGCATCGCTCGCGGACTTTATTTAGCGTCGGATATTTTTTTCTCTCTCTCTCGGCCTGGCGATAGCGTGAGCGGACGAGCGGGCGAGCCCGCGCGCTCGCGCTAATACACACACACACACACACACAGCGACACAGCGACGAGGGGAAGAGGGGGACGGTTGGTGGTGTGCGCGAGCGCACGTGTGTCCGCGAGAGCGCCAAAAAATTCGCTCCAAGTGGGGCGGCCAGCTCTCCCGGGGACGCGCGCGCGGCCGCTCGCTAAAGCATTCCTGCGACCAATTGGAGCTGCTCGCGGACGCCGCGTCGGTATACGTACATACACACGCGCACACACACATCGAAGCAGAGCGCGGCAACTGCGGATTACACTCGCGCGAGCGCGTATGTAGCTCTCCGCGCTCGGAAATTCGTCGCCGTAATACACGTCGCGAGTTGCGGGGGCGGGAAAGCGACGAGAGTTTTTTTTCTGCTCCTTTTCCTCTTCCCCCCCCCCCCCAACCCGCGTGATATCGAATTCGCCACGGGCGAGGCTTATCGGAGACATACTCCAATAAGGGAAGAGGGGGGAAAAAACGCAAAAATAGCAAAGCCGCGGATGAAGACGCGTGTCCGAATTGGAGTGTGTGGGTACGGTCTGCACGTGTGTTTACAAGCCGGGGCGATCTTGTCGCCGGTGATGCTCGTCAGAAGAGCTGTTAATTCCGCAAACGCGAGAACGGGGAGAAGGAGAAAGAGGAAGAGAGAGCGAGGAAATACGTTGCCGGTAAACGATTTCGTGTACGACACGTGTAAAGCGCTCGGGCAATGGCAGGCCCGAGAGAGCGAGATTATATATTTTGCTCATCCGCCGCGTGTGTATACGTATATACACACGTATACGTATGTATGTCGGGTGGATGCATGTTAATGCGATATATGCAAATTCATACAGGTATATTTGTATACGTATACACCCCCCACGAGCTCGCGAGCTTACGCAAATTCGTGGCTTTTGATGCGCTCGTCGAATGAATTGGAGGTTTTACCAAAGCGCGAACGACCAACCGGCCTTTCGCTGGCGATTATCATTATTATTGTACATATATACACAAAGATATATAGAGATATCGCGGAGCCGTCGGGTCTCGAAGCCGTTCGGACACGTCTCATTGTGTCTCGTACACTCGCCTCCGGTTCGAGAGAGTGTTTCGGTGGGAAGGGGAATAATCGCGAGATTGTCGGACAATCGAACTGCGCAGTGCGCGGTGGTCCGGACGCGACAGTCGAGAGATTGTGTTCGATTCATCGGCCGCGCGAATGGATCACTCGAGTCGAGTGCCCCCGCGGCTCGAGCATTACAGAATCATATGTTATTCATTTGGAGTGTGCAGCGCTTGGGGAAGCTAATCGGGGACGATTTCCGTCTCGGTCAACTCGCGAAGGTATTGTCGCCCGATGGATTTGGCGATGTACGACGGTCGGAAAGAGGCCAAAACAGGCTGACGGGGCCGCGAATCGCGATAGCCCGCATATCTTTTTATACACGCGTGCGGACGACAGAGCGAATCGCTGGGTAGACTTGTGCGCGTATCATTAGCGCGTAATGCATCTCGCGAACGACGCGCGTCCACGTATATATACACACTTGCATATACACGCGGGTATATACTCGCGGGCATAATAACGATCGGCGGGCGCGCGGTAAAATTGAAAATCGAGAGGCGGTGGCGTCGGGTCGCAGAGAGGGGGAGGCACTCCCGCTCGCGGGCGGCCGCGTGTGTGTGCAGCCGGGCTGAAACGCGGCCGCACACGCGCGCGCGGCTCGAGTGTGAAATAACGCGGGCTCGGAGCTCGATGCCAGAGCAGAGGACAAAGGCTCCGCTGCTGCCGCCGCCGCCGTCGGTGTGCGCGCGCGGGTATTAGAAGCTAGAGGGGAGCGGCGGTGGCGCGGCGGGTCCGCGGGGCCGCGGGGGAGGCGAAGGCCAGACAGAGACGGCTAACCGCGAGCAGCGCCGCCGCCGCACCGCTGCTGAGTCACGCATCGCGAGCTTCCTGCTCTCCGTCCCCCCGCGCGCGCGCACCACCGCGCCAATCCCTTTTGTCCGACCGACCGGCTCTCTCTCCGTCCGTCCGGCCTGCTATGCGCGATGCTCCCTCGCTCTCTCGCTTGCGCGCGCGGCTTGCATATCTCTCTCGATGCTCGGTGTGTGTATACCACGCACACACACACACTAGGCTGGCTCGCGATTCGTCAAAGAGCGGCGAGACGGGTCGAAAGCTCCGATCGGACGATCCAATTCGACGGACTGCAGTCTCCCTCTCGCCTCTCGCTATCCGTCTGTCCGTCGTATATACGCGCGCGCGCGAGCGTGTTCGTTTCGCGAGAGAGCAACTTGGCTCGGTGTATCGCGCGAGCCCGACTCGGCTGAATTAGACGTTTCGATTCGAGTGCAGCCCGTCGCGGCCCGACTGTCTTTCAAATGCTCGTCCGCGTGCATAATTCC
Source organism: Aphelinus atriplicis (assembly GCA_020882685.1). Classification (NCBI taxonomy): domain Eukaryota; kingdom Metazoa; phylum Arthropoda; class Insecta; order Hymenoptera; family Aphelinidae; genus Aphelinus; species Aphelinus atriplicis. The sequence continues at coordinate 65,474,865 of CM037074.1, read as the reverse complement.
TGAGCCACGCTGAACTCCCCTCCTCATCCCCTTTTCATCGCACGAGCTCGTGTATATACACACACGCGCGCGCGCGGTTATTTGGCGCGAGCGCGGCTTAATTGGCCGAGTTCGGAGGCTCTTTGTCCGCGGCCGGCAGTACGGCTTTCAATACTTTGTGCGCGGGGCATGCGGGATCGGAGGGAAAGCGGGCCGGATGCTCGCGAAGGGTGAGACACAGAGAGAGCCTCTCGCTCTTTTTTCCTCTATACTATACGGTCTCGCTGCTCGAACGGGGTTGCCGGACGACTCGGCTCGGCCATGCGAAAGCTCCGCCAGAGACGCGCGCGGGCTCGAGTTTCCCTTCTTTTTTTTTCTCCTATCCGCCTCTCGGACACCGAGTTTGCTCGACGAGCGCGCGAGAAATACAATGCGCCCGCGGCCCTCGAGCGTGTGTGTATATGGGGCGTTCTTCGTCAGCTCTCCGAAGCCGGCGCGCGGACGCTAAAACCTCACATTTTCGACGCTTGTTTTCGACTCTATATGACCCATATCTAAATAATGTTGGATATGCTATCAATGTAGTTTTTTCTCAGCTTTCCGATGGTGAATTTAGTTTTCCAAATTTTTTACATTTTCACAGAAAAAAAACATAAAACAGGCCATATCTCAAAAACCTATTTTTTTAAATTTTTTTAAGTAGTCTAGATCGAAAGCTGAGGTTTTTTTACGTTGATATGGACCTTCTGGAAACCTACTTTTTTTTTGTATTCGAGTAATTGAGTAGCAAACATGAGAAAATGCGTCGCGTCGGGCCGGGCCGCGCCGTGCCGCGCCGCGCCGCGCCGCGCCGCGCTGCCTCCACGCGCTCGATTAAATATCCATACTAAGTAATTTGTGTCTGTTGAATAAAGGACTATCTCTCAATGTGTCCGCCAGAGGGATACCATTTTTCTCATACCTGCTACTGAATTCGTCCGGTGAAAGCTATAAAGTCATCCGTTACAAACGCCAAATTCATATCTTTATAACTGAAAAAATTCTTATTTGATTCTGCTTAACAATATATCGAGATTCAATAAGAGATTGTTCAAAACTAACATTCTCTATCCATTAATCTGTCCCTATTGAACGTTTAACGTTTCAATATTGAAACAAGATGGTTGGAGTTCAATTTCTGAAATGTGCCAATCCCTTTCAGAAACCGAATCACACTGTAAAAAAAAATTTAGTCAAGTTTCCCCTATCATTTGCAGACACATATCCATCAATACCTGCAAATGCGAAAATTTGCTTGAAATGTAGGTTAGAATTATCCTCATCTTTGAAGAAAGAAAATAGTACAAATGATCCGTTCTCTCCAGTCAGTAAGAAATATAAACCGTGTCGAGAAAACTGCACTGATGAGTATCATAGAGCAGGTGTCCTGTCCTCGAGCAAATAAAAGAAAAATTTCGAGAGACCCAGAACAAACAGGAAAGAATTTTATTGCTCACTCTTACACCAAAATATTGGAGTCGTGATCAGCTTCAAAGAGAGTTTTCTTGCTCAGAATGGGAAGCAAGAAAAGCTCAAAAACTAATGGCTGAAAATGGTATTCTAACATCACCTATTGCAAAGAAAGGCAAAGTAATACCTGATGAAACAGTATCTTTAGTTAAAAGTTTCTATGAACGCGACGATAATAGTCGATTGATGCCTGGGATGAAAGATTTCTTATCGGTCAAAAATGATAATGATGAGCGAGTTCATGTACAGAAGCGATTGTTGCTATGTAACTTATTAGAACTCTATGCTCAGTTCAAGAAAGAGTATGAGAATGTTATAATAGGGTACAATAAATTCACACAGCTCAAACCTCCCCATTGTATTCTAGCAGGTAGTAGTGGAACGCATAACGTTTGTGTATGCGTTCATCATGAAAACGTAAAACTTATGTTGAGTGGTGTAGAATTGGAACACTTGACAAAAAACACACGCTTTCCACTAAAAAATTATCATGACTGCATTAATGCAATTGTATGTGCCAAACCATTGGACGCGTGTTTCTTAGGGGACTGTTTGGATTGTCCGAATACAGCTGTGCTTAAAGAGATCTTACTCCAAAGTTTTAATGATAATAATATTCACAATGTGAAATTTTGAAACGTGGATGCAAACTGATCGTTGCTCAATTGTCACACAATCTGTCGACACATATGAATATCTGAACTTGCTGGGTGACAAATTAATGAAATTGAAAACTCACGACTTTTTTGCCAGAAAACAGTCTGTATTCATTCATGATTTGAAAAAAAAATTGTTAGAAGGAGAATTCTTAGTTTGTTTTGATTTTGCTGAAAATTATGCTTTTGTTGTACAGAATTCAGCTCAATCTTTCCACTGGAATAATAATCAGGCAACAATTTTCACAGTAGTTATCTACTTTCAGAGAAACAATGAACTTAAACACAAAAGTTTGGCTATTATTTCGGATAATTTATCTCATGACACTATTGCAGTTTATGTATACCAAGAAATAATCATAAATTATCTGAAGAAAGAATACAAACCAAAGAAAATTTATTATAGTACCGATGGAGCGGGTCAACACTTCAAAAATCAAAAAAGTTTCTCTAATCTTATTAATCATAAGAAAGATTTTGGCATTCCCGCGGAATGGCATTTTTTTTGCGACCGCACATGGGAAGGGAGCATGCGATGGAATTGGAGCTAATGTGAAACGAGGTGCTAGACGAGCAAGTTTACAACGCTCTGCAAATAATCATATTTTAACCGCAGAAGGTTTATTTGAATGGGCAAGAAATTACTGTAAAGAAACCATGGTATTTTATAGTAAGAAAGAAGATTATGAGCAAGCTAAACTGAAATTGAAAGAAAGATTTGATAAGTGTTTTGCTATACAAGGTACTCTGCAATTTCATGCGTTCATACCAACTTCCAATGACAGACTGATGGTCAAAAAAATTTCATCTGCTGAGGAATATGAAATTTTTCCTAGATTAAAACGAACTGAAAAAGTAGTTCAGTTGAAACATAGTATGGCAAAGTCTTCAATATCAAAGCCAAAACGAAGGTCAAAGAATGTGAAATGAAATAATGTCCATATCTCAGTCCATAAACCAAATGAGTACATAATCTACGCTAGATAGTAGTTTATCCAACAGATAGAGACTTGTATGGATATTGAATATATTCCGATTTCGGCACTCTTGTAAGCAGAAGACTTGAGCTGGAGCGCGTGGAGGCAGCGCGGCGCGGCGCGGCACGGCGCGGCCCGGCCCGACGCGACGCATTTTCTCATGTTTGCTACTCAATTACTCGAATACAAAAAAAAAAGTAGGTTTCCAGAAGGTCCATATCAACGTAAAAAAACCTCAGCTTTCGATCAAGACTAGTTAAAAAAATTTAAAAAAATAGGTTTTTGAGATATGGCCTGTTTTATGTTTTTTTTTTGTGAAAATGTGAAAAATTTGGAAAACTAAATTCACCATCGGAAAGCTGAGAAAAAACTACATTGATAGCATATCCAACATTATTTAGATATGGGTCATATAGAGTCGAAAACAAGCGTCGAAAATGTGAGGTTTTAGCGTCCGCGCGCCGGCTTCGGAGAGCTGACGAAGAACGCCCCATATAAGTGTGTGAGCGCGGACGCAGATTAGAGATAAGTGCGCGCGCGACGATTTTATTCGAACTCGTTGCTCGGTCGGGTGCCGTGGTACGGCCGCCTCCCACTTTTTCACGCTTCCACGCTCAAATATCGGCTGGCTGCTTCGATCGCTGCCTCTAGCCGTCGTACACCCGTGTGTGTGTATACTCCGGACTATTCGTCGCCGAGCCGAGCGAGGGGGGCGTGGGGGGGGGGGAGAAAAAAGTCATTCGCGTCGATCGATCAACCGGTGGTGTGTTGCACGGCCCGGCTCGAATCGGGGCCGTCGAAAATCCGTTGCGCAACTATATATACACACACGCTGCTTTCGCCGAGCCCGCGAGCGATACCCGACGTTATAGGCCGGAAACATAAAAATCGCGGCGCGCTGTGCAGCAGCAGCACGTCGCCCCTGGCCGGCCGCTCGATTAGCCCGGCGGATGTATAATCCCCGCGAGATGACAGCGAGCTGCAGCTGCTGCTGCTGCGGCCGGCGCACATACACGTACTCGAGCTATCGGCCGCGTGACTCGGAGCGCACGAAAAAATCCCCCCGCCTTTATCGTCGGGCTGGCTCCCGCCGCGCGCGCGCGGCCGCCGAGAGAAAGCCGCGCTGCAGATCCGCGAGCGATTCGGTTTAATTGCGGCCGGGCCGCGCGCGCGCGCGCGACCGGCTATATACGCTCGCCCAAAAATATATATGCGCGCGGCCGCGCGAGAACCGCACGACTCCGCGCGGAGAGAAACGCGCACGATGCCGGGGGCAAGGCATCCGATATGCGTTTTACAATCAACCGCGTGTCTCCTGTGTATCAACGCACGAGAATTGCAACGGGACCCGCGTAAAAAAAATTTGATTCATATGAAGTTAAATATGAAGTTTTACTAAACTTGCCTTCATATGAACTTCATATGAACGTGGGATATGGGACTGAGATGAACTTGATGTTTGAATCAAGTCCATCTTCAGCAGAACTTCATCGTAAGTTCATGAAAACTTTAAAACAACTTCTATATTTTATTGAATATGAAGTTAATTTGAACTTGATATGTAGTTGATATCAACTATATCAATCTGATCTAACCGAACGTATAGGTTATCAAATACATTATTATATAAAAACTTCCTGCTCTTCTGGCAGGGAGTGTATGGCCACGCGCAAGGACACTGTAGCTATTGCAGCTCTTGACTCGCGGGTCGACAATAATTATTATAGGAGCTCAGAGCTCCTAAAACACTGGATGCTCGGACCCCGGTTAACACAAGAGCTGATCCCGCTTATGCGTTTGGACTGCGCAGCGCCCCCTCAAGAGTCTCGCGCTACTAACCACTTTTCAGTGTTGCTCGATGCGACTGAGCAACAGACCATCGAGATTTTTGAATAACTCGCGGTATGCCGACTGGTTTTGGGGGTAGGTCGAGACGGGCTGTTCAACGAGACTCGCTATAATGAATCAAATTATTATACACACGATTGTAGCCAAGTGAAGTCCGTATGGAAAAAATATGGATGGATAGGCTGAAATCACTTCGAAAGACGGGTGATTGCTCGAGAACGCTAGCTATCACGACACACGCACTTCGCACTAAGAAAAAAAAGTTCATAAAAACTTTAAAACAACTTCTATATTTTATCCAATATGAAGTTAATTTGAACTTGATATATAGTTGATATCAACTATATCAATCCGATCCAACCGAACGTTTAGATTATCAAATACATTGTTTTCAACCCTTTTGCGAAGCCACAAAATGCATCGTCACTATAATTCCTTCACGATATTCGATCATTTTATTAGCAGTCGATGTGATACTGCTTGATCAACATATTGAAGAAAATTGAGAGCTAAAAAATTATAACCTCGTAAAGTTTGAACAAAAATTAATCAGTCTCGGCCAACAGTCTTACTCATCTCTCCACTCCTCTTCGAACGCTAAATTTCAGTCAATGGGATTCGTCAGATGACTTCGGTCTCTATCGTTTATTGTAGTTTTTATGTAAATACCAAATTGACAAGATGGATATAATCGGGTAGTCGCGTTTTAGCTTTTTTTGTCGAATATCTCTCGCTGCCGCACGGCGCGCTCATCCGTAATTGCTTGACTCTATTAAATTCGAGAGGCCGAAATTTGTAATTTCTGAAATCGTTTTCCTGCCGATCTTGAAGCCCATATAGAGAAACGTACCACGGCATTATTCTTTGAATTGCGACGAATTTATTCCTTCTCAATAATAGGAACAGTATACGAGCATATATACGGTTTAATTGTCGTAAATATCCGTATTCCTTCGAGCAATATATTGCAGTCAAAGCTGTATTCTGCAGATAGCCCAGGGCCAGATTTTGTTTCAAAATACAAATGAAAATGCGGTGTAAAGTGTCCGTTGCACCCAATTCCAAGGAATATCGCTAGCATTAATAGACTTATTTAATGCGTCATTTATACTTACTATTGTGATTTGAGCTATACAGTTGAACGCCGGCGTTATATTTGAATGTTTAACGTCAGGGCTCTAAAAACTATTTGCTATGAGTGAGCATTTCAAAATAGGAATTTGGCCTCTGAGCAAAAGTGTGGTTGGATTTTTATCGACGCTGTCGCTGGCCATACCTAAACTATCATCCACCTTATTAGACGTATGCATTAGTGAGGTATGAAACTTGCGTAACTCCCATGCCCAAATCGGCTGCCTGCCGATCACCGGCCACGTCTTCATCCACGTCAGAATAAGTATCTCACGAGAGCTGCTTGATGCACTTCTGATCTAACGGAACGTATAGGTTATCGAATACGTTGTTTTTTTTTTTTAAATAGAAGCTCCGAATCGAATGTTTTTTATAACCTATATGTTTAGTGAGACAGCTGCGCGTGTTTCGAGACCCGAAAAGTTAAATTCTTAGAGACGTGGCTGGTGTTTGACCGGCAGTCAAACTAGAATTGAGAACTGCTCAAGTACGAGGCCTCGCTTTTACGTCTATTCAGGGTGATGGCAGCTTGAACACGGCCAATCCCAGTGTCGATGTGAACCCGGCTATCTCATAGCTCACTAGAGGAAGACAAGCATCTTCAACGTGATGAATGCAACATTCGCAAGGTCAGCTCTTAATTAAGGTATACTCTATGTTTCGCAGAATTAACACATGTTTAGGAAGTATTCTACATATTTGAGTATCAAACAAAACTGAAAATTTGTATACGTATACTCAGGGGGAGAGAGAATAACTCAATCCATGGATTCACAGAGATGCTTCGATTTTGGCTAGTGCACCAACATTGGCATAAACCTCGAGGACACCAATAAGACCACCGATATCAAGACTGAGGACAGCAAGTAGAGGCTCTTGCCTCAAGTCGTCAGGGTGATTCCTTGAAACTCTCTCTTAGTGCTTTGAAAATTTTACTATGTATACTGGACCACGAGGCTTAAAAGTCGTCACCCAATGGCTGGTATTAACAAAAGGATCAAACTGTACTCAACGTAACGTCAAGAAAATATAATACTTTTCGAGATGGGATACTTTTTGACTGTTTTGAAAAATCATAAGAAAATGTCAAAGTGAATGAAATATAAATAATATAATCAAATTAATATGTATAAAAAGACAACGTTCTATGGCATTTGTATTTCCCATTTTCATCACTATTTATGGTAATTGGCTTAGGCTGAGGAAATTTTTCCTGACGTTATTCAATTTTTGTCTAATAATTTCAGAAAAAAAATCATTCTGAGTTATATTTTCATCAAACTCATCTATCTAAACAATCAATTTGTAAAATGAAAGGAACTAATTTTATAACAACGACTTCAAATTTCTCTGAACTCTGAAGTCATAGTAATAGTGAAAACTACTATTTAATGTAGTACAAACTGTACAATTGATAAAAGTCGTAGGTATTGATGAAAAAGAGTAAAATTTTACTATTCGCTTTATTGATTGTCTACTATTTTTATCAGTTTTGCAATTTGTACGATTGAATATCTGTTTTTCACTACTCCAGAATTAGAGTGTACACTATGTTGAAATAGTCGACGAAAAACACCCCCTATATAAGTTAATATATAGTTGACATCAAGTTGACATCAAGTTGACATCAATAATATATAGTTGAAATCAACTATATATCAAGTTCAAATTAACTTCATATTAACTTTTTATTTGTCCATCGTAAAATTAGAAAAATAAAATATAGAAGTTGTTTTAAAGTTTTCATGAACTTACGATGAAGTTCTGCTGAAGATGGACTTGATTCAAACATCAAGTTCATCTCAGTCCCATATCCCACGTTCATATGAAGTTCATATGAAGGCAAGTTTAGTAAAACTTCATATGAACTTCATATGAATCAAATTTTTTTTACGCGGGGAACCCGCTTGATTCGGAGAGGCATCCGAAAAAAGCTTCTATAGAGCCTATGATTCGATTCTTCGCGAGAATCGCTTTGATAATCTGCCATTCGATATTCGAAAATCAAATGGAGGATTATCCAAGTGATGAACACGATATTCGAAACCGAAAAACCACCGAGTATGCGCGGGTACGGAGCGTTGAATTTTCGAAGCGATCGATAAGCTCGGCGTTTAGGCTCTTTATCGTGAAACCGAGCGGCCGGTCTGGCCGCGGATCCTGCACGTGTCGCGCCATCGTCTCGGAGCTTCGTGTACAATACACGCACACGGGGTAGGGGAAGAAAGCGGAGGAATGCTCGATAACGCGCGGCGGCGCGTCGATATACCCAAGGATGTATAGGTATACACATGTACATGTAGGCCGGGGCATTACGTAAACAGCAGCGCGCCGGGAGGAAAAAAGAGCTCGCGAGCCGCGCGTGAGAGCAGCTGGTCGGCGGGGCGCGCGTTTATTATCCGCGGGAGAATCGCCGGGCGCGAGCGAGCGAGCGAGCGAGCGAATATTCGGCTGCGCGGGTCCACGAATGAAAGGAGATATAGCCGGGCGGGCTCTGCTCTCTCGAGGCCATCGCGTGCGCGCGGCTTTTTTCCCCGTCTCGCTGCGCGATTAGTCACTGCCGCCTGTGGGATGCGCGCGGCTACGTGTGTGTGTGCGTGTATACGTGAGCCACGGCCCTACGGCTCTCTCGTGCAATCTCGCGTGCTTTTGGGACGCGCGCCGGCACCGCCGCCGCCGCGTCGACTCGCCGCGGCCATTATATATTACCAGCGCGCTCGCGCGAGCGGTAGTTTTGGCCTGCGCGGCCTCGTGTGTATGTATGTGTGAGCGTGAGCGTGTGTGTGTTATAGCTGGAACCCGCCGCGCGGCGCGGCCTACTCTCTGCAGCAGCAGCGAAGCCACGGTGTATTCTCGCACACGAGGGAGCGCGACACATTCAAAATTAAGCCGCGACGAATACAATACGCGGAATTACGTGCGTGCGGGCCGCGTTTGATTCCGCGATCTCGCGAAACATCACGTTTTGCCCTCGTTTTCACCCGCTGGTATTTCGGATTCGGCTCTTTTTTCTCCCTCCCCCTCGGTAACATCCGGGGGAGATGGTTTTCCGATCGCGCCACACCGCGACTTGGAGCTTTCATCAATGCGCGCGCGACGTACGTGTGGATGACTCGTCCACGGTCGGTCGGGATCGATTCGTTTGACCTGGAATCGTCGCGGATAATATCTGGATATCGCCCGCTTGGGAATATTTCGACGACCGACGACACATCGAGTGCGTGTGTCTCGCGCGCGCGCGACAATGTCAATGAACCGCGAGACTGCCATGCGCGAAAATCCGACGCGCGACGACGCACCGCCAATTACAACGGCACAATCGACCGACGCGCGCACGACTCGAGCGTCGAGAGGAAGTCGAATGAGAAAACGTGCTGTACAGGGTATACATATTATATTTTACGTATACGCGTGCGTTCGGTGCGGAGAAAAAATATAAGCCACCGCAAACTAATCGGGCCGCGCGTGTGCGCATTTTTCGAACGGATTAATCACGATAACTCGCGCTCATGTATACGTGGAACCGGCGTCGTTTGCCGCGCGCGGAATGAAACGTTATAAAGAAGCTGGCACAACGCGTACGTGTGTGTGCGTGTATATACAGTATATATAGGAGGGAGCTGATCGATATTCAACGTTATAAAAGCGAGCCACAGGCCGCGGCTCGCGCGCGTTGAGCCGAGCGAGCGAGACGTGTCGCAAAGCCGCGGCGCACACACACACACACACACACACACGCAGGCATGCACACACGAGCACACACATATATACGGGGCTCGAGCGAGCCGGAGGAGCCATAAGGCAGGCGGGCGCGCAGCTGAGGGGAAGGGGGCCCTCGAAAACTCGCGCGCGCAGCTCCGCGGCTCGGCCGCCGCCGCCGCCGCGCAATATCTCGCGGCCGTGTGTATGCGTGCGCGCGAGCGAGCTCGAGCGTCGGTTGGGGGACGGATAACATCGCGGCGGTTGTGTGCGCTCGCTGCAGCGGACGCTCGCTCGCCTCGCTCGCGCAAAATAAGGGGGACTCGCGCGGGCTCTCGCACCCAGCGTAATCTCCTCATTTGCGCGCTCGCGCTCGTGTTATATATACATACGTATACACGTATTGCCGAGTCGCGTGTGCGTGCACACGTACACGTGTACGTCGCCGAGCGGCGCGACCGATAAATTTTATCGCCTCGCAGCAGCGCGCGGCAGCAGCGATTTTCGGACGTCGCTGCCGCCGGGGCTTTGGTCTGTCGTCGTTGCGCGCGAGGGGGGCCGTAATCGATCGGTGGGCGGCCGAGTCGCGGGGGATTTTCGGGGGGGAAGCCGCCCGGAGTAGGGGGGGGGGCAGTGTCGGCGACGACGAAGCCGTTCGGATAGCGGAGAAGCGGGAAGCGGCGGGGGTTTTATCATATTTTTTCATCGCAGTCGCTAGTCGGGGGGGCCGCGTGTATATATATATCTCCACGGTAGAAATGAATTAATTGGCACCTGTTGAGCGAATTCTCGCTGTCTCTGTCCCTCGCGGGCTGCAGTAGTGCCCGGCGCTCGAAGTGATAACGGCCCCGACCGGATGGTTTTGCCTCGAGCGCTATTAATTACACTTTAATTGAAATTCAAATGTACGTATCTGTATATACACGGAGACGAGCTTATTTTTCCAGCTCGGATTTTTTACCCTCGCGGAGATCAAAATAGACGTGTCCTGCCGAGCTCTCGATGTTATCCGAGGATCGTCGCTCCCGTCGTATAGCGCTGAAAACTCGCGGCGTTAATGTTGCGGTTCGAGGCGGATATTCGATTGGGTTTCCCCGCGTACGGCAGCTTCGAAGCGGGCCGCGCACCTGCCGCGGACGAGACGGTAGGTAGGCGCGAGGGAGGTGCGGGGCGGATCGGAGGTGAAACGGCGGTCTGTGCGAAAAATACCGCGCCTGCCTCGTCGGAGAAACGCGCGCAAGAGAGCCGCGAGCGCCCGAGTATATAAGTAGTGTGTCGGTGTTGGTGAGTGTGTGTCGGTGTATACGGGCGGGTATAAAAAACGGCTGGGCTGCCGCGTGGCGCGAGAGAGGCGCAGATTATAGAGAGATGCGAGAGAGCGGCGGCGGCGGCCATCCGCTTGATTGTGCAGCGTGATTACGGGAGCGGCGGATGGCCGCGCATGCGCTTGTTCTCGCCGTCTGCGGGGCCCAAGCGCGATCGGCTCTCCTATATAGCCACGGACAAAAACAGCCCGCCTCGCTGCTGCTGCTGCTGCTTCTGCTGCAGTGTGTGTGTGTGTGTTTAACCGCGACACTCGAAAAACGTCCGGCTGCAGTATGCGCGCATGTATATTTCCCGCACCAGCTGCAGAGCTCGAGCTGCGCGCGAGGACGGGCTTATCGGCTGTATATACATATACCTGCGCGGCCCCACGCTCCAGCTCGCTCGCGTATTTATGCGCGGCCACGTCGTTTTCTCGTCTCGCTGCTGCCGCTGCTGCCGCTGCTTCTGCCCCTTCGTTATTTATCACTTGCGCTCTCGTTCCTCCCGACAGATTCTTATCTCTCGCTGACGCTCTTCTCTCGCTCTCTGGCTCGAGCTCTGGCTCGGCCGCGCGCCGCTGTTGCGAGGCGGACGTTGGGTAACTCGAGGAGGGGCCGCCGCCGCCGCCGCCGCCGTTCGCGCCCGGCTTTTCGAGTTGACGAACCCATTTTCGACCTTAAGCGGTTTGGCTCCTTTCGTTTTTGAGAGCTCCGCCTGCGCCGCGCGCACCTCCAGCCCCGGGGCCGCGCCGCGTTTTTATCCCGGCGAATTTCGACCGACCGTCCGCGAGCTGCGCGCGCCCGTGTATGTACGAGCTTCGACAGCCGCGGCGTACCGGTTCTTTTAACCCTCCTTTGAGGCGCTCGGAAATTTAACGAGCACCGGGGAAATTTCGGATGGCTCGATCGCGACACGAAAAACCGATTCTAACGAAATCCCTACCGTATACCGATAGCAGAACGCGGATAGTCGCGGATAGACTGCGAGAGACAGTGAAATCGCGAATTCCCGTTATATTTTTAGATGCATATGCGCGACAATGGTACTTGGATTATTATATAGGCTTCCCGTATGCCAATCGGACACCTTCGTTAGATCGATTTTTCTTCGCTCCTTCGTCTTTTGCAAAACTTTTTCATCCACGCGAATGTAGATTTTCTGACAAACAACATTCTAATCAAAAAATAATGTATTCATTATTAACCATGATTGGAAGCCTTCGAGGGCAGCAGTTAACTAATAATTAAAACAGTGAAAAAGACTTTGGAGATGTGTAGAATTGGGGTTTCTATCACAGGAGAAACGCTGACTTGTGACAGCATCTTACTTTCATACCAGTTGGCACTAACTGAGAAACAATCGAACATTCAATTACCTGATGCATGAGGTGAAACTCTCCTGTAGTATTTTCATCAATTCATACGGGTCATTTGTATATAGCTAATTGTACTCCGATTAATCTTTTATTTTCAACCTAAAAACGCGACTCGATGAGTATCGTTAAATGCATATAGAATCAACCGTAAATATCACGATTCGATTTTATCTCGCCGAAACGACTGTCTCCACCTATTTCCATGGTATAAAATCTGATTTGTTTTTTGAATTGATCGGGTTGAGAGCGCGAAGTCTAACGTGAATCGAAATGGAGTGCCAGTCCGAGTTGTAAAAAAACGGGAAAATTCGAAAAAAAAAACTGAACAGTGTTGTTTTTCGCAATAAACATGAAATACAGTGTCGCTTTCCACGAGGAAACCGAATATACATACTCTTCGATACGGGCTCGTGGAAATATGGTGTAAAAAAAACAGTTTCAGCTGGGGCTGCTACACTTGCGAAAGTAACTCAAAAGCTGGATCGTAAAAGAAGCAAAAGACGAAGCTGGGCGTATAAAAATATACGAGAGGCGCGATTCGGTTCAGCGCTGTGTGCATCTCTCGCGTCGTCGTCGTCGTCTTCGTCGAGTGCGTGCAGTTAGTCGCAGGTATTTACACTGATTTGCATAGAGAGGCGGGTACCTCGGCGAGCCAGCTCTCTCGGGCTGGCGTTGTCGTTATGATAATTATCCGGCGTTAATTGATCGGCTGCCATTTTCTCCCCGGCTCCGCACCAGGGGCCCCGTTGTTATCGCTTTCGCGATCTCGCGCGGCTCGCTCCTCTCTGCGCGCCCGACCCGACTCGTTTCGAAATTTCGAAAGTACCCGCGCGACGACGCAGAAAAACTCGCGACCGCGCGCGTGTGTGTGTGAGTACGCGCAACGGGGAATTCAAGGGCCGCGCGCCGGCCACGTTATTGGCGGCGATTCGCGGTGCAGGAAGCGCCGAAATATTCGCGTCTCCGGTAAATTCACTCGGATAGACCAAAAAAAAGTGGATGATAATGCGAAGGTAGTCGCGGGTAATACAGCCAGACAGCTGCGAGAAAGGTCGAACATCTTTTTTTTTTCTTTCATTCCGAGCCGCGGTTATTCTGCTATGCCTATTGAGAAAGAATGAAAGTTGGGAAAAAACGTTTCGATTGTGTCTTATATTGAGGCCGGATACTTTTAGGAAAATTTTCACGGGTCGACTCTCGTCTACCTCTAAATCAATCGGGAAAATGTACCTCAAAATAAAATAAAAGTATTCGACAAGATTTTCGGTCGAGTTTTCTTTGAGAAGATGATTTTTTTATCAATGCATTAGGACTGGGCTAACATTTTTTTAGAGCTATGCATTTTCACTTATTCGCCATTGTCGCGAGCATCGAGATTCGGAATCTAGAATCGATTGGCTTACGCGCGGAGTCCTCGTCCAGGAGCCCCGCATCGTTACGGCACTTGGCGGCGAAGCCACCTCGGATGGCTCGATTACGCCGAGGATTTTTTTTTCCCGCTTCCCTCGCCGATCGTCGTGACAGCTCATAATAATCGCACTATACAAATTGAACGTGGCCATTATACACGCGCGGGTTACGCAAGTCGTCCCTTCATCGTAACTCCGATTTCCACGCAGTCGCCGTTTCTAATATCTCTCTCTGACGCCCCTTCATTTAAATTATTCAAATTAAAACTGTATTCTCACCTACTTGCACTATCTTGAGAAAATTTTCTTTGTATTGTATAACTTAGAAACTACTATATCTTAATTTGTACAACATAATGTACAGATAATAAATCATTTCTGAATCTGAATCTGTCTCTCTCTCAACTTCTCTCTATCTTACTCCAACTTGTTTAAACGGAGTATTTGCTTACTACCTACACAGCCATATTCATTACTTAAAAATATAATTTTAGTTACACTATATTACTTAAGAAGCTGCTCATAAAATTGTACAACACAATTAACAGAAAATAAAACAAATCTGAATCTGAATCTGAACCTCTCTCTCCGCGTTTTCCATGTACACCCAAGCACGTTGCATCGGCCGCGAATCGACGCAGCTCCGAAACGAAGCGTCTCGTGGATTTCGCGTAAAATCCCAACTGCTCCTCGGCAACTCTCGCGACTACTATATGTCTCTCGTAACATCGAGGATATTATACTCGGGTGTATTTGGCGCGAGCTGGCCAATCTCGACGAGAGCGGGGCTGCAGTCTTTTTCGCGGTCGCGCAGCCGCGTAAATCATCGGTGCGCGGTTAATTATCGCTCGGCTGCAGCTCGCGCGTATACATATACCTGCAGTACAGTATAGGTGCGTTATGCTAATGAAAAACCGCGCGAGCGCAGTCTCGTGCTACGGTGCGCGCGCGAGCGTGTGTGTATATACACGCGCGCGCGCACACACACACACACACACACCGACCCAATTATGCGGCCGGTGTGCTCGCGCGAGCGAAAAAGCCCTTTGTTAAAATGTGTCAAAGGCACGCTCGACGAATAATTCACGGTTTGATGGGGATCCGCGCGCACCGGCTCACGGATTACAAATAACCATGTGGATATATATACGTACGCGGACCCAAATTGCTCGCTGGCGTTTTTTTTTCGCCGTATTTATATCGATATGTATTGTTCGGGTTGTCCGGCTCTTGAGTGTGCCTGTTATCTCGTCGCGTCCTCTTCAGACATCGCCGTCGCGGTGAAATGTAAGTAGCGAGGGCACGGCATTATCAAACTTGTTCAATTATTGCCAAGCGTATAGTCCGCTTCACGCGACAACGTGTACCACTTGTCGAAATGATATATACGAGTCATTTTTATACAGTCACATCTATACGTCTTATGCTTTCCACGCGTAGATATATAGAGATCAGTTTATATTCAGTGTTACAGTATATGATCTTAATTATCGTTACATTATTATCTGCGTTGTATCGATGGTTATTCCACGAAAATACTCCGAGCGACAAAAACAATAAAAGAGAAAACCTTTTCTGGCAAAATGCGTTTTGACAGATCGATAGAGGAGACGAAGAGCTATGAATTGCATTGAATGGGATTTTGTTATTGTCGTGTGGGGGGCGCGTGAAAAGTGATAAAAAAATAACCAGCTTCCCGACGTTTTTCAAATGTGTTCTCCATAAATGTCTATAAAAAAAAACTATGGAAACGTAATCTCACGAAGATTCTTTTTCAGCGTATCGACAGAGATGCGAGAGTTCATCACGTTCTTTTGCATAAAAAAACAAATAACTCTGATAGAATGATTTTTCAACAAAACAAATGGAAAATGCGATTCTTTATTAATTTTACAATGAGACAAGTAGAAGACACGAGTAAGCGAGTGATTCTGGTTACATATTACACAGTAAATTACAGTGAATTGCATAGCCAACGTAATCCATGGAAGAAAGTAATATTGTTTCGTAGCAGTTGGATCATATATACGGTACATATACGAACTGACGCGCGAAATCTCGATAAAGTAATAATTAATATGGGACAGTTGAGTGAATTAGGTGTATAGCATACTCCGATAATAGATCAAAATAGCAAAATTGTATTTTTCGTCTAGCAATAATAGAGTCTGCGATCAACTACGGATATATCCATACATCTATAAATGCAAACTTTCAACTGAGCGTTGAATTAATTTAATCAAGAGTCGAGGCAGACCCTCTAGTGTGCAACTCATTAGCAGCAAAATAAACGTGCAAGTAACGGTTAGTTCGCATGGTGAAAAATAATCTTCTCCCGGTGCAGACACATACACAACTCGCTGTGAAAACGCTGTATACACGGGCACGGCAACGATACGGCTGCATTTTGGGGTTGACGGCTTTGTCGCGGGCAGGGCAGGGCAGGGGGGGAACGAGGCCCGGGATATATCGCGGGCGACACCCCCTATGTATACGGCGCGCGCGCGCGCGTGTATATATGCACACACGAGCCGTTGCGCGCCGCGGAGCAGCTGAGCCGCGGCTAATAGAGGCGCGCGCGAGCGAGCGACGGCTGCAACGGGTCCGACAAAGACGGGGCCGCCGCCGCGGCGAGCCGATGGGCGGGAGAGAAAGAGAGAGGAAGAGGTGCGGGCCCGGGAGGGGAGGAAGAGCGCGAGCCAGTCCGCGGACCCTCGCATCCTGTCTATGACAGGATGGCCGCGCTCGCCCGCTCGTCTCACGGGGGCCTGTTACTCGCAAGCGCACGCACGCAAACACGCCTGCACGCACACTCGCTCGCGCGAGAGAGTTGGCTTTTTACGCTTACCCAATCGCCCGGCCCGTGTGACATGGTTGTATGTATAGGTACAGCTGCGAGCTAGATCGCGAATATCGCTGCTTAGCTGGGAAAGACGCGGGCCAACGCCAAATGACATCCGGATATACGCACTTGGCAGACGCGTTATTATGTGTATGTACACCGATGGAAGGCCCTCGCGCGCGGAAGCTGCGTATGCGCGCAAATGGGAGAATCGGGTATTTTAATCAATTGAAAATACCGAATACCAAGTATTTGGACCAATCGGATTTCAATACGTGGGAAATTACGTAATTTTGATAGACAATTAACGTTTGGAAAATTTGTATTAACTGCCCGTTATTTCCAATATGGATACTTCGAAAATTCTACCACGCGGAAAGGAAAACATTGTTTAGGAATAATTTGAACACGGTAGAACTTTGTACTTCCTACCTTAATGTCTTGTAATGAGAGTACTTATATACTTTTAAAGATAATCAACGGCTCAGATAGACTAGCTCGACAAAATCAAGTTGTAATAAACCGTATGCTGTTGTCGATCGAAGAACCAAGCTCCCGTCGACAGCGTATCAGCTTTTCGAGGCTGAATCTTCTAGCAACTGTGCAGATAAGTTAAGCTGTATCGCACGTGTCGATATCTCGGCGGAAATTTAAAGCTAATCCGAACGGACGTTAATTCAACTTGTGATTTCACGCATTCGAAGAAGCAATTCAAACAGTTTTCGGCGAGATCGGAGAGACGCGAGCCGTTTGAGCTTTGGAAAATCGAGCTCTGGTCAATGTATGAATCGAGTGAAATGTAGAAAAGAGTTGGCAATGACGTATAAGATCGACAGATTCGTACATTACCAGCAGCGGCGGCAGTAGACTCGGGTCGCGGACAATCACAAAGCAGCCTATAGCAGCATGGCTTATTCATAAAGATATATATCCTATGTAATAGGTGAAAGAGGTGGAGGGCATACGAAAAGTGCTGCAGAGAGTGAGAGAGAAGCTGGGCGCAGCGCCGCGGATATCCGATCGCACGGCTGTATGTATATATAGTGGCTGCTCGCGCATCCGATTATATTAGCGCGGCTGCAATTTGCCCGTGTATGTGCGCTCGAGCTCGGCTGGCAAACACACACACAGAGCCACACACGTACGGACACGCGGGTCGGAGAAGGGGAGCCGGGGAGAGGCGAGGGAACTGGCCGGTGCTGGCGCGGCTTACTAATTAAATGCGCCCCGCCGCTTTCCGGTGGAGCGAGCGAGCGCGCGCGCGCGAGTCTCTCGCTGGTTTTTACGCGGAATTCGCGGAACCCCGTCCTCCCGGGGGCTAGATGAAAAAGGAAGGGGCGGGCCTCGGCTCTGTAGCTGTCTCGCTCGCTCTCGCGCGCAGCGGCTCCCCCTGTGAGCCACCCGAGCTCGACCCGGACCGAAATACAGCCGCGGCTGCAGAAAAGAAAAGCGACGCTTTCCAATCGCGAGGGCCGCGCGCGCGACGATCGAAAAAGGTGAGACGGAGAGAACGAGCGAGAGAGAGAGAGAGAGAGAGAGACGTGCCGAAGGGGATACTGGCGCGCGGACAATAAGGTCGAGCCGACAGCCAGCCAGCCAGCCGGTGCTCGCGCGCGCGAGAAAGAGAGGAGAGAAGGAGAGGAGGAAAAAAAAGGCCCGGCAAACGAGGGGAGAGAGGAGCCGCGAGAGCCGAGGGGACGACGATTTGGCAACGGCGGCGTTTACCGCGCGCCGCCGCCGGCACCGACGATCTACGGGCTGGAGCGAGACGGAGCGAGCGAGCCAGAGCGAGAGAGACTATATCCCTCGCGATGACCCGAGTCAATAAGGTGCCGCGCGCGCACGGCACACACAGCGCTATTTCTCGTCCGCCGCTCGCTCGCTCGCGCTATTCTCCCCGCGCTCGTGTGCGTAAGCCTTGTCTCTGTGTGTGTGCGCGCGTGTATATAGCCAACTCGACCCGCGCGACTGCCGCTGAATTTTTCGCGAGGCTCTCCGAGTCGCACACACACACACAGAGCTTTGATCGGATCGTTATTCCGTCGCGCGATTTCTCGTGGACCGAAGCCCGACGAGCAGCCAGACACGTCGTCGTCGTCGTCGTCGCGAGCCGGCGAGCCAGCGAATGTTGCGTGTGGGTATATATACACCTAGGCGCACTTTTTTACCCTTTCGCCTTGCTCGAGCCTCTCTTTAGATTGACTCGCGACATTGAAGCGCGGCTGAATATACCTACGCGTGCTCGCGGGGAAAAAAGTTAAATCGGCTCATAATGACGGAACGTTCGTATATGCAGATTCGACGCGTTTTAAAATCTTCAGGGGACCGGTGGATTTTCTTTTTTGTTTTCCCCAAATACATGGTGAAATGCGCGACGTGGCCGTGGGATCGATTGTCACGGTCGATACGGTGTCGTTTGAAAATGAATAAACTGGTACTTTTGATAGAAAAGTTGGTTCGAAATAACGTGTGATCGTAATACTTTTTCTTCGTAGACGCAGGTTTCGATGGGTGAAACGATGAAAAGCTCCAATCCAGAGTCTGCTAATAAGCCGATACAACGTTTGACGAATGAGCTTATTCGTGGTCTAGACGCGTGTATAAAAGCTTCTCGAACAAACAGGGCAATTTCTGTTTTTCGGGTTGTTACTCAACACACACGGAATAAGTACTCCCTCTACTCACAATCCGCCGATGCAAACTCACATAGCTGATCCCGAGAGAGATTTTCCCATCGAACTATTTTTTTTTTTGCAGACAATCACGCCGCAGAGTACGCGTCGCTCATGGAACATTTCAAACGAGTCGATATATACACGCGGTACAAAACCCGGCCCGCGGTAAATATCCTTTGTACCATCGAAGCCGCGCGCGCACACTCTGGAAAATAATTCGGAAAACACGATTGATTGCCGGAGCACGCGCGATGACGCTGTACGTGTTGTTTTTTTATTCTCTCCCTTTTTCATCCCCTCCCCCTGCGTCGCCAATAAACCCTCCCGTCGGTGCGGAAAAAATGCCGGAAATTTCGCGAGCGATTCGCGACGGCGGCGGCGGCTCGATTTCTATATTCCCCGCGCCCGGCGCTTGATGAATTTTGCGGATCGACGTAATGCGCGCAACCAGAGCTCGCCTGTGGTTTTATATTGGTCCCGCCCGCCCCACCCGGGCCGCACTGCACGGAATTTCGATAGCGCGCGAGCGAGCTCGCGTAGATCGATACACGAACGGACGGGGTAGGGGGGGCTCCGATATTTATCACTGCGTGTTGGGCCGCTTTTCCCTCGTTTTTTTTTTCCACCCCTTTATAACCGCGGACAGAATTTAATTAAAGGAACTTTCGCGGCACGTATCCGAGAATAAACTCGGAAAAGCCGGGGAATTCGCCGGCCAGATTTGTTGCGAAGGAAAAAATCTGCAGTATGAGTGTGTGTGTGTACCGATGAAAAATTCGCTGTATGAATTTACAAGTGAAAAATCTTTCGAATATTCTGGACGTGTAACGTGTACAGTTTCATTTCGATTCACGATAACCTATACGGCAAAGCGATAAACGCTCGTCCGATACCACGTGAATCTCAAATTAATAAACTCTTGCAGTTGTTTGTCTATACCCTTAAAGATTAAAATAATAGATATTGCATAACCGATGAAAATATTTTGTATTCAACTGAGAATCAGTACAATTTCACTGATTTATCAGTTGAGTATTCACTATTTTTATATCAGCTACGCAATCTTCACTCCCAAATAATGGTTTTTTTTTTACTATTTTAGTCCCGAAGTATAAACACGGTCAATGCGTGAACTTTTCGAACGTAAAACCCGCGTCCCCGCGATTATTGCATCGCATCCATTAGCTGGAAAGAAGCTTTGGGAGTCAAACGGGCGAAAACATAATCGTCGCACTTTTTCCATTCAACATTTGTTTTCCAATGACGAGCCCGTCTCCCTCGACCGAGCCCCATCCGGTTTCTTCGGGTTACGAAACACGGGTGCGCGATTTCCGTTGAGATCCGCTGTTTGTCGCGAGGCCCCGGAATATAACCCGACGCGACGATCGCGGGGCGATCTCGATAGCGAATGATCGTACATCAGCCGGTGCTATCGGGCCGAGATCCGATTTGGAAAAAAGCTCACGTGTCCCCAGAGCGCCGAATTAACATGGCAGGGCAATAATCAGCGGAGTCGCTCGTTTTCGTAAGAGCCGTTGGCTGTGTCTATAGAGGCGGTCGCGAGCACACGAGGGACGGGTCGCGCGCGGGCGCGGGATTAATAACGCATCGAGCCTCACGCAATTTCCGGAGCGTTCGCTCGCTCGCTCGGCTCGCCGAGGAATTAAAAGACTTGGTCACGAAGCGCACGCGCGCGTGTGTGTGTATCTATATATATATATACACCGCGCACACATTCCTCGGCTGGCTCGAGCCTCGCGCGGCGCGTCTTTTCCTCGCGCTATATATCCCCCCCCCCTAATTTATTCGGCGCAGGCACTCTGCGCTAGCGGCTCCAAGGATAAATATACCGGTGGGTTTGAATTTTGATCAATTCAGAGCCGATGGGGCTGATTAGGGAGGGGCCGCCTCCACGTATGCCGATCCGTATACCGTGCGCGTCACTTGAAACTGGATATATATCCCTACCGTGTTAATTTTTTTCGCATAGATTTTAGATGGAGGGTTTATGGGAGGGGTCTTACCTCTCGGCACCCCAGAGAGCCGAGTACGACCCTCACTGCACCGAGCCCAAGACCTTTTTTTATTGCTTTAGCGTATCAAAGTCAAAAAATATTGCGATAAAATATTGCGACCTCAATTTTTTGAATTGATTGATCAGTGATTCTTTGTCCTGATCAAAGCGAATTTTGAACGATGAAAATCGGACAATATTTGCGCTTTTGACCGATTTGAACCACCAGCTTTCCACTTCTCGCACTAGTGCAAGTTTACTACATGTAATCGACTAATATTACAATGATTCACCTTACCCTATCTGAAGCTCCCTAATAAAGTTAATACTCAAAATGAAACTGAAAGTAATCGATTTTGATAGGGCAAAATCGAAAATTGAAAATTAAAAAATAGCCTGTTTTTACATATTTTTTCTTGATAAATTCGACAATAGTCGCGGTTAAGCATCGAAAGTCAATGTAAAGATCCTGACATTCACAAGTAGTGAGATTACCAACAAAATTATTCTGTAGATTGTTCTAATTCAAAAGTAATCGACTTTGATCGAGCAAAATCGAATAATTGAGATTCAAAAATTGCCCGTGTTTAACAAATTTTTTCTTTAAACATATTGTAATGAGACAAGATTTAAACATATTGTAATAACTCATGGATACCAACATCTATTTAAGAATATTGGAGAATTTATCAAGAAAAAATATGTAAAAAACAGGCTATTTTTTAATTTTCAATTTTCGATTTTGTCTTGTCAAGTCGATTTCTTTCAGTTTGATTTTGAGTATTAACTGTATTAGGGAGCTTGAGATAGGGTTAGGTAAATCATTGTAATATTAGTCGATTACATGTAGTAAACCCGCACTAGTGCGAGAAGTGGAAAGCTGATGGTTCAAATCGGTCAAAAGCGCAAATATTGTCCGATTTTCACCGTTCAAAATTCGCTTTGATCAGGACAAAGAATCACTGATGAATCAATTAAAAAAATTGAGGTTGCAGTATTTTAGCACTTTTTGACTTTGATGCGCTAAAGCAATAAAAAAAGGTCTTGGGCTCGGTGCAGTAAGGGTCGTACTCGGCTCACTGGGGTGCCGAGAGGTAAGACCCCACCCATAAACCCTCCATCTAAAATCTATGCGAAAAAAATTAACACGGTAGGGATATATGTCCAGTTTCAAGTGACGCGCACGGTATAGCAGTTTCTTCGCCGTGTGCTGATCGATATAGTACGTATATATATACACCACAAACGAAGCGCTGGCTTCGTTTGAAGATTTGAATGCATGCAAATGCCCATATGCGGGTCGCTGCTGCTGTCGAGGTTCAGGTATACTTTTGAAGAACGCAGTCCGAACGCTGTAGCGTTACTTCAGTACCCGTTCTTAGTGACAACTTTTCATTCACTTCAAATCTTTCTCGGATCTCGTTCGGAATATAGTATGTTTTATTATCTTCAAAAAATGTCTTGTGTTCCAAACAAATTTATTTATGAGTTACTCTTCAATATTTATGGATTATTTTAATTAATTTTTACTCTATTGCAAATAGTGAATGACATGATTAACCAACACTTGACAGGATTTTAAAAATTGAACATGATCCATGCTAACAGAGCATTCAATTTTTATTAAAAAGGTTATAATTATTTGATCCTCAGTATTTATGGATTATGCTGTTCACGACAGTTGTCCGCGGTTTGTATGACCTGATCCATCATTCAAGACTTTACAGACCATATAATATATGCTTAATGCAATAGATTTCCCGAGCAGCCTCGAGAATAATATCATCGCGGATTGTTTTGCAAATTGATATCTTTGTTTGTGCTCGCGTATAACCCCAGCGAATCTTTCAATTCGCATATATATATATATATATATATATATATATATACACGGCGTATGTGTACATATACACGAGATTGGATCTAGTCGCGGGTCCGATGGGTTTCATTAGCCGATCCCGCGAGAACTCGTCGTAAATCGGCGGTTTACGGCCGAGCCGTCGATCTATCTCGTCGGCCATCTCCTCCTCTAGCTCTCTCTCCCTCGTCGCGCGCGGCCCGTGGAAATCCGAATGGATCGAGAGCCAACTGCCGCGTCGGGTGCTTATATAGCTACGCGCCAACATTCGATCCTGCCGCGCGACTCGCTCAAGACACCGGCCGAGCTATCGCGGCGGCCCTCTCCCCCGTCTGCCAGCGCGATTATTTTTAGATTGTGAAAGTTCACCTTTGTATACGCGCTCATGCAAAATCCATCGCGCGCGCACGCGTATATAAACTTGTCTCGCGTCATCGTCGCCGCGGCGAGCACGTGTCAATTATTACTCCCATGAGACGCCACTTCGAGGGAAAGCGCGCATCTCAATTTCGCGGACACACGTGCGTGTCTCGGTTTCTCGGGCGAGTATGTTGCAGTTTCTCGGACACAAAAATAAAGCACATTTCATTCGTTCGGGAAATTTGGATACTTGATTTCTTCGCGAGGTCTGTATATGTCAATAACCCCTGCAAAGAAAAGCACATTTTGAATCTTCAAACGGAGAAAACTCCATCTCGCATTCTCCCGACTAACAAAATCAAATTTCGATACAAGAAGAAAAATCAGCGTTGACAAGCGACAACAAGTGAGGTTTCTTCTTCTGAACAGGCCCGCAAAACTAGCCAAAATTTTTTCGACTATATATCGCGAGAAAAAACACATCTCGATTTCGCAGGCAGAAAGAGAACGCGCTATCAATTTCCTCCCGAGACGTGTTTTTCTCCGTCCGAAAAACCGAGACGCGTCTCTTCTTCGCAGTGTTAATTTGAGGCTTATTGAGGCCCACACATACCGAGCAATACCGAGCAATTCGTGATTCCCCTGGAAACAACGGGAGCAAACTCGGGCAGATTCAAAACGAGGAGTATAATCAATTGTCGCTTCGGGAATCATTCGGCCAGGGAAAAACTCGAGAGAGGCCCCGTTCGACGCGACGCGACGGTGTCAATGAAAAATCGCAAGGCGTGTTTTAAAATCGATGGATTCATCGGGGCCGCGATATACCGAATTAGCCGAGATGCATAAAAGACCGATCACCGCTCTCGAGTCGGATAAAAAGTTCATCGACACGAGAGAGAGACACAGAGAGTGAGGGAGGGAAAGAAGGGGGTGGGGCGAGCCAGCGCATCCTTTAGCAATTAATAAATCAAGCGCCGCTCCTCCCCGCCCTCGACGGTGTGTAAGTGTCTATGTGTGTGTGTGTGTGTGTGTGTGTATAAACGTCGCCGCGCGCACCGGCGCATAAAAGAGATTGAGCATCGGGCCGCACGCGATGCACACTGGCGCGGGCGCCTGTGTATATACGTATATATGACGGAGGGAGGGATCGCGCAATTGAAAAACGGGGAAACTCGTGCTGCTGCTGCGGCGGCGGCGGCTGCGACGGCTGGGTGGGGAAATAGGAGGAGGAGGAGGAGGTGGAGGAGGCGGAGGAGGAGGCGGAGTAGGAGGATGAAAGCGAGAGCGCTTTATGCGCGCGGCATTCATACGTTCCGCTGAACGTAACTACTGGCTGGAAGTATCCGAGTAAAGTAGGTCAGTGTCGTGGAACTTGAAAACTTTGCTTCCGTAATCCGAGTGAGCCGGCGCGCGGGGAACTATACAACGACTCTCCTACCCCCCTCCCGACTCTCCTCTCTGTCTCTCTTATCTCCACTTATCTTCATCTCTCTCTGTCTCTCCTCCTCTCCTTCTCTCCTCTCTCTGTGTGTACGCGTTCGCATCTCTCTCTCTCTCTCTCTCTCTCTCTCTCTCTCTCTCTCTGCACCGTACAACGTTATCCCACTCGTTTTATCACTTAATCTATCTGTATTTCTATGCCCTTTCGCTTTCTACGTATGCGCGCATGTATCTACCTCTCTTTCCCTTTCATCCCGTATACGCCACGGCTGTTTGACTATACATCAGCCTGCGAATGTTCCTCCCTCCCTCCCTCGCTCGCTCTCTTCCTCTCTGCAGCACGACTGGTATCCCGCCGTATTGACTGGGCGTTTGTTTACCTTTATCACTCGGCGCGCATGTATATACACGCCTCGGCTCGTCGCCCTGTGTACTTTTTGATCTTCCCCCCTTCCTCTACCAATTGATTGTGTAATTAATCACACTTCATTGGCTCAATCGCGGCTCGATTAGTGCCCGACTGTTTCAATGCCGTACAGCCGCGCAGTTGGTATCTTTAATCTTTCGACCGTTATATATGCAAAGTTCGATTCGCTTGTTTTTTCGCGATCGACAGCGAGTCGACTCGGTCGATGCACTTTTTCTTTTGTCGAGAGTATACTATTAGATTTCGCATTGATAAAACTAAAACCGCCGAATGAATCGTTCTCGTGAAATTCATCGTGGAAAGTTACGGCAGCCTCGAGTCTCCTCTTTAAGGATGAACGTACCAAGATTGTCAGGATTGTACGAGCAAACGATGGAATAAATATCCCTTTAAGACTTGCGGTACCTTTGTACAATAGGGCAAACATCACTGTACGAAGGTGGATAAACGATTTGGATGGAGTCGCAGTGAATGTTTAATGTAATATTAGTGAAGATTCACTTTGTACCCATGAGATTTTATAGCTTTGAAAATGTTCATTATCAAAACTCAAGTGACTCGAGTGAATATTGTGATTTTTCACTTTTGCTCAGTGGTTTTTGGCTGCAATGATTCAAGAGAGTATGGTTAGACGATGAAAAAAAACGCCGAATTCCATTGCAATCAAATTCAACTTCTTTTTATACACACACGGCACTGCAGGGCACACAGTACGGAGCCAATACTCTGTTATCATATTCGAAAACATATGACCAAAGCACACGACATAGGAGAAGATAACGGTCCGGAGTCGATTCTCTTTTTTTCCTCTCTACTCGCTGCATTTATATACATGTATTTATTAAATATTCCGGCAGTCAAAAAGTCGTAAACTTCGCGTAGCGCAAAAGTCATAAATTGTCAACGGAGACACCTCGAGATTGACAGAATCATCGAGACAAAGCTGTGTGGGATTGTATAAACTCCGATTTACATTGACTTCAAAGTATATATTCCTAAACGGTATATTAGTTCATTGATGAAAAAATTGTGTGATGTCACAAATATGTATTAAGAATTCAAATTGATCGATTAATAGGTCCCATAAGGAATCAAAATTAAAAACTACGGATATGTGTAGCTCGGAGCATCAACTCATCGGGATTAGCATATTTGTCTTATCTGTAACTTCAGATCAAATCTTCCTATACAATCTTTTCGTTTTGCCTCGAGTATTTATTCGCCTGTGTAAAAAACGCTGCTAATTGCATTGACAGTATTCCCTTAGCAACAGTTGCTACGGAAGTAAATAATGGTTGCTGTATTGTTGATTCTCGTCGATCCTCGTGAGTATTCGACAAGTATTAACGAGGAATTATAGGGAACCTCGCCAAAAATACCTTAGCAACAGTTGATACGAAAATAGACAGCTGGTTTGCTGAAAATTGAACCAGATTCATAACTTGCTACTATTGACTCGTGTGCAAAACTTCAGGAAGATCAGGTAATTTTTTCAAAAGTTATCGCGTTTTTCGATCTGTAGATTACGAAAATCAAGATCCCAAAGTCTGTTTAGATAGTTCAATGTTTGCTTCGTCCCAAAGCTTTCTTTTGGATAAAGAAAAATCTTTCGAATTACTGAACTTTTTTTAGTAAGTATGTTACCGTTAGACTACGCGTTAACAAGTGAAGCATACATTTTTCATTACAATCAAATTCTTCGAAACATACATGTCTATACGGGTTTTCAAGTATACCGATTGAAAAAAACTGGTTCAAATTTCGTTTTCATCGACCCTGAAAACCCAAATCATTTTGAACGTATTGTTCATTAATCGCTTATGATTCGTTTTCAAATATCAACATTGTCATGTCGAGTTATACAAAAACGAGTGACAACGATAAAATTGAATTCAAATTCTGAATAACTAATTTAAAGATAGGTGTGTCATGTATGGTACGCCGTTGAACGCATGGGAATGAAAATTCTCCTCAATTTTTTCTCTTTTTTTTCCATCAAGTTTGCAAAATTTCTACGAAGCCAAAATTTCCGTCAAAACGTGAACGTCAGACGGATCGACGAAAGTATACTGCTCTTCAACTGATATTTCGACCCCCAACGACTCTCGATGCATCCAAAGTTTCGTTATCTCCGGCTATTCCGTCCGTTCATCGCAGTTTGGCCGATACAACTTCTTTTTTTATACCGAGTGATTGAAAAACACTATAAAACGCCAGGCGAATATAAAAAGAATGCGTCATATCGAAACGCTCGGTGGGATATCGTCAACGCGGGCAATCTTCCCGTTCAAAAAAACTCAAAAGCACAATATCGAAAAAGCCGGGCTGCACAAATCAAAAATCCTCGGCGCGAAAACACGCGCCGCCCGTGGAGGGCGGGAAACAGGGTCAGGGGATTCGAAATTAAAAAGTGCCGGTAATCTCGGGAATAATTTACGCGCGCCCCGCGGAGCGAGTGAGTCGGCATCGGGGAGGGAGGGCGAGGGGAGGAGAAAGAGCAAAAAAAAAAGAGGAGGGAGAGAAAGCGCGCGACGAGATAAGAGCGGGGGCGGGGGGAGTAAACGGAGGCTCGCCGGCGCGCATCGCACCCTCAATATCATTAAGCCCCCGCGCCGCGGCCGTTGTGAAAACGAGCTTTCGCGCGCGGCCTCCTCCCCCGCCCCACCCCCGTCGACCCGCACTCCGTCCGCCCGGCTGCGCCGCGGCTTCTTCCCTCGCGGCGGCGTCCGTGGCTGCTTTTTCTTCGGGTTTAATAACTTTGCTCGGAGAGAGGCTCCGCGAGAGCTGGCGCGGCGATACGAATGTTTTCGCGAGAGAGACGCTCGCGAAGTGAATTTAGCGACTCGACCCGACAAATTCCCCACCGTGTTACCCCTTTGTGTCGGGGATTCCGCGAGAGTTGCGTCCTTCTTGCTAAATGAATTTTCTCTTAATTTGATTGGAAGAAAAGTGAATGAAACGCGTCTCGCGTGTGTGTGCGGCCCGAGGAATCCAAGAAAGGAAAGGAAAGTACAGAAAAAAAACAGAAAATAAACAAACAAGCGCGGGGGCGCGTGTTGAGATTTGGATTACCTTCTTTTGACCGTGCGGAACAAAGGTTTTTTGTTCGCCCACCCCCCGTGTGAAGTGCGACACGTTCTCGAAAATTTAATTAAGAAATACCTTCGAAAGAGTGGAAAAGGAAGGGAAGAAAAAAACTCTCCGGAAAACAGCTCGCCCGCCGGGTAGTTTTTGACGCGCCAGGTGTAAAAGGAGGTATGTCATTTTGCAAAATGCATTGCGCGCGGAGGAATTTTCTTTTTTTTTCAACCCCCCGTGAATCCCGAGTGTACTTCGCATTTTGTTCCCGGCACAGTCGGGAGATACGACGGATGAATTTAATCGAGGTAATTGGTTAAACATTGCACTGAAAGAAGCTTGGCGCTGCAGCAGTTCTGCCCGGAGCCGCAGCGGCAGAATTGGCGCTGTCGCAACAGCTGCTACGCTCGGAACTTCTCCCGTTCCGAGAAGGAAAGAGCCGGGCTCCGGCAGGGATCGAATATATTTCCTACCTGTTGCCGCTGAGGGCGTTCCATAGCGTCGGTCGATACAGTTCCTTCCCGCCGGAATTAACGGTTCAGCCTGTATACAATTTTTCTAATTTTGTATACAAAATATAAATATATAATTTGGTATACCCTGGTAATTTTCTTGTCAAGAGCCTTGCTTCATGGGTACTAAGAGTTGCCTCATTTCATGACACATACAGCCTATATTGTCAAGGAGTGGGCCTGGGCCCTGTCAACTCTTCCAAAATTTGCAAACAATTGTATGTGGTATTATTCCAATACGTCCAAGAAAAATAGTAAATATCAAGACTTATGAGTTACACACACAGTAGACGGTAAAGGAAAATGTTCAAGTTTTCCACAATTATTATTATTACAATTATCCACTGTAAAAACTCACATTCTATCATACTAATACATATCCTGAGTTGTCAATATCATATTTATATAGCTCAAGCATTACTATACTACTTGACGCCACCTAACTTTCAGTAGTTACATGTATTGATGGTCAATATATTGTCTCTATTGTGTTAAAATGTACAAGAAATTACTAATAAAGTAAATTGTCATGAATTGCATTCACTCGATAAGTAGGATTAATCCAAAAAGTTAATTGTAAGCTGTGCATTACACGTACACCTTATAACACACTAGGCAGTGCATAGATATCATATGATTTTTTTAATATCAACGAGAAAATGTTGAAGTTCACTAAATATGGGTAATATTCATGAATATTGGACTCATGAAATCCACTCATATTGTATAAACTGCATAGCTAAGATCCAAGCAGCTATCGCCGGATGGGCTCAAACTACAACCTCAAGTTATTTACTCATGAAAATAGATAATATGAATCAATCCACTTGAAAGAATGATCACTAGATGCGCAATTTGATAAGGAATTCAAATATATATAGTTTGCCAGTGTTCAAATGACTTTATAAACCACTTTGTGAACGTTATACTTGTCTATACTGGAGACTTGTACGACCCATGTATGGCACAGGCTAGGTTACCGACCATAGACTTTTAGACATGCAAAGCTACTTTGGAAGCTCCAAACCCATTTCTGGACAGGCAAACTATATATATTTGAATTCCTTATCAAATTGCGCATCTAGTGATCACACTTTCAAGTGGATTGATTCATATTATCTATTTTCATGAGTAAATAACTTGAGGTTGTAGTTTGAGCCCATCCGGCGATAGCTGCTTGGACCTTAGCTATGCAGTTTATACAATATGAGAGGATTTCATGAGTCCAATATTCATGAATATTACCCATATTTAGTGAACTTCAACATTTTCTTGTTGATATTAAAAAAATCATATGATATCTATGCACTGCCTAGTGTGTTATAAGGTGTACGTGTAATGCACAGCTTACAATTAACTTTTTGGATTAATCCTACTTATCGAGTGAATGCAATTCATGACAATGTACTTTATTAGTAGTTTCTTGTACATTTTAACACAATAGAGACAATATATTGACCATCAATACATGTAACTACTGAAAGTTAGGTGGCGTCAAGTAGTATAGTAATGCTTGATCTATATAAATATGATATTGACAACTCAGGATATGTATTAGTATGATAGAATGTGAGTTTTTACAGTGGATAATTGTAATAATACCACAGACAAGTGTTTGCAAAAATTGGAAGTGTTGGCGGTACAAGGCTCCCCTTGAATTGTCATTTTAGCCTGTTTCTACCCCTATTTTAGTTAATATATTAATTTTTTGGGAGCTTCCAGAGTCCAGGTCCATTTTTTCACTATATAGGCTGTATGTGGTATGAGTTGGGCCAACTTTTAGTACCCATGTGGTATGGGGCTTGACGAGCGAACTCCCAGGGTTCAAAAATAGAGGCTCCAATTGGTAATGTGGAGTACTTAATGTGCTCCAATGACCATGGAAATAATTTTTCTATAAAATTCAGGCAATTTGCAGAAAAAAGTGTCCCATTCATTTTTTGCCTCAGAGGTCATTTTCAGGGTGTAAATGAAGGTTGAAAATGCCTCTGAAAATGCAAAAACAGCAAAATCAGCAACTTTGCCTATTTATTAAAGGGGGTCAAAGTGCTCGAAAAAATCTAAAAAAATTCTGGGAAATTGGCTTGATGCCCTAGAACTTAAAAAAAAATTTTGAGCCAAATCAATTTTTTTCATGTTCGATCCCACAGAGAATTGCCCATATATATATATATATATATATATATATATATGTGTTTACATATGTATATATGTATATATGTAGCGAGTGCGCGCTAGCTGCAATACGCTCGCTGGCACGCTCGCATGCGATGCACTAAAGTAAAGAAGTCGCATGCGGAGTTGATGAAGAGTCAGATCGGGAAAGGATGCGTATCCTATCAGTCGGCAGTGCGCATGTGCCCCACCAAGGAACTGCTGCGGCGACGGATCCGGAGGCTCTCCGTCTCCGAGCTGTGAGAACGCGCGGAGTTCTGGAGGGGGAAATGCTGCAGCGCCAAGCTTGTTTCAGTGTTGAATGATCCCATGGGCGCGGTGTTGATGCAGTTGATGCGCAGCTCGCGTTAACCAAAACGGGGTTATGGTAATAATGGCGCGTCGCGCCTATTGCGCCTGGTGCCAAAGTGCTCGGTAATGGGGGCTATATACCTGGGGCTCCTTTGATCTTGGGCTGCGCGCAATCAAACATAAGCGTGTTCAATTACCAATGCCATTAATAATACCTGCGCCCAATGATATTATTGGCTCATGTTCCAGCGTACTGCTCCTGTGCGTATATACATGTATTATATACAGCTAAATTCGACGCCCGAGTATGGCCATATTTTTCGCGTGAGAAATGGACGAACAATTGTATCGCGAGCCTCGTAACCTCGACAGTCGAATTAGCAGAAATCAATTATCAAATTGTAGTCGTATCTAATGGTGCGATCTAACGAGTGATCACGATGATACCGGAGTTGGGCTAGTCCGCATAATAAACGATCCGATAAGCTCGAGAAAAATGTATCGGTTAGAGAAAATTTACGTATCCCAAGCTCGTGTATAAACAGTGTGTATCTCATAATCATAGCCGTAAGAAGTAAGCTCAATTAATTTTATGTTTGCAGCGATCGTTTAAGCAATATCACGCCGAGGATCTCCGATCTACGAAGAAGCAGTCGTTGGAGCGGTGTGGCGAAGTGATAATGTATCTAAACTTCGCCTAGTTGACTAAATTGCAATTAATTGCAATTTAGTTGGAATTCCAACGGATGCAAAACAACTCAACCCTGTAAAACAGCTGGTCATAGGGTTGTTTTAAGCCTCATGTCGTATCTGTGCCACATATGCCAATATATAATTCGCGTGAAATCAAATCTATCATTGCTCGGAAATTCGTTGGTCGCATCGACGATACGGCGTGTACGAACTTTCGGTGTAATGAGCACTGGGCAGTAGCGGCAATAGAATTTCCAGTGAATTCACTGAGAAAGTACTGGCGTTTGCTGATAAAACGCGAGTATCCAAGTACACGTTTGAACTTTTCATAAAAAGCTCCGCGATTCATCCGCGGGTTGAGTCGAGTACATATATATACGGACAATCAGCCGCGTACAGGACTGAGGAACAAATCATGAACGTATCCTACGTGAAACAGAACACATAGAACGCTTTCGTCGCGAGGAAAAAAGCGTATTATACAGCCGACCAACCGTTGAATCGTCCGTCGCGCGAATTTCGCGGCATCGGATAAAACGTCCGATATGTTCCGCGGCCTGTCTCGGCCGCGCGACAGCTCCCTCGAATATCGATCGAGGCCGGACGCGCGTGATTATATCCAGCGAGTGTATATATATAGTACCCGCGTCAACAAAATAATCCTCCTCCGGGCAAGAGGCTGCTGGAGCTTCGGTGGGGGGCAGCCATCGGCCACTACATACACACGTATACGTATATATAGGGAAGCGGCCGGATCGAAGTGGGCGCGGGGGGGCGGGCGCGCGCGATTTGCCAATCGGGCGGGCATCTAATTCCAGCGAGATACGCGGGCGGCTCTGAAATCACCGGCGCGCGGGCGGGGGTTGGTGTGTGCCGGGCGCCGTTGGCAGGATATACACGCTCGCGCGCGCGCGCACACACACAGAGGCGCGCGCCAGAGCTAACGCGCCAAGTCGAGCCGCGGCGTATAGGTATATATAGGTAGAGGTGGTGCATAGGAGGGTCGGGGGGTGGCTCGGGTCGGGGGAGAAACGCCGACGCCGCGGCTTTCTCGCTCCCCTCGTCCTATATAGCCCGACAGCGGCGGCGTCGGCTGTGTGCTGCCGAGGGGGAGAAGGAGGCAGAGAGAGAGAGAGAGAGACCGTTATTTAGCCTCGGCTCGGTCGCGTCGTCCCTTCGCGTCCCTTCGCGACCCGGCCACCCCCCGAGGAGCCAGCCCCGCTTCCGTCCGCGACGCGCGATATATATATACGCCCGGCCGCCACCGCCGCCGCTTCGACCCGCTTTCTCTCCTCCTCTCTCTCTCGCGCGCTACCTCCCTCGGCGCTATTTCTCCGCGATCGCGCCGCCTCGAGCTCGCGGATATATATTTTCCCTTCGCTTTTACCCCGACCCACCGCTTCTCTCTCTCCCTCTCGGCTTTTCCCTCGTCCTCCTCCTCTGGCTCGCTTTTTTTTTCCTTTTTGTTTTCTCCGGCCAGCAGCAGCAGCAGCAGCACCGAGTCGTCGTCGTCGTCGTCGTCGTCGTCGGCGTACTCGTCGTTTTTTCTTCCTCCCTCGCCTCGCGCCCGCCTATACCTTTCTCATTTTTTTTCTTCCTCCTTCTTTACCGCCCCCCTCACCCTCGCCCTCCCGTTCACTTTTCCAGTCTTCGCCGTCTTTCGGTGTGTGCGCGCGTGCGAGCCGCTCTCGTCCCTATACCTCCCCGCGGCCCCTCGAGCTTTTAGCTTTATCGGCTCCGTCCCAGCCGCTCGCTTTTCGGATTTCGATTTTTACAGGCTGCAAAGCAGCCACTCTCGCTCGCTCGCTCGCTCGCTCTCGGGTGCTGAGAGAGAGAGAGTGAGAGAGCGCTTTAATTAGCCTGCGATTAGAGCGAGGCTCTCTCGGATCCCCGCCGAGAGCGCCAATTATAATCAATCTCCAGCAGACCGATATCTGTCTGTTGCGCGCGCGGGCCGATCTGATCCTTTTTCTCCTCCTCCTCCCCATTTAATTTGTCGTGTATAATCGGCATGGATATGCCCGGGCTACGGGCGCGACAAGTACTCGTATGCTCGCCAAAGATTTCGGCCGCGCTGCTCTCCTCCTCGGCGACGAAGCGATTTCACGCCCAATTAAATATTCGCTGCAGGATATAAACAAACGCGCTCTTCTCGATTCGATCAATTAAGAGTGTATGGCTCTTTCTCTCTCTCTCTTTATATGTATATATATATATATATGTATATGGGAACGGAGCGAGCGAGCGTGGATATCGGTTGAATTTGCACGAGCGATCGATCCCCATCAGCCAGTCGACCAGCGCGAGCGTCGGCGGCGGCGGCGGCGGCGGCAAACTCGCGGAGCTGGAGCAGCCGAGATACCCATTGGGGGCGATCGCGTCACGATCGATCGGACGCGACGTCGGGCCCCCGCTAAGCGCAATTACACATTATGCACTTCATGCTCAGCCATACGGAATCACGAGGGCTCGAGAGCAGACGGCAGATCTGCATTGTCCGCTAATTGCGTCTCTCTCTCGTCGGCGACTGCGCCGCCGCTGCCGCCGCAGCCGTCGGCGCATTACAATAACAATGACGGGTTGTATGTACGCGTGTATGTGTATACGTATATCGGGGGCGAGAAAGAGCCGCAGCCCAGAGAGTCGAAGAAAGGAGAGAGATTACCGCCCGAAGCGGTCAATTTGAAATTCAATCCGGAGTACGTGCGCGCGCTGTCCAACAGTTTATTACAACGACCGCGCGCGAGACCAACCTTACGTGTAAAACTTGTAAATGCATCATATAGGAATCGACGCGAATCTGCGCTCGCTCGTTTACGTGCAGTCGTGTATATATACGCGCGGGAGCTTGGGGTTGAGAATCTTTGGGACTCATCAATACGACGAATGTGACCTGGTCAACTTTCGGTGCGTGAAGAGCGACTCGTTTTCCGGACACTTCACCGAAGAAAATGACGCTCGTTGGCGAGGGCATAAAGGCCCTGGTAACGATTCAACGTCCCGTCACACTGACCAAACTCACTCTAAGATACTTGCGAGTACCGCGACGACGATTCAACCATTGCTTCGATGTCAAATTCAACCGTGTTTGCAAGATGATTCGCCCCAAAGTTGAACAATGGATTTTGTAATCCGTTCATGCGTTATAGTCACGCATGTATGCGACAAATTCCGCGTTCGATCGCCAACCGACTTTATCGATGATCCGGCGGCTGAAAAAACTTGCCGCAGCCGAATCGAGCTTCGGGCGGATGTCTTGGGGATAGCGTGCGACCGAGGAAGCGCGTGAGAGGGAGGGAGCCGCGGTGTCGGACGCGTGCGAGACCGATCGATACGCGGGCTCGGGCCTCGATATATATACACGCGGACAAATTGAATTGTTCGCTCGACTGCGAGGTACAGTTTTGCACCGGACGGATTGGATATTGTCTCGATACACCTCTGCTCAGCCACATTGGTTCTCGCATCGAAGACGCACTCGCTAATGATCGTCAAACGGTATAGCCGCGAGTATACTTTTCAAGCAAGACCAATAAACGTTGCGTGTCCCTCTTGTAACACGCTCTTCCGCTCCTGTGTTTCTAGATCGATTGTCCCGTAAAAACCGCGTGTCTCTACACGCCGAATAAAACTATGTCAAACGTCAATCGAATCGATCAAATGTATCCGCGTCTCGGGACACGCGGCTAAACAAACACGCGAAACCGAAAGGAATCGTCGCGCTATATACGATTCGGATTCGTCGTCACCCGGCGGCGGCGCATATGACAAATCACATGACTCGAATCACGCGGTAACTCGACGGTGTGTGTGTATATACGTCGCAGCTCGACGTTTCAATTACGCGAATGTGTGCTTCTCTCCCTCGCACACTAACCGCGATGATTTGAAAATGAAAACTCCGCGCAAGTTTATTTTGCGGATAGCACGCGCTCCTCGACGAGCCTGCATTTATATATGTACATACACGCACGCCAGCCGCGACTGTCACGCGGATGTACATCGAGGCGCTCGTGCTATATAGCCACGGAGAGACAGAGAGAGAACAATGGCGCGTGGATTAAGGCCCCAGCGAGCGGCTCGTCGGCCCCGATTTGCATAGGCGTAACGCGCGCGCGAGCTCGCGGACCGACGCCGCGCGCGCGGCTATAAATACGAGCCACACATCGATCGCTCGCTCGCTCGCGCGCGCACACACGCGCGCGAGCTCGAACGGGCGACCCGGTGTGTGTGTGTGTGTGTGTGTGTGTTTGCGCTTGTGCGCGGACACACAGAGGGAAGGAGCCGGTGGCGGTGGCGCGCCGCGGCTAATGCGGATGCTCGCGGTGTCGGAGCTGGCTGAGATTGCACCCAGCGGCTCTCCCCCTCTGTGTACTATCCCTCCCTCCCTCCCTGTGTGTGTTGCTCTGTGTGTGTGTGTGTGTGTGTGTGTGTGTGTGTGCGGGTACGTCTCCCGCTCTGTTGCGCGCACCAGCGGTTGCAGATCGGTCGAGGTGACTTGGCCGGACCGATCGATACTGCTCGCGCTCCAAATTGTTCGTCGCCTCGAGCCCCGGGGGGTCGCGCGCGGACGGGGGAGCGCTTCACTTTTCAACCGAATTAAACCGATACACGCGCCCGCCCAGCCGTTATCCAACGCCGCGCTGCGTCGACCGGTCGATCCTCCGTTCCGATTATAACACACTTCAAAGTTCGAATTCGTCCGCCAATCGCGAATTTTTTTAACAAGTTTCGCCGCAGCGTCTCGTGTGCGACGCCTCGTTCAAATTCATCAGAGCCAAGTGAAAAAGAGTCGTCGTTGTTACTTTTTTCACTCAATACTATGCCAGTATATCTAATATGAAATATGTGCAAACTCTGTGCATTATCTAAAAGAATCAAATAGGATAATATCCCAAGATCTCAATTAACATACTTGTTCTATTCAATTCCACGTATATACTTTTACAATAATCGATAATCGAATAATATATTAATATTGCTTTGAATACTCTTCGCCATTAAAAAAATCATGTGAGATACGATGTTTGCGGATTAATTCGATATGGAAACTTCATATCTAGATCTTCTAAGTTTGTATATATGTTTGACAGTCGCAGTGATAGTCCCGCTTCCGCTTCCGAATATGATTATGTGAATCGTCATAAATTTAATCAATTGCACCAGCTGATGAGCTAGGGATACAACCCATCCTCGCGAAACGTTGCAAAAATGTATATGGGAAGTTTTTGTTTCTGTTCTTTGTGTCCCATTGGATCGTGGGCCCTCAAACATCGTGTATCAAATAATTTCTGGTAATCGAACAAT
The DNA here is from genome assembly GCA_020882685.1 of Aphelinus atriplicis. Lineage (NCBI taxonomy): Eukaryota > Metazoa > Arthropoda > Insecta > Hymenoptera > Aphelinidae > Aphelinus > Aphelinus atriplicis. The sequence continues at coordinate 65,437,305 of CM037074.1, read as the reverse complement.
CTTCGTCCGAGTGGATGTATATTCTCAAATGCTTCCGGTGAAGAATCACTGCACGAAGGTGAAGGAATGATTGAGTGGAACTGCAGTGAATTATTCATGAAATCAAAGTGAATTTTCAGTTTGGTTTTATGAGTTTTGATAGCGACAATGCGTACATAAAACCCGCATTACTCTTTTGGCATCAAAACTCCCGAGACAAGAGTGAAAATTCATTTTTATTACATGAAAATTGAGCAGCAGTTCCACACAATCAATCATCCACCTCTATACTGTGATTTTTCACTCTCTTACACTGGTTTTTCCGAAGGGCTTCCTCAAAAGTTCAATATTTTATCTGATCAGCAGAACTTATTGAATTTGATCAAGTGCCCTAATCTAATGAGTAGCTTTTGGATAATATTGGCAAGAATAAAGAGTATTGGCACTTTCTCTTGGAGTACTCGAGTGAGGAATTCCCCCTCTGCTTTTTCACTGTAAGATTTCGAGAGAGTACGTATTTGTGTTTTGCCTGTAGGAGGAGGATCATCAGCCAAACAGTTTCATGTCTCGCGTGATTCGCGCATTATCGTATTTGCACGAGTTTTCACGCGTGGAAGAGCATCGAAATGTGGGGGGAGTGGAGACGATTCAACGCGCGTGTATGTGTGTGTGTGTGTGCGTATGTGTAGGAGTGCACGCCCACTTTGTCCGCACGAAGAGCGCACTACAAGGTGGGATCTATAAAAACTCAGCGCTGAATATGACGCGCTCGGTATATATGTAGTACAGAGTGTACTCGGGGCGAGCGAGGAACGCGCGCGAAAACAAATCGGGCGCGCAACTGGTATATACCAGTGCGCGGCTAAACAGCCGATGATAATAGCACGCGAGCGAGCCAGCGAGCGAGCCAGCGGCGACGAGGCAGCGCGCGCGAGGGGCGATGATAAATCGGGAGCGCTATAATCTACTCGTTGGATCCGCCGATTGTGTCCGACTCGACTCTTCGTCTTCCATTCATCGGATTCGCCTACTAGCCCCGAGCGCGCGCCCACTTACTCATGCGCAGTTAACGCGTTATATTGCGGCCCACCGGATTCACCCAATACCACGAGTGTCGTCCATAATCGAGTCGTAATTTCGCCCAATACCCGCGCTCTACAGTCCCCAAAACTAAATAACCCAAATTCGTATAACTGATTTTATTTCAGCCTTTACAGAGTACAGAATAATCAAACTAGCTTTAGTAAGATTAACGTTATTGATTGAATATATACTTTACTCAAAGCAATCAGGTTTTTCATGAGTATGAATAGCATATTCGTATGACGCGCATATATTTTTACTTTACTCCTAGTTTTTAATTTTTATTTTTAGTCATAGTTTTATCCTAGCTTTTAAGTTTTATTTTTGTACCGTTTTAATTGTCACGTCATGTCTTGCGCCTGTTCCATGGAATGTATGGGAGTTTTTCAACATATGTATTCTCCATGTATGTGAGACTATTTAGGACCACGAGTCCTTAGTCAATAAAGAATCAATCAATCAATCAATCAATATATTGTATACTGAGAGAACTTGTTCATAACTAGGGTCCGCGTATCGCCTGAAAAATGGTAGTTCTCGCACGCTAGACGTGTATTTCCGAGCGAACGCACGAGCTGATGCAATAGAACAAAACAGATTGCCAAGTCGATTGAATTCGCTACTCAGTAAGGGTACTCTCGAAACTTTGAACTGTTGCATCGGATATCAGCTGATACACTGGCCACATAATCTATCAGGAGTAATTTTGATCATCTTTAAACTGCACCCCTCTGTGAGACATGATAAGATTTCGTCTGACCCTACACTCACACGAAAATCGATTTCTGGTTCAAGAAGAATGATCAGTTTAACGCTATAGTGAAAAGATTTATATTCTTGCCAAACCGACTCCTCTGGTATCAAGAAAAGTGTCTTCTAATCCTAGAGGAAATCTATTCATGCCATAGCGTAAAACTGATTCATTTTTTGAACCAAAATTCAGTGTTTTTAAATGTAATCATCGCCTTAAATTTCTGACTCGGTGTACACCTCCCGAGTTCGCGATCGTCCATTCTACGTGGACTGGCGGTATCCGCGTCGTAGCCTCGGGTATACTCGAGTGTGTGTGTGTGTGTGTGTGTCTTATTTATCGAGCGGCAGAGGAAGCCCCTGCCAGTGCGCACATGTACACAGGCTGCACACACATACATTATTCGGACGTCGATGGCGCGTCGCTGTGGGCACCGGCTAAATACTGCGGGTCGATCCGGCCGACACCGCGGGCCCACGGTATATAAGAGCCGCTCGCTCTCGAATATATTCATCCCGGGGCCGCGCGCGCGCGGGGCCAACGTGGAAAACGCCCCGACAATTAAGCGGCTCGCGCGCTCCGGCGAAGCCCGAGCGTATAATACCGTTATATAGGTGCAGCTCCGGCGGCGCGCATCTACCTATATAGACGCTCAACACACACACAGACACACAATGGATCGCGAGCTGCCTATCCCTCCTTTCTCCTGCATAGTCGACGGCCCGTTTTTCCTTTTTTCTTTTCCTGCTCGACCGTCTCTCTCTCTTTCCCTTTCGATGCTTTTCGCGAGCTCGCTCTTTTTCCTCCTATCCTCATTCCGGACGCGCGGGCCAATAAGTGAGCGTGGCCCTCTCTCGCTTTATCTCCCTCTCGCTCTCTCGTCTTTTTAGCCCCGGGGCCGCGCGCCGGACGCGCGCATCGCGCTTTTAATTAGCCGCTGCAGAGAGAGCGAGAGCTGCAGCAGAGCCCGACGCGAATTTTGCGAGCGCGCGGCTAAAGGACCTGTGCGCTCTCCCTCGGTTATCTCGCTCGCTCGGCCAGCTATATGTATGTATATAGCCGCGCGATTTCCGCCCGGCCGAGCGCTAGCCTCTCTCTATATATATACATTGTTCGCGAGAGCATGGCAAGCGCGCGAGCCTCTTTGTTTTGATGATTAAAGCGAGTCGCTCGCTGGCTCGCGGGAGAGAGAGAGGGGGGATGGATTCGCGATCGTTAGACACGCTCCGCCGCCTCTTCGCCCTCTTTGCGAAAAACTCCATCTCAGCCTGGCGCGCGTCTCGCCTCTAGTTTTATGATTCTCGCGACGGAGCGACCGAACCGACCGCGGATTCGCTTCTTCTTTTCTTTCTTCTTTCTCGTTGATTTACCATGGGGACGTATACATGTGTATATATATAGAGGCGCGACGTAGTCGTGGGTCGATCGCGCGAGCCACGCGACGCCAGAAAGAAATAGAGGGACTACGCGATATAAGGCTCGGTTCAGCCGGGCGATAATGAGAGAAACACGAGATGGTTACGCGACGCTGCTGACGCTGGGGAGGCTGAGAAAGCTTCGAATTACTCGCTTATCTTTTTTAATGGAGGCTATATGCACACGCAAGCGCGCGAGGGCGAGACGGGGGGAGTATTCCGGCTGCAGCTTGTACACATCCGAACGGATCAACTCGTTTAGGGATTTGAATGCGCGCGAGCGAGTGTATATGACGAGAAGCGTTCGTGGGCAAATTTATCGCGGTGCTGAGTCTTGCCGCCTCTAATACGTATGTCTCCGCTACACACACGCGCACGCACGCATTTTCGCAGACAATATAGAGTCGAGTCGGAATCGAGCCGCGTAATGGATGGACGAGATCGCAAGTGCTGTGCCGGTTTACCCCAGAAACAACTTTATGAATGTCAAGGTCCGCTCGATTCGTCATGGCCCGGGCCCGTAAACTCGACGACGTCAGATGTTGCCAAATCGTATGTGCCGATTGTCTCGCGCGTACGTATACGCTCTGGCCGAGCGTAAAACAAATGATTAATCGCCGACTTCGTCCTGCTGCTTCTGCGTTGCTGATTGTTTTCCGGACTACTGCTGGATCCGCTCGAGTCGATTATCATTTCAACCCGCTATTCTGGTGATTACGCTGTATATGGCAACGGAGGGGGGATGACTTTGGAGTTTCCACGTGCGACCGAGTCGTACGGTCGCAACTAATGACAAATCGAAGAAGGGACACGCGGGTCGCTAGATTCGCGCACACGATTCGATACTCTTGGCTAGATCGATTCGAGCGTGGAACAGAATATAACGCGATGGAGTCGGTTCTCGTGTTGACGAACTCGGGACGATATAGATTCGAGCCCCGAAAATTGAGAGAAGCGAGGTTCGAATATACTCGCTTTCACAATTGAAACGCGCGTATATATGAAAACGAGAAGGCCGCAGTCGAGGACGGTGGGTTGGCGTTTGAAAAAGCGGCGTGCAAAGTAGAGGCGCGTCCCAACAGTGTGTATTATACGCAAACACACGGGGGGTTTGTCACGCCCCAGTACTTTCTCGATAAGCTTCATCAAAGCACAACAAGCTTATTCTAATGAGTTGGAAACGCCGAATGTCATCAAGTCAACTAAAAAATAATCGGAGCACATTAAAAGTTTTCAAAGAATACCGGACTGTGAAAAGCCCCTGGCAAATACACGTACGGGTGGGAGGGAGGCAAGTCCATTACCACGCTGCGGTCAAACGGCCGAATCGACGGATTTTCGGTTATCTCCGGCAAACTCCCCGGAAAAACCGGGGCTCGCGCCCAGACAAACATCAGAACCGACCTGTCTCTCTCGTCCGCAATTTGCGCTACCCTCGAACGGAATCTCCTCGGAAGACTTTTCCGCGTGTGTGTGTCGCGAGCAGCCGAATTCCTCTGAGAACAAGAGGATACTTTAGCGAGCTCGCGTGGGGGAGGGAGGCAGCACAGCAGCGGCTGCAGCCTCGTTAATACTCTCTCTGTATCTGTGTGTAAGTCGGCTAAACCCGCGACCCCCCGGAATCCCGGCAATTTTCAAATGTTCCTACGTTTAATTGTTGCCGCGTGCTCTCCGCGCGCCCGCTACAACCTTCGTATAACGCGCGCGGCGGCAGCGGAGCGAAAAAAAAAAATTCACCGTGTACGTACACACAGCCTTGGCCGCGGCGATTCTCTCGCGTGTATACACACACGCGCGCTGGCGCGTTAATTTCGCCGGGCTTTGCTCGGCCGCTCCTCGCCCCCCCGACTCCAACGATCTCTCGCGCGCAACCCGTCGTTGCAGGAGCTACGCGACGCTTGAAACGGGTTCGAATGTGTATATAGCTCGGACTCGCGCGTGTGTGTATCGCGGCAACGGAAACGGGCAAACCCGAGTCCCGGGGCTTCGCCAACTAAACGCTCGGGCTAAATCGATTGGCCCTCGTTACTCAAAATTCCGTCCCCCAGCGTTTTCCCCGAGACCTGCCCAATTTCCCGTCGTATATACGGTATTATATATAGTATACCGGCAAACGCGCCAGCGGCTACGTGTGTGTGTGTGTGTATGAGCGCGCGCGAGCTCGGGGCACAGGTAGCTGCAGCCGCGCGGCGCGCGCGCGGCTGAACGGATAATCTCGGAGCGAAGGAGCTGCACACGTGTGTGTGTGTGTGTGTGTGTGTGTGTGTATGCAGGCAGACACACACACACACACACACATGGGTATAGAGTATCCGGGCAGGGCGCGAGATACGGGCAGCGCGATATTAACGGGGAGCGCGCGCGCGCGTCGTTAAGCCAAGGCCCGCCCCCGGCATGCCAGCGCGCACAGAGAAATTTCACGACGACGACGACGAGGAGCAGGAGGAGTGGAGGAGGGGGACTCGCGCCGTACTATAATACGCCGCGCCGGCAGCGCACTTTATGAGCCGGGCTCTTCTTTTAATTTTCTTTCGTCTATATATATATATATAGAGCATCAACAGCAGCGCGCTTATGAATACTCGGCGAGGCCCTGCGCCAAACAGCTCCATCAAACCGATCGATTTTTCAATTGGCCGCGCGCGCGGACCTTTTCATTGCCAATCGACTTGTCGTGATATATACTGCGGCTCGAGGAATCCAAAGCGCGTCTCTTGCTTTTCGGACCTGGGCTTGGTGTTTGCGAATATTACATACTGAATCGTAATGACGTTACCGGTACGCAGAAATAATCTCGGGATGGATATCGTATGGCTATCGGCGTCGATACAGCGAGGTGAATTTTCAATTTATACTCGATAATCAAACTAATGAGCTGGTGTATGATCAATGTATATAATTAGTTAGATACTAGTTAGATATAGCATCTTTTAGTGATGATAGTAGGTAGAAGGAGAAACAATTCAAACATTTCCTCGGTTATAGTTGATCGAGTGAGCAGGCAATGAATTTTGCTAGATATGTAAGGTAACCAGACTACTAAAAGGTAAATAGGATAAAGTGGAATTTTAGTGGAATTTTAAGTGGAAGTTTAATCATATGATGAATTTGTTTGTTGAATATTCAATAATATCTGCAGTTTAGATCATAGTACAAAGTTGTGGCAATCGAACCAACCATGAATAACAATATCCAAAAGCTAATTACTCAATTCTTCAAAGTACCATTGATATCTTTGATTTGCTCCAGTGCCTAACTGCACTTGTAATCAAAAAAATTTTGAAACAACGCTTTTTCCTCCCTCTGGATTATAGTTGGTCAAATAACACTTGTTTGGCGAATCCGCGAGCCTGTAGTAGAAAGTTTGTCGCGACGCCGACGCTGGCTTGCACAGTTGGAGTATATGAATTATCACTGGTGTACGCGACAACGTCTCCGTGTAATTTATGCCATACCAGCCCAGTCGGTACTCGTATCATTATGTAAATCCACGTTTCACAATCGATCTTTTCCGAGGCATACGTGATGTCTTCATAGAGATCGACTTGGCTATGGTATTAGCGAGCCCGTACTCCGAGAGACGTTTCACCGACAATTGAATACTTTTAGTGACTTTTCGAGGATTTATAGGTCCCCTTTTTTAAGTCTCTTATATGAATAACAATCGATTTACTCATCGGAGTGTCGATTCAATTTTGTGAACCGAGAAGAGAACATCTCTTTCATATAAAAAGGTGAATCCCTCAAGCTCAGAAACATCTTGAGCGCGTGGATCCAAGTTGCAATAATTTCCCGACTAAGATTTGACGGTGCAGGTGGAAACTATCTCTTTCCACTGCCTAATATACAATATAACGAAAACATCTCAATTTAAGTAGCTCGATTAGGCCAGCGAAAACGTTGCAGCTCAGAGGTGTGGAGGTGAAATTCATTAAATATCCCCTTCCTTAAGATTTCAGTCCTCTCTATAGGGATTACATCATGAACAATTGTCAAGTGCTCGGTGACTTCCGTCAGCAGTTTTCTAAACAGTTGCGTTAAATCGTCAATGAGACGAAAGTTAATTCGTGGGTTGATAATGATACAACAGCTGAATTGCCGCGAATACATTTATTTTTGCAGGTTCAATCGCTTGTTCATGTTATTTGGGCAACATTGTTTATTTTCTATAGCTTATATACACGAACGATTGCCTATAGATCCCAATAATCTGCGCCAGCAGTTGTCTCAAACGTCACGTTGAATCATCATCGTAAATTAAAAGCCGCAAACGCAGACGCTCTTCTCGCAGATTCGATCGACAATCAAAAGGTTTCGTGGAGAGGAAGGGATGGTTAATTTTTCACGTCACGCGTCACCCCGTTCGACACGATCCCCTCAACGTCGTTCGCGTGTCTCGTGAAAAACGTTCGTTCGCGAGACGGCAAAACACGCGCGCGGGCGGGCCAATATACGCGGATCCGGCATATCACACGTGCTTTGTGGGTTGGCGAGTATCCGGTGGGTGGATGAATTAGGGTCGCTTCTTGCCCGAGCTTCTCGCGGCTCGACATTTCGCCGAAACAAAGGGAGGGCAAAGAGCGAGTGTAGCGCACCGGCAGAGAGAGGCTGGGTTGGCTGGCTGGCGCTGCAGCGAAGAAGCGCAGCGTACAACCGGGGGGCAAAAAACGGCCGCATCGGGTCCCTCCGTATACGCTACACACACACACACACACAGACACACATAGGTAGACAGTTTGCAGGAGTGGGCGCACATGCTGCGCGGCTGCAGTGCCAGCAGCTCGAATTTCCAGGGTACTGGTGCGCGCGCTCTCGCGTATTTGCCGAGCCGGCGTTCAACCCCTTTGGGAAAGAGAGAGAGAGAGCTCGGGCTCTCGGGGCGCAAAAGGAACGAGAGCCAGCCAGCGCGAGCGCGGCTGTCTTTCGGGGTCAGCCGCGCGTCGCTGCGCTGCCGCTGCGTCCAATTGCCCGCCCCCCGACGACGACGACGACGACGACGACGACGTATAGGTATATACTCGCGCGCCAGCCGAATTTTCGCTCGCGGCTCTGCCCCCCCCCCCTTCGTTCTTGCTCGCTTTTCCGTGCGCCCCGGCGAGCCTCGCGGCTCATGCCCCCTCCCTGCCCCGGATTATTTATGGCTCGGCCTGCGGCGCGCGGGCACCTGCGCGCGCTATTATATACCCCCGACTCGGGGCCGCGGATTGCCGGGAACGCGTGTACGTATATATGTATGGACGGGCCTTGCGAATATATAGGGGCGCACGGCTCGCAATCTACACCGCGGGAAAAGCACATCTCGCGCGAGGAGAGTGGATCAGCCGCTGCTGGGGGCGGCTCGGACATCTCGCTCCAACTTTGGGCGAGTTGGTGCGCGTTTCGTATATGCGGTGCTTCCCATGGGCGCTCGACGTACGTCGCGTCGCTAGTTATGTTGGTTTTAGAAAAAATATTTCCTCGCATACTTATAATTTTTATTCCTCTTCACGTTTATGATTACTCTAATTTACGTAAAAACATCTCGCACTTTTCGATTGGTCTTGTCCACTTTTCCGCTGTTTTTTGGTGCAGCGCGATAACCCTCGAAGAAATCTCCCGATGATTCACCCCCCATCTCGGACGAAGAATAGCATATCTCAGTTTTTCAGGCGAAGAAAACTGAAATGCGTTTTTCTTTGAAAAAGTCGTCGATATTTATATATATGTGCTAGAACGACCCTGTATAATCTATGCACGTTTGTCTGTATGTCTGCGTGTGTATGTGTGTGTACACGACTTGTTTACCGTGCCACGCGCGACGATTTTATGACGAGTATATATACTATATATATATACAGAGGTGCATATGAACGGCTCCGATCGCGCAATGCCAAAGTCCAAGAGGGTATATACACACACGGCTTGGGTCTATAGCACTCTGCCTGTACACTGCATATACTCGATCCGCGTGGTATATATTATGCGCGCGAGTTTGCGCAAACTCTCCTGTACGTATATACATATACTCGGATCGAGTCTTACTATCCCGAATCTGCGAGTTGTCATCGACAAAAACGTTCAGCAATACATGCATATGAGTGAATCTTCACATTATGAAAGTGAAAAATCACCGAAAGATGGTGGATGGGTTATTAAATGGAACTGAAGTGACGTTTCCCATATAATACAAGCGAATAATGCCACTCGAGTTCCGTGAGCTTTTTAAGCCTGTATCAAATCTGGTGGAACTCGAGTAAATCATATTCATTTGTATCGAAGTGAAGATTTCACTGACAATTTGTACTATTGAATTGTAGTCTTTTACTATGTTGGATTTAGAGTGTAGGTCCATTCAATCGATTGTCACGTTAATTTTTCACCCTCGTGCAGTGGAATTTTCACGCAGTAAGAATGTTAAAAATGATTCGCGCAGGCATCATCTTCAGAATGACTCAATGCAAGCCACGCGCCATTACATCATATACCGTTGAGAAAATATCGCGACGCGTATAATAAATGGGCAGGCATGTACACGCAGTATAAGGTCGATTGATGCCGGAGCGGAATCTTGAAAAGTTGGTGGAATCGCGTCTCGCGATAACCGACATCACTCAGAACTCGAGTGAACCCACCTGTAGCGGGCCGATATCGCTCTTCCATTCGCAATTTATGCGTCAAATCTATCTACAACTGCTCGGGCTTTATTGAGCGTTGGGCGACTGATGACGGGGGGAAGGAGGGGGGATCAGCGTTGGAATTTTCTCACGAGTTTGCCATTCAAGATTTCCCGTCCGCAATTCGTCGACCGACTGTCCTACATTCTAACACTAATTTGAATATTATTCAACGATTCGCATCTTGCGATGTTAAAAAAAAACTTGCGAGTAATTTTGTCGAGTCTCGAATGTCTCGTCGTGAATTACGTTAACAAATATTCTCACTCTTCGACTAATATATCACGAGGGTTAAACATCTGAGTGTTCGCAATTTAGCTGAAAATTTGTCAGGTAAGTTTTGAACACCCAAACAAAATTTATTTACAATTTCATCGTGATATTCGCGTGAGCAATTGTCGATTTCATACATTTATCGTACCTTCTGCATCCGAAACACAATACATCATCGGTATAAAATACTCGTATAACAATTTGATAATTTCTTAAGAATATCGTAATCATCGGCTACACGCGAGACTTTAAACCTTTTTTGTTATTTCAGCGGTGTATATACGCGTATGTAGTGGAAGAAAACGCCGTTTCCAACCGGGCAGACCAATAAACGTATGTAAGAAGGCGTACGCTAGTAGAAACCTTCATTCCCGAGATGGAAAGATTTTTTATTTTTATTGATTATTGATATGTGACGATTTCATAGATCTATACAGGGTGTATAACTAATTTACAGAACACGCGGTATACTAAAGAGTCTATCGCAATTGTACAGTTGGACTATCATGTACAACGAATACGCAAAAAAACAACCAAACTGTAACCTCTCTCTAACTACAAACAGGGTCAGATAGAGTTCTACTCTGCGACTCCAATAAATAAATATTACAATTACAAAAATTACAATTACATCCTTTTTAGAAATCAAACATACTTTGTTCGTTGTCAGATTTAGCAATTAACATTTCGACCCTCAAGGGAAGTTGGACTTGCGGCTACGCAGTCTATTTAGCGGCTTCATTCTTCGAATATCATACAGTTTGCATTGCCAGATTACATGATTCAGGTGTTCACTTAGGGAACCACATTTTCCACTGGCATATCCGACAAATTAGTTATGAAAGTATATAAAGTGCCTTTGATTCCACAGATTTCCGTTGTTGCTCGTTTTTCAAACATATCCGTACAAGGAATCCTTGGGGCACCAGTTCAACCGAATTCGGTCTCGTTTCCTCCGATCCCAATACGACGAGATTCAAAAGCATCTGTGGTCCAGTGATCAATCTACGGCGTCGTACGAAACTCCGGGCCGCGTGATATATCTGTGAGGAGGTTTCGGAGCGCGTAGAAGAGAGCCGAGCTCGGTATAGGCCGAGAGGCAGATATAGCCACGAGCGGAGCGAGGGCCGGTGCGATTTAGTGGGTGTGCGTGCGGGTCGAGTTCGCGGCGGGCCAGTCATCCCGTGGATTAGGGGCGCGTCACGCAAAAACAATCGCGCTCTCGCGGCCCTGGCTGTGCTACTGGCGTATACCTATACCGGGTATACGTATAGTATAGGTATAGAGGCGCGCGGAGCCGTCGCGCCGTCGCGCCGAGCCGTCATTAGGCGCGCGGGCGCGCGGAGAACGAGTGTGCGCGCGGCTTAGACCCTCATCAATAATTCAGCCGAACGCGCGCGCGCTGCTACGTCCCTTTCCTCGCCAGCGGAATATCCCAGCGCGAGCTCAGCCCCGCAGTGAGGGGCTGGCAGAGCGGGGCCGTGTTACACAATGAACGCTCGGGACAGATCTGCTATCGCTATATACAGCCGCGCGCGCGCGCGAGCGGCTCTGATCGATCAAGCCGCGAGCGCGCGTATAATGAGCGAGCCGAGTTAATCTGCACTCGCCCGCCTCTATATACATATGTGTGTGCGGCCTCTGTTTTTTTTCCAATGTGTGCGCGCGCGCGCGTGGGTCGGTCGAAGCGACCCGGGCATTTCGAGTTTGCGGCACAGCAACCGAACCGGCCAGCCCCGTCGTCGTCGTTCGGCGGGCTTTCTATAGTTTTGCTTATTTATATGTGCGCCCGCCCGATCGTTTCTGCTTTATACCTCCTCTATACTACACAAGGCGCGAGCGCACGAGAACCTGCGCGCGGTTACATAGTTTGGTTTGTCTCGCGTGCCACGTGTCAAGGTGTATTGTTGTAAGAGTCAACGAGTCGAGACTACTTTTTTTGTTACCCCCGTTGTTCCGAAGACGACCTGGGCTGATTCTAGCGTGATTTGGGTAGCGGATCCTGCGGAGCGAGTTGGGAAAGTACGCGTCGAAAGCTGGCACTCGCGGTTTCATACGCTAGCTGAAAAAATGATTTTATGACTCGAGTATAATCGTTGCAACTCGACTTGAGCTGATTCAAGTATGTTTGGATGAATTGGTCCGATTGCCGTTAGAGAACTTGCAGTACCCCGAAGTAGATAGAGATTGTTTTAGTCATATCGATAGTACTTCCTCCATCAGAGGAAGATACATTTTAAGCGACATTTTATTGACGATTATTTAATTTTCACGCGAATAATCTCTCTATCCTTCGTAGCACAGTAATCATCTGTTTTTTCTAGAGTAAAATGGAAAAGAGGTAAAAGTTTCGTTATTAAATTTTGCATGAGATTTAAGTATTCCGAAACATCAATCTCGAAAATTGTTGTTGCAAAATAGATACAAAGAAAAACATGACCCCAAAAAATATGCGATTTTTTTTCAAGTTTTCAAATCAGACCTACGATAATGACAATTTAATTTAGAGTACCTTATACAGTAATGAAAATACAAAAAAAATTTCATTTTGATATCTCTGATAGTTTTCGCAAAATCTATTTTTTTAGTAAAAATGAAAAATTGTAATTTAGTCCTTTACGAGCCTCCAGGTCTAGTATCTATAAAAATACGTAAAAAAATTGGCGGGTTTCGGGGAGGCTCGTAAAGGACTAAATTACAATTTTTCATTTTTACTAAAAAAATAGATTTTGCGAAAACTATCAGAGATATCAAAATGAAATTTTTTTTGTATTTTCATTACTGTATAAGGTACTCTAAATTAAATTGTCATTATCGTAGGTCTGATTTGAAAACTTGAAAAAAAATCGCATATTTTTTGGGGTCATGTTTTTCTTTGTATCTATTTTGCAACAACAATTTTCGAGATTGATGTTTCGGAATACTTAATCCTCATGCAAAATTTAATAACGAAACTTTTACCTCTCTTCCATTTTACTCTAGGATTGATAGTTTTCATACAAACTCAAAATGAAAAAAGAAAAATGCAGATTTTCGAACATTTTCGAAAATAAAAACATGAAGCCATACTTTTCAGTTTGACGCACATGTACCATTCGATTTAGAATCATTTTCCGGAGGGAACCCAATAATTTTTAGCGACAGTGTATGAAAAGTCCGAGATAGCAAATTTTCGAACAGATGCGCACCGTACTATCGTGCGAAGTGAAACTTTTGACCTATAATAAAAAATCGACTGTGTCTACTGTATAGTGGGAATCCGGTTGAATCAAGCGGATTGGCAAGCAGCGTATCGTCCACTAGCCGCGAGAGGAAATCCGACGGGCAACGTGTCAATCGGGATTTCCGATTGCACCGAGAGCACCACGGTTTTTCGTCGTTGGATCCCGTCTTTCCCTGGGAAAAAATGAGAGCTCCTGCCGCGCTACACCCGGCGAATCCGACGCGCGATGAAATCCGCTGCACTTTGTCGGATCCCTGGCGATAAAACGGGACAAGCCCATTTTCCCCGACACCATTCTCCAATCGACTGGCACACACAGACACACACAGAGGCGCAAAGCGCGTTGGGGCCCGAATCGTCCGAAACTTCGGAATAAGGGCTCCGCGCGAAGGGGAAAGCCCGGGGCAAAAATCGAAGCACGCCCTTCCGAAGCTCTACCTACACGCGAGCATCCGCGGCGAAGCAGCGCGTAAAAAGTAATATACGTGTGCTATATACATCGGCGGAGGCTCTCGCGCGTGACACGAGATCGAGAGCCTCGGGGGCCGGCGGCGGCTCGCGCGCATCGATTCGGCGCGCCGATAAAAAAAAAACGCGCGCGCGAGCGCAAAAATAGTCGCGCGGCCGGGCGGGGCCTATATACATTGACGGACAGCAGCAGCCCGCGGATGGATCGAAACGCGAAACTCGAAAATAGCGATCGACGCGCGCGATATCGGCCCAAGGCCTCGCTTGCGCAGTTGGCCTCACTCACGACTCTGCCGTCCGTCCGTCCGTCCGTCCGTGCGCGCGGCGGTGATTATGCCGAGGCTCTCGCATTTTTTCCCCTCCCCGCGTCCACTGCCCGCGGACCACGAGGCCCGGAGAGATGAGGCACCGAGAGAGTTTCCGGTGACTTTCGGATCGTACTCTCTCGCGTTATTTGTCTGTACTTGTGTCTCGACTAGTCATGTCAATCGCATTTGCACACGTTTCGTATTGTATTTTGTCACGTCTCATCACGTATGGAGTAATTCTTCTTTTTTAAGTTATTATCAATTCTGGAGTATTACTACTAGTAGTATTACTTCTACGAGACTCAACTGTGTATACCATATTATACAAATGTCGTATTTAAGGAGGGCCCTGTGACCTCAGACATAATAAACAATTAATCAATAAATCAATCAATCTCGCGACGCTAATGCGCCTGGTTTTACGAGGTGATCACCATAAGGGCTTCCAATACCTCTAGCAAGTACAAATTATCACGAATCCTCCGTTTCAGTCATTCAAAAGATCTCTTCAGGAGTCAACTCCTGCTTGATTTACCTGTTTGACTGATGTGATGCCTCATGAGCCGTGTGAGACATTTTCCCTACCTATGACAACTGCTCAGTTGCATTTGATACTTCTTTATTCACTTCGTTCAATTCCAAGAATATTATTGTTTGTCATTGTTGGTTATCATGCGTTGGAGTATATACATTTTTAATGCTATATTCCCATTTTACTTATCTGATGTGAGCTTGCATACATCGATATATACAAAAATAAAACTTATCCGAATCCGAATCTCTCGAGGAGCACACCTACGAAACGGGTGTCGCGAGCCGTCTGATTGAATACTTACTTCGCGAGAAGCTCGGTATATATATATATATAGGTCGTGAGATATTGCTTTCACCTGCGATAAATTTGATTTCGAATTTGTTGGTCGGCAACAGCCTACTCATTTGCAGGACGTTTTCCAAATTCGTCTCGCTGAACTGGCGTTCAATGGGATAGACAGAATCACGAAAGATGTTTTAGTCCTAATGGGGAATCTTATTGTTGTATAGCTTGTCAAACTGGCTTTTTTCATTTTGAACTAAGATACGATTGTTTTGGAGAGCAGCTGCTTTGAAATGAATAATATTACGGGTCAATTCGCTCATCATTCGGTTCGTCAAACGCATCAAATTTGATTCGGTTCGGTGCGTAAACGTATGCACGAGTTTATTGTTATCTTATTATCGTTGTGACTTTCACCCACTGTAAATAACATGTTACTAACAGAAATCTAAACGATGTAAATACTATGTACTGAAGTAAATACTATGTCTACAATCTCATTCCTCCTCTCCGTCGAACGGAGGTATACTCGACTGAGTGACGCTCGAAGATAAGGAAGTGATTAGAGCACGAATCGAGTCAGACACTGCAATGCTTGCCGACAAAGTGATTTGCGGACTCGCGCCGGAGGAACAGTGGAAGCAAAAAAAGAAACGTGACTGTATAAACACACAGATAACAATACGCGAGTGCGCGGTATCTTTAATTAGCCGCGGGGCTAGTGATATCGGTTGAACGGCGGAGTGTATATATGCCAGACCATGCGCTAGATCAAAATATGCGCTCGCGCTCGCGCGCGCGCGCGCGGCTCTGGCAATAAAGCGATTTCCGATCGACAAACGAGGCCGGCTCGAGCGAGCGAGCGCGCAGGAAAAGCCCGAATGAAATATTCAGAGCCCGAGTAATTCGAGGCACGAAGAGGAAAAAGGAGGGGAAAAAAAAACTCGTCCGCGCGCCGGCCGCGCTGACGTCCGCACACTTATATACCGCGCGCCCGCGTATATATATGGGTATACCTATATATAGGTGTGTGTGTGTGTGTGTGTGTGTACGAACGGAGCGCGGATCGTGTGCCAGCCAGCGGCTATACGACGACGACGACGGCGGCGGCGGCGGCGTAGTTCGCGTTTCCCTGCTCTCTCTCTCTCCCCTTCGCGTCTGGCCCGGCTCTCTCTCTCTCGTATACTCGATCGGCCAGAAGCGCGACCCCCCCCCCCCGCCTCCCGCCCAGTCGCCCCTATATAGCCTCGCCGAAAATTCACGCTTCCTCGCTGCTGGCGCGCCTCTCTCCGCGGCTCTCTCGCTCGATCCGCGCACCCGCCTCGAGCGTCGGCTCGTCGCTGTACACACAAAAGCCGCCTCTCCCGTGTATCGCGGATATAGCGCGTCTTTTCGAAATACTGTATTTTCACCCGTATATCCATTTTGGCTGTGGTTGGAACAGCGGATGTTAACGGACGACGACGATGATGATAAAAGATTGAGAATAAAACAATCCGGCCGATTTTTCAACGATATAACTCGCGGAGCACCGGAAAACTCGTTGGAACGCACGTGTGCAGCTGCGCCTCGCGCGTCAAATTTAAAGGTGCGCGGGAGAAGCGGGAGAAGAGCCCGTATACCTATACGTATATATGCATACAGGCGAAGCAGCCCTCGGCAAAGTTGCTCCGTCGCTCGGTGCACGCGCTCGTGTATACCTATATACACACGCGTTGGTCCGCGCTCGCGCGCGCGCGATCGATCCGGTGTGGAGCGCGCGCGCCCCGCTGGTGCGCTCCGCGGATTTCTGTCTCCGGGCTTGCCAGGGGGGTGGAGGCAGGAGAGAGCAAGGGAGAGGCAAAAACTTTATATTGCACGGGATTTCGCCCCATAATCTCGGGTAATTAACGGGCCGGCCCTGCCAGGCGCAGTCGACTCGCCGCGCGCTCCTTTCTCTCCCTCTATACATATACAACGCGCGGCGCGCGGCCGTCCTGTTTTATTTATTTTGCCGCGCGCGCGCAACAGCTCGAGCGCGCTAGCCCCCTGATCGATATTCCCCGAGCTTCTCTCTCTCGCGCGCTCGCCAGTGTGTTTCGCGATTCCACGCGCCCGCGCGCACCGGCTTATTAGCCAATCCTCCCTCCCTCCCCCCCCCTCCGTCCTATAGCGAGGACGACGACGAACGGCAAAAGTTTTACGACCGAGTTTTTCATGTGTTTTTCCCCGAGCGAGCTCGTTTTCGAGGTCACCGAGTAGCTAAACTGCCGCACGCGCCCCCAGCACTTTTCCGACCCGCTCGTCGTCGGCCCTCCAAAACAGCCGGGCGTCGACGATATGCGCGTGTGTGTGTGTATACCTATAGGTACGCGCGTGAGCACGTAATTAAAACGAGTTTCGCGCTCGCGAGATTCGCGTGGGTGCACCGCGTTCGAATGCGACCGCGCGTATATTATATAAATACGAGGGATGTATAAAAATTACGACGGCCGCGACACTTGATACCCCCCGCGACTCGTATTCTAATTGGATTCGATGCCGCCGCCGCCGTTGCTGCTGTGTTTTGTATGTACGTGAGTTCAGGTGGATTTTTTTGAAAGGGGGGGTGGAATATTCGGGGGGCAAACAATCGTATGGCAATGACACACTCACCGTATAATGCTGTTCAACGTGAAGCTAGTATTGTAATGTTATACTGATTCACTAACCTGTGGGAAGAAACAAAATTAGTGAGAATGAGTGAATTGATGGGGATAAATGAAATGATCGACGATCCAAACGAAGGGCAACGCCGATTTCCCTCCCCGAGACGAATTCAAACTGATCTGAGCGGTAAAATGTGTGTTGTAAATGAAAAGCTGGATTGGGTTGCTCTTCGTTCGTAAAGTCGAAAGGAGATATCCTCCGATGAAAATATCAGCGAATATTATACGTCAGCCGACAAGTCGGTTGAGTGGGAGTATCGATCGATCATATACAATATATTGAATCTCGATCGTATCGGGTCGAGACAAGGGAGAATTGCCGTACTTAAACTTCTGAAACCTCTTTATATATGTTTCATGTCACTACAGTATTCAATGCTTAGAAGATCCGGCATTATTCATTCAAGTGAGTGCATATACCCAATCGTTAATGCCAGTCTAATCAAACCTGAATAACAATATCCAAAAGTTGTTGCCCCCAGTCGGCAGGTGTTTTTAGGACGAAACGTTCATCAGTCCAATCTAACATCATTTCGGAAATTTCAATAGATACAAATTGGTCATACACGCAAGCAATGATTGCATGTATTCTTTCGCAAACCCGCATCCTTCACTTTTACCATTTCACACCTCGACTAGAAGTCGAAAAAGTTATTTCTTTTCGGAAATCCCAAAAATATCGTTTAGTCCACAACGAGAAGCTCGCCCAGGACCAACAGAACCAAAAATCAACCTTTGGTGAAAACACCGAGGCAATCATCAACGAACCGATACGTGGAACCTCTCGACGATCGCCAAAAAAAAGGAGGGTTAAAAAAGAAATTCGACGCCACGAGCTGTATATATACGTACGAATTCGCCGACTCGTCCGCCCGCGGATTATTCAGCACCTGCCGCTCCCTCGCGGCTCGCGCTTATACGCATTTCCACGTGGCCCCGCCCGTGCGCGCTTTGAAAATCGCGATTTCCTGCGCGCCTCCGTTCCCATGGGCGGACCGGCTCGTGATTTCGTTCGCCCTCGCGCGTTCGCTCGCTCGTTCGCGTCTGTGTGGGTGTGGGTAGGGGGGTTTCGCGTATATATAATCTGTGAGTGTGTGTGTGCGTGTATATACGAGCGCGAGGCGCACGTGCGCGACGTTTGGTTCGAGGCCGCGCGCGAGCGGCGAGTTTTTATGCCCGAGCCGGTAATGAGCGGCGTAATTCACGCGCGCGGGGGCTGCTGCAGTGCTCGAGCTCGCTCTCTCTCTCTCTCGGGGCCGCGCTCCGATGACGGGACACGCATCGGCCTTTGTGTGTGTGTGTGTGTGTGTGTGTGTGCGTGAGTGTGTATACCTATATATACCGTCGTAGAGTTTCGGCTCGATATATCCCCGGAACAATACGCGACGTATACGTATATAGAGCCCCTCGTTATCCGGCGCACTATTTTCATCGCGTATTTGCGTTTTTTCCACGAAACCGCGGATCGCGCAATTTCTTATATATTGAGGGGTCGGATGAGCTATTGTTAAAATACCGCCGGAGCCAATTCAAGATTCGTTACATATTCTCACTCACTCGGTCTTTCCCTCTTCGTTCGGTTAGACCCTGTGTGTAGGGTGAACGCGGTGCTCGGTTATTCTCGCGCTGCAATCCGCGAGACCGATATAACCATATAGAAAGCGACTCGGTCCGAAATCGCTCGTCTATATATATATATATATCTGTACACAGGGTCGGGACTCAATGATGCAAATCATCGCTCTGGCGATATAGCGAATATGTAGCGGCTGCAGGAGAGAGTCGAGCGCGCGGCTCGCGTCAAAGGGGATATATGCTGCTCAAAACAAAAGCATACACATATAAGAGCGCGTGGCGTGGCGCGAAACCGGCGATCCGTGTATTTTTCTTCGCCTTTGTCTCCTCTCTCTCTCCCTTACTCTATATACCATGGTATCAAGCTTCCATCCTCTCTCTCTCTGGCTGTATACGCGCCGAGGCTTTCGCGTAAAAGCAGCTACTGCGCAGGGCTTTTGGCGCACGCGACCCGAACTTTTTTTCCTTTTTTTTTTCCTCTTCTCGGCTCTCGCCTCCTTCGCCCGTAACCAACGGGTATACATATACACATATAGTACGGGCTCGCGGCTCGGGCGTATAGCTGTATATGGACGCGCGGCCCGAGCACGTACACCGCGGGCCAAATACGCGCGCGCCTGCTTCCAGAGAGGGGCAGGGGAGGGATAAAAAACGAGGAGCGCGTGGGTGGAGGCAGAAAGGCGATCGAGAAATTAACGACCCCTCGACGTTTACTCCCTCGCGGCCTTCTTCGTCTCCTTCGCCGCGCGCGCACGGCTCCTCCCTTCTGGAGTGTACCTTTTTTGCCGCTCGCTCGCGCCCTCCTCCAGTATACTCCGGGCCAGACGAGCTAGGAAAAATTCGCTTCACCCCTTTTACGCCCCGGCCGCGTCGTCCTCTATATTTCGCCGTCCGCGTCCTTGGTTCGCCAGCCGCCCGATATATCCCCGGCGGCGCTCGAGCTTTCTTCGAGAGCTCTAATCACTGTTTGCCGCGGCTATCGGCCCGGCCGAAAAGCCCCCGCGCACCCGTAGTAATTGCTCGCGGGACGCCTGTATATAAACGTATATATAGGGCCGCCACGACGTTATCTCGGGGCCGGGGGATGGCGAGGAGGAGAAAGGAAGGAGCCCGAGACGGGGATTATGGGGCCGCGCGCATTTGCATATACCCGCGCGCGCGGCAAATATCTATTACGCGCGGCTATATATATACGCCGCGGTCGGATGGACGCAAGAGCCCGTGCGCGAGAGAGAGGGTTATACGATGACGGATCGGCTATGTATATGCGTACCCTGTCGCATCGATGTTATAGGTATACTCATTTCGAACGCATCGTGCGGCTATGCATCCGGGCGAGGATGTATCGAGCCCGACGGTGCGAGCCGGTGAGAAAGAAAAAACCGCGAGACACCAATAAAAACGCGTCTGATTGCTTCCGGGGGAATCGTGTTCCGGACAGGCCTCACCTTGAGCTGGTTTCAAGTAGAATCTCCTTGTCGGAGGATTTTTCTTCTCCAATAGAGAATTTATTCCGTTTGGAAGCAGTGGAATTGTACAGATCCGAGTTCCTCTGGGAGCCACAGGGGAGATTTTCGCGAGTGTTCGTGCTTCGTTATACCGTTTCCCGTCCGATCGAGTGATTCCCCTCAACCAGATTTACTCGAGTCGAATTATCGTATCACTCTTCGCTTCGGAGCCTCGAGCAAACATCTGGGAGACTTTTTTTCTTTTAAATACCGATAATTGAGGTTAATTCATCGTGATCTCGTGATGGTTAATTAAAATCACCATACATTCTTTTCATGAAATTTGTATTTTGAAAGAACAATCGGTTTTTTGTTCACAGTCAAAATAACTCTTTGGGCACATTCTCAAAGCCTTGTGTTTCACCTCATTTACCACGAAAAATGTTTTGGGTACAAAATCAAAGCATCCGACGAGCTCTACAAGAGCCTTTTTGAATTTTTGTCCCAGCACAATTTTCCATGCGTCAATACCAACTGTTAACATGTTTCGTCGAGCTACCCAGTTAAAACCACTAAATCCTATCCTTGTACTCCATGCAATTATCCTCAAACGCGCCGTTTTATCGTATCACAGCCCAGGCAAAAGGTCGACGCGATTCTAACGCATAAAAAATTACTAATATTTCATCGGGTCCTTGTCATCGAACACTCCAATTTAATATCCCGGCACAGTGTCAATCCTCGCTTTGTCCTCTGTTAGCCACGAGATTTTCCCAGAATCGCCGTTTTTCCTGCATACATCGAGAAAACTCGTTTTTAAGGTATTTTTCAGTTTTATAGAAACAGGGCAAGAACTTGAAATCGATCGCGGGGAAAAAATATTCACTCGGAAAAATGATTTCCTACAAAAAATATTCAGCCACGAGGCATTTAAAATACCATTGCCCCATTATTCGTATAGACAACGCATGTATGCACATGTATATCTACGTCAAATGCAGAGTGCACCAAAACTCTCATAGTAATACCTAGAGCCCTCTAAAACAATCTATAGCCTCCTTATCACGTGTTCCGCGACTTTTCTCAGCCGAAGTCGGGGCTCGAAATACGTATAGGTACACATATAAGTTCAACACTGTAGGCTATACCGGGAACGGAATATCTCGCGCGAGCGGGTGAGTCGCGAGGGGTGGGCGGCTGGAGGAGGTAAATTGAGCGCGACAAAGGCGTAGCGGAAGGTCGAACAACATTCGATAACTCTTTTGGCGTTGGGGGGTAGGGGAGGTCGAGTTGGGTGTAGCGGTGCACAAAGGTGCTCGCGCGCGTGGCCCGGAGACGAGCTGCGCTGCCCGGCTAACGAAGACAGAGCCGGGGGTATATAGGTGGAGCGGCGGCGGCGGCGCAGAGCCGTGGGGGCTCTCGCGCCACCCGGTAGCTCTCCATCCGGCTCAAAATCAAGGGAGCGCGCCCGGAAACCTTTGAGATTGGCCAAACGCTGCCGCTGCTCTGCTGCTCGTGGCACACACGTTTGACTCGGGTTAATACGCTCTCTCTCTCTCTCTCTCTCTCTGCCTCTCGCTCCCTCTCGCTGCGCCTCCCTCTAGCTTCCTCTCTTTCGCCAAAGGCGGATAAAACGAGCGAACGGGCGAGCGAGCCGGTCTCAACCAAGCTGGAATTAATTGGAGATGCCGGCTTAATCGAGCCGCCGCCGCCGCGGCTTTCAGCCGAGCGCGTATCATTTTCGGCGCTAATAAAGCGCCTGCCCGCGACCACCTGTCCCCCCGCACCGTCGACTCAACCTCGATGTACATCTTTCGCGTATAATATGCAGCTCGCTCACTCGATATCCTGCGAGCGACGACACGAAAAACAAATCGTGGGGTTATTCCGGAGAGACAGTTGTCGGTTTCGGTTTATAAAGTGTCTCAGAATGGTTGGAGGGAAGAAAAAACTGATCGAGCCGATTATCCGGATCCCGTGTGTGATTAATCATCGGACAGTGTATAACTGGGTGATCGAGTTTAACGGGGAGACACTCAAATCGTTACAGCAGTAAGAAAGCTGTAGATAATACTGTTGAAAATACAACGTACATTCATGCAAGTCCTCGCACATTAATTAATGGCCCAGCCATACAATGTAAAAGCAACTCGATGGTTCTTAGAGAACAGTAGAGTGTTCTATTCTGAACTTCGTTTCAATCATATCCAAGAAGGATATTATTGAATTTATCGAAGAACAGAGAATTTACCAACGGTAGCTAGGAAAATAAAAAATGGATTGTGCTGAAATTTAACTTGGCCACATTTTGCTACGACTAATATGTGTGCGAAAATCTCAGGAATCGAGAGTTATCGTGTCAGAAAAAACATCCACACGTACGTTCTGGAATTCGATATTTTTCGGCCCGTAGATCACGAATATGAGGGTCCCGTACTCCAGTTCCAGAGGCCGATTTTCGACTATAACAAATACAAAGCGCAAGGGGTTATTTTTTCGTCTAATCACTGATTAACAGGCGGAAACGTAAGTGATTAACTCTTGAGGCATATTTTGTATCCTCTCAACAAATTGTACAAGTATCTTTTACACGTGTTCGAAGTCGTTTGTACACACGTAAGTGTGAGTGCTCATAATGCCGAGTACGCTTGTATGTATACGACGAAATTGCTAAACAACCTTCAATTTTTTCATTATCTCTTCCGCTGATCTTTATGTTCATCTCTTGTTTAGAAGAACGATCCGACATTTATAGGTATACTGCCTAATCTGACCAGACATGAATGGCGAGCAATAAAGTGCATTTCAATTTGCTTCTTTCCCTCTTTCGATGACGCAATAATCAACAACTACGTAACTCATTGCATAGTAAACATTCGTCAAGTCAAATGGGATCACACATTGAGTAACTGTTTTCATTCAATCAATTAACTCTCGAAAATGCTCCATACCAAACGTTCGAACACGGCATTATCACGGATTTACCAAGGAAATTTCCATTTGGAAGTTTGTAAAACTCGCGCGTTGTGTATTTTTTTCCCCTCTCGGGAAGTCGCTCGATCTCCGGGAAGCAGCGAAACTTTCTTCGTTTGGTGCAAACTTGAATATGCCAGTGTCCTACTTGGCGGCGTACACGGTATAAAAATTGAAAGTGTCAAGTTGCCTCTCGTATCTTTCGCGAATGGTTACGGACGGACGGCACGCGATGGAAGGAAAAAACAGAACGAATTCGGGAGCCGGACGACGAATTGAGCTCGACGATACGCGTTATCAAAAAATCATCAGTCGAATATTACATAACTGCACGTACGAAATACACACGCGAAACATCACAACGTATATTTAACGAGGACGCGGGACGAGGGACGAGCGCGGAATAATCAGGAGGCGAGTTGTGCGGCCGGCGCGTACCGGGCGATATACTCATTACGCGTTTGCCGCTCAAACTTGAATAATCATCGCGGCTCGCGGGACGGATCGAATCGCGGGCCAACAAGAACTCGCGCAATTCCCCGGAGCACCGCGCGTGAACGACAAAGTTGAAAAACAAATCAAAATCAGGGGTATACGCACGGGCAGCTGTGCGGCTCGACCCACACACACACTCGCTCGTCTCGTGGGCGAATTTTCATCAAATTACAGCGCGGCAGCAGGTCAGTGCAGCGGCTCGATCCCGAGAAGCCCGCACCGCACCGGTGGTGGCAATTCGCGAGGGAAGCTCGACAGGTGAGAGCGAGCGAGCTCGCGCGCATGCATATCGCATGGCCCGAGTGCCTCTCGGCTTCGTTTTTCTCCCCTCGAAATTCTCTCTCGGTCGGTCGGTCGGTCTCGCGAATTTATGCGCGGCCGGGCCTCGTCAACTCACGGATTCATGGCCGGGGCCGCGCGCTCGCCTCTCCGGCTCCCGCGCCGCAGCTTCTTTTCCGCGCCGCCCGTCCTCTCCGGGCTCTTGCCGATCCTCCCGATCGACAACGGCTTTCGTATTCTTTTTCTCTCCCCATTTCCTATACGTCCGCGCGTATAATCATACACGCTTCGAAGCTGGGGGTGCTCTTTTCCCCCTATTTTTTTCGCCGCTACGGCCCCGGCCATTTAACGCGGCTCCTCGTGACCTATTACGCGGATAATTTATGGATCGCAGATGAAGGTAGGTGGGGGGGAGGTTCGCGAGACCGGCGAACGGCTTATTTTACATTAGGTAGTGTAAATAATTGGATAGCCGGGGCCTCGCCGGGCTGAAATTACACGGGGCCGATCCTGCCGGTGTAATGTAAATTTGAGAAAATTTTCGGCGGACCGAGCTACCGCGCGCGCGCGCGCGGAGGAGTCCAGGGGTGGTAGGTGGGTCCGAAGAATTTCGTCCTTTTCAAATAGTTACATTGTACCGACGAGCTGCCGAGCATTTTCAAAGTTTAATTTTTCGGGACGCGCGAGAGCCCGGCCGCGTCCCGCATGCTTCAATTCTCGTCGGAAAAACGAGTACGTATATATACACACACCCAGAGACGTACACTGCCCCGGTGGGTGGGTGGGTTAACGTCATAAAATTAACACGGCGGGCCGCGCTCAGCTCTCCGTTACAGCGCGCGGGGCTCGCGTCCGAAAAACGAAATTCCGCACCGAGAGCATCGCGGCTCGCCGTGTGTTTGCCGTGTGCAAGCAAATCGCTCGGGCCGGTCTCGCGCTCACACACACACAGACAGACACATATACGCGAACGTATATAGGACGTGTGCGGGGACTGTGGGCATTTGAGAATTTCCAGGAAGCCATCTGTGGGCTCGCGCGTATTAAATGCCGCGTGGTAGAAAAAGCCCCCGAGAGAGAGCGAGCGAGCGAGCGCGTCTCTCGCGCCTCGAGTCACGAGAGATCGTTAGAGCCCGCGAGCGAGCGCGGCGGCTGCGTCATTAGCCGGGGTTCGCTCTCTCTCTCTCTCGCTCGCTCGCTTGCTCGCGCGAATTATCGATTCTCTCGCTCCGCGTCCGCTTCGCCGCTCTACCCACTCGCTCGCGCGCGCACACACATAGAGAGCGGCAGCTCACAGCGGAGGCACACGGACGCGCGAGCGAGAATCAATTTTAAATATAAAGCCTCTCCCGCTCTGTCGCGAGCCGGGCAAAAAAGCGTATAGCACGAGTGGCGCGCGGCGTTAATGCGGCCCGGGGCGTCTCTCGTTCTCTTTTGCATATAGGCGAGAGCCGCTGCTAGTGGAACGGAGCGAGAGAGCCGGGTCGAGCCGGGGGGCGACGGACGAGAGAGAGAGAGAGAGAGGGAGACTCGCGATTCGCGAGAGAGCCAGCCAAGGCATCTGGTCCGCGAGCGAACGGCGACGAGAAAAAAACGCCCGCGCGCTCGCGCGCGCAAGAGCCGTCAATTAGGAGCGCGCCGTAGAGTAGTCTCTCTCTCTCGCTCGCTCGCTGGCTGTATCCCTCTCTCGCTCTACTCGGCGAACAAAGAATCTTCCTCGCGGCCCTGCGCTCTATACTCTCTCGCGCCGATCGCTCTCTCGCTCGTTCCGTCTCTTTTTATCCTCGGCGGGCTTTTTTTTTAATCCCCTTCGCTCTCTCGGCCGGCTCGCTTCCTCCTCCTCCTCCTCCGCCCCCTCGGATTATTCCTTTTTTTCTTTGCCCCCCGAGCGCGAGCCGTGAGGTACGCCCGAAAAAACTGCGCGTCGCGAAATTCTACGTAATGGCTGGGCGCGCGCGCGCGCGGGCGAGCGCCTCTCCCAACCCCCCACCCCACCCGACGCTCGTTTTCTTTTTAATCTAGCAGTTTTCCCGTTCTATCCTCGTTTTTTTTCCTCTCTCTCTCTCTCCATCCCCTTGTTGCGCGAGCACCGACTAATTACGCAGCGATAATATTTGCTTTTCCTACTAATTTTAATTAGATCCGCGAGTGCCCGACGCGCCTGATTTTTCTCTCTCTCTCGTTTTCCCTCTGGCCCGAGCGATTGTATACACACACACACACACATATATAGGTATATGCGGGCACTCAATCAAAGGGTCGGATAGGTTTTTCGGAACGCCGCTGCGCGTACTGTTTTTTCGCGTACCTTGTGCGCGGGAATTCATTAAAATACTCGAGCTCTCCGAGAGCCGCCCGGTTGTGTGCAGCCTCGCTGCTGCCGCGCTGGTCGTTCGCTCCCGGGGGCCACTCGACTCCTCCACGATAACGCGATCGCTATCTTGGATTTATATGCGCTAATAGGCTGCTCGCCATTACGGGATCGAGTTTTTCGAGCGTACGTATATATACATACGCGTGCGCGAATCTCCATCCTTTCAAACTGGGTACCCACCCACACATATTATATCTATTACACGTGCGCCAGGGAGCTCAACTCGCTGTTGACGCACGGCAAAGATCAAATTCGACTTTTTTTTTTTCATTTTCGTTCCTTCCGCGAGCTCTCGCGCGCCGTCGAAACTGCAGCGCCAGTTGATGAACTGTCGGTGCGCAAACACGCGGCTCTCTCTATATATATATATGGAGATTTGAGTTTTCCCCGGATTATCAGCCTAGATGTGTATACACACGTCGTTATAACGACGTAATTAATCGCCGAGTCGATATTCCTTACATAATAGCTCGGAGTGTGCGCGTGTGAGTATTTGCTCGTTACATATATATATGTACCTATGTTTACGAAGTTGGCGCGCCGGGTAAATGTGTCGGGCCGCTGCAGCGAATCCGCCCGAGAGTCGGATGTGCGGGGGAGAAAAATGTACGGGTTCGAGGAGGAGGAAGCTTCGTGCGAGTGTGTGCGAGTGTGTGTGTGTGTGTGTGTGTTGATTAGCGGCTCGCGCGCACGGTGTACGTGTATATTGGGGTCACGCTCGGGCCGTGCGGGCTCGTCGATCAAGCGGCCGATCTTGCGGACTTCCGCGAGTGATACGTACTGCCCGGCTCGAGGGGGGCGGGAAGGGGACACGGGGAGGATCGCGTGGCCGGGGGGGGGGCCGCGGCTCGAGTCTCTGACGCAAACGGCCCGACACAGCTTTTTGTTGGTGCGCGAATCGGCCGCCGTCGCTGCCGCGTGTACGTGTGTGTGTGCACGCAACCGGAGAGAGGATATGTATGTATGTGTATACGAGCTCGAGCGGCCCCGCGACTCGTTAGCGCGTCCAAACGGAACCGCACGTGTCGCGCGCTCGAGCGTGTGCGCGCGTACGTATACATGCGTCATACGTGTGCGCGTGTATAGCCGCGTGTATTTACGCGCGTATTAAAGAGCGACGGAAGGGGGGGGGAGGAGTGTAGGGGCGCTGCTGCTGGCGCAACGAGACCTATACGCAGCGTGTGACGCCCGCGGTTCGAAAAATAAATTGCTCCGTGTCGTCGGTCCTGCGGCCGGTAAAAACCGGAGCCACTCCGAGTTGGATCGAACCGAGCGAGCGAGCGGACAAATGAATCTTCGGCTCGCGAGAAGATATATCTCGTGGGAATCGAGGATTCGAGGCGCGAATCCCGTCTATCGGGGCGAATTCGGGGGGGGGGGGCAGGAGCCGTCCAGCGAATCGCTTCGATCTGTCCTCGATTCACTTCGAGTTCACTACGCTCCTATTTCCTGGCAAATACTCTCGTATACCCCGAGTATGTATATGTACACACGTTCATCGGCTGCGGAGTAATGGTTAGAGACAGTTTTGAAAGTTCGAACTTTTCATTGATTCGAAACTGATTTGTTTCTCACGATACTCGAGCCTTTCTCTCAACTTTTATGACCACCGCGTTCGATGATATAAGTGTAGCCAATGTGCCACCCCTCAAATGGTTTTTCGCAAATTTGGCTGTTACATAATCAGAAATTCGTCATTTAGGAACGGGATGTTGATATTTAGTTTAAGAGCTATCAGAAACCATTGCTATAACCATCAATTACCCATTTGAACCCATTCAAAATGTCAATTAGCCAAAGTCACTCAAACCGGGCACTGTAAAATTAGGGTAGTTAATGTGCGACCCTCAATGTAATTCAACCCTTTCATCGTGTCCCAGTCCAGGCTCACTTTCATCAATTCATATATTTTCATCATCTGACAAGTGCGCAACATCGACTTTCATTTATATTTTCATTTATGTCTAGTAATTATCTATGGCAATTGTGAATATATGAGGTTCTTCAGAGTATTTCCATACGTACGAGGCACATTGGCTTTCATTGAGTAGCACGCAAAATAGATAATTTCTAATAAGATAGAAAATAGTTTGAGCAAAACTGACAAGATCAATCGAAAGATGAAATGTTTTTACATAAAATAAAGTAGCCACATTTAAAGAAATGAGAATGATTACACTTATTTATCGTAATTTAGTTTGCTCGGTGAAGTAACTGAGACATGAAAAAAGTTACAGGCAGTAAAACTTTAAACGGTTGTAAAACAGTGGTTTCAAGTGCAAAATGGCCGGTGGAGC
The DNA here is from genome assembly GCA_020882685.1 of Aphelinus atriplicis. Classification (NCBI taxonomy): domain Eukaryota; kingdom Metazoa; phylum Arthropoda; class Insecta; order Hymenoptera; family Aphelinidae; genus Aphelinus; species Aphelinus atriplicis. The sequence continues at coordinate 65,408,207 of CM037074.1, read as the reverse complement.
GAGAAAAGATTTTCTCTTAATACTTACTACCAATATAAGTCGACTGCCACTGGTACCCAGAAAGCACCAAGAGTACTGAATATCTGGCGGAAAGGGGAGGGTCATATCTTAGACAAATTATTTATTATTCATGCAGATATCAATCACCTCGGATTAATACAAGCTTCATCAAAACTCAATATGTTTATGCCAATGGGATAAAAATATCAATGCCATTATCTTGAGTACCGTGAAAGAGGGGCTCCTCACTCCAGTACTCCCATAATTGGTGCCATTGAGTTCTTGTGGAGTACTGTGGGTTCGTGGATGAATTCTTTACAATATCAAACAAGAGCTATTACTCAGATTAGGATAAGCTGCAACAAAACTCAATAAGTTTATGCATAAAGAGATGAAAACTTGAATGCCATCTAAATTAGTATCACCGAGTACGGAAAAACGACGGGAGTACCGTTGAAATTGCGAAGGAATACCGGAGCGAGAAGTCCCTCGACCATGGAGTACTTGAAACTGATGGAGAGTACCATGGGATTACCGAACTGTGAGAATTGCCCATCGCGTTCGCGGGACTGCGATGCGTCATTTTACTACAAACCAATAATGTGAACAGCTGAAATTCGAATAACAATAGATCGGGTTTGAAGGTCGCGCGAGGCTCAAGAGTTGACTCGGCGACTCCGAGGCTGGAAACTTGCGGACGAATCGGTCGCGCATCCGCGTCCAGGCAGTATCGGTGTGTGCGTCAAATGAAAAGACACCCGAATAAGTCGGGAGTCGGGGTTCTTTGTGCGAGGGGCGAGACAAAGCAGCGGCGCAGCCCCGCGCGCAAACAACGAAAATCCGCCGGGCCGCGTTAACCCTTCGCGCCGAAGGGAATCCGCAAAAGGAGGGAAAAAAAGAAGAGAGAGAAAAAAAGGAGACCGCACGAGAACGGCTTTCTCTCGGTGGGCGTGCACCCACTCATCCGGCAATCATGTCGTCCGCGAGAGCCATCTTTAATTATGCAGGCCCCCGGTGCAGCGTCCGACCGCCGCGCGCGCGCATATGCTCGCTCTCTCTCTCTCTCTCTTTATCTCGTACCCACACGCATACTTTTTCCTTTGTTTTCCAGCGCCATACGGGCCCTGTGTGACATTCGCTCCTCCTCGCGCACTAATTAATCGGCCGAGTCTCCCCAACCCCCGCGCGCGCGTCACTTAACTTTAATGAAACGCTCGCGAGACGCGTCACCGACGGCTGGCGCGCGTCCTTTGATCGAAGGTCGTGCGCGCGCGCGATCGAGGGTGTCTCCGAGACGAGGTCGGCTCCGTTGTTGCTGAGCTCGGGCTTTCCCTTCGCCGAATCCACGTGTCAAAGGACGTCCGGCGCAAAGTGCTTTCGAAGCTCCTTATACCCAAATACCCACGCGTCCACCGTGTGCTTCGACGTTTCTTCAGCGAGATCCCTCCTATGGACCTTACACACACGCACGCACACACACACCAAGTCAAATTTCTCTTCTTTTAGCCGCGTCGACACGGGCTATAATGCCTCGTCGTGTTTCACTCACAACCAGAGTGACCCTCGCTTGTCTCGGATCTCACGTCAAACTTTGTCAGATTGTTTTCGAGCCGAAACATTAGTTTTCTTCTCGTGATATTTGTGAGTTATTATTGGCTTTGTGCATTTACAAAAGTACCCATCGACGTACCTCACATGCTTAAAACCGCGACAGGAAAACGAAATTTTAGCTGCCTGCACAGTAGTGTACACCTGATTGGCTGCCCAATAATCAACTCTTGACAGGAATTTCAGCAAGATCCTAGAGAACCAAAGGCAACTGGTCCACTCTCCTTGTGAGACTTTGGAAAATCAACACTTTCATTGTCAGGTGATTTGTAAATCCGTTCATGGGTTGTGTCTTGGATTTTTTGGCTGATTACTCGTGTAATATTCACTGATAAGTACCCCTCAATATAAGGATCATTCAATGTCGCATACTCGTTTTATGGTTAATTTAGTTAAAATTATATAGAAAACTGGCTGATCATGGGTCAACAGGTCTGGCATCAATTCTGGCACAAAGTGTTTCCACACATTTTCAAGAAAAAAAGAAAAAGTGTAGTTTTGATTTCTGCGAGACTCGTGTCAGACTATTGAAAAACTATTTTTTTCACGTGTAACAATAATATACAGATTTTATATTATTTACTGACTTCCCATTAGTTATCCACACTATCCGAAAAGTGGGCGAGTTTTCAAAGTTTTGAACTAACTTTCCCCGTAGCATCAGTTATGCGCATGACGACACTTGAAAACTCTTTTATCCAACAGCCGCATAGCTCACGAACTGAATACTCGTTGATACGACTCGTTATCCCACATATGCGTCCACTGTTGGATTAGGATGTATCAAAACATTGACCGGTAGGCGTCGCCACTGTCAACAAGTCAACTCACAGAACCAAACTTCGATTATGTGTGTGTTTGAGCTTAATGATCGTCATAATATACGACCGTTGATCATTGATGTAAATCTCTATTCATTGGAGAAGTATTTTTTGTATGTTTACAGATTATTTGAAAGTTTGATCATATATGACATTAAATGGTTTGAAAAGGGAATGATAAAAGGGAAATATTGTCCGGTAGGCGTCGCCACTGTCAACAAATGAACTAAGCGAGCGGTTTATGACCATATTTATGATGGTATAGCACGCACGAGTGCATCAGTATGCGTAAGTATATGTATAGTTACAGTTCGCCATTTAGTCGTTGACAGTAGCGACGCCTACCGTTGGATATTTCGATAAATCCTAAGATACGCGAATCAAGTTTGGATCAATCAGCAACGGGGCATTTGTCTCGATGTCTACGTGTGCGTGTACTGCAGACACGTGTCGCAACGGCGCGTTCTCGACCTCTCGTATATTTTTCTTCTTCTGTTGCTGCGCGCGCGCCTCCCACGGGGTTGGCCGTCGACTTCCGAATAACGAATAACCCCTCGTGCGTCTTGGCTCGCGGTGAGTTACGAATCAGCTCGGACGTACGGCCGCGCGAAGGCCGAGAGGCGCAAAGAGAGAAGGAGAAGCGGCGTATAATGAAATACGTTAATTATGGGACGGGGAGATAAAGTCGGCACGCGGGCCGACGGGACACACCGAGTCAAGTGGTTTTTCCTGTTTGCTCCGCGGAGATGCCGAATTTAAGCTTCATTACGCAAACACATTCCGCAGCCCGCGCGCCCGCTCGATTTCTTTTCTCCCGAGTCGTTTTGCGCTTTTTTTCTACGCGACCGCTCGATCTATCATATTGTACGACAAGCTCGAGCTTCGAGACCAGCTCTTCCTTGTCTCTCGGCACGGAGCCGCGACACTGCGGATTTTTCGATCGTCAAAGATTCGCTCCGCAAGCGCAAAACTCCTTGGACGAGATATTCCGAGAACTGTTGTCCCGTGACAAGTACTGCTCTGCGATCTGATCCAAGCTACTGTGGGATTCCCTCGTCGAAACGACGAATATCGTCCTCAGAAGCGCGCCCATGTTTGCCCGTGGTTGAAAACTCGAAACTTCTGGCTCGAAAAACGCCGCGAGCTGCGGCTCGGTTTCTTCTTCTTCTTCTTCTTTTTTTTCCCGAAAGGAACGAAGCCAAAAAGAAGCGACTAAACCGAGGGCTTAAAAAAGAGAAGCCCATCTCATAAAGAGCGTCACGATGCACGCGCCAGAGACAAAGGGGGTTGGAATAAAAAAAAAACACGAGGGAAAACAGCGGAGGAGCCAGCGCGCAAAAAGCAGCAGCAGCAGCAGCAGCAGCGACGGCGGCGCGACCAGCTCCCGACCCCTCGCACGCGTGCGATTACACGTGCGCGCACACGCGCGGCCCCGTGAGACTCGCCGAGAGAAAGAGAGAGAGCGAGAGAGCCAACTGCCCCCGGAGCACGGCCAAGTCTCGGGGAAAAACGCTAACGCCCCGCAGCTTCCGGCTCGCCCTTCCAGAAAGCCCTACTACGAGCGAGCTGTGTGTATACCTCGGCCGGACCATGAATTATTCTCCGGCTACAGCCCGGATGGACTCTGCGCCAGTTCCGTCGGTTGAAAATACAAATCATAACGTATGATTTGACTTGTCCAGGGATCGGTCTACCTTGCGGGCTCGAAAAAAACGGCGATTTTTGGGGAATTTTTTCTGAGCGTTCTATGGAAAAAATTGATGTGAAACTCTATGAATGGAGTCTTGAAATACACGATGAGATTTTTTTCCAATTTATTACATGCAATTTTTGTGTACGAAAGCCACAACTGAACGTAACTCCTCGTTAGTCGTCTTACCGAAGTAGGTAAGACGATGGTTTACACGATTACTCGATAACGGCTTTTCCGAAACAACATAAATTAAAGAGTTTCAGATTCAATATGGCGAAGCCTTTGGTATAACTTATGCACATTGAAATAGTACAAATTAAAATTTCAATACGAACGTAGGTCATACTATAGATTTTCATGTGTAGAATATTAGGTTCGAAATTTAATTCATAAGTGTCTATGGCTACCGCACGAAAAAACGTCGTTTCTTGAAAAACGCGTTAAAATTGCACCACACAAAATGCCTTCTCTGCCCGTTCAAGATTCTCAATTGATTCCAATCCCGCAACAAGTCGACTGATCCCTCAAATGCCACTCTATATCACGGTAATAGAATGTGCCGTGCGAACACTTGATAGGGTGACCGAATGCGGATCGGCCATATAACCCAAGTGGGTCAGTCTCGAAATTACCGAGTTCGAAAAGTTAGTTGGAGGTCCAACATCTGGTTGGTTGTAAACTTCATCGTCGTTCCCTTGTGTTCATCAAATTCCTCGGGACGGAATAGCCCGATGTTTACATCAATTATCGTCCATTATTTTTCGCGCGTGTCATTCGTAATATCCGCCTGTGGGTTTTTATTCTGTAAAGGCTCCGATTGAACTCGTATTCCCGATAAACCGCACGGACAAAACGGTTGAACGTCCACTTTCAAGCGTCGAAATCGATTGAAAACTCAACAGTATTGTTCGCCGATGGATAAACTGTCGTGCTATGTATCTAGATTACATTGATCGCATCAAATATCGAAATTCGGGAGGTGGTCAATTCGAGCGCGTCACAATCGGGCAATACTGTTGTAATTTATCGAGTAGGGAGAATCCATTGTTCAACTGATTCAAAACGGGCTACTCTTATTTGTACATATAGTCGCGCGATTTCGTACTTAATATAGCGATATCAATGTAGTTTAAAGGTGTAAATGATATTTGCGGTAATGAAACTGAAGATCTACGTACTGCCCATGGTAATTATTCGATCCAAGTGTAGACGTAAGTACTTCCAATATAATTCGTTAAACAATTTTGGAATCGTTAAAAATGACGAGACATTTGTATTGATAGCATTTGTTCTATTAGTTCATTTAAGCTAAGTTGATTAATTTGAAACAAAGAAAAGTGATTATTTGAACAAAGGGAGAATAAAAACGAAGGAGCATTATGGAGATAATAAATAAAACAATGTAATAATAGAAATGAAAATGAGTAGGTCATTTGTAATTCTATGATAATAGGTGGATAATGAGCGGAGGGAGGATAGGAGGGAAAGGAAGAAAGAAAAAGCTTTTAAAACTTTTACGAGGTTCAAAGTTCCTCGTTAAATTGACTGCGATATATCATGTCAGGCTTTGCAGGGAGTTGCTCTGTTTTGATTGAAAACACTTGTTGAATCTGAAGACAACTGTTTTATGTGGTATATTTGCCGCTCTATGTAGTCGGAGGTAATAGCCAGTGAAACGGGATACACTCGCTCAGTTTATATTGTAGCTCCGAAGCCTGACGAATCCCAATTAGGCGCACATGAGCAGGTTTCATCCTTGCCGAATTTAAATCTAACCCGACGAATTCTCGGCAAAATCTCGAGGATTCTCCCCCCCCCCCCGACTTTTAAATTGATGAAAATCACCAACTCGCGCGAGTAGAAATTCGAAATCATCTATAATATTTTTCGCGAGTATTTATCAGGCCTCCAAAAATTTTGGCCATATATATATGTGGTCTCGCGCTCGCCTTTCTCTCTCAGCGCGTTCGGGAGAGCCCAAGGCCTCAGTCAGCGGCAAAAAGTCGGCTCACGCACGCATATATATATACATATATATAGGAAAAATAAAATGAGAAAAAAAAACGGCGAGCGCGGAGCAGCTTCCAGAGGGGATTTGGGAAGCGCGAGGAGCGTGGGTGGGTTGGTAGGTACGGCCACACCTACCCGCGGGCGCAGTTGGCAATTCCGTCCCTCCGTCCCTCCTCGACCCTTTTCTCCCCCAAGATTCCCGCCGAGAGAGCAGAAAAAAAAGGACGAGGAGGGGGAGAAAAAGGAGGTCGCGTGTGCGCTATACACGCTCGCTCCCGTGCGGGCAAGGTCAGTAATACCGGGCGCGCATTTATACAAAATGCCCCGGCAATTACGAGGTGCGCGCGCGCGATTGAGGGGCAAATCGATCAATGAGTTTCGGCAATAGCATAAGCAGAGTCGCCCCTGTATACTACACTACGCGGGTCTACGTAAAAGCGGACGATACACGCTGAAATTTATTTGTATACTTGAATGAAGTACAAAAAAGCCAAGTTTTGTGTTAAATTTTTGTGAAAATTACTCAAAGTAATGACTCTAATTTTCCTGAGAGTTCCGAGATACTGGATCTTCAACATGTTGTTTCCTCCCGAGCTGTCAAAAAATGCATACACATTAGTAGCTACTATTATTTTTAAGGGAGGAATTTTGAAGCTTATATTATATTCTCACTTCATTAAGATAGATATTATTATTTAAGGTGAAGTTAAACACATATCGGACAACGATTAATATAGAGAATTATTTGTTTTATTCATTTTACAAAAGGATTATCGTCCGACAACTTCTAAAACCTAACAGAAATAAAAAATAATCTCATAAGAAAATGACAATTCTTAATTTGAGTTCATCAGTCTCCTTCTTCTTACATTCAGTACGATGAACACTTCATTTAATGCGACAAAATGACGAGTACTTCAGCCGTACTTGAATTCATTGTACATTAGATTGAGTGAAATTTCATACTTGAATCAAAGAATCGTTTTGGCAGTGTACGCTTGTGTTCCCCGCGTGCGGCTATATCTCTTATTCTCGCGCGTCATCGAGCCAATTCTCGTGTTTACGCGTCTCTCAACTGTCACGACGTGGAAAAGAAAGGATGTACTTTACTTTTTGTTTTTGCTCCGCAAGCAATTGATCCTGCGGGCTGGATTTGTTGCAGCGAGTCCGCAGAGAGCACCGTGACATTGAACTCGGTTTCATAATGATCCTGTAGCGGAAATCAAGTTCAACGTCTTATATACCGAAACGACTTCTCTTTTATCATCCCGTACAAGTTTGAGCACTACAGTGGAGCACTTGGTTCTAGCATATCGTGTTTGGATGACAAATTACTTTGACCTACGGAATTTCTCGCGGAAAATCAATGTTTCAACGGCGCTAATGATACTCTCTTGTGCTGATAACAGATTTCAATAAAGACAAGCATTTTATGAAGGTCCAATTGAGCTTCTTAGAGGTGTGCATCGAGCGATAACAACTCACTCTAGACCTGTTGCATACAGTGTTGACTAGCTTACTTCTTTACTTTTACATTCTGTAACACGAACTGAAAAAAGTATCTCAAACTACTAATGCGCAAAGTTTTCGATTCTCGCAGTTTTTCGCAATTTTCTCGAGTGACAAAAACCACGATTGTAATGATGTTTCTTTGACAAAAGATAGAAACGATTCGATTTCCTACAATAAAAAATATCGAATCGTGAAACTAGAAGACGAATTAGTTCGACGCTATTAAAAGAAGATTTACTCTAGAATTGAAACTTTTTTCTTCATCCTAGAAAAGTCTTTAGCAGCTGAGAAGAAATATTCCTGTTTTAGCGTCAAACTGATTTTTCTTCATGAACCAAAATTCGATTTTTTTTAGTGAAATCCGAGATTAAGTTGCGCTACAACACATAATCCAAATTTCTGACGTGCTCCACGGAGTACACGTAAAACCACCTTCTTTACCTGAATTCACGCATGAGTGCGAGAATGCAGTACTTCGCGCACCGAGTTAGAAAAACATAATACCTTTCCAAATATGATTGTGCCATCAATCCAAATAGGATTCTACAGAACTGAATAATTTTGTCCCGTAAAGAATCATTCCTGTGTGCGATACACTGGAAAAATCTTGTTACAATCGGGATTGACGATTGATTTGGTGTCTTTCGGATTTCTTATCCCAAAATCCATGGAACCTTGAATTCTCTCCTCTAGTCCGTGCGTAAAAAGTCGTGACTAAAGGGTTTGGTGGTTTGGTGGGGCGCGTCCCTAATAAGGCAGAAAGAAAGAGCATTGTCCATTCCCACGGTACGCAGAGTCAGGTGCTTTGATCCTGGGAATTCTCGCATTTTAATTTGCACTCAGGTTTTAAATTTTCTACGTTGCAAACTAAAATTAGTCATTGCTCATATTTTAAACTAACTAACTTTGTACGAAACTTATGTGATAGATCCATGTGATAACGTAAAATTCGGAACAGAAGCCATTCCATTTCACTGAATTTATGTCTAAAATGAGTGATAATTATGAATTATAGGCATTTTTAATAATTATTTTAGAATATTTCAGTTATTATCAATCGTAATTCTACTATAGGAGCTGGTGGAATTCGCATTACTGAGAATGGATTTACCTATGGACGATATTCTCGATAGAGTCGAAACAATTTCCGTCTACTTTGGGTTAGTGGAAATGCACTAAATGCAATCGGATTCGCTTCAATCGGGTTGATTCCGAATAGATTTTTCTCAGTGTAGTTCAAGGTCCACTTCTAACCATCTACTTTCTGAAAATTCACCGCGAGAAAGCGAAAAATCACCACGACACGAATGAGTTATCATCTGTAACTACAGTGACACATTCGATCTAGTTCCCGATCGAGAGATTTGATACATATAGCAAACGTTTAAAGAACCATCAAATCTCATGGGACTCTCGTGACTATTCACTCGTAGCAACCCCCCGGAGTGTTTAAAAAGGACGAAAAGTGGCATGAAAATCCAACTATTCATTCGCATTATCATAATAGAATCATCGCCGGCCGTTTATTTTCACTTGGCGTACGTATAGACGTCAAATTAAGGGGCGGGGTGCGCGCAGCCAAGGGCGTTCGGCAAAACTCTCGAGTGTTGACTTTGACGCTCAATTGGTCTCTCGCTTGGGCGGAAAGAAACCAAAAACAACAACGCGACGAAGATTGCCCTCAGAACGGCATCTCTCTCCCGATGAATTATGCATGTTCCACTATATACTCGCGCGCGCATCGTCCGGATCGATCCTTATCATTTTCAACATCCGCTTGACTGACATTTCGCCAACTTTTGCGATCCGTCCAACTCGGTTAATTACTCGGCGAAGCCTTGCATCACGATCGCGTCGCATATCGGTTTTTTTTATCGAGCTTATTCGTTGCCTCTGCCATTGGCTCTCTCGACGATCGCACACATGCACACATCGCGCGGATTATCACGACGACGGTAAACAACAAGCTGCGCACGATCCTCGTCGCGAGCAAACAACGAATTCACACTCGTATATTACCGCGTGTGCTCGGGCAACTGGACATAACCCGAGCAAAACGTCTGGAGAATCGTACGGTCGATTCGAACGCTCCTCGCGTCCCGAGGGAAACAGCGAATCATAAACGACGTTCCTTCCTATATCGGATAGAACAATGGACAGCCGATGAATAGCCTCGGCACCTCCCATATTTCAGCTGGGTTTATTCACCGGACGAGTACACGAAAAAGCACATATACGTATAGTACATACAAGAGAGGGTCGTACCACCCACGAGCCAAAGGTTCGGCTGTCGATCGCTCGCCCGAAATACACTATACGCGTGCGTACCCGCGTGTGTGTGCGAGTCGCTCGGCGGCTGGCAGGCGCGCGAAGTGTTAATCGCGCGGAGGGGCCCCATTGTGCGGCCCGCGTGTCTCGCACCCTTGCGCTTTGCGCTCGCGCGCGCACACGTGTTTGCGTTCACGCGATCGACATATGCGCGCTCGCGCTCGCTCGGGAGAAAGCGCCGGGATATATAAGAATTATTATTAGCCGCTGCGCAGGAGAGGAGGGGACGAGTGTGAGAGCGGACCTTTGCTAAAAGTGGCATTTTTACACCTTGTCCCCCCCCCCCCACTCCCCACTCGCCACGCCTCGCCCAGCCGCGAACCGACGCCACCACCGATGTCGTGTCTATATATCGCCTTTTCATCCGTTGTGCAGATTTTCACTTCGTTTTGTCTGTACGTCCTGAAGGGCGTTTGAGTTGGTTATCGCGCCCGCGTCGCGTCGCGTGCGAAAAATTTAACTTCTTACGAGGTAAATAGTGTGTTAGAGAGTGACGTAACCCGTTTTTAACGTTCCGCGATTTTATTATGATAGCATCTGGTGCACATTTTTGGAATCCAAAGAAATTGAAACCGTAACAAGATTTTCACCTCCCGTTTCTCACCGTTCATTGTGATTTTTAGTAGTATTTTAGAAAAATGTCAGTAAATAGAAAAAACTCTACACGTTTCGTCCTAGATCCATCTGATAGTCGACTTATTAGTAAGGGTTTTTCATTCGGATGGCATAACACAAAAGGGGGCAAAAAGTTTTGTTGAAAATCTTGACATGGTCTTGATTACAAATTTATGTAGTGAGACACTTGGGTGAAAGTTAGATTGATAATTGAGCATCAACTAAAAATAATATACTCTGGATTAATGCTAACAGAATATCAGTTTATGAATTGTTAATCATACCCCAGGATAGAATCAACAAGTTTTGAATATTGCTATTCATGTTTGAATTGACTGGCGGTATCGATTCATGTATAATTCACTCGAATCAATGGTCAGTTGGGTCTTTAAAATGTGAATGAGATATTCATTAAACGTATATATACACAAAGTGAAGAGATACAATGGAAGGGAGCAGATTGAATACAGCGAGAGTACTCGAGATGGATTATTACGGTTCGTTGTTGAGAATCGATAAAGCGAATAACCATACTATTAAGAGTCGTGAACGACAAGTCATGTCGAGCTGTTACACGGTAAGCCGATGCAGCGCATCCTTTCATCGCGTATAAATAGCTTGAAAAGTGAAGAAGCTCTCTATATATATACCCGGTGAAAAAGCCGAGCCGATCAGCGCACCCTAATCATCAACTTGAACTCCTCCCGCTGCAGAGTACTAGTCGAGCGGTTCGTGTATGTATATACACACACTTGTCAGCGCTGCTACATATAACAGATCTGTATCGCGTGGGTCGTTAGCAGTTGGCCGCAGATTTTGGGAAAGCCTCGGCAGATTGATGGCCTCCAAATAGATTTATGACATCGGCTCGAGCAGTTGGACTTGAACCAACTTCATAAGCCGACAGAGCTGCTCCTATATAGCGTATGTATGTACACACACACTCACACATCCAAGTACATTCATTGTGAAATATAGACCTGCTGAATTACACGCGTTGGAACAACAACCACTCGTGGCCTCCTAAACGCGCCTCTCCCCTTAATCAAAGTATTCTTCTTCTATCCGGAGGCACACACACACATTAGCGCAATCCCGTGGTAAATTTGCACTTTCCGCGACGAATCGGTGCGGCACTCGTCGATGCGCGCGGTCGCTTCGAAATCGCCTCCCCGGAAGACAAAGCAAGCCGCAAATTTCGCGTTCATCATTCACAGGGCAAATATGTCTGTGTACGTGAGAGAGAAAGAGAGAGAGGGAGAGAGAGAGAGAGCGTGTCTATTTCACGCGACCGATTCGCAAAGGTAACAGTAGCTCTCGCATACGACGAGTTTTGTCCGTGTGCGTGTGTACATAAAGTTGCACGCGACTCGGTAGTATAGCGCGGAGGGATCTTTAATAAAAGAAGCGCGCAATGGTCGTCGCTGCGGATGTGTGCGTGTGTACACACACACACTGACAGAGCACAACTCCTCTCCTCCGTGTCACTGGGTTAGTGAGTATACGGTATATATACAGCGAGGAGGGAGTCTGGCGCGTACCGGACGTTTATCTCCGGGTGATTTACGAGTGAGGAAGCTCTTTCTGCACTGCTGCTGGGGCGCGTGCGTACGTGTGTGCGAGTGTGTACACGCTTTCTCTTTCGCGCCGCGCTCGAGAGCGGCTGCGCGCACGAGAGCTAGCGGGGGTGCGTGAAAGAGCCCCGCGTATACACACACGAGTTTATTGCTCGGCCGCGTATGTGTATCTCTGATGCCGATCGGCGATTGTCTACTAACGTGTGTATGTGTGTAGACGCGCACAATACGGCCGAGCGTCGCTCTGCATCCGATTTGTTTATTTGCCATTCGACGATTCCCTCGCCCGATAACGACTCTACTCGCCACGTGTAATATGCTATAGCGAGTCCCGCTCAATTAGGAGATTCCAAGTGCTGTTCGCGCGAGCTCGCCGCGCGGAAACGGCCTCGCGATCGTCACACGGCGTGTATATACATCTCGGGGCAGAATTGATTGGTATAGGACGGGATATTATCGAGCGGTAATACACGGCTGGTCCGTGTCGCGTGTGCGTTCCAGCGTCGCGAGATCATTATTTCACGTGGCTGCGAGCCACGTTTTTCCAGATTTCCAAAAGTTACAATTTGATTGGTCTTCGTATGCCCAGAGTAGGGTGAAAGAATACCTATAGTATTTTTATGCGCGTTACATGAAATAAAAAAAATCATTAGTCGTATTTTTTTTATTATTAATCCAATCAACTTTTTCGAAATATTTATCAACATCGAAGGATTTTGATACATACGGATGTATACTAACGATGTGACGTCACACGGATTTCAGCCCCTCGTATCAACTCGAGTTTTGATTGGATCGAACGAGAAAAAAAAAAGAAAGAAATTACGACCTAATTATTTTCGCGCACGTACCGTTGATTCCTCAGATAAAAAAAAAAGTATTAGCGTACTTTTCCCCGTTTACACCCACTTGAACGACTTGGTTGCTAGAGCCCCTCACGCGATACAAGTGACGATACCGAGTCGTAAATATATTAATAACCGACACGTCCGACGAAACGACAGCCACACACGGACTCTCGAGCGACGCCCCGGCGATGTACGCGCCGTATGTCGCGCTCGCGCATACACGCGTACACATACACATGTAAGGTAAACTGTACCCAATTTGGCACTGTACCCAATTTGGCACAATCGTCAGATTTCGTATTTCCGGTGCTCTCTGAGCATCAGTCGCTCTTGGTTATGTTGGGGGAATTAAAAGAAAATTTTCGGTATCTTCCCCGCCCATTTAGCCCTTAAAACCACTCTCCTACAACACTTTGAACTTTCACTTACTCATTTTTTCACCATTTTCTTATTTCACTTTTCACACTCAACCTCAAAAATCAGGTGTCAATAATTTTTATCTCTCAAAGTGTCATTACTCTTTTTTGTGTAAAAAACATCTTAGCTTTCGATTGGTCTCATCAGTTTTCCTAAAATTATTTTTTATCCTACTCAAATTGCTGTTTTTCGCATCAAAAAAAAGTGTACCCAATGTGCCCCTCTACGCGTTTTTAAATGGGAAGATTGAGTGAAATCATTGAATATTTGTATAGACATATTACGATGATTTAGACGCGTATTTTTGAGTTGTATGTTAAAAATTTTGTATAAATATCACTGGGAACATAATTGAGAGTTTATTTCAATGCCAATTGGATCGTCCCTGTAGGCCTATATAGGCTGTAGCTAATGATTAAAAAATTGTGCCAAATTGGGTACACGTTTTGTGCATTTAGCCTTTTTGCGTTTTTTTTTAAATTGCGATTTTCGATAGGTTAAAGTAGTCGAATGATGATTATGAAGATGGTTTCTAATAGGTATTGAGCTAAGCTTTGAGATGCCATTCACAGAATTTTAAAATTCGAAGTCTATCATAGTCAAATTCGCGAAAAAACCCTTAGGGGGGGCACATTGGGTACAGTTACCTTACATACACTCGCGAAGTGATGATCGAGGCCGGGCGGCGCGCGGCATATGCGCAACGCGCTGCTGCTGTATCTACATCTCAATTCGGAGCGAGACAGAGCTAGAACGCATCTGAAACGCAGGCCGGGGCCGAGGGAGGAAGGGTGAAAAAGAGTGTGTGCTTGGCCGAGTTCGGGGCACGGGGGTGTCCATAGATTAAACGAGATTAAGCTTTGTTTGGGAGGGCGTCGGCGGGCCCGGCTCCCCCCATCCCCCCTCCTAAAGCCTGAGTTTCGAATAAAATGCGCGGGTGCGCGCAAAACAATGGCCGGCCGGGGGCACGATCGGATTCTAATAATAGCGGGCGGGCGCGGGGCAAAAAAGAAAGGCCAGAGGCGGAGAATTATCCCGATTACAGGGAAGGGGGGGCTGGTACAGGGGCGCGCGATGCGACTCGTGAAAAGGGAGCGAGAGATGCGCGCGCCCAGATAAGAACGCGCGCGCAAAGTGAAATCGCAAGTAATCCCCCGATACGCGCGAGCCATGGCTACTCCGAGTCTGCACAGCAACAATGCGGCGCAGTGACTGTGTATATATATGATGGGCTGGCGCTCGGACACGTCACCCGCGCACAGTGGATTTTTGTCTAGCCGAGAGAGAGAGAGAGAGGCGTGTTGTCGGCGAGATAGCGCGATCGCCTCGACCAGTGCGGCTGACTCGATGTGTATACATCCTGACGCTAGTACGAGGTTTGTCTTACGGGTTCTCGGTACGCGCGAGCAACTCGATTTATCGGGCTGCGCGTCGACGGATAAATTTACACGGGAAAAATATTTGGTTCGCGGAAAGATTTTTCCCTCCCGGCGAAATACCTCGATTTCAATCAAATCCATTGGAAACGGCTGATTCGGATACGTTTGTAATGGTTTTTCCGAGAAGCAAAATTGAATTCGCTGTTTAACCTCTGAATATTCAACTCGCTGTTGAAATACTAAGTGACCATACAGAGTGAAAATTATTCCGTTTTTACAGCTTGTCTCGAGCTGCGACTGGCGAGGCTAGGGCTACACGCGGGATGGAAGAAATATTTGCTATACGGGATATCGCAGTCACAGCCGCTACCGTCATCCGCTCTGCGCTATTCAAACGACAAGTTTGCAATCGAGTGTGGCATTAATTTTTGCCAGACTTTCTCTGTAAAAATCAAGAGTCTGGCATAAAATCTGGTGGGCAGACTTCTTCCAGACTTTTTTTTCACACGGAAACGATTTTCCGGGGTCAACTCTATGAGTGTCATGACCTTTTCGACTGGAGTGAAGCATCTAATTCGAATAGCATGTGCATTTTGAGAAGAAGCGCACAATCGTTTATGACGTGGAAACAAAAAACGAACTCGATGAAATGTGAACTTACATCTGCCCCTATAGCGGGCCCAATCGATTTCACGCGTGGGTTTACGAAGCTTTAAACGGATATGAGCGTTACGAGCCTGACCCTGCACCTGCACTGCGCCGCTATACCTCGCGCACGCAACTACCTGTTTCACATATACACACACGCACTCGCACACCTGTATAACTCGCGTGCTCGTATCACCTGCGTATACGGTTGTCGGCGTCGCGTTGCCCCCCCCCCCCCCGATTCCCCAATTCACTGAGGGGCTATACACACACACACACACGCGCGCGTACGCTGACCCGAATTTTTTCCGATGAATATCTCGTTAGAAGTTTGACCGAAAATCGGAGGTCGGAAAGGCTCGCGCTCGCGCGCAAACAGGGGGGGGGAAAGGTGCGGAGAACGCGTGACGCTGCATTATACGGGCATAAATTACGCACGCGCACACACGCTAGTGGCTGTTTTTGCTGCGGGCTTCTCCGCGCCGCGAGTATGCGCGCTGCAGCCTGCGAGTTTGTTGTACACAACGTCGAGAGAGAGAGAGAGCGAGAGATTTTTCGATTCCCCGTTTGACTCGCGCTTTTTGCGTTTCCTCCCCCCCCCCCCCGATGTACACACGGGTTTGTTTACTCTTTCATGGGCGCTGATGGGAATAAACGCGACGATGATGGCACAGAGCGCGGCGAAATATTTATGCGACTATGAATTTTTCAATTCGCCGGTGTTTCGCCGCTCCGACCCGGAGTGCTTGTTGTTTTTTATCCTCCTTTTTTTCGGCTCGCACAATTCGCGCGCACGCGCTCGCATGTATAAATACTGCGCCGACGAGTTTCATTGGGAACAGCATTTGCGAGGCAGCGCCGGGGAAAAATCCCCGATTGGCCGCGAGCCCGAAACGATTTCTTCGCCACCGCCGATGCCGCGCGGTCCTTTGGGATAATACGGGGATTTCGGAGCTTTGGAATATACCAGAGGCTCGCACGTGACGTCGAGGGTCATTTCGATATTCCTCGCCGGCGCGGGGGGGTAGTTTTAAAATGAAAAAAAACACCGAGGACTCGAGCCACGTGGCTTTGTCGGTTAAAAATCCAGGAGCGGAAAAATAAAGAGCCGCGCGAAATTCAATGGCCAACGAGCGTAAAACCCGCGAGGACGCATTGAACGAGTGCTTGATAATTGGAATTGAATCTCAAATTATGTGTAATGTTGCTCGTTCGCGCGCGCGCGTGTAAACAGTATATATATAGTATGTATAGCTGGTTGCGCGCACCGGCACTACATTGTTGTTATTCGACGCGCCCACGCATGGCCAACTACCAGACTTATTAATTTCAAGCGTTTCGAATCGGCCCAACTCGAGCGTGAAATTCCCGCGGCATGTGTGCTCGCGCACTCGCGATATGCATTGCACATTATCGAGTCGAAGGGTGAATTATCACACGAGTTCGCGTGTGATTCTCGTAATACGTTATTCTTTTTTCCTGCTCGTCGCGGCGCAACAACTGGTCGAGGTAATCGAAGATCCATTATTGGTTGAATAACAGGTGTTCTCACTTGTGTGTGTTTGCCTGTTGTGATTAGCGAGAAGAACGTACGAGTTTTGCCACGTCGATTTTTCATCGTTTCTGTCGGAAAATTCACCTCTAAATTTTATTTTTTCAATATTCGCTATGAAAAGCATCGTTCGATACACGCGCAACATCGTGATAGAGCCCCTCTATCAAAAAATATCATTTCAACATTGTATATACGATATAATTGTTCCGAGGTATTTTCTTCCAAACTTTGGCTCTTGAATTATTCATTTGGACGTCGTGAGTATATTCACTCGGTATAAGTTGCCGACAGGTGCGACTAACTGTTGATTTAAAGTCACGCGCGTGAATTGAAAAACATATAAAATACGTACGTTTGCCTCTATTATTACCATATATTAAACAGAAGCAAAAACGAACGTCTCGATATCAATCGATCATCTTGACGCGTTCTGCTTTTCATACAAACGTCCTCGAAAAAAAAGACGGTGAAATACTTTTGTGCTATTGTGAATATAACTTTTGATGTTCGTAATCAAAGCAGTAGCGGCGCTAATAAAGCGTATCTTTTAATTTTGCAAGTGGCGGTTAATTGATTCGTCCACTATGTATATATCCATCGCTCTTGAAATGAGCATACAATCATCATTGGGCTTCTGATTGCAAAATCCAACCATGTCAAAGGGGGCATATTTTGGAACGGCGGCCGATTCATCACTAGATTCATGAATGAGGATTAATGAATTCGTCCTCTCGGTGTGTGATTTTCAAATTCAAGGTTATTTGGGGTTTTATTGGTGAAAATATCAGAGATTTTGGCTCATTTGCAGAACGACTCATGCGCGAAGGGGAATATGTATACATATTCAAAGGGGGAGCGTGATAATTAATAGGGAATAATGGGAAATTGGCAAACGAATGAAAACAGGTTATTCCAAACAACGCACAATTACATTTGCTCATTTAATTACTCTATACTCCTGATATATATCAAACATAAAGGAGAATTTGTAGAAACAGGAGTAATTTTTACATATGTTTACTCTTTGAGGCAGCCATCAAATAATATTACAAATAATCATAATGGACCGATACTGCAACTAATAGGAAGTGAAAAATGCTTTGATCATTTTTACACGCTGGTTATTTCGAGCGGATAATTAATTCATCCATATCCCCGCGTAATTTCAAATGAAACTGATAGAGGAATAAAAATAAAGTTCGGGTTCAATCACAAAAGACGAGAAAGTTCATTCTAGTGTGACGGGTCAGTAACATGATTTTGCCGGGGTCTCGATCGTAAAAGTTGTCACCGTTTCATTAAACGAATTTTGAGGTGAAACTTATGCAAAAGTTGCCATAACGTCGGGGAGTTTTTCAATTAGCGTAGCTGAAAGTATCACAAGCCGCGAGCGAAAAGTTGCTGCCGACCGCAAGAATTCCCCCCATCATATATCTATCCGGTCGCCAATCGAATTTCTCTCTTCCCTGGGATTATTCCCAACTGCCATAGCCGAAAGTCAAGCCGAAACAAGTCGGAATCTGAAAATCTACCGGTGGACCATACCTCCTTGTAGAGAATCACAACTGTGTGAAAGTGGAAAACCACTGTACGGCGGTGGGAGATTGGTTCACTTTGATACTGTAATTTTTTTTCACTAAATATTCCTACCAGAGTATATTCACTTGCATTGCAGTGGTTTTGACAATTTCACGATTCACAGTAAAAATTCACTGGAATAACGGGAACCTCAAAAATCGTGATTGAAATGAAAAATATCTAAAATTCAATTAATATTTAAACATGTATATTTTATTTAGTGTATCCATACATTTGTTGACAACATTATTCATGACACAATAGAATTAAAATGAATCATCTGCTTTTGTGTCATAAATATAATAATACAATAATATGAAATTATTCATATTGCTGATTCTTTATATCAGCATTTCCAGATTAATGCATTTTTAGTTGCAGTTCTCATAAACGAACTAGCTTGCACAAGTGTTTCGTACACTTGGCATCACAACAAAGTCAAGATTTTCAAAATATATTTTTATCTCCGCTGGATATATGTGTAATGATATAGTGAATTTTCTCACAGAATATAGGGACATATGATAATTAGCAAGTGATGCAATGAGTATATATTTTTTCAATAATAATTTACCGACAAGGCAAAAGCTCGTCATTTTCCATTAGAATCTCGTTTGTGGACATTGCGGATGTGTGTCGGTGAAGAATCCCCGGGACCAAAGCGAGCCATAACCTTGCATTTTTATACGGTGGTTTTTCGCCGCGCGAGGAATCAAAAGGCAGTAGGCCGCGGGCTCAGGGGCTCAGGGGCTCTAAATCTCTCGTCACCTTTGACGTAGCGACTTTTCCTCGCGCGACGGTGTATACAACCCATTTGGCGCGAGTAAAGAAAAAAAAGGAAGTCAGACTCGACCTCGGCCTACACGCGCGCACACACACACACACACAAACAGAGAGAGTTACAGCAGCAGCAGCAGTTTCCGTGAAAGCCGGGTGAGCGATCGGTATAGGTTGAAGCGCGCGCGGGCGCGCAGGTATACATGTAAGTCGGGGGGGGGGCGCGCGCGCGGTAGCTTTATCTCGGCGCGCTAATGGCGCGCGCAGATGCGCAGCCAAGGAGCCGGGCATTTCGGGACCGCCCGCCGGGCGGCCGGCTTTTTCTGCGCCTCGCGGCCCTGTTATCCCTCGAGCGGCTCGCGGGGGGACACCATTAGACGCGAGCCGGCCGCACACAACGCAAAGAGCCGCCGCCGCCGTTCTCTTTGTCGTGCGGATGTCGCCCTGTCGCGCGCGAGCGCACCAATTCCCTTGTTATATATTAATCATCCCCGACCGAGATCAGCTGCTGACTCGGGCGAATGTTCGCCCCGCGAAATTTGTTTTCGCCACCTTTTTCCAGCAGCCGAAGAGACTCGATTTTGCGACACGCCGAGGGATGGGACTGTCCTCGGAACTGTAGACTTCCGTCGATAGAATTAAATCGCTTCGAGAGAAAAAAGGTGAGCGTATCTCTGGTGATTTACGTTCATCCGATCGTCGCACGAGTGAAGACAAACTCTCGCCATGTCTCGCGTTGGATGATCCAATGGCTCGCCTGTCATTAGATTCGATATTTCGAATAGTTACATGTTGCACATTTTGTAATAATAACCAGGATACGGGATTGGCAAATAGCTAAACATCGTGAATTTTGTCTACGGCTTTATTGTTCAAAGCAACTGCAATGTTTTCCAAACGAATTGTCATCCAAAAATTAAATTTATTGTTTCTGATATTTCATTAGAGAAAAATTGAATCCTCACTCATTATTACCAAATTTCAAGTCATGTTACTGTCTTCTTGTAAGTGCTTGTCACTCAACGTTCGATGATTTTTCGATTTTTCTTTCAAAACTTGGATAAAAGCGACTACATCACACTTTTCACTCACAGTGCGGTCACATATCCGTTGGGAAATGGCAAATCTACGATCATCCGGAATCGCATGGGCATTTCAATACCAGGCTCAATAGAACTCATTGCCTCCAGCTTCAATTGTCCGACGTCGCAGCACCAGTTTCTCCCGTTATTCCCGTTGGCCGGGTTGAATTTAAGTGCTATAATCCTTATTTTGCTAATCTAATCCTGGGTGCGTCCCGTTGCAAACTATTCTTGGCGTTTAATGCCAGATTTGGATGAATGTCAAATGAAATTTATTTGATCTAGTTTGTTGCCAATACAATATACCCTATATTGACGACTCGAAACAATGAATGTATTTCCATAAGCGAATGTTCAAAATGCTTATTTAGATAGATTTCAATGGCTCATTCGCATTTCAGAATCGATTGTTCAATTTCTGGTTAAGCTTGGGTCTGTGCATAGGTATAGTCGCTTTTGTCGGGATCTCGAGTCAATTTCAGTAAAAACAATATTAACTTGTATAATTCTCAAAAATCATAATATATAATGGTGGACATTAATGATCTCAATTCATTGTTAATGTGAATGTCATCTGATGAAGATGCAGAAGCAGACAGTTGTAGAGGAGCTTCATAAGCCAGCATTTCGTAATTATCCTCGTCGAAAGTTTGATGTGCGAGGCTTGGATGAAACTTGGCAAGCTGATCTTGTCGAAATGCAGCCATATGCAAAAGAGAATAAAGGATTTCGATACATGCTAACAGTCATAGATATATTCTCCAAATATGCTTGGGCCCTTCCTCTCAAGACAAAAAGTGGCGAGGATGTGACTGCAGCCATGAAATCTATTCTCAATCAAGGAAGAATACCAAAGAATTTACATACAGACATGGGCAAAGAATTTTATAATAAACACTTTCAATCACTCGTGGAAAAGTATAAAATTAATTTGTACTCTACATATAGTAATCTCAAGGCAGCTATATGTGAAAGATTTAATCGAACATTGAAAAATAGAATGTGGAAACAATTTAGCCTCCAAGGAAATTACAAATGGATTCATATTTTGGATGATTTGATTGAAGACTACAACAGTACAAAGCATCGTACAATTGGTATGAAACCGATTGATGTTACTCTGGCAAATCAAGCTCGAATATTGAAAGAAAAATTTTCATCCAGATGTGGTTCGTCAAAACCTTCAAAATTCAAAGTAAATGATAAAGTACGAGTTAGTAAAATCAAACAAGTATTTGAGAAAGGCTATACACCAAATTGGTCAAGTGAAATATTCACAATTGATAAAGTGTGTACTACAAATCCAATTACTTATCATCTCGAAGACTATCAAAATCAGCCCGTGGCTGGCGGTTTTTATGAACAAGAACTATTGAAAGTGAAATATCCAGATTTTTATTTGATTGAAAAAGTCATCAAAAACGTGGAAATCAAGTTTATGTTAAATGGTTGGGGTTTGATAGTTCACACAACAGTTGGATAGATAACAGAGATTTATAAATATTGTGGAATGAAGAGAGGGGCCCCAACCATGCTCTCATTCAATGAGGTAATCATATTTCTAGAATTCGCGTATAACCTCCCCTCCCCCAATTCATCCCGATTCATACCCGATTCATCCCCGTTCATCCCCGTTCATCCCATTCACCCCTATTCATACCCGATTCATCCTATTCACCCCCGTTCATCCAATCATCCCCGTTCATCCCCATTCATACCCAATTCATCCACGTTCATCCCCATTCATCCACGTTTCCCATATCCCCGTTCATCCCCGTTCATTCCCATTCACCCCCATTCATACCGATTCATCCCCATTCATCCCCATTCATACCCGATTCATCCTCGATTCATCATATACCCAGAATCTAGTATAAATGGTTTCCAATGCATTTAGAAGTCATTCAGTCGTCAACTTGAAAAGAGTTAACAACAGGGAGAAACCATGTATCCGAGAATGGAGTTTGTCAAGAGTAAAAGAGGCCAAGATAAGTTGAACTTCAATGGATACTCTTATGTCATTCATAAACGAGCCCAAACTACTGGTAATATTTCTTGGAGATGTATTAATTATCAGAAGAAATGTCTAGGTAGAATAGTGACTTGCGATAACAATATCATAACAATTAAAAAACATAATCACAGCCCATTGATGGAAAATATTAGAAAACCTCAATTAACTTCTGAGCTTAGTTGTTATAAAGATGATCATAAGATAAATTCTCGACAAGATGTAACTATTCACGATCGAACCATTGATTTTAGAACTGAATTATCAAGGAATGAAAAAGGCCGTCTTATTATAGAGCCCGTGAGAAATGGAATAGTCATAAAATGTTGCAATTGAAAAAGATGCAAAACTCTGAATCTCAAGAATGTTTGAGAAATAATATACATGACAAGACTAGTTCTCTATATTCCAATAATGAATCTGAAAATTCTCAATTTGGAGAATTAAAAAGTAGTCATGTTACTGATGAGAGAAAGAATGATTATGCAATGAGTGATGATAGTCATAGCTCTGATCTCTCTCCCAATCAATCAGTTATATCCAGTATTATCAGCAGTGATGAAGATGATGATTTCAAATGTCTCAAAGAAATATCTCCAAAGAGATTTGTTATAAATAGAAATAGTAAACGATTTTATCGACCATCAGAAAGATTATCTGAAAATCGAAAGATTCGTGAGAGGAGGAAATTGATGTATTTGAAACCTGATTTGGATTTGCCATCGTTAAGATGTCCAACTCCAGATTATTTGGACTGGCATGATCCAAACGATTTGGTGGATCGACTCCGATTCCTTAAGAACGGTGGAATCGGATATCCGAAGGAAGAAGAAGTTATTATTGATCAACTTTGTAAAGCTGGATATATACTGAATTGAGAAATATTGAGTGAACACTGCAGTTGCAAGCAGCATCTAACTGCTACTGAATACTTGGTCCTTAAGCAAAGGTTACAAAATTGTAATATGATAGTATACAGATGGACTAGACCAATGCGATAGCAAGTTGCTAGTTCAATGGCTACTCTAGTTTATTGTATGTAAGATGAGCCGCCTCGTTTTTCGGTGTCCACACTGCCCCCCCCCTCCACTCTATCAACACTACATTATTGCATTAAGCCATGTGCATAATCATAAGGGACTCATTCATCATCATGTCGTCATCTGACTCGATTGTCGGGAGAAGTTTACCACTTCTGCCCGAAACACGAGAAAAATGGAAACCGATTCCATTTAAAACTTGCAAAATATCGAGAAAAATTATCCATTGCAAGAAGAGCCATGGATTAGAAAAAGAACAAGACCGTGTAGAGTAATTACATCTCGATCTACTCCACCATTCTATCCTTAATCGAAATATATTTATACGAAGCATACATATGATACAAATACGCTCGGGGAAAATACGGGTAATATGTATTGAATTACGGGCAGTATGTGTTGACGGGCTGTATGTATTGAAAATATCATGTGTGGGAAAAGGAATTGTACATAGGCTTGCTAAGCCGTGTATAATAGAAGCAGTGCGATACGCACTTGCTTTTCAAAAGCGCCGAAATCAGAACACTGCGCTCGGTTATCACATGTAAGGTGAGACGCACTGTCTTTGATACGTCCGCCGCCTGCGCGGCCTCTCTCTCACATTCCTTGATAGTAGCATAATTTATATTTCCGCAAAAGCTGGGTTGGTTCTGAAGAACAGGTGGTGACTCAACTTGGTTCCCCTCCCCTTTTCTGCGATCGTAGTGGGGATATGAGTCATTTTCTCTCTCTTTCTCCTCTCCTTTCCCCCCCCCCTCCCTGAAAAGCTGGGTTGGTTCTGGGACACTGTCCCAGAACCAACCTAGCTACACTACTACCGTCATCCGCTCTGCGCTATTCAAACGACAAGTTTGCAATCGAGTGTGGCATTAATTTTTGCCCAGACTTTCTCTGTAAAAATCAGAGTCTGGGCATAAATCGGTGGGCAGACTTCTTCCAGAACTTTATTTTTCAACACGGAAAACGATTTTCCGGGTCAACTCTAATGAGTGTCATGACCTTTTCGACTGGAGTGAAGCATCTAATTCGAATAGCATGTGCATTTTGAGAAGAAGCCACAATCGTTTATGACGTGGAAACAAAAAAACGAACTCGATGAAATGTGAACTTACATCTCCCCTATAGCGGGCCAATCGATTTCACGCGTGGGTTTACGAAGCTTTAAACGGATATGGAGTTACGAGCCTGACCCTGCACCTGACTGCGCCGCTATACCTCGCGCACGCAACTACCTGTTTCACATTAAACACACGCACTCGCACACCTGTATAACTCGCGTGCTCGTATCACCTGCGTATACGGTTGTCGGCGTCGCGTTGCCCCCCCCCCCCCGATTCCCCAATTCACTGAGGGGCTATACACACACACACACACGCGCGCGTACGCTGACCCGAATTTTTTCCGATGAATATCTCGTTAGAAGTTTGACCGAAAATCGGAGGTCGGAAAGGCTCGCGCTCGCGCGCAAACAGGGGGGGGGAAAGGTGCGGAGAACGCGTGACGCTGCATTATACGGGCATAAATTACGCACGCGCACACACGCTAGTGGCTGTTTTTGCCTGCGGGCTTCTCCGCGCGCGAGTATGCGCGCTGCAGCCTGCGAGTTTGTTGTACACAACGTCGAGAGAGAGAGAGAGCGAGAGATTTTTCGATTCCCCGTTTGACTCGCGCTTTTTGCGTTTCCTCCCCCCCCGATGTACACACGGGTTTGTTTACTCTTTCATGGGCGCTGATGGGAATAAACGCGACGATGATGGCACAGAGCGCGGCGAAATATTTATGCGACTATGAATTTTTCAATTCCCGGTGTTTCGCCGCTCCGACCCGGAGTGCTTGTTGTTTTTTATCCTCCTTTTTTTCGGCTCGCACAATTCGCGCGCACGCGCTCGCATGTAATAAATACTGCGCCGACGAGTTTCATTGGGAACAGCATTTGCGAGGCAGCGCCGGGGAAAAATCCCCGATTGGCCGCGAGCCCGAAACGATTTCTTCGCCACCGCCGATGCCGCGCGGTCCTTTGGGATAATACGGGGATTTCGGAGCTTTGGAATATACCAGAGGCTCGCACGTGACGTCGAGGGTCATTTCGATATTCTCGCCGGCGCGGGGGGTAGTTTTAAAATGAAAAAAAACACCGAGGACTCGAGCCACGTGGCTTTGTCGGTTAAAAATCCAGGAGCGGAAAAATAAAGAGCCGCGCGAAATTCAATGGCCAACGAGCGTAAAACCGCGAGGACGCATTGAACGAGTGCTTGATAATTGGAAGAATCTCAAATTATGTGTAATGTTGCTCGTTCGCGCGCGCGCGTGTAAACAGTATATATATATGTATAGCTGGTTGCGCGCACCGGCACTACATTGTTGTTATTCGACGCGCCCACGCATGGCCAACTACCAGACTTATTAATTTCAAGCGTTTCGAATCGGCCCAACTCGAGCGTGAAATTCCCGCGGCATGTGTGCTCGCGCACTCGCGATATGCATTTGCACATTATCGAGTCGAAGGGTGAATTATCACACGAGTTCGCGTGTGATTCTCGTAATACGTTATTCTTTTTTCCTGCTCGTCGCGGCGCAACAACTGGTCGAGGTAATCGAAGATCCATTATTGGTTGAATAACAGGTGTTCTCACTTGTGTGTGTTTGCCTGTTTTGATTAGCGAGAAGAACGTACGAGTTTTGCCACGTCGATTTTTCATCGTTTCTGTCGGAAATTCACCTCTAAATTTTATTTTTTCAATATTCGCTATGAAAAGCATCGTTCGATACACGCGCAACATCGTGATAGAGCCCCTCTATCAAAAAATATCATTTTCAACATTGTATATACGATATAATTGTTCCGAGGTATTTTCTTCCAAACTTTGGCTCTTGATTATTCATTTTGGACGTCGTGAGTATATTCACTCGGTATAAGTTGCCGACAGGTGCGACTAACTGTTGATTTAAAGTCACGCGCGGTGAATTGAAAAACATATAAAATACGTACGTTTGCCTCTATTATTACCAATTATTAAACAGAAGCAAAAACGAACGTCCTCGATATCAATCGATCATCTTGACGCGTTCTGCTTTTCATACAAACGTCCTCGAAAAAAAAAGACGGTGAAATACTTTTGTGCTATTGTGAATATTTTTGATGTTCGTAATCAAAGCAGTAGCGGCGCTAATAAAGCGTATCTTTTAATTTTGCAAGTGGCGGTTAATTGATTCGTCCACTATGTATATATCCATCGCTCTTGAAATGAGCATACAATCATCATTGGGCTTCTGATTGCAAAATCCAACCATGTCAAAGGGGGCATATTTTGGAACGGCGGCCGATTCATCACTAGATTCATGAATGAGGATTAATGAATTCGTCCTCTCGGTGTGTGATTTTCAAATTCAAGTTATTTGGGGTTTTATTGGTGAAAATATCAGAGAGATTTTGGCTCATTTGCAGAACGACTCATGCGCGAAGGGGAATATGTATACATATTCAAAGGGGGAGCGTGATAATTAATAGGGAATAATGGGAAATTGGCAAACGAATGAAAACAGGTTATTCCAAACAACGCACAATTACATTTGCTCATTTAATTACTCTATACTCCTGATATATATCAAACATAAAGGAGAATTTGTAGAAAAACAGGAGTAATTTTTACATATGTTTACTCTTTGAGGCAGCCATCAAATAATATTACAAATAATCATAATGGACCGATACTGCAACTAATAGGAAGTGAAAAATGCTTTGATCATTTTTACACGCTGGTTATTTCGAGCGGATAATTAATTCATCCATATCCCCGCGTAATTTCAAATGAAACTGATAGAGGAATAAAAAGAAAGTTCGGGTTCAATCACAAAAGACGAGAAAGTTCATTCTAGTGTGACGGGTCAGTAACATGATTTTGCCGGGGTCTCGATCGTAAAAGTTGTCACCGTTTTCATTAAACGAATTTTGAGGTGAAACTTATGCAAAAGTTGCCATAACGTCGGGGAGTTTTTCAATTAGCGTAGCTGAAAGTATCACAAGCCGCGAGCGAAAAGTTGCTGGCCGACCGCAAGAATTCCCCCCATCATATATCTATCCGGTCGCCAATCGAATTTCTCTCTTCCCTGGGATTATTCCCAACTGCCATAGCCGAAAGTCAAGCCGAAACAAGTCGGAATCTGAAAATCTACCGGTGGACCATACCTCCTTATAGAAAATCACAACTGTGTGAAAGTGGAAAACCACTGTACGGCGGTGGGAGATTGGTTCACTTTGATACTGTAATTTTTTCACTAAATATTTCTACCAGAGTATATATTCACTTGCATTGCAGTGGTTTTGACAATTTCACGATTCACAGTAAAAATTCACTGGAATAACGGGAACCTCAAAAATCGAGATTGTAATGAAAAATATCTAAAATTCAATTAATATTTAAACATGTATATTTTATTTAGTGTATCCATACATTTGTTGACAACATTATTCATAACACATTAGAATTAAAATGAATCATCTGCTTTTGTGTCATAAATATAATAATACAATAATATGAAATTATTCATATTGCTGATTCTTTATATCAGCATTTCCAGATTAATGCATTTTTAGTTGCAGTTCTCATAAACGAACTAGCTTGCACAAGTGTTTCGTACACTTGGCATCACGACAAAGTCAAGATTTTCAAAATATATTTTTATCTCCGCTGGATATATGTGTAATGATATAGTGAATTTTCTCACAGAATATAGGGACATATGATAATTAGCAAGTGATGCAATGAGTATATATTTTTTCAATAATAATTTACTGACAAGGCAAAAGCTCGTCATTTTCCATTAGAATTAGGATGTGTGTCGGTGAGGAATCCCCGGGACCAAAGCGAGCCATAACCTTGCATTTTATACGGTGGTTTTTCGCCGCGCGAGGAATCAAAAGGCAGTAGGCCGCGGGCTCAGGGGCTCAGGGGCTCTAACAGTGCTTTCACAGTGGTAATATTTGAAATGCCCTGATACATGCGCAGTGGTTGCAGTGGAGTTGGACTGAAAAAACTTGGGCTGAACTGAGTCCGAGACTCCCGCACGATTCTGAGTATGTAAAAGAACACGAACGCTGGATTTCGAGCCGCTGAACGTAACTCGCGCGCGTCCGGCCACGAACCTTGACATCCGGGCCGCACCCGCGTCCAGTCCGAAGAGGTCCCGAATACAAAGACCACTCCAAGGCAAGCCCGAATGCAACATCGCAGCGCTCGCGCCGTTGACGCTGCATGCGCGGAGTGACGCTAACAAGCCCCGAGAATGCGTTCACTGCCCCTGCACAAACAAACTGCACCTGACAATGTGCGAGGTTTGGCGCACCGCCGCTACGTGCGCGTCCTGCCGCTACACACAGAAACTGCACCTGAGGTTGTGCGAGGTCTGGTGCACCGTCGCCGCATGCACGAAATGCCACTGCATGCGCGCTGTGCCGCTGCACACACATACTGCACCTGACAATGTGCGAGGTTTGGTGCTACGCCGCTGAATGCGCGTCCTGACGCTGCACACACAAACTGCACTTGAGATTGTGCTAGGTTTGGAGCACCGCCGCTGCATACACGCAATGCCGCTATATGCGCTTTCTGACGCTACACACACAAACTGCACCTGACAATGTGCGAGTTTTGATGCTACGCCGCCGCATGCACGCAATATCGCTGCATGCGCTATCTAACGCTGCACACAGATATTGCTCGAGACAATGTGCGAGTTTTGGCGTACCGCCTCCGCGTACACGCATTGACCCTGCGCACACAAACTGCACCTGACAATGTGCGAGTTTTGATGTATCGCCGCTGCATGGGTGCATATGCCGCTGCATGGGTGCATATGCCGCCGCATGCGCACAGGGACGATTATAATGCCCGCGACATGGCGAAC
Organism: Aphelinus atriplicis; assembly: GCA_020882685.1. Lineage (NCBI taxonomy): Eukaryota > Metazoa > Arthropoda > Insecta > Hymenoptera > Aphelinidae > Aphelinus > Aphelinus atriplicis. The sequence continues at coordinate 65,378,804 of CM037074.1, read as the reverse complement.
TGGCGCCAAGATGCGCGCATTGCCCCGATGTCGCGAAAGCTGCCCCCGAGATGAGAACATTGCCCCGCGACTTGGAGCACTGACCCCGAGATGCGCGCATTGCCCCGATAACGCGGAAGCTGCGCCGAGATGCAAACATTGCCCCGATGTCGCGGCAGCTGCCCCCGAGATGCAAACATTGCCCCGATGTCGCGAAAGCTGCCCCCGAGATGCAAATATTGCCCCGATGTCGCGAAAGCTGCCCCCGAGATGAGAACATTGCCCCGCGACTTGGAGCACTGACCCCGAGATGCGCGCATTGCCCGGATGTCGCGGAAGCTGCGCCGAGATGCAAACATTGCCCCGATGTCGCGGCAGCTGCCCCCGAGATGCAAACATTGCCCCGATGTCGCGGCAGCTGCCCCCGAGATGAGAACATTGCCCCGCGACTTGGAGCACTGACCCCGACATGCGAACATTGCGCCGATGTCGCGGAAGCTTCGCCGAGAGGCGCGCATTGCGCCGATGTCGCGGAAGCTGCGCCGATGTCGCGGCAGTTGCGCCGATGTCGCGGCAGTTGCGCCGATGTCGCGGAAGCTGCGCCGATGTCGCGGAACCTGCGCCGATGTCGCGGCAGTTGCGCCGATGTCGCGGAACCTGCGCCGATGTCGCGGCAGTTGCGCCGATGTCGCGGAACCTGCGCCGATGTCGCGGAACCTGCGCCGATGTCGCGGCAGTTGCGCCGATGTCGGGGCAGCTGCGCCGATGTCGGGGCAGTTGCGCCGATGTCGGGGCAGTTGCGCCGATGCCGGGGCAGCTGCGCCGATGTCGGGGCAGTTGCGCCGATGTCGGGGCAGTTGCGCCGATGTCGGGGCAGTTGCGCCGATGTCGCGGGCAGTTGCGCCGATGTCGGGGCAGCTGCGCCGATGTCGGGGCAGTTGCGCCGATGTCGGGGCAGTTGCGCCGATGTCGGGGCAGCTGCGCCGATGTCGGGGCAGTTGCGCCGATGTCGGGGCAGCTGCGCCGATGTCGGGGCAGTTGCGCCGATGTCGGGGCAGCTGCGCCGATGTCGGGCAGTTGCGCCGATGTCGGGGCAGCTGCGCCGATATCAATTATTGATTATATTGATTATTATTACCAATCTAGCTTATCCAAGAGCTAGATTGGAGCTAGATTCTAGCTTATCTCACTCATTTCATCTACAGTACACTAAAACTAAAATATACATGTGTACACTTGAAAGTTGAACAACATTGGATCATCTGTTTTTATTCTGCAATTGTTATTATTGGACTGAAAAGTCATTCCACCAACACAGTAAATTAATTTTTTTTATCCAAACGTGGCTACTCAGTTTCATGTGATAAAAAATCATCTGTCGATTGAGCTCATTACATTTGCTCAAACTATTTTTCCACACTGTCAATACAATCAATTTTAATCAAACTCAAACGAGCGCAAAGTAATTCCTCTGAGCAGTATTTTTGAGTTGAATTAATGTATAAATATACACATAATGTTATATTTGGTTAGTTATAAGGAAGAGACAAAGTATCTGTAAACTATGCGTTTCGTCCTAGATCCACCTAACGGGGCTCATCAGTAAGGTATTTAAATGGATCCAACCTTATGTAACGTGAATTAACAGATAGTACTATATGATTAATTAGTTTTCGATATGATTAGAAAAGAAACAAGTCGTAGGTTAATAAGAATATTATATTGTAATAGTATACTAAAGAGTAATCAATTGAGAAGTAACGTTATTCCACTCGTTTTTCAAGATTACGATACTCGTAGAAAAGCAAATCGAATAATGTTAACTAATTGAACTACAAAATGCTGCAAAATACGAGTTTGGAACTTGAAAAAAATCAGTTTGTATTCTTTGAAATATGATGGATCTGAAATTTACAGATTCATTTTGCCATAAGTGTCCTATTCTACGTGCAAAAGATTCAAAAGTTTCGAAAATAAATATTCCGTCAATTTCAATCAAAACTTGAACAATTAAGGGACGACCAAATTGGCATTAATGTATAATTAAAATCATATTCCCACAGATAATTATTCGAAACTTTCAACACCCAAAAATGCTTACTAAATCATGACAACAAGTCATTAAAAACTCAACTTTTATCTCTTGGATATTGATCCATTTAACTAAGTTTTTCAGTACGTATCCATATATTGATTTCGATTAAATCACTCGAAATCGAGGGTAATAATATTACTAAAAGTTCACTATATTGTAACAAACCATTTTTTTTACTAGCAGATATTTCAGTCGTAATAGGAACAATAAATAATTATTCTGAATACCGCTCACAGAAAACATCTTGTGCTCGTTTTAGTTTCATTGGAATTAATTATATTGACAGTGTTTAAAAATAGTTCGAGAAAATGTTATGAGACCAACCGACAGATGAAATTTTTTCATATGATCAGTTTATAAGCAGCAAAAAAAATGTACCAAAACTATAATTATCTCTCAAATTTGAAATTCGAAAATAAAAACGGTGGCAGCCGCGACCGCCGTGACGGGGCCGGCTGATCAGTTCATGGGCAGTCGGCCTAACATAAGCGTATTGACAGTGTTTACACTCGTATTCTCTCTCTCTCTCTCTCTCTCTCTCTCTCTCTCTCTCTCTCTCTCTCAGAGCTATTCAAAGTGATACCACAGTCTACCGTCATCTGAATTCTGAGAGAGAGAGAGAGAGAGAGAGAGAGAGAGAGAGAGAGAGAGAGAGAATACGAGTGTAAACACAAATTTAAAAAATTATCATTTTTTTTGTGCGAAGCAAAATGTTCATAGTTTTACCCCTTCGATTTGATATACCATTCGTATTTTAAATGAATCCTAATGATAAATGTATTTTAAGGTAATTTCAGTAAATTTGGTACTGCAGCCAATTTGGCACGTTTCTTATAATATTCGAGAATGCATGAAATTTCTAATGAATCGTATGACCGATACATTCTCAAAAATCCACTGTTGCGTGTGACGAGATTTGAAATACTTGTAGAATCTATGAAAAATCTCTATGGACAATTTTGGCTCGGAAAATTATCATCTCAAAATTTAGCTCATTTTGAGAGAAAAAGTTCCCATGCACTATTCACGACAAATGCTTTTACCAGTAGTTACAAATTATTTCTAATAGAAAAACCAATACTTTAGTATGTATCATACATCGGAGTTATCGTGAAATGATCATTTTTTTCAAGTTCCAAACTCGTATTTTGCAGCATTTTGTAGTTCAATTAGTTAACATTATTCGATTTGCTTTTCTACGAGTATCGTAATCTTGAAAAACGAGTGAAATAACGTTACTTCTCAATTGATTACTCTTTAGTATACTATTACAATATAATATTCTTATTAACCTACGACTTGTTTCTTTTCTAATCATATCGAAAACTAATTAATCATATAGTACTATCTGTTAATTCACGTTACATAAGGTTGGATCCATTTAAATACCTTACTGATGAGCCCCGTTAGGTGGATCTAGGACGAAACGCATAGTTTACAGATACTTTGTCTCTTCCTTATAACTAACCAAATATAACATTATGTGTATATTTATACATTAATTCAACTCAAAAATACTGCTCAGAGGAATTACTTTGCGCTCGTTTGAGTTTGATTAAAATTGATTGTATTGACAGTGTGGAAAAATAGTTTGAGCAAATGTAATGAGCTCAATCGACAGATGATTTTTTATCACATGAAACTGAGTAGCCACGTTTGGATAAAAAAAATTAATTTACTGTGTTGGTGGAATGACTTTTCAGTCCAATAATAACAATTGCAGAATAAAAACAGATGATCCAATGTTGTTCAACTTTCAAGTGTACACATGTATATTTTAGTTTTAGTGTACTGTAGATGAAATGAGTGAGATAAGCTAGAATCTAGCTCCAATCTAGCTCTTGGATAAGCTAGATTGGTAATAATAATCAATATAATCAATAATTGATATCGGCGCGATGCGCGCATCTCGGGGTTGGCTGCCGCGGTATCGGCGCAACTGCCCCGACATCGGCGCAACTGCCCCGACATCGGCGCAGCTGCCCCGACATCGGCGCAACTGCCCCGACATCGGCGCAGCTGCCCCGACATCGGCGCAACTGCCCCGACATCGGCGCAACTGCCCCGACATCGGCGCAGCTGCCCGACATCGGCGCAACTGCCGCGACATCGGCGCAACTGCCCCGACATCGGCGCAACTGCCCCGACATCGGCGCAGCTGCCCCGACATCGGCGCAACTGCCCCGACATCGGCGCAACTGCCCCGACATCGGCGCAACTGCCCCGACATCGGCGCAGCTGCCCCGACATCGGCGCAACTGCCCCGACATCGGCGCAGCTTCCCCGACATCGGCGCAGCTGCCCCGACATCGGCGCAACTGCCGCGACATCGGCGCAGGTTCCGCGACATCGGCGCAACTGCCGCGACATCGGCGCAGGTTCCGCGACATCGGCGCAACTGCCGCGACATCGGCGCAGGTTCCGCGACATCGGCGCAACTGCCGCGACATCGGCGCAGGTTCCGCGACATCGGCGCAACTGCCGCGACATCGGCGCAGCTTCCGCGACATCGGCGCAACTGCCGCGACATCGGCGCAGCTTCCGCGACATCGGCGCAATGCGCGCCTCTCGGCGAAGCTTCCGCGACATCGGCGCAATGTTCGCATGTCGGGGTCAGTGCTCCAAGTCGCGGGGCAATGTTCTCATCTCGGGGGCAGCTGCCGCGACATCGGGGCAATGTTTGCATCTCGGGGGCAGCTGCCGCGACATCGGGGCAATGATTGTATCTCGGCGCAGCTTCCGCGACATCCGGGCAATGCGCGCATCTCGGGGTCAGTGCTCCAAGTCGCGGGGCAATGTTCTCATCTCGGGGGCAGCTTTCGCGACATCGGGGCAATATTTGCATCTCGGGGGCAGCTTTCGCGACATCGGGGCAATGTTTGCATCTCGGGGGCAGCTGCCGCGACATCGGGGCAATGTTTGCATCTCGGCGCAGCTTCCGCGACATCGGGGCAATGCGCGCATCTCGGGGTCAGTGCTCCAAGTCGCGGGGCAATGTTCTCATCTCGGGGGCAGCTTTCGCGACATCGGGGCAATGCGCGCATCTTGGCGCCAGTTCGCCAAGTCGCGGGCATTATAATCGTCCCTGTGCGCATGCGGCGGCATATGCACCCATGCAGCGGCATATGCACCCATGCAGCGGCGATACATCAAAACTCGCACATTGTCAGGTGCAGTTTGTGTGCGCAGCGTCAATGCGTGTACGCGGAGGCGGTACGCCAAAACTCGCACATTGTCTCGAGCAATATCTGTGTGCAGCGTTAGATAGCGCATGCAGCGATATTGCGTGCATGCGGCGGCGTAGCATCAAAACTCGCACATTGTCAGGTGCAGTTTGTGTGTGTAGCGTCAGAAAGCGCATATAGCGGCATTGCGTGTATGCAGCGGCGGTGCTCCAAACCTAGCACAATCTCAAGTGCAGTTTGTGTGTGCAGCGTCAGGACGCGCATTCAGCGGCGTAGCACCAAACCTCGCACATTGTCAGGTGCAGTATGTGTGTGCAGCGGCACAGCGCGCATGCAGTGGCATTTCGTGCATGCGGCGACGGTGCACCAGACCTCGCACAACCTCAGGTGCAGTTTCTGTGTGTAGCGGCAGGACGCGCACGTAGCGGCGGTGCGCCAAACCTCGCACATTGTCAGGTGCAGTTTGTTTGTGCAGGGGCAGTGAACGCATTCTCGGGGCTTGTTAGCGTCACTCCGCGCATGCAGCGTCAACGGCGCGAGCGCTGCGATGTTGCATTCGGGCTTGCCTTGGAGTGGTCTTTGTATTCGGGACCTCTTCGGACTGGACGCGGGTGCGGCCCGGATGTCAAGGTTCGTGGCCGGACGCGCGCGAGTTACGTTCAGCGGCTCGAAATCCAGCGTTCGTGTTCTTTTACATACTCAGAATCGTGCGGGAGTCTCGGACTCAGTTCAGCCCAAGTTTTTTCAGTCCAACTCCACTGCAACCACTGCGCATGTATCAGGGCATTTCAAATATTACCACTGTGAAAGCACTGTAAATCTCTCGTCACCTTTGACGTAGCGACTTTTCCTCGCGCGACGGTGTATACAACCCATTTGGCGCGAGTAAAGAAAAAAAAGGAAGTCAGACTCGACCTCGGCCTACACGCGCGCACACACACACACACACAAACAGAGAGAGTTACAGCAGCAGCAGCAGTTTCCGTGAAAGCCGGGTGAGCGATCGGTATAGGTTGAAGCGCGCGCGGGCGCGCAGGTATACATGTAAGTCGGGGGGGGCGCGCGCGCGGTAGCTTTATCTCGGCGCGCTAATGGCGCGCGCAGATGCGCAGCCAAGGAGCCGGGCATTTCGGGACCGCCCGCCGGGCGGCCGGCTTTTTCTGCGCCTCGCGGCCCTGTTATCCCTCGAGCGGCTCGCGGGGGGACACCATTAGACGCGAGCCGGCCGCACACAACGCAAAGAGCCGCCGCCGCCGTTCTCTTTGTCGTGCGGATGTCGCCCTGTCGCGCGCGAGCGCACCAATTCCCTTGTTATATATTAATCATCCCCGACCGAGATCAGCTGCTGACTCGGGCGAATGTTCGCCCCGCGAAATTTGTTTTCGCCACCTTTTTCCAGCAGCCGAAGAGACTCGATTTTGCGACACGCCGAGGGATGGGACTGTCCTCGGAACTGTAGACTTCCGTCGATAGAATTAAATCGCTTCGAGAGAAAAAAGGTGAGCGTATCTCTGGTGATTTACGTTCATCCGATCGTCGCACGAGTGAAGACAAACTCTCGCCATGTCTCGCGTTGGATGATCCAATGGCTCGCCTGTCATTAGATTCGATATTTCGAATAGTTACATGTTGCACATTTTGTAATAATAACCAGGATACGGGATTGGCAAATAGCTAAACATCGTGAATTTTGTCTACGGCTTTATTGTTCAAAGCAACTGCAATGTTTTCCAAACGAATTGTCATCCAAAAATTAAATTTATTGTTTCTGATATTTCATTAGAGAAAAATTGAATCCTCACTCATTATTACCAAATTTCAAGTCATGTTACTGTCTTCTTGTAAGTGCTTGTCACTCAACGTTCGATGATTTTTCGATTTTTCTTTCAAAACTTGGATAAAAGCGACTACATCACACTTTTCACTCACAGTGCGGTCACATATCCGTTGGGAAATGGCAAATCTACGATCATCCGGAATCGCATGGGCATTTCAATACCAGGCTCAATAGAACTCATTGCCTCCAGCTTCAATTGTCCGACGTCGCAGCACCAGTTTCTCCCGTTATTCCCGTTGGCCGGGTTGAATTTAAGTGCTATAATCCTTATTTTGCTAATCTAATCCTGGGTGCGTCCCGTTGCAAACTATTCTTGGCGTTTAATGCCAGATTTGGATGAATGTCAAATGAAATTTATTGTTCTAGTTTGTTGCCAATACAATATACCCTATATTGACGACTCGAAACAATGAATGTATTTCCATAAGCGAATGTTCAAAATGCTTATTTAGATAGATTTCAATGGCTCATTCGCATTTCAGAATCGATTGTTCAATTTCTGGTTAAGCTTGGGTCTGTGCATAGGTATAGTCGCTTTTGTCGGGATCTCGAGTCAATTTCAGTAAAAACAATATTAACTTGTATAATTCTCAAAAATCAACAGAGACTCTTCAAGTGATCATTGTAAGCTTGGGGGCAATGATTAACTTCCTGTAATCCGGTACGAACTCCTTGGATTAGTGCAGACAATAGTGTAAAATCATAAGAAAAGAAAACAAGAGAAACAGCCATGCCGATCGCAATGTATGAAATTTCATCGAATTAATTCGCGTCATTATTATAAATACAACGAAGTTTCGCGAAGCGTTATTAATAATCCTTCAACGTTAACGTTCGTTGTATTCCGGAGCCCATATAAAAATTCAGGAAAAGTGTCCAAGCATATCTAAATAAGACAATGTATAGATTTGGAAACAAAACCATCGTGTTATTTTCGCTAAGGGCTGACGATTCGTTTTCGCTTCTCGCGCAAAGTAGAAACGCAAATTAACAATTCAAGCTCAGACCTCACACCTTCGTCTCGTCTATTACATCGTGATGCGTATCATTCAAACGACGCTTCCACGGACTCGCGTTTCCCCCCTGGATTCCCCGTTTTACTTCCTCCGAATTTGAAGCGCGCTAAACTTCGCGACGCGACAAATCGAGGCGAAACATCGGTAGTATACCCCGCGGAAGATTCGCGTGATCGAGTGCAATGTAAAACCCCCAAATCGATCGGCCCGTCAAAAAGAATCGTAATAAACATCCACGAGCACCTCGAGCTCGGGCCTCTCTCGATTCGTCACGTCTCCCTCACCGATTCGTCAAGCGTATATATTTGTAGCGGAGGAAAAAGGCGACGGCGGACACGACGCGGGAGAGCCCCGCGTTTCTCATCAACTCTGTCCAATCTGTCTGTGCGTAGGTCTCGCGGAGGAAGGGGGCGAGCCGTAGGAAACCCCCGTGGCGTGAAAGCCCATCTCTCTCTCTCTCCCCGAGCTCGGCGCGGAATTTCGCCTGGGTAGTATAAGGGCGTTTTCGCCAGCCCCGCTGGTTTTGTGCCGGCTGCTGCTGGACCGGGGGGGAAATCGCGGAGAGGATCGCTCGCGAGAAAGGGCCGGGGATGGAGAGAGAGGGGCATTAGCTGCCCGGGGGCTCGCACTCGCTCGCTCTCTCTCTCCCCGGTGAAACACGAGGCGGGTTTTAGCCGTGGCGCGTCGAGCCAGACATTTTTCTCGTGCTCGCGGCGAAATAGGGGCTCGGGAGACGGGCGAGGGCGTCGCGCGCGCACGGAATGCGCGCGCGCGCGTGTGCCCAAGGCGAGCGAGCGAGAGAGAGAGATTACGGATCGATGATGATTATCGGGCCGAAGCCGAGGAGGGGGGGTGGAGGCGGCTTCCTCAGCCTCGCCAACCGGCCGCTCGTCGTCGCTGGATTTTATGCGTCGCGCGTAAACCGACTTGATTAAGTCGCTCGCGCCGCGCGCACATATGGCTCGCCTTTTTCTCTTTTTGTTTGATGCCAGAGGGGGGGCCGCCGACGACGACGACGACGACGACGCCTTTTTTCTTTCCCTCGTCGTCGCGCGGGACTCCTTTGTGCTCGAGCGTCGAAGGGAAAAGAAATTACGTTATGCAGATACAGATATATGTGTATATACGCGCGGCCCGCTCACTCCTTCCTCCCCCCCCCCCATTTGCTAATACTACGCGACTCGTGTGCGAGTGTATCGTCGAGCGGAACTGTGCATTTTATGGATGATTAGTGTAAATTATGTCCCACTGGGCCTCGCCGATGGTCTCTAGATCCCCGAACACACACAGTGAGAGATGGGAGCGGGATGGATTTGAAAAAAAGCGCCGGGGTTGTTTTTTCCCATTCGCGAGCGAGACAAAGAGTTTGCGGGTGTGTATCTCATTGCGAACTTGCGAATGACGTATATATACATATACACACGACGCCGATACAAATGACGACATGGGCCGCAGGCTGCGCGAGGGGTATATACGCCGGCCGGGGCTCTCGAGGCGAGAACACGCGTTTGCGGATTTATCTTTCACTGCGGATCTCCGATTCCTCTCGGGGGAGACTTAAAACTAAGTGCGCGTGTATCAGAGTACGATTCAATTCGGCCGGGTATATAACGCCAAATTGACTCGATCAATCGTCGGTTTTGATAAATAGATTCGCTCACTTTTCCTCCCGATAAACTCCCTCGCAAATACGCGACGTACGCTCCCCCGTATCCGCGTTAATTATTGCGAGAGATTCGATCGCTGTTCCCTTCTTTTTTTATTTTTTCTTTCCGTCGGAAAATTAATCATTTATCGTCCCGGTATTTATGAACGCTTTTTTCGTATAGCGTGGATACTCGAAACGTGATTTGCGGTGTACAGTTTTTAGAGCGTAAACGCGTATGGATACAAACGTGCGGAAAGGGTGAAGTGGTGTCGCGGTGAAGTGTCACTCGAATGGACTGCAAGTTTGTTGTCGATATTGTTATAGTGTTTTCGCATAGGAAGAAGAATTTGATAATAATTACCTCACGACCTGCTTTTGATGTTTTAGGATGTTTTTCGGTATTTTTCATGATTTGCAGCTAACAGGGTCTGGTGAAAAGATCTCCAAGGGAAGAAAAATTCGGAAAATACAAAGTTATATGACTGAAAGTTTGTTTTTCAGACATACATTTGGAAACCTACAGATATTGCTTTTTAGCCATACATTATTTTTTGAAATCAATTATTTGCTCTGAAGAAACCCTGACATGAAGTCCGGAAATAGTGGCAAACTTTATCATCGATAAATAAAAGAACACGTGCCAGATTTCGACCAGACATGTGTCAGACATGTACCGGACATATCCAAGACTTCATTTTCTATTTACTTACTTGATATGGCTCTCATGTTTTTCATGCCTTCCAGCCAAAAAAAAGTCTCGAGAAAGGATCTTGAATGAAGAAATTCGGAAAATACTCTGAGAGTATAGCAATTCAAAAATTACATTTCAAAAATATTGATACGGCTTTTGAGTTGATCGTGGATCGATAATTTCTTAAAAATGTCTCAATCGATCAATCAATTTTTGTGACATACTTAAAAAGGCTTTACTGAAAATCTTAATTATTTCGACGCTTGATGCTTCACGCACTGCGTATCTTAAAGCCCCACCCCAAGACGTATACAGCTCATACACAGGAGCCAATGACAGATTGGAAAAATGTATTTTTCATCCACCGACACACGGTCGGTCGGTCGTTCTCGGCGTCTCCATTTGGACCGGGGCTCGGGTCAATTATTCACAGGCCGCAATTAATTCGAAAGTTAAAAAGAGACACCCACGCGCCGGGCCGGCAGCAGTCCGGACGGCTCATCGTTCACGTTCAAGTGTGAGTGAGAGAGAGTCGGGGGTCTAAACAGGGCTGGCGCGCGACCCCTTCGGCCTAATATTCATGAATTCGAGCCTTGGCACCCCTCACCCCGACATAATGACACTTGTGCACTCTTGGCTTTTATAATAATGGCGGGAGGGGGCCCGCACGGTCCGAGTATAATGGCGCAAGACGCGCGCGCGCTCGCGCATCTGAATTCGTTTATTGGCGCGAGCGCACGCACGAGAATATACGTGTGTATGTGTGTGTGTGTATAGGGGCGAGAACCAAGTGACAACAAAGAAAAAGGGCTAGAGGGAGAGGGAGGGAAAAAAACCAAGGGCAAACGAGCGTTTGAATCCCGTGCGTTTCCCTCTGATGAATGGCGCCCCGACTTTATCCCCCCCCCGCCGGCCGCGCGGCGAAATTCAATGAGATTCTGGAGCTTTTCGCGCTCAGCAGACGCAACGGAGAGCTCGGTCCTCGACAGTTTGTCGGCTTGTGGGTCAGGAAGCCACTTTTTTCCTTTTCTTCATTCACCCCCTTCTTACCTAATTCACCTACTCGGCCGGGGTATACACAAGCATGGAGTGTCTCGCGTCGTCGTTTATCCTAAAGATGAGGATGATTTTGCCTTCGACCTGTGTCTTTAGCCATCGACAAACGGACTAATTTTTCCCTTCCTGTAGCGCTAGGGATTTAAACAACGGTTGCTACGGAGGATATCTCGTTGATTCTCGTCGATTCTCGTGAGTTTTCGAGCTCCATCCAGCATTTTCGCGAATTTATAGGGAACTTCCGAGAAACACGTTGGCAATGGTTGCTAGGTCAATGAAAAACGAATTTGTTGAGAATTGAATTCGAGTTACATCTTCGCACGGCTTACCTGTGTGCGCAATTTCTCCGAGAGTCATCGCGTGCCAAAAATAGCGTCACGTATTTCGATTTAGTACATCACGAAATTGAAAGTCCCGGAGGCTGATTCGGAGGTGCCATTTTAACAAGAATCGAAGATGAAATTTTCTTTCGCAAATATGTCGGAAGAAATACTTGTGATGAGCATTCTGATGACGAAATCACCCGCGGTTTCGCTTGCAAGAACGTAATCCCTCGGTCGGAGAAGAACTATTTGCCCTCTAGAATCATGAAAGAGGGAGTCTTGATCGTAGAGGGACCTTTAAGCGGATGGTGGATTCTTCACGTTGCAACGACAAGCACACTCATCCCCTCGTACCAAAATTTAATTTCGGAGCGTTGAAAGTACCCGGTAGCTGAAGAGAGTCAGCGAGCCAAGCCTCTCCGGGATCGTCATCGATATTTCCAAAATTGACCAAACAACCGCGTGCCGACGAGAAGGTAATTTGTCGAGGCGCGAGCCAATACATGTATATATGTGTGTCAGTTGAAGATCGGTCGAAAAAACAATCGTCTTACATATATATCCTACAGTGCTCGAAGGCAACGGGTCTCGTTCGAGCCAATGCAATAAACGGCTTGGGGGGCATATAGGTGTGTGTGTATATATATATATATATATATAGGGGAGGAGCGGCCGGAGGCGAGTGGGCCGCGGGCGTTCTATCGCTGGCCGGTTTAATCTTGAGAGTTTCTGCGGAGGGCTGCCGCGTCCCTCTCTTTGCTCCACTATATATATACCCACACACACACACACACACACCTATACCCTGAAGTGTACGTATATATATATATATGTATACAGGCACCAGCCACCCCCCGAAAATATCGCCCGAGGATATGCCCTTCGTCTCTCCCCGGCAGCCCGTGCAATCAGGCGAGCTCGCGCGAGAGCCCGGGCACGGGGGGGGGGGGGTGAGGGGGAAAAAAAGTTCCATATATACGTATATATACACGCGCTGGTGCAAGGGTTACGCGTATACGCGCGGACGATCGACGCGAAACTCGATCTTCATTAGCGATTCGGACGTTACCTTTCTTTGTATATTATCCGCGGCGTTTTGTGTCGGCGGATCGAGATTTGATCCGCGGCTGCGCGCAGTTTCGCTCCGCGCGGGGACGAGATCTCACTTGATTAGCGGCTCATTGTTGCTTTATAGTAGCGCGGGCAGCACGTCGCGCGAGCTGACGGATTGCGCTCGGGTATTTCGACACTTTTCAGAGCCGCGCTCTCTTGTCGCTCCGAGCCAAACTTATTGACGTTCATCCCCGCCATTGATTAATTAATTCCCAAATGTCTCGCCGGGATCAATCGAACAATACGTGCACGCACGGAGAGCGGCTGGAAAGCTTGGAACGGGCGAAAATCTCGGTGCTCCGGGGCATTTGTGAAAAGCAGCCGGTGGAGGAGGAGGAGAGCTGCGCTGAATGATTCACGCGATCCATCATGCAGGCAAAGACCCTCGGTCGCCCGCCCGCGAGCGTATATATATCTACCAAGCCTGTGTTGGCGCGGGCGAAAAGCGAGTCATTAGCTGACGTTGGATGGGGAGGGAGGGGGCAAGCGAGAGCTTCACGCGAAATTAGCGGCTGGCGCGAGAGCCGAGCATTAGCGTCGGCGCGGCGGGCCTAATTGAATTTTTGATTAGACCCCGCGCGCGAGATCTGCGGCTCGTCGGGGTTACTCGGCGCGCAGCTTCCGTACAACACGCGCGACACCCCACGTATATACGTATGAACGCGGGGAGCGCATCTGTGCCGACAGACTGCCGCATGCGAACCGCGGGCAGTCACGCGAAAATCGCGTCTCGCTCCTCTCCGTATATACGCTCGTATACGTATACGGTTGGGATATTTGGCTCGGGGGGGCCCCGAGAAGAATCGGAGCGGAGACGAGTGCAATTCGTGAGAGTTTGGGGTCTCTGGACGATGAGAAACGTGAGCCGTGCGCTGCAATATAAGCGCGCGCGCGACTGATGAGATCCGTACGATTGTCGCTCGCTCGCGACCGAGTCCATATACGGTTTTGTTTTATGCCGAGGGCTCCGCGACGATCAGTACTCGTTTCTCTCGGCCGACCGGAGGGGTGACACGCCGTGGTTACGAGCCCACGCCCCTCGACTGCGCGCCGCCGGATTTTTGGATAACCCCGCGGTTATATACGGCTGATCTCGCGGTTTGCCCCCGTACCAACGTGGATCGAGGGATGATACTCGCGACGGACGATGATTTTTTTCGCGAGAGAAAAAGAAACGAAAATATAGAGATGAGTTGGACTGATTGCCGAGTCGTTACATAGTTTCGCGTTGGTTTAGCCCGGGGGATTTTTTACAGAGAGGATACCCCGAAACGTTGACGCGAGCGATTTTAGCGATTGTTGGATTTTCCACACACACACACACATATACACACACTCCGGCTGTCGCGCGTCACTTTCGCCGCGAAATCACACGGAAAATTCGATTGGAACTGTGTGATTTTACGCGAGATGAAAGAGCACACTAGCCATACGAGCGGATCTCTCGGAACGATCGCGGTGCACGACCTATACGCTCTATTCGATCGTAACAACTTGTTCCTGCGCCCCTTATGAGCTTAAATCGAGTGTGGTCTCGGGTTCACTTTGCGGTTCCTATAAGCTGTTGTATTGCCATCCCGTAAGTTCATCTTCCGTTGTATATAGCTAACCGAAATTATTCGATTTTCGGGTTTTGGACATTTCACAAATATATATACGGTCAACACCTCGGGGAATTCACGTTGATTGGGTGACGAGTTGCGGGAATCGGAGGAATCGGGCTTCATCAAACTTCAAAAGCGCTTCCCCTGAATTTGCTAATTTTTCGGGAAAGCGAGACTCGCGCGGCGACCGAAATATCCCGGGGGCCGTTCTAGGTAGTTTGCTTAAAATTTCACGTGGCCGTCCTTAATAATCGTGCCAAGCGTTCTTTCCGCGGATTTCTCGATATTCCTGAAAATCTCGCGTTCATATACCGGAATAATTGTTTTCGCCTCAATAAGAAGCGAACTTTGTCAATAGCATTGACATAACAACGGAAAAATCCCGATATAAAAAAACTTGGCTCGTGCGTATATACACCAGCGGATTTTATTCGGTATTTCATCCATAGAAGAACCGTCGCAGATGAGTTGCTCTGCGGAGCTACGCTTGGAAATACGTAGTTTCCAGATGAAGATTCGGACGCGTCGCGAAAAGGACCACCTTTCCGTAAATTTCGCGCAGACCCCTATCGAAAAAAATCAAAATCGAGCATCGAATTGAGTCGAGCTGGGTTTGATCGATCTCGACGGCGGAGCCTCGTTCCAGCAGCCCGGGGCGAGAGTAAGTTGAGCGCGAAACTTGATTGCGCACACTGGGCATATCTCGCATAAAGAAAGAAGCGCACTGCCAACAGCTGGTGGGTCTGTTGCATATATATATATATATATATATATATATATATATATATATATATATATATAGTCGAAAGAAAGTGCGGGACGAGCGCAGGGCCACAGGCGCGCACACACACACACATATACACATAGCGTTCGGGTAGCTATATAGAGGGCGCGTCCGACCTCTGGGGCTCGGAAATTCAGCGGAGCGCGACGCGCGCGAGTTACGGGCGGCAAGTTGCTCGCTCGCGCGCGCACGCGGCCCGCATACATACACGGCTATATACACACACACGGGCGCAGGGACAGAGGCTGCGAGCGGCAGCGAGAGAGACAGGGTGTCGTGCATCTCGTGAGCGCGGGGCGAAGGGGCCGCGAGCGACCGACCGAGGGGGTGCCTTCGATCGGCGGCGGCGGACCTCTGCAGCTGCTGCTGCTGCAGGCTGCTGGCGCGGAGAGAGAGAGAGAGAGAGCCAGCGAGCGAGCGCGAGAGAGAACCGCCCCGGCAGCCTCCATTAGCCCCGCGTAATCCTCGCCTATTATGAACGCTGGCTCTCGCGAAAAAACTCGCCGGCCGCGAGCTGCACTTTTATCCCCGGCTTCCCTCCCGAGCTCATCCGGTTTTACCCCGAGCCGCTGTTTTTCTCTCCGCCTACTTGTTCCTTTTATCCCTCCTCCGCCTCCTCCTCCTCCTCCAACGCGCAGCTTTTTTCATACCCCCGCTTCGACGTATCCCACGTGCGGCTGTGTGAGTGTGCACTTAATTCTCAATTTGCTCCTTTGTACGCGGACGCGATCGGTCGAAGCGCCAGTCCGATACCCGCGCTCGGATATCTAACGAAACGAAGACAAGTCGGAGAGTATCGGGGAAGTAAACAGCTGACGCGAGTGCGATGTGAGGTTGGATACGGAGCCGCGAGCGATTAGCGCACGTACTAGTGCCGATTCGAACGACGTACTTTCGTCATTTGATGTAGATAGTTGCGGAAATTACTTTTAACCGCTGCATTGTCGATTATTCGTTCGTAAAACTGATGAACTGATTCACTCAACGTCTTTTTTTTACTCTTTTTACCAAGAGTTGATAATTTGACGTCTCTATTTGTCAGTAGAAAAAAAATATAATCAACGCGACACTCATATCCGACTGAACATTGAGTTGTGCAATTTTCACCTATAAACGGTAGTTTTTAGCTCTATCAAATTTATAGAGATAAGATGTGTTTTTTTTTCTTTTCTCTCCGATTGGCGTAACAACGGTATAAAACCAGCGGCAAAGTGAAAATAACGTCTATATACAGAGGCCGCAGGATAATCGCAGCATACGATCGGGCGTTGTACACACGCGCGCGAAGGATAGAGAGCCAAGCCGCGTGTGGCGTGAGCGACGACGACGACGGCAGCCGCGTCCCTCGCTCGCGCGTCCCCGAAGCCCCGCAGCAGCAGCAGCCCTCGCTATATACACGTACGCGAGGCACAAAAGCCCTTGGCTGCTCACTTGGGCTGATCTGGCACGGTTCGCTCGCGTCGCCCGCCGCCGGACCCGCGACGATCGATCGCCTCCAGAATTTTCCCAAGCGCGCGCGCCCGCGTATATACACACACACACACACGTACATATACAAGCGCCGGCACCTGCGCGCCTCCCTCCGGCTGCAGCTGCACGACCCCCCGGGCCCTGCGACCGTCGCGGCCCTTTGTTTTTCCACTCCCCCCCCCCACGCGTGCGCGCGGGTGCGCGCATATACGCATTAGCATGAGCCACCACGTGGCCGCGAGCGACAATCAAATAAACAACTGCGTCGCAGCGCGGCGGCGTCGGCCGCTCTGAAGATACTCACTCCCCCCCGTGTGTATTTATACGCGCGCATCCGCGATGTGCAGTTTGATCTCGCAGCTCTTTCCAAAGCTCGATCCGCGAATTGGATCGCGTCTATATCTATATGTGTCTCGGGCTGCCGGTCCGTTGATGCGCGGGGATTAAAACAAAATCGCTCGCTGCATTAGAGGGATAATATATAGAGTGCAGCGCTCGCCGGAGGAAAGAGCCGCGCGGGCCGAATTAATTCCGGAGCCCGAGCTGTACACGCGCGCGTGGATATATACGTATATCCGCGTGGACGCGAGTCCGGGCGAATTAAAAATTGCTTTCCAATTTGGAGCCGCGCGCGGGCCACGTCCGTCCAATATCCAGCGTCCCTTTCGGACGTGCCCGCGCTCCTGTGTAATGCACGGCCGGCCATTCTGCGCGAACCCTCCACACACGTATATATACAGCCCCGCGCGCGCGCCCGTGTGTGCGAGGGCGAGCGCGTACGTGCGCGCCGCTCAGTTCGCGCGTGAAAATGCATTCGTGTATATATATATATATGTGTATAGAGGGAGAGAGAGGCGCGCAAGAACGGGGACACGAGCGCCAAGGGGAGATATGGGATTACGCCCGGGCCGAATTCCCGACCCTAACTATATACGTTTCATTATATTCCCTTTGGAAAAAATCCTCCTCCTTTATTACGATCCACGCGTACGTGTGCGTATGCGTCGCGTCGGCAGAGAGAGATTGTGCGCGCGACGTGTGTATTGTAAAAGCACGCGCGCACGCACGCATCCATATACTACGTCCGCGGAGCGATTAAATAATGTGCCAATGTCGTCGTCGTCCGAGGCGTTCATTGTCAACCGAAGGGAGAAAATTCAATAGTCGCGGCCGGTTGGAAAGTAGCTCGGACGAGCATACGTATTGACTCTCGGTGCCAGCGCGTGTGTATAAGTCACTCGATAAACGCTCCGCCACTTGGTGCGTATGTATCGAGCCGAGCAGCGCGCCAGATTAATTCGTTTCTGCTGTATACCGATAAGATTACGGGACGCGTGTGGGACGGGAGATTTTAATTAGATTGCCCCGCTCGATTGATACGTGTATATGCCAAAAGTTACAAACGCCGAGTCGGTGTTATATACGTATGTTCGATGCGTATTGCTGAATAACTATCGGCGAGTGTTATTAACTCCGAGAGGGGCGCGAGACCAAAATCTGGCTGGGATACGCGGCTGGCTCGCATCGACCCAAATAAACCCGCGCTATATGCAACATCAAACGCGCGCGCGACTCTTTATTCCATCGGTATATACAGCGCGGGCGAGGAGAGAGGAAATAAAAAAGAAAAAAAAAGAGAAAACACGTTGCGTCATAAAAACCTCGGAAAGTGTATTCGTTCGTTCGTTCGCTCGCTCGCTCGGTGCATAAAAGAAAAGCAAAGAGCCAACGAATTCGCGGGCGCGCTAAATAATATAATGAAACGGGGAAAACTCGCGCGCAAGCCCGCGGGGATAAACAATAACAAAGCGCGAGCCGAGGAGAAATGGTCGGAGGAGGAGGAGGCGTAGGAGGGGGAGAACCAAAGGCGAGAGACAAAGAGGACGAGGCGAAACGTTTCCGCGAGTTTAGCCGAGCGAGCATCACTTGACTTTGTCGTGTTAACGTCCGCGGTTTTCACTCGGCGCGTGTGCATATATACGCGCGTTTTTTTTCCCCACCTTCGGCCACTTACGACCAGCTCGAGCGTATGTATGCACGTCTGTATGTATATATACGCACGCGCGCGTCATATATGTAAACGCCGCGGCTCGAAAAATACAGCCGCGGATTGTTCGATGCCCGCTATCGGGCGAGATTGTGAGATAACGCTCTCTTCCCTCCCCCTCCGCCCCTGTGCGCACAGCGATTGTATAAATACGTCCAGTGGACTAAGGGCGTTTCGATAATCTGCCAATTCTCGCGCGAGTTCGTAAAGCCTCGTTATCGAGAGAGTCGGATCGAAAAAAAAATCCAGTTTTGTTTGGGATGAATGGAGAAAAAAATCTGTTGGATGCTGTATGGATGATCGAGACTCCTGTCTCGATCCTGGAGCAGATGAGAAGAAATTCTCGCTTGTTGAAACACATCCACAAAATTTGATTTTCATCAGTGCGTTGTACGATAAATAATGGGTGCCTGAAGGATACTAGTACATCTTTATCTATAAATGTACGCCAAAGATCTAAATCGTAAGAATTTCATTCTATCCATTAATATAAATATTCCAGTATCAACACTAAAAACAAATCGAGTTCTGGAAGGAAAATAACGATTCCTTGTATATTCAAGACTCTTTTCTCGATCCTATATAGCGCAGCATCTGTTCAGTAACCTAGACAAATCCCGACAAAGGGTCAAACCGATTTTTCCACAAGCAAAATACGATTTTTGAACGAGCGTCCGATCAAACGAGTACATGGTTTTCACAATCTACTCATCGATATGATATTGATTGATATGGCACGCGGAGAGCGGTGCGCGCCCGATACGGATTGCTACGTGTTGCAGCCAATAAATATTCATATCTTTCAGCGACACGCCTGTTGGAGAGAAAAGAGAGACGGAGAACAAATGAAGTGGAATTTAAATAGAACTTTTTTTTTTCTTCTTCCATCGATCGTCTCGAGCCCACTATACGTTTGAAATGAAAATCATTAAATCAACGGCGCCGTAAGTGACGTCACAGGGTATATACATCGCGTACGTACGCGCACATACGTATATATATCCGGAGCGCGTTCGACGTAGATGCAGGTGCGTGACGTCAGTTAATTGTGCCTGAAAAGCCGCCGCGCAAGTTCACCTTTAATTTTCGTATGTATTAATTAGTGCCGAGTGTGTGTGCGCGCGCGCGCGCGGATTTTTATACTTCAATTAGTCGGCAATTTGTCGGATCATAAACCGGTAGCTCGCTATCGCGCGCTAATAAATTAACATTCATCGAATTGGACGGCCATATACATACACTCATACGCGTTCGTATACCCACGTTGTGCGTATCCCGTTAAAATATCTCGGCACCCGCTAAATTCATGATTGAATGTATATACAACGCTGGAGGGATGGGAGGGGGTGATCAAGCATACATTACAATAATTAACTGCAGCGCCGAACTGGTATTGAAAACTATATCAGGGAGCGCGTATACATATACGAGCTGTGCGAATCGAGCGTGTAAACGTGCATTGTCGAATATATCGGGGGGTGGCCGAGCGAGTAACGGCGTAATTCAACGTATCAATCTTTTGAATTTTCAACGCGAGCGCCGCGGCGTGTATTTTCCATGGTATAGCCATATATATCCGCGAGAGCACACACCCCGCCACTACTACGCTCGATGTACTCGTCGATTTTTCCGCCCGACGCGGCGGCGGCTTCGATCGCGTCGCGGCGAGCATCAGCGTTAAATACATCTCCGCGAGCTCAATAATGAACGCCGGGCAAAAATAGCGTCTCTCTTGCTCTCCCGCGTCTCGCGCCAACCCACACACACACACACACACACACACACACACACACACACACACACATGTTAATGCGCGAGAGCTCGCGAGATACGGGAAAAAATGAGGCTCGCTCGCTCGCTCGCGATTACGCGACGTATATATACTCGCGAGCGTCGGGTCGGCTCCGATGTATCGCCGCGCGGCAATATACTTCGTATTACCGCGAGTATGTAACTCCTTTCCATTTATGTATTATATATCACTGTGAGGAGCTGCGAGTTATCGTGCGTACACGACATATCCTCGGTGTACGTACGCGACGCAGCTCGTTGTTATTATTCTCGACGTGGCCAAATTGTTATGGGATGCGCTTTTGGGCCGCTCGACCGACTGTTAATTTCTCGTGTATGTACGTACACCATAGCACGTATAAGTGAATTCGATGAAACGAGAGTGTCGACGGGCGATTTTTCACTATACGTCGACGCGATTATCGACTCGAGCGCGAGTATCTATATACGCACAGTTTGATATACGCACGCGTGTGCAGCTCGCGCGGCTCGTTTATCGGCGTCGAGCTCGTACTCGAGAGTGCGAGCGCGCGAGAGATAAAGAGAGAAGGAGCATACACACACGCGCACACACGTGCGAGCTGCGCGCGGCGGAGCGATAAACACACGCGGACGATTTGGCTCGTCAGGCTGGGAGAGAAGAGCGCGATGACGACACACCGCGGCTCTCATGGCCGTTTCGTTATTCCTCCTCGCGATTCCCAGCTCCTCCTGCACATACGGTTTCCCTTATGTAGCTCTGTATACAGTGTACCACTTCGATAGGTACCGGTTGCAATGCATCGGCACATATATTTACGCGCGCGCACGGGTCGCAGTTGTATATTGCTCCGCGACTCGATGAGCCAATACACTCGCGGATACGCGACAAATAATCGCTCGATTTATACACACTTATATACGTGCGCCAAGTGAAAACAAGCGTGTGTGTAACGTTCGTCGCATGCACGCGTATCTCCGTGAACGGGCACGCGGGGGGCCGGAAAATTCGTGGAAGCCTCTCTGCGATATAAGCAAAGAGCTCGCGGCTCTCGCGCGCGTACATATCGATCCCGGCCCGCTCGCTCGCTCGGCTCCGTAATAATTTCCCCGAGAAAATCCCGTGTGTCGCTCGCTATGTAGCACGTAGAGCGTGTGCGCGTTTGTGTGCGCGCGCGGGCGGACTCGTGCGTCGGTGTGTGCTGGCTGCCTACTACGCGCGCGGCTCTTATCTCTCGCTCCGTCTCCCTCGCGCGTTCATTTGGCCGAGCGGGCGGGCGCGAGCTCGTGTTTCCTCGCTCGCGCGCCCGCCGGGGCGTCGCTCAACGCTACACACAGCCTCGCTCTCCCTCTACATATATATATACCTATATACGTCTCTCCTCTCACGCAAGGATACATATATATATATATATATATATATATAGGGGCAGGGGGGGCCGCTTCTCCCGAGGGTGAATATCGATCCTCAATCTCGTTCTCGAGCGCGGCGCGCTGCTGCTGCAGCCCTGGACAGTCGCCGCGCACCAGCAGCAGCCTGCAGCACACTGCACGCCGAATTCCCGCGAGCCTCGAAAATTCCTCCTATATAGTCCGGCTCTCTCTCCCGACAAACACACACGAGCGCGCGAGCTCGCGGAATTGAGATAGCGAGCGAGCGAACGCGCGCGCGAGAGCCCACCTCCCGAGCGCGTGTATATATAGAGGAATTTCACGCTCGACCTACATCCCGCACCGGCTCGCCGCGCGCGTCCTCTCTTCTCTCCCCCTCGCCCCTCGCCCTCCGCCCCTTTTTATACGCGCGCGCGAGCTATATACGCGCCCGGTGAAAATAAAGCGCCGCTGAATTTTCGAGGATGCGCGCGTCCGGTAATCGCGAGCGATGTGTGTGCGAGCGCGCGAGCCCGCGTCCACGTATATATATATATTTATATATGTGTGTATATACGTGAGAGCACTCGGCTGCTGCGCAATAGCCCCGCCCGAGAGAGTATTTTGTTTACTTTTAATCAAAACCCCGCGCAGCGCCGGGCCCGGACCGAGTCACCACCCCGCCAGCGGACGTTTTTAATAAACTATTAATTTCCGGGGTCCGAGCTTTTCGCTCGTGCTTTTTTTCCCCCTACCTCCGTCTTTTCCATCCTTTTTCGTTCGCTTTCTCTCGCGCGCCCCGTATATATAAGCGTATATTACGGGGGGAGGCACCAAGCCGTTTTATTCGTTCGCTGCTTTTGATTGTTGATTTATTAAAACGTGTCTCGCTGCACGCGCTTATTAATATATACTCGGCGAATCGATATCGCTCGACGTCCCTTTTTTTTTACCTCCCACATCCATTCTCGAAAAGCAGTTGGTTAACGAGTCGGGGGAAGAGATCCCGCATCGGTGAAACTTGTTGCTTGGTCAACTCGTCGTCGGCGGGCGTAAGAACGCTCGCGAAAATTGAAATACGCGCAACGACCGCGGCGATATATACACATATGCGAGTGCAACGCTCCCGCGAGCTAAACGAGCGTATATATACGTATACGGGGGGGGGCGCGACTGGCATCCTGCGAATATATATATATATATATATATATATATATATATCGAGGGTGGAAATTCGCCGAGGCTCGGGAATCGCGGCTGTGCAAATTTAAAATACTCGCTACGCGGGCGCATCAACATTCAGCGCGACTCGCCGTCGGCGGCGGCGACGCGGGTCGAAAAAGGCCGAAGGGGGACGCGAGGAAAAAAAAAAATCGAGAGGAAAAAGCAGGAGGCGGAGGAGCGAAATCCCGCGGCCGCGTCGCATTTTTAACGTCGCGCTCGGGCCGCGCTCGCTGAATATTTCAGCTCCGGCATATATGCGCGAGCTCGCTCGCGGGGCTTGGGTGTCGCGCTATCGTGCGCCGCGCGGCCGCCGCTCCACGTTATATTTTGCGGTCGCGCACGCCTCTCTCTCGCTCGCTCTCTATCGATCAGCCTCGGCGAACGCCGAGGCTCTTTTTTTATCTGGCCGCTGCCGCGGTCGACGTCTAAAAAGTCGCGCGCGGCACACAAAGCGGGGCGAGAGGCAGCGGCGGCGGGGAAGAGGAGGGGACACAGCGAAGGGAAGGGAAAAAACGAGGCGAAGAAAAGCAGCGAGCAATATCGCGAGCTCCCGCGAGCCGAGGGGGACACGCCGCGAGCACAAGGACAAATTATGTATATATATATACGCACGTGCGCGGGCGCGAGCGCGAGTGAAATTAACCGGTCCCGCTTCGATTCACCAACAGCCGCGCGGCGCGCAGCCGGCGGATCCGGTTTTTTCATTATGTAGATACCCGAGCGAGTGTGTGTGTGTGTGTGCGCGGCCCCCCCGACACACCGACCCTCCCTGCTCCGAGGCGCGCGCGTGCGCGATATCTTCGCCGCGCGTTTCGCGCGCCGCGGCCCCGCGGCGTACAACCTTCTCCAAAGTCGCGAGACGCCTCGAACTTTTACGCCTGGCCGCGCACACTCTTGCCAAATTGTTCCCTCGCGGGCCTCGGCGAATTCAACCCGCGTCCGAGAGCCGGTCTGCTGATGTACTGACTTCGTGGGGGGAAGCCAACGTCGTTACTCGCCAGCGGTTATTACGTGCTCTCGAGCTAATAATCCGCCTCGTCGACGTTGCGAATTGATAAAATTGTCGAGATCTTCGTGTCGATTTCACTTTGGATGAATGAATGAACTCAATTCAATATTTGAAACAATGTAGAAAAACGTTTAATGTGCGAGTTTACCGTATGCATTAAAAAAATGAAATACCTAATTCCGATCTTACAATCTAAATATACGCGTAATTGATGAAAATAGTAAATATTGAATCGAAAAATTAGTAAAATTTTACTAATTTACAGTCCAATGTTTACTTTTTTCATTCGTTATGCAATTTCCACTACTTAAATTTCAAAGGGTATTGTTTTATTGTTATAATCTGTACAGTAATCTTTTACGTGAAATTCAAATTCACGTGAGAATGTTTTTGTTTATTTCAAAACGAAATTTCGCATAGTAATTTTGTGATATTGAATTAATGTAAAGATTTGGGACTGATTGTACACGAATCCAATAAGGATTCAATATTTATTCGATGTAAAATCAATATTAAGATTTTCGACAGGAAAAATTCATCAACGACGAGGTACTTATCGATACACTTATATACAACTATAATAAATTGATTGGTCTTAATAATGATACTTGCCATCCGAATTATTTTTCGTTATATAAATCATCGATTAGCATAAACTCGTGTGAGAAGATAATGATCGCGTATACATAATACAGAATGATCACATTACAAGTAATTGCCGGAAGAGTCATATACTTATCAATATAGTTATTATCAACGGCACTTTAGCGAGAGTCCGGTCTGTGAGGGACAAATTATATTTGAATGGACGAGTGCTTTGTAGTCGGCCGAGTGTTGGAGCACTTTTGAAGGTGTCGGAAGATGAAAGGGAGTCGGTTTATACTCAAGTGTTTCGGAACGGATTAAGTGTGTTTGGTGAAACGCTCAATTTCAAGTATCTAACAAGACAAATATGACACCTCGAGCGTGAAAAATCGAATCCAGCTGAAATGTTTAATTTAAAAATTGCAAGTCCCATCTTTCATCGATTCCTCTCGTGAATGAATCAAAAAGCATTCGCGTATTTTCAAAAGGTTCAACAAAGGAAGAGTGACTTTCGTTTGCTAGTTTTGAGCAATAAAAACAACCACTTGTTAAAAGGCGTCAAGGGTCAACTAAAATCCTCATGATTATTCCATTGACACGAACTGAAAGTCCATGGGCTCGTTTTTATCGCGAGCGCCGAATTCGTACGCTTCTCAAGTGGCAGATGAAGCTCATAACCGTTCAAATATGCCCAGGTACGGCTCCATAATAACGGATTATACCGTTTTCCCAAACCAATATATTAGCTTAATCCTGACAAGTCCTCTCACGGTTTCCGCAGCTCGTCGCAAGATATATAGCCCGGCACTTGTTTTAGCTATACATGCACGAATCCACGGAATCTCCACGTGTAGAATGTCCACGGGCTCCTCGGCAATTTGACTTCCTGAAAATGTCTACGCGCCCGACTTTCTATCCCGTTTTTCGGATTTCCCATCCAATTAGCGGCTCCTCGTGTTCCCAACAGATTAGATAAAACCGCGCGCCATCAGTATGAGACTACTGGAAGTGGCGTAGGAATCACTTATCAATTGGGTGTTGGCGAAATAAAAAAAAAAAGAAACAACAAGAAAAATAGCCCAAATCGTTCGACTCTCGTATAAACGTATAAAGCGAGTGGTGTCGTCTATATACGAAAAAGGCCGGAGCCGATATTTCAGGCGCGAAACAATCATTGTAACGGTAGTTTGAATCGTCTGGGCACTCACGAATACTAACGAGCGATTTCCAACTATTATAATTGTACGCGAGCGTAACCGCAGCAGCTCTGGGATAATTATTTCGTCCCCGAAATGCCAATTTTTCTTTCTTCTAATTTTCGCGCAATCACTCGCGCGCACTTTCCGAGCCTTTCATAGAATCTACCCCGTCGTTTTGTTTTTCGCTGTAATCCCGTACTGGAGAGTTACATATATATATTTGCGCAATCTCGGAGAACGCCACGCCGACTGATCTCTGTGCAACAACACCCGGTATAACCATATTTGTCGGTTGCAAAAAAAAGAAGAAGCAATTCAAGCTTATGGTAAACGCGCGTTTTCGGGAAACCAAGAGACGAATTCGGGAAAAGAGAATATACGCGTAAAAAAGCGCGAGCCAACGTTGAAAGTCCATGGAATCGTTGATACGTATGTATATATACAGAGCCACGCGCGTATACTCGGACACGCGCGTTTAAAATCGCGCGGAGCTCGCGACGATGACGTAGGCGCTGGTTCGCTCGCGGCTCTTCTTTTTTTTTCCTTCTGCCCGCGCGCGCGAGCTTGTTTTTCGCTGGCCGCGCGCGCGGCTGCGCTTATCTCGTCGCGCGATACGCGGCCAAGTCGAAAACTCCCAAGGCTCGCGAGCTTTATTTATAATTTTTTTTTCTCTCTCTCTCTCTCTCTCTCTTTCTCCAGCGAGATTTCGCGCATCGGAGAGATACGACGACGACGGGGGCAGCACAACAGCGTGTGCGCGGGTATTGGCAGCGGGAAACGCGCGCCGCTCGTGCTGGAAAGGTCGGACGCGAGAGAGAGAGAGCTCGAAATATGCGCGATAGTATGGCTCGCGACGATTAAGCCCGCGCGCCGCGTATATGGAGAGCCGCGCACCGATCCAGCGGAAAATTTTTCTCTCGCTCGGACGAGACAGCGGCGCGCGGCGTACCGCGACTGTTTCGACGATCGAGACATTTTGCGGACGATACGAATTTGTTCCCTCGCGCGGAGTTCGGACGATTATTGGCTGCGAGAACGATTGGCCACGACGACGGGTGAATTTCGGCGGGATTATGTGAAAGGACTCGAGGGGCATTTCATTCGATTTTTCTTGGCGATAATTAAAATTCCAGTAGTACTTTCCGAATCGAAATTCTTTCGCGCGACTGCGAATTCCATTCGTTCGCGATTGATTTCTCCTTGTCAATAGATAACGAAAAAAAATTATTCGTTGGAATATATATAACATAAAAAGTTGTTCCAGAGATTCCTGGATCAGACAGGTTTAAGGAAAATTGAAAATTGTCGAAAATTTGTACTCTTTTCTATAAGTGCTCTTTCAAGGGAGTCACCAACTCTTAAAGAATGGTGTATAAGGAAAATATTCATTAGGAATTTTGAAGACAGACAACTTAATTTTGCAATTTTTGACAATCACTCTGTTGAAAGTACAGCTACATGAAAATACTAAAACGATATCTACGCATCTTAAACGCATAAAGATGTATATCTTTTTTAGACCGAGAAACCATATATTCCAAACCCAGTTCATTTGGTCACCCTAAGGAGATGCCACCTCGTCTTGCGAAATTCGAAAAATTTAAATAGAGATGAAATATTCTGTCAAGCAAACCCCCGCTAGCTCATGAATGTATAAACATATATTTGACACTACATAAACACGAGTAACACGCGAGGATTGCTCGAAACGCTCAAGAGTAAGGATGAAATAATCTAGTACGGGCGCAGGGCCGGATTCCGTAGCCGATGGATGGCCCAGTTCCACCCCAGGTTTTCCCTATGTGGTTTGAGCTGGCTGAACCGACGAATTTCCGAGGGTGGACAGCGGAAAATGGGCCGGCAAATTTTTTATCGAGAATTTTCCCGAGAGCGATAGAAAAATCAGTTTTTTTGCGGAAAAAAAAAAAATATTTTCATATTCTCCTCAGCAATCTGCACAAGAAAGGGTCCATATACATTTTTCACGAAAAATGCCGCCGTTCCGGAGTAAAAAATTCCCACACTTTGAGACAATGCCGATTTTTCCGATTTTCAAGGTGCCTGCTGCTCAGTCACGCCACAATATTTTCCAGTCCACCCGGTCTCAAACTGCTGTTTTGGGTCTCAACTGGAGATTTTGATAGTTTTGAAGCCGGAAAAAAATGGTATTTTCTAATTTCCCGGCATTAGTTTTCCAAGCACCTCCAGCGCCCTTCGATTACGCTTATTCATGTGCTAAAGGGTTTTCCGAGGTTGGGTCGATGGTTAGATTCGACCCAATTTCTTTCGATAATGTTTTCCCATTTATTTGAATTCTCTAAAAATTCAATTTTCCGAAGGAAAATTAGGAAATTGGTAAAAAAATTCGGAAAATTCATATAACACTGAAAATAGCAATTTTAAGTGAAAATCTCATGAGGGTAAAAATCCAACCATCGACCCAACCCATCCAAAACATTCCAACCATCGACCCAACCCTCGGAAAACCCTTTGGCACATGAATAAGCGTAATCGGGAAGGGTGCTGAGGTGCTTGGAAAACTAATGCCGGGAATTGGAAAATACCATTTTTCCGGCTTCAAAACTATCAAAATCTCCAGTTGAGACCCAAAACAGCAAAGTTTGAGACCGGGTGGACTGGAAAATATTGTGGCGGTGACTGAGCAGCAGCACCTTGAAAATCTGAAAAATCGCATTTTCTCAAAGGTTTGGGAATTTTTTACTCCGGAACGGCGCATTTTCGTGAAAAATGTATATGGACCTTTCTTGTGCAGATTGCTGAGGAGAATATGAAAATATTTTTTTTTTCGCAAAGAAACTGATTTTTCCATCGCTCTCGGAAAATTTCTCGATAAAAATTTCCTGCCCATTTTCCGGCGTGTCCCACCCTCGAAATTCGTGTTCAGGCAGCTCAACCACAATGGAAAAAAATCGGGTGGAGCTTGGGCCATCCATCGGCTACGGAATCCGGCCCTGCGCCCGTACTAATCCGTGGTAGGGTAGCAATCCAAGTCCCCGACGACGAAGGAAAATCTTCGAGAGAGTCCAGCAAGCTTTCGGACACTCGAATCGTGCACACGATTACTCTGATATCCGAGCGTCACACACATCCCATATAATACGCGCACGCACATATACACACAGTGAGTTGAGCGCGAGCTTAGGTCGGAGCAAAGTGGGTCAGGCTGGTTTTGGGAGCTTGCAACAAGTTTTTGCTCGGCGCGGACCTCTGGCCATGTGTGCCCGGCGAGCCGTCTCCAAATCGGATTCGACCGTCTCGGGGGTTCAATGTCACGTGCATGACCAACTTTGGCCCGTACGATGTACGTGGTACGCGCGCGCTTGATTTATCGATACGCCGCGGAACAAAGCGCGCCAATCTTCGCACACTCTGCCAAGTGTCGAGAAGTGATCCGATCGTTATTTACTTTCGCTCGTGGAAAAGCGAAACATCAAAGCCCGCAATCGCCACGGCGATCAGTCCTAGGTGTTACATACGCCCCGTCCCGATAAATTTCGAGTATGTAAACAGCCTCGAATGACGACGTCCCGCGGGTTTTGTTCGTCGTCCAACGAGACGCGCCGCAAGGAATACATCGTCGAGTGCACGGCGAATGCACTTGGAACGCTCGTGTATATATACACACGAATGGAAAGTCAACGGGTGATCGGCTATCTACCCTCGGCGGTACACTGTGTGTATATACGTGCGCTGCCATACGCTGAAAGCGGGTAATTTGCCGCGCGAGGAGGAGGAGCGAATAATTGGTGGTTTAGTGCGAGGCAAAATCGGTCGGTGGGAGGAGGGACGGATGGATAGTGGGGGAGGAAAAACCCATGCGGCGCGTCGCTCGATGCTCCAGCGGCCCGCCGATATTTGCATTAACCTGGCAGCCGTGGCATTAGAATTTTTCCCGTTAAGGCCGCGTCGGCGCCGCGCGCATACAATAGCGCTCCGTGACGGGCCAGCCGCGCACGGCATTAGGCCCCGTGTTCGACGCTCTCCTCCCGTTTATCGCGGCCTGCGCCGCCGAATACTTAATGCCACCTTTGTCGCGGGCGTTTTTCCCCCCTCGCTGTACACTATCGTTTACTCTCTGTCGCGCGTCTTCTCTCGGTGCAGCGTGCGCATATATATATCTTGGCGCGGCGGGAGAATACGAGCGTCTGACCCCGGTGCAGTGCAGTGCCCGAGCAGCGTGAAATGACTGCGCGCGCGCCACGACTCCAGACGATAATTAATCGATCGGAGGGGGACTACTTGATTGCTTTGTTAAGTATTCCGCGAGCTTTTGGCTGCGCCGTGTCTCGCTCGCTCTCGGCCTCAGCTGTTCTCTGGCTCCTGATGCGCCGCCGTTGCACACCAGATAGGTCGTGTCCTGCCGAGCGTGCCAAAACTATAACGCTCCAACGACCCGATCGATTACGCCAAATCATTTATTTCGTTTAACGAGCCTGCGCCTGCCCCCGTATGTATGTCGAGTGATCGTCTGCTCGCCGTCTCGACTCGTTCCCCACGTATATATACACTCCGACGATTTATAATATATACCCTCGCGTGCGAGACGATTTTGGCAATTCGTTAATTTTGCAACACTTGCAGGCGCACGCGAGACGTCGATTGCTGTATACGTGCACGTGTACTCTATAAGATTGAAACAGTGGAAATTGCACGGCTGATGAAAATTGTAGATATTTAATCGAAAAAGATAGTAAAGTTTGACTAATTTTAGTCAAATTCTATCAATTTGTCGATAGAATATTTACTATCCTTATCAGTCATGAAATTTCAACTAATAATTAGTGGTTTTCAATTATTAAAGTTTCAGAGAGAATTCTCTTAGAAGTTCACAGTTAAAAACCAGTGAACGAAAAAGAGAAATCACTGTATACGAAGGTGGAAATCGGGTGAATTTGCATATTAGTTGCATGAGCTTAGGTAGCAAACATTTTCACATTAAATTAACGTATTTGAAATCAATATATTGAGAATATATAATGTCAATATATTCTCTGAATGTAAAGTGAATGTATGTTGTCACTGGGCAAGAAAATTGAAAATTCATTCTATTACATGAAAATTCAACTACAGCTCCTCTCAAACATTCGAACAGTGATTTTTCACCTCCATACGATGGTTTTTCATTGCAAGGATTTAACTGAGTAGATGCAATAGGTTTTATCAACTATACGACGTCAACTATATCAACCATATCATCTATACATGTTTTGCACGAGAGTCAGGGGTGGCAAGATGTGAACCAATTTCAATTTTCCTCAATACCAGATGTTTTCTTATTTCTCTAGCGATTGCTAACTGAAAAGAAGAAAAATGAATAATGGTCCATTTTTGACACTCGTAACGTCAAATTTCATGAGATCTTCGGAAGGTTCAGTAGCAACGGTTACTCACACTTCGAGTAACTATTGTTCGCTAATCTAGTTAACCTCATTATATAAAAAGAAAAAACGGATGTAAAATTAATCTCCGGAGAGACCGTTGCCAAGAGGAAGAAAAACCTCAATATCAGGTCTATCCTCAGTATTGCCAATGTCGAACGTCCACCTAATCCAAGGAATAATCAACGCAACGCCGATACGTTTCGGTATTTCCGTAACGTCCATCGTAATATTTTTCGTCGTTTCATCATCCATCTCGTAAATATTAAATTTACGAAGCTGCAGTCCGAGACGGCGTTGGTTAATACGCTCGTCGCGCGGCGGCTCTGCGGCGTTCAACCGCGAACCAAGCCCAAAACAAATTTCGTCACACGCCAGTCGCTCCATACAGCTTTGCTAATTTCAAAACTCCCGAGCAATCTTTCCAAAGCCAAGCCTGCATATCCTAATCTCCCCCGCGCGGTGCTCGCGCTTCAGGTTTTTTTCCTCCCTAATTTCCGCGACGAGATCCGAGTGTCGGAAAGGTCGGAAAGGAAAAAAAAAGGGGAAAAAATCGTTCGCGTCCCGCTGGAGCCGAAATCCGGCGGCGCGGGTCTCGCGAAAATTCGCGCACAAAATGAAAAGAGGCTCGTCGGCTCTGGGATAGATAAAAATTCCAAACGAACGGGAGCAGCGGCTGCAGCGATGCGCGCAGAGAGGCCCAGGCACAGCGACAGACTCTGTATCTATACATATATATATATACACACACGACGCGACGCGCGTGTATATGAAGCTCGCGCGAGAGAGGGAAAAGCCGAGCTCGTGGATGGGGAAAAACGACGAAAAAAAAAAACAAAAAAAAAAAAGAAGAAGCAGCGAGTCCGATAGCGAGTGTGCAGCAGCAGTAGTAGTAGGGCTGGGCGCGCGATATCAGCTGCCGCTGGCGCCGCCGCGCGTTGCGAAATTCGCGAGCGGGCTCGTGGAGATAAGCGCACGTGCGGCCAGGTGGGAATTAATCGCGACCCGCTACCCTCGTCCATTACCTACCCACACGCGGCCGCCCTCACGAGTACCCACACGTATACACGCGCGCGCGCGCGCGCCTGAGTGTGTGCGTGTGGGCGAAGGCTCCTCGCGAGTATAGGGGGCTGGAAATTGATGGGAGCGGGGACGACGCCGATCGATTCGGCCGCTGCTCCGCATCCCTGCACCGGACAGGCCTTCCTCTCGCCGCCCTTCTGTCTTATGTACTCCCGCCCCTTCCCACCCCCCCGCGCACCAGCTCCCGCGATCCCTTAAACCCTCGCGTCTCTTCCCCTCGCATCGGGCGCACCTCCATCAATCGGCGGCTCGATTCTTCCATTTCACTTTTCTTCCCGTAGCACCGCGAAGTCTGTACAAACACAGGCGCATGAGCTCGCGGGGATTAATCGCGAGGCCATCGAAATCCCAGCCGAAAAGGGGGTTGAATATTCGCGCGACCGCGGCTTTTCCTTTTGTCTTTCGGCGCGGTCCGGGCGATTCGGTTCGATCGGTCGGTCGCGACAAATTAACGAGACACGCGCGCGGTTATTGAAACGTCGGTACACACACGTCGGAATCACGAGAGATCCAAAGAGCGAGAGTCGAGGAATGGAAAAAAATGAAGTAAATCACGACGAAGCTGGGGGGAGAGGAGGAAAAAAAAGAGGAAACTCGATGGAATAACCAAGTGACGCCCGGCTCGCGTCTCAATCCAACCCGAGTGATTTATAGCTTTCAAGTTTTTAGGGAACCTGTTCCTTCTCCCTCGCCGCTGCGGAATGCAATTATGCCAACAGCCATACGTTTTCAAAAGCTTGACCGATCGCGTCCGCTTATACACACACCCGCAGCGCCGGATCGCGAGTCGTTCGATCCGCCGAATTGGTCGTCCATTGCGGGATCCTACCGGGAGACTCTCCTTTGGTGTATGACGACGATGCACGAGCTCGGCGAAACACACACACACACACACACACGTATTCGTGTATAATCTATCGACTAATCACGAGTGTAACAATGTATGCTCGCGCGCGCGAAGCTATCGCACACCAGCGGAGCGCGACCCGTATATGTACGCGACTCGCGGCGGTATATACTCGAGAGCGAGCGCAAGATAGCGGCGAAAGCGCGAGCATACTTACACACACGGACGCGTACACACGCCGGCGGCGCTAATTAAACCGTTACACACAAACGAGCGCACGGGGGCGAAGTAGAAGCGCCAGGGACAAATAGGTCCAATCAATAACCGTATCCAAATTAATAAAATTCCTCCCGCGCACTAGTTACGCGTTTGTATATACCTACGGGGTGGTTGGGTTTTCCTGGCTCCCTATATATATATATCACCGGCGCGTGCTCTCGTATATAAATCTCTATCGGCTGGTGTAGCCCCGCTGCCCCACCCCCGCCTCCTCCGTAGCTCCATTTCCCCCCCGCCTGCCCGTCCCCTTTGTTTTTTCCTCGAGAGCGCGGGCGCTACGGAGCTATATAGCTGCCTCGCGGCCCGATAAGGAAGAGCGAGCCTCGCTCCGCCAACTCTGTGTTCGTGTTCGCGTTCGCGTGTGTGTGTGTGTGTTTGCCACGCGGAGAGGAAAGACCTCGATCCGCGCGAGCGCTCGGCCGACGCCGCGCCCGAAAAATTGCCGGGGCAACTCGGGCTCTCTCTCGCTTGCTCGCCCAAATGCCGGCTCCGACAAAATTGCCAGCTCGCGAACGTGTATGTAGGTGTATACACACACACGCGCGAGCGAGCGAGCGAGCGAGTTGCCGCGAGGAGAAACGTCTCTTTCGCTCAATTATACGGTGGACTCGGGAATTGGGACGGCGAGGAGGAACGCGTTTAATTTGATTTTTAACCAATATTTTGAGACCCCTCCGCTCGCCCTGTGCAGCTCGCTTGCTTATTCCGAGGGTATTGGCGGTATGGGTCGCACGCGATACCCGCTTATACATATATATATTATATATATATATATATATAGGTATATACACGAGCGTTCGAGCATTAGTCCGCCCGCGAGTTTATTCCGTAATGAATTGGTCGCGCGGCTGTACGTTGAGCTGGGCTGATCCGAAAAATACAGCGAAAGTAAAGCAAAGTGTTTCCCGAAATTACTTAATCAACAGTCATAATTCCATTCGCGAAGAACCAAAAATCGCTCGAGATTTTTATCAAAAGTAGTAGTTTTTTCATACAATTTCCTGGGCGGTC
The DNA here is from genome assembly GCA_020882685.1 of Aphelinus atriplicis. Lineage (NCBI taxonomy): Eukaryota > Metazoa > Arthropoda > Insecta > Hymenoptera > Aphelinidae > Aphelinus > Aphelinus atriplicis. The sequence continues at coordinate 65,344,179 of CM037074.1, read as the reverse complement.
AAGCGGCACCTGCGAGATCTCGCAGGTGTATAGCGACGAACTAGCGACGAACACGAAGACTATATAATCTGATCGTTTACTTTATACCGACGCGGGAGGGCGATGTATTTTCGATCGAAGAGACGCGTTTCGATGACGCTTTCGGGCAACGGCGATGTCCGACATCGTAAACCGCGCGACAATCGACTCGCAGATTCGCGGCGACGCGTAAAAAGTACAAATTTGACGCGCCAGCCACGAGTGGACGTCGCGTACGATGCGAAACTCGCTAACCCGTGAACGCCAAGACGCTTCCGACACATTTTCTTCCCGGCCAAACCCATCGATTAATATACTAATCTGGAAATAGTGTGTGTGTGTACAGAGACGAGGCTTTGCGCCCCTATGTTTCACGGCGGGCTACGCGCACGACTCGGTCCGTCTAGAAATTCCGATAATGTGTAATTTTGACACGGCACGTGCGCGCGCGGAACGGGTAAAAGGCTGGTGCGCCGCGCCGCGCCGGTCAAAGAGCAAAAGCGAGCGGGTCTCCCGCGTCAAAAATGCCCGCAGGCCGGATTCCTCGGGCGTCCGCGTGCTGTATCAAACGCTTTCTCTCTCCCGCGTCGTCTGTGTGTGTCTGCACGTATAGACGAACGAGCTGGTCGGGTGCGAGGCCGCGCCTAAGGATAACCTTCGCTTCGCTCAAAAAGCCGGGGAGAGAGAGCGGGGCAAAAGAAAAAAAAAAGGAAAGAGGATAGAAGCTCGTCCGCTGGGCGAGGAGCCGGTAAAAAAGCTTATATACATGTATATACGTGGGGCAACCCGCGTCGCCCAGGCCCGAGCGAGATAAAAAGGAAAGAGAGCTGCGCGCTGTCGAGCTCGCGAGTGCAATATATAGCGGAGGCGCGAGATACGCCCGGTGCGCCTCTCTCTCTGTCTCTCTCTGGGGAGCAGCGAGAGCTGGCCGGGTATAGTGACGCAATAGCTGATGGAACGCGAGCTCAGATCGGCCAAATGGGACGTCGCTTTTTGCCCGTCTCTCTCTCCGCCTCTCCTATCCGCTATATATATATATATATATATATATATGACTATCTACACACACATACGAGCGCGAGCTCGATTAGGCTTCCTTTGACGGCCGCGAGCCTGCATCAGCTGCTGATGCCGCGGCGCGTTTATTATATCGACGCGGATAATACATTTTGTTTACGCGAGCGCGCGCGCGCAGGAAACGCGCGCCGATAGCGCGCAGACGCGTTATATATACGTGGTATTCTGTTTGCGACCGAGCTTCGAATCGCGCTTCTCTCTGCTATTGCGTAACCGACGATCGAACGAAGGCTGCGGAGCGAGAGCCGCGCGAGACGTTTCGCGCGTGCGATCTACAAACTCTCCTTGGGCGAGGGGGGTTTCGGGGGATTTTTTTTTCTCGCTTTTTTTTTCATCCTCTCTTCCGCCGACGAACGTCGCTCGCGATTATAACTCAAACGCCGAACGGGATTGGCAAGGCCGCGCGTCGCGCTTGGGACACTCGAGATTAAAGCTCCGCCGCTCTCTCGGCTTTCGTCCCCGCACTCGAGATAATATCGCCAGACTTCGATCGTTGTTGACCGTATCCGCGAGCCGCGGCGTGATTTTCAATGTTTCATCGATGCGTATCGCGCGGAGGGGAGTTTGAGCTATCGAAATTTCATCGCGCCGCGAATTCGACAAGTATTTTCGGGGCTTCGCGTTGTCGGTTTTATTTTCATTTTTACCTCGTATATCAATTAACAAACGATTCCGTGTATCAGATACTCGCCGAGCGGAGAGACACGGCGGGCAACAGCATTGTAATTCCTCTTCTTTCACTTTTATCTGCGCGAGTCGTTGATAAAGTGTATTCGGCCCGGGGTTAGGATTCGAATTTCACGCTGAAACGGCTGGCTAATCAACAGTAGCAAACAACCGATGACTCTCGCTTGCAATTCGATAAATTCCAACGATTTTCTATCTACATTTCTCGATTTGAAAAATTGAAATAACCATCGAGTATTAATTTCCTTGTATGTTTCTCCACGCGAATCACAAGCACCGAAGGTCAAAACGTTTAACAACTCGCGGTTTGAAACGCGTCGTCTATGTATAAAGACAGGAGTCGCAGGACACTTGTAGACGGATAAAACCGGGGCTCGTAATAAAACGCGCGGATTGATAAATCAGCGTGGAAAACGATGCTTGCACTTGCAAGAGAGACGCGAATTAAACGCATGGCGGCGGCGGTGGGAGTGTATAACGACCACTTGCTCGCCGCAAGCGGAAATTAAAACAAAGTTAGCGAAACGGCCCCCGTCCGCGTTTAAACAACTCTTTAATGGCCCCGTGAATATACACACACACATATACATGCTCACGGTGGGCTCTCTTTAAACTCGAGCTCTCTTTCGTCCCTGCACACTTGTCTGAGGGGGGTCTCGCACTCGTAAAATCTGCCGCGGCGAGTAAACACACTCTATCCACGTTTTCCCCGTATGTATATATCATCATCATCGGGGCAACTCGAGTAACAGGTGATTTCATATACACCGGCGCAGGTGCGATTGCGCGCGCCCTCTAAAACCTCATCCCTCCCGGGACAATCGATACATCCGTTCGCCGTGGATACACATACATACACACACGGACAAACAAACGCGTCGTTCCTCTACGCGAAGCAAAACAAGGCGGGAGGGAGAAGACACACGATCGCTCTCCATTATTCGGCTTTCTGGAACTTCCAACGGGACGGGGGCGGACGGATTGAAGGCGCGCAAATTTTCCCCGGGACCGCGAAACTATTCGAATGCCGCGGCGAATTCGCGGGCGGTTTGAAAATCTCGCGAGAAAGGGCTCGTATCTATATGAAATCGGGGTATTCCGATGAGGGGGGGGACAAGAAGAAGGCGAGGGACGCATTCCGCGCTGCGAGAGGCCCTTCGCGGGCTTCTTTGCTCTTATATAATTTCGTTGGGCGAGGGTTCGAGAGCCGATATATACCGCCCCGTCGGCCCTCTCTGTATATCGCGTTTCAACGAGCGGACCCCGCGTATATATATATACGTAAGAACAAACTTAATTGGAATTTCTCGGCTCTCGGGGATCCGGCTCTCGGCCGATATCGCTGCCCCTCGCGCCGGGCACGGCCCGTGATTTAATTCATCCCGCGCTCGGGGGATGAGTCACGGCAGCGCCAGAATCTCGATACGTCCGAATTTGAAAAGTTTATCTTCCTCGGTATTCTCCGCGCGGGGGATATCGGCTCGTTTCGCGTGTGCAGTTTTTTTTCTTCTCCGACACCGCGTAACGAGGAAGAAGCGATGCCTACTGTGTATATACATATACTCTGTTGGAAAAATAATCGTTCGTCAACGCGAGGCATATGACTGCAATTGAATACACTCGGAACTCGGTAGGGTAGAGCGAGAGAGAGAGAGGGGAAAAATACTCAGCACCGCGAGAGAATCGGAATAAAAGAGGATAAACGTCCCTTCTCCGTTCTTGTTCTTTTCACTCTCTCACTCTCTCTGCCGGGCTTTTGTGTATAACGGCAACCCTTCAGGAATCATCACGTACTTTGGCCAATCGGCCATCTCCTTTTTATCTTTTCCTTCCTCTCCCGGCCGAGCGCCCGACTCTCATTCTTTTCCCGCCCTCGTTTGTTTTCTTTTATCGCCTCAAAAGCCATATCAAGTTTCCAGTTGTAATACACCCGGCCGAGTCGGGATTGAAAAATAAATCTCGACTCTTCTCGCGAAAATCGAGACCAATTCATCATAAGAAATCCCACCAGTTACTTTCATACACGCGTATGTATATATAAAAACAGTATATCTCCGATCGATAATCGTATATACGTATAGCGCCCTTGAGGGGAGCAACTTGCGCTCGTAACGGCGCATTTTTATCACCTCGTGATCGATCGATTTTTGATTTAGCCACGCGAAGCTTGTGAATTGATTCACGCTTATTACATCGCTTTTTTCTCTACAACTTTGGATGTAGTTTTTAATACTATGTGGTGAACGATTCGCCCAATCGATTTCGTTGCAATGAATAAAGAATGGAGCACGCACCCGCTCGTGGTATATTCTTTTTTTCTTCCACTTTATGGTACGATTTTAAATCGACGGCGGACACTTTCTGTTTCATCAATTAGAGTCGGTAAGCTCTGATACAGTACTACGTTTATTCGTACTCATGCACGAGCACAATGAAAACTATGCTTCCCGTCGATGTGTCTATTCCGCTCGATTCGGGCTTGTCTGATTTATGATCTGCTGCCGAAATTCCAAGCAGAGGGTGACGCTCGTTTTGAAAAATGCATCAATAAAATGTTCGATCAAAAAAAATCATTAGAACACCGCGTGTTCGTCCGATCTTGACGTATTCATCGCTGAATGTGAAAAAAAGTGATACATCCCAAACGAAATTCGTTAGACTTTCTAATTAGTACGAAGCAACGAGAGCATTGCTTTTTTTCCCCTTTCGTGAATGGAACGCGCGTGACTCGTTTGGCATTGCGAAAGAAGTGCCCCTTTAAAATCCGTGTAAAGAAAAAAACGAGAAGACCCGATTATATCAAAGGTAAACAAAAATTTGTTGTTGTTCAATTCGTCACGCGAAGGAACGCTGTTCCGCGTTACGGCTCGAATCAATTGGACGACGCGTGACACATCCAAGTGGATCCCATCCGAGCCCGGCGAGTCGGTTATATACACCTCGGGCATCGTAACGAGGAAGAAACCCGGAGAAATTAGAGCGCGACTCTTCGCCCCGTAGCGAATAAGACAAAGGCCAGAATGAAAAAGCCATTAGGCGCGGAAAGGGAGGGAGGAGCAGGAGGAGGAGAGAGAAGCGAGCGAAAGCCTCGTGCGCGCGGCGTCGCGCAATCAAGCCCCGGCCGCCGCGCGCGGCCCCTCTAATATCGCCGGCACGCAGTCGTCGTAAACGCGACACTCGGCCTCAATATATATATACCCACTCACACACACGGAGCCACACACATACACACACGCGTATATACACGAGCACGAGAAGAAAGCTCTCCGCGCGCAGCGGCGCGCTCGCGCGCGTGAAAAATGCAAATATCGCAGCGCGAGCAACATCTGCGCGCGGCAATCAACACGCGAGGAAGAGAGAGAAGGAGAGAGAGAAGCCCGGCCCTCCGTCGTAAATTATTGAGCGACCGCCGCCGCCGTCGTTGCCGCCGCCGCCGCCACTGCGCAAGTTTCGCACGGTCAGGCTTTTCCCTAATTTTCCCGCTCTCGCGTCCTCCTCCTCCTCCTCGCCGTCTATACGTATATGTACGTGTGTATATAGGTGTATACCTATATATACGCATACTTATCTCCTTTCTTTTCTCCGGGGCAACTTTGGTGCGCTCCGCCGCCGGCACGGGATTACTTTCCCCGGTGGCGTGTATAACGAAGGGAGGGGCAGAGCGACGCTTTTCCCCGCGCGGATGTATACGCACACACACGCACACACGAGGGAGGGAAGCGCAAAAGGTATATACGCGTATAGGTATATATATACGTATACTTGTATCCTTGGAGCCGTGCAGTGACTCACGCGCCAACGAAAAATATCCTATCGTCATTTTTCGCTCGCGGGTCCGACTCTCTCCCGAGCCGCAGTCGATGCTTCGTGATTTATTATTCAGATGCAGCGCGAGCTGCAGCTGCCGCTGCTGCTGCTGTTCTGCCGTCCAACGATAAGCCCTTGTATATATATATATATATATACGCGTGCAATGAGCTGGCTACTTTTATACGAGACACGCTATCGTCCTCTCTCTCTCTCTCGTGCAGTTTATCGTCGTTCATTTAGTCGAGCGTTGCGCGACGTTGAAGTTTAGACAGGAATTCGGGCATCCTCGCGTATATACACACGCAAGTATTTCCTTCGAACGCGAAGTTTGATCTCGACTGCCGATATACCTATACGAATTTTCAGCTGATCAACACAGACTACAAAGGCCGCGGGTTCGAACGTGGGATAATCGTCGCGAAACGATCGCTGTGGGATTCTCGCCGCCGCGGAGTAGACGTATATACTCGCGACCGCGAACGACTGTGGCAATTCGATCGAGCGAGAGCAAAGAAAAAAGGAGACACGAGAAGCCAAGAGAAAGTCGACGATCGGGATAAAAATTTCGGACTCGCGAGCCCGCGCGCGTGCGTACATATATATGCTACACACACGAAAATCGGAGGCGGCTCGCGAGTTGGCAAATAAAAATCGTAAGCGCTTGCACACCTTGGGAGCGTGTATGTATACACGCGTACAAACAGACAGACGAACGGACGGACGGATCGGTTTCGCAACGGGCAAAAGTGCCGCGCGGCAGCCGAGCGCGTCATTATACACGCGCGCGCGCTCGCAAGAAATGAGCCGGCGGCGGCGGCGGGCGCCAGAGACGCATAGTCCCCGTTCTAAATTAGGCTCGTCGAGCATGCGGCCCGAGCGTTACGACAATAGCCCCGAAGACACTTGCCATTCCCGAGAGCTCGCGAGCCCGTGTGTAAAACGACGACGTGTACAGCTCGTTGGCCCCTCGTGCGGATCGCCACGAGAGAAGAAAAAGAAAACTACACCAGCCGAACGGAAACGATCGATGGGTGAAAGCGCGGTCGGGAATTATTTCGTGGCCGCGGGTCTGGCCTCGCTCAGCATTTTCCAAGATCGATTCTCTTTTTTCCCCCCGCGGACCGTCCGACCGTCGACTTGACGATCAGCCCGAGAGCAGCGCCGCGGCCACTTCAATTAGACGCGCTCGCGGCGGCATACGTATGAGTATAGTTTATTCGAGCGTACGTCCGTGGATGCGCGCGGATGAACACTGGCGGGCCGAGCCCTCGCGGGAACAATGCGCGCCCGTCAGCCGATACGTAGACGAGCCGGGGGGCGGGGAAGCAGCCGAACTCCGACTGTCTCTCGCTCTACATACACACCAAACACACACGAAAAAAGCGTAGCTAGTACGACAACAAGGGTGACTGAGTACACACACTACCTCCGTATCTATACCTCTTCTCTTTCGGCTAATACACCACGCGCAACTCTTTTCCCTCTTTCTTTTTCGTGCGAGCCGCTTCTCTATATACACGTATATACACCAACAGCGAAGCGCCGAGCGCTCTATCCATCTATCCGGCACGTCCTCTTTAATTCAAGCGAGGGAGCCGTGCCAAAATAAAAAAGCTCTGATAGAAAAAAAAAACGCAGAGCGGAGAGTCTGTCTCTGTCGGGCACGGGATTACTTTCCGCGCGCGGAAAAAAATACGCCGTGGCGAGACCGCGTCGCAGCTGTGCGGGGGGGTTATACGCGCGACGAGAGCGGGGCTATAAATAGGGGGAGGGGGGTGGGGGGCCCAACGTATCTAGCGCCCGCGTCACGCGGCTCGGCTCCTCCTTTGATCCTCGAGCGAGCGCGAGGGCGAAGCCGGACCGACGAGTTATCGCTTGTATGATGCCGGACAATGCCAAACTCGTCTCCCCAGCTCGTGTATATGTATATTTACGTATAGATACATGTGTTCACGAAGCGAGCGTTAGATTCGAGATCGAATTCGGATTCGACACTAATCATCGTTTTACTGCCGGCTATTAGCGAGGCAAACAGAGAGCCCCAGCAAGTATGCCGGTTCACGGGGTTTGCTACCTGGACGCGCCCGACTTATAATTACACTTTACGACGGGTACTCGGAAGTCAGCCCAATTCCGAAGCGGCGCGGGCCCGACGACAACGAGAGCTCGATTCCGCATATTCCGCGGAGCAACGATTGCGGATCGCGAAAACTCCAATATTCGTATGTATACACATATATGTATACAGTTGCTGCGAGGGCGGAAAAGTGGCGGCGAGTTCTGCGAGGGACTCGCCGGATAGAGGATCGGAGCCGAGCGTGGGTTCCGGCCGGGCTGATTACCGTCCGCCCCCCTTCCCCGCGCGGCGAGGCCAGCAGTCTCGCGGGGGCACACGTACACGCGCGCACACACACACACACACACGGGCTGCGCAGTTTGGCGGGCCAAGCCGGTCGGTCGCGCGAGAGCGCGAGGGGAGCCGCGGCGCGCTACGCGAGCGAGAGAGACAGAGAGCGCGAGCGCGCGAGGAAGGGAGGGAGGGGGCAACTGCGGGCGCGTCGCGCGCGCGGCCCGCGGAATGAGCGAGCCAGCCGGCGGCGGCGGCAGTCCGTCCAGCTCACGCAGTTTGGCGTTGCGACTCGTCGCGGGAGCATCGCGCTGCAGCTGTGGTGTGTGATAAATTTTCGAGCGCGCACTCGATACATCCGCTGGGCCGAGCGAGCCGCGCGAGCGAGACAGTCAAGATCAAGGTGACTGCTGCAGTGCGGCTGCGGCGGCGGCGGCAAGTGCAGCGGCCCGACCAGCCGACGAACCTCGTGGTGCGCGCCGAGTGATATTGTTTCCCGCGCGCCGCTCCGATTGGCCTTTGCTCGGTGGCGCGCGCGCGCCGAGGAAAATCCGAGAGCAGCAGCAGTGGCAGTGGTGGTGGTGGGGGGCAGGCGCCGCACACCGACCGACCGCACAGTTCTGCGCGTTTCATTCATAAAAAAGTTCGCTTTATGGCTCCGTCTCGCTCTGCGCTGCAGCGCTAGCGCATGTGCCGCGCACTAGACACGGCCAGCAGGAGCCGCGAGTCGCGAGCGACGCCAGGCGGCAGCACCGGCAGGGAGCAGCTCGGCCGAGGGGGCGGAGCGAACCGACACGAACGTTTTCGCCAGCGCGCGCGCCAGACAACTGCACACACTCAGTAGTCAGCCGGCAGTCGCACGAGACAGTCGTGCGCGCTCGCACTGACCCACTTACCCACAACTATACTAGTCGCAGAGTCGCAGTCGGCCTGCTCGACTCGCCAAAGTGTGATCGCTGGTGAAGCGCGTGTGCCATGTCCTGCTGCTGATACATACAGTCCAGTCGGCGGCGTTGTTTTCTGCTTGCGGTTAATATAATTCGTTCGACGAGTGGAGCCAAAGGCAGTGTTGGTGCCCGTAGTCCGTAGTACCGGTCTCCGTAAAATACATAACAGTGCGGCGCCGCGCGGCCAGTGTCAGTGCAGCAGCCGTGGGGAGAAGCGAGTCTGCTCGTCTCTTCACCCAGTGGCCGGCTAATATCATCAAGTTGGCGTTAGCCGCGACCGATCCCACCGTGGGGGAGCGGGAAGACGCGGACTTGGACCAAGTCCAGCAGCAGCTGATCGCAGCTATGAGGGGCGAGAACAACAACAATCGGCCCGGAAAACGACCAATGAGGTCCCTCACAACCCAGGAGAAGATCGACGCGATCGACCGGGTGAAGGCCGGCGAGAGCAAAGCCAGCGTCGCCAGGGACATCGGCGTCCCCGAGTCGACGCTGCGCGGCTGGTGCAAGGCCGAGGCCAAGATCCGAGCGTTGCTCGCGAGGTCCAACGGCTCGGCGACACCGCCGAGCAGCAGCGAGGCCCTGTCGCCGGCCTCGTCGCTCGGCGACTGCATGGCCGGCCCGTCCAACCTCTCCAGCGAGGACGAGGCCGTGGGGCCCGGACCGAGCAAGCGGCTGCGCCTCGGGGACGCCGGTAGCGACGGGCCCGCGCTCGGCACGCGCCAGAGCAGCTCGCCGGCCCAGTCGAGCGCCAGCGTCGACTACATGAGCAGCCTCATCAACAGCCTGATGTCGACGGGCGGCAGCAGCAGCAACGGCGTCGGCGGAGTCGGCAGCAGCCGCTCCGACAGCTCGTACCTGCTGCAGCAGCTGGGCATGCTGTCGTCGGCGCAGGCGAGCCAGGCCCTGACCAAACAGCTCATCGGGCTGAGCTCGCAGCCGCAGAGCGTCGGGCTGGTGGAGAACGGGCTGCAGTACAAGCTGAGCTCGAAGAGCCGCAGCTCGTCGCAGGGGCTCGCGTCGCACCACGTCTCGGCCCAGGCGCCGGCGCCCCTCGACGTCGCCGGCAAGTCGGGCTCGCGCAAGAGCCTGCCCCCGGCGGCCGAGGCGCCCAGCACCCCGCTGCCGGTCACCCCCCGGCGCAGCGCCGACTCGTCTCTCAGCGGCGGCCAGCCTCTCTCCTCCATCGCCTCCTCGAACACCTCCACCTCGTCCTCGGCCTCGCGCAAGCACAGCGAGGCCCTGTACATGTGGTTCATGCAGCAGCAGCTCAACCAGGGCCACGGCTACAACGGCGCGGTCGACGGCTCGTGGTTCTGGCAGTGGTACAAGCAGAACAGCGTGCCGCCCGTCTCGCAGCAGTCGGCCGCCGCCGCCGCCTCGCTGCCGCTGTCCTCGCCGGCTAGCCAGGCCGGCCACCTCTCGCACCTCTCGTCCCACCACTCGGCCAGCAGGAGCTCGCCCACCAAAGTCCGCGCCGTCCTCGACAACGTGCTCAGCAGCAACAACAACAACAACAACGACAACGGCCGCACCAGCCTCAACAGCTCGACGTCGGCGAGCCGCTACGCGACCGAGCCCGACGAGAACCTCCTCGACATGTCGACCAGCGGCAACGGCAGCGCACACCGGGCCGCCATCCAGCACGGCGAGGAGCTCATCAAGTACCTCGACACGTACAGCGACCCCTCCGTCACCCAAGTGCAGATTATGCAGTTCAGGTTTCTACTCGACAACCTCAAAGGGACAAACAAAGCGCCTGCTTCAAAACACAGTAGGAAGTAAGATAGACTTTAGGCGTAAGTAAATAAATGTTTGTAACGTGGCACGCGCCCCAGCCCCAGCGGACGTAATGTTCCCTTTTGACGATGCCGTCGAACGAACACGTTGTAATTATATATACCGCTGCCAAATCAAATAACGCACCGACGCGGCGATCAATCCTATATATGCTGTACATTGACCAGATCACTTGTCCGCGTCGTCAGCTCTCATCACATGCCCATTCACCAAACGCGCGTGTAAAATTGTCCATTGACCAAGCGATCGTTCACGTTCCGTCTCAAGATAATTGCGTTGCCAACTGTAACCGGGGAGAAAATCGTTTCCCGCGTGTTTTTCCGATTGGCCCGCGCTGCGGCAGAGCTCCCCCACCCCCAAATAAACCGCGTAGCAAAAGCGCGGCGCGTGCCACGTAAGTGAGAGTGCCACCCAGTGATAAATCCCGTGCGTTATTTGCCTTCCTCAAAGTTGTACGCGAGGGAGGAAGGTGAAACAAGTCAACGGCGAGATAGGGCGCGAGGGGAGGCTGGGGGTGGGCGGCTGAGGAAAGGGAGCGAAAGAAATGGAGCATGCGCCAGTCGAAATGTGGGTCGCTCGCTACTTTTGCTTTCTCTCTCGGCCGCCCCCGCCCGCCCCCACGTCTCGTCCGTCCCCTCGCGCCCCCCCCCCCACCCAAACAACCCCCCTCCCCACCCCCAAACCCCCAGCCCGCCCGGCACGTTGTACATATGAGATTATACCAAATTTGTAATAATTTTAAGGACTGCGCGATTAGTCTCGAGTCATCGCAGAAAAGATTTATTGTTAAAGCGTTGCGGGGGATGATATTCACTAAAAGTCAAGAGAAATTGAGAGTGAGTGAGAGAGAGAGAAAGAGAGAACGGACGATTTAAAGCGAAACAGCTAAAGATCCGAACGGGCCGAGTGCGTATGTGCGTGTGTGAAACTACAAGAATAACTGTGTAGAGAGAGAGAAAGAGAGGTAAAGAAAAAGGAAAAAAGAGCATAGTGCACTCGTTCTCTCGGAGTAACCGTGTATAAGGGGGAGACATCCGTGCGCGCGTGCGCCTGTGTGTGCTGTCAGAGAAATATACGGCCGACCTTGACGGAGGCTATTCGAGATTTTAGTTTCTACATGTTTTTACCCACGGCTCTTTACCCCCTTGTCTTTCTTCGTTTCTTTATAGTCGCCAGGTTTAACCTAGTGACATTATATCGGTCAACGGTGCGTTTCCACAACACACAATCTTTTTTACTTTTCTTCTTTTTTGTTTTATTTTCACTCTCTAAATGCCTCACGATGAAAATACACTGTAATACCAGCGAATTGTTATTCGCTACGAGAAATTCAGAGAGTAACCGATGAAAACTAAAATTGCATTTTTCACGAGCTTTCAATGCATCCGAGCATGCGTCAAACTTTCAAGCTTTTTTTGCGTTGCAAATATTTCAACCACTACAGTGATTGTTTGCCCGTGTTTTTAGGCGATTCAAAAATTGTCGCTTCGTTCCCGTAAGCCACGGCAATATTCCTTCGATCGAACATACGAATTATACTAATCGAAAGTACGATCACGGCCAAGTGCACGAGAAAACGAGAGGAAAAAAAAAGAGTTATGGCTGCAACAAAACGGAGAAAGAATGAGTGAGAGAGAGAGAGAGAGAGAGAGAGAAAGAGACGAAGAAGAAAAAAAAAACATTCCTAGCGAGCGAGCGTACCGTTTCCGAATTTTTGCTTACTCCCGTCCTTCCGTCTTGGCGAAAATATATTGTCGTTTTAACTGCAGCTGCTGAACCTTTAGAACCGGTTCTTCCCGTCCCACCTACTCGCTTGCTCGCGCGCGCGCGCACCAACTCGAGCACGTGCGTGCGGCAAGGGGGAAGAGGGTCGGGCGGAGAAACGGTACGTGCGATGATGATTAAAGGTGCGCACTTCCCTTGGCGAGCGCGCGCACGAGACCAAGTGGATACATACATATATATACATGTGACGATTATATTTCGCTTATACCAATTATACATAGGTTTACTTCAATGTAACGATCAAAATTTGCGATTAACGAGCCGCTTAAGTTCACTACCTGAAAGTACAATTGCGCATAAACGGACAAACTCTCGCTCACCATAAGAAGAATTTCCTTGGGCGGCTCATAGCTCAGGAAGTCACTCACGAAGCCCGCGCAGGCCTGCCACGTGCTGAGCTCTGCGTACGGGAGCAGCGTGCGCCTTATCATCGTCGACACAAACTTCTGCAACAGGCGAGACGAACTTTCTTTATTTTTTTTTCTTTTTTTCACCGCCTCTTTTCGTCTAGTTTCATTTATTTCGTCTTATTTTTGTACGTACTATTCTTTTTCTCTTTCTATTGCCAACGGTACGTTGTTATTCTTGCTCGAGATAACTATTACTATTCCATTACTCGTTTTTCTTCCTCCGTTCGTGACAAAAAACGACACGGGCAAATTATCAATCGGACATTTTGTCTCGGCAAATTTTGGACAATGGAAAAGCTGTAACGATGACGCGCCCAAACGCACCTTGCTTCGCGGGTTCATACAAAATATATTCATATATATACATAATACATATATATATATATTTATATTATGCATATTGACGTATTTGTGGTGAAAAGTGAAGATGAATAAAAGCTCTCCGGCACTCGCTACTTAAGTGATTGAAATATTGAATCACGTGACTTGTAAATTGTTGAAATCTTAAGAAAATTTATGTAACTTGTATATATTACTATATTGAATGACGTAATTGAGAGGGGTAAAAATTGTAAGAGAGATAAATATAAGTTATACGTATTCGTTTCTTGCGAGAATATGAGAGATAAATATGTAGTGCCGGATCAAAACGGCGAATGAATAAGATTTAATGGATTAAGGAAAAAATTTAGCGGGAGGGTGCAAAAGTGGCTGATTTTCACAGATAAAATGATCTCGATCGATGTGTGCCGTTCAGAGGTTTATATAATTGAAGAGGTGCTTTTGCGCGCAGATTTCGAATTTAATCGTGTGTATCTCGACACACGCACGGAGAAAAGAAATTTAGTTTGAAACAGAGAGAACGAGTAATGAACAAGATGAAAAAAAAAACCAAAGTGTTTCCTCCGTAAGATCTTCATCTTAAAACTTTTCTTTTTTTGTAAATAAGACTGTAAAAACGAAACTTTAGTATTGTAGATTTGCGTCTGTGAATTGAGAAAGCAAAACAAAAAAAAAGATAAATGTGGATGAAAAGTGTATAGCGAAGTTTATTTTTATTATTTAAGCTCATGAGAGGGGAGGAGAGAGACGAGACGACGAGAAATGTGCAAAATTCGATAATTGAACCCGGAGAAAGATACGACGGAAAGCAAAAGTGACGAGAGAAGTTTTTCTCACATTTTAGTTAAGTGGAAAGGTTGAGGTTAAAATTGGGTCAAAGTCCGATAGCACAGTTTCCCCGTTCTCCGTCTCTTTTTCTTCTCTCACTTTCAGCCGAGTCCTGTATTTATCTCTCATTCAAGTGGACGAGCCACGGAAATGAGCGTTAATGGATATTGATGAACTAATGAATGACGAATGAGTGTCTGTGTGTGTGTATATGTGAGGAAAGGAGTTTATTGAAAATAAAAAGAAGATTCGAATAGATAAGAGTGTAAACCTTTTTTGAACGGCATTCCTACCGTTGTTACCTTCTCATGACTTGATAGTAAATTGAAAGCGCAAATGTTAATGATAATTACGTCGATAGTGAATTATTTATGTTCCGATTCTTTTATATATAAAATGCGCCTTTGTACGATGTAAAAGTCGAAAGTATTTACCGAGAAATACACCGAAAATAAAGAATGCGATATCAAAAATTCACTGCATTTTTGTTACATCATTTTTACATCCTTTTCCCTGATGATCTTCCTTTTATGTATGTTACGGATAACCACATGTATTTATACCACCTATTAACATAAATGGCTAGATTATGACTCTTTCTGTTTGGACATCCTTATTAGTCACACTTCTGATTACATTTGTCAATTTAATTTTAAATTCGATTCAACTCAAATCATCAGAATCGATGTCAAAAATAACTTCTCACATTAGAAAAATTTGCCAAAGACTTTCTTCCTCTTGATCAAATATCTCATACTCCTCGAACGTTGAAAAACAAACAAGAACAACATTGGTATCTGACAATTGATGATTATGCAAAAAGAGTTTCGCGATTGAGCAAACTGCACTTGACACTGAAAACATGGCAGACAGCGACGACCCGAGTGCAAGCCCGTGAAAACAATGCGGAAAAGGAAATGGTGAGTGAAACGAAGAGGTTAAGTGTACCTGGACCCCGTACTCGTCGGCGCAACTCAGCAGCAAAGGCTTGCGCTGCGTGTACAGAAGGGAGAACTGCTTGCGGAAGTTTTCCGCGTACCAGAGCAGGGACTTCTCGAGGTCGCCGATCTGTTCGTACTCTTGCCAGCTGAGCCTGATCAAGCCGAGCCTACGTCGGACCCGCTCCAACTTCTCTGAGATGTCCTTCTCCTCGTACTCGTCGTCGTCGTCCTCCTCCACTTCGACCTGTCGTATGTGGGCCGGTCCCTCCGATCCCTCGAACTGCTCGATTTCCTGGTACTCCTCCTCCTCCTCCCCCTCTGTCCCGTCCTCGTCGAGATCGCCATACCTGGTGTACTCCATGGGCTCGGGTAATTTGTCCTATTCCTCGGACGACGAGGCAGGTGCCCGGCACTTGGTGCACTCGCTTCGCGTCGCCGGGCGATGGTGCCGAGAGCGTCTGTAAACAAAAAGCGCTTATCGCCATGGAAGCGCGCGAACTTACGTATGCCGGTGCGAGTATACAATTATCAACGTTGGGACACGTCGCGCCATCTCTACTCGTTCGTTGGCACCATACCGGCTTCCGGTTGTTCTGCGCGCGAAGCGCGTATTTCACAGGGCACCGATATTACCGACTGCTGAGTTCACAGAAACACTTGCTGTACCATCAACAAAGTCTAATATTTTTGTGATCGAATTAATGATAAATAGAATAATAAATAATTTTACATTTCTGTTATGTTTATAATTCTGTTGTGATTGTGAAAAAATGATAGCGAAAAAGCAAATTTGCAACTCAAGTTACACAATCTAGTCGATGGCTCATAGATACGAAGAAAAGAACCAATTATAATCTGTCAACAAAGAAAAACACATTTCGAATGTCCCGACGGAGGAAAACACATTCTCTCTCCCCCGATGAAGAACAGCACATTTCAGAATCTAGGGACGAAGAAAAGCACTTTTCCCGAGGGTTTTCTTGGGCTCGAAATTTAAGTTATAAACTTGCGTCCGATTTCTCCCCGACCATTTCACACATACAATACAAATATATATTCAATACGAGAAAAACCAACAATTTTTGACCTTGAAACAATTTTATTTAGAAGAATTTGAATAATTTTGGATGGAAAAGTACTCATATTATGTCTTCACATTCTCAACCTTTTCAATGTTATGAATTTTGAAACATTATGGAATTACGATTGTTCACCGCGATTAGTGCTTTTCTTTTGCCCCAGCATGATTAAAAAGTGATCTTCCTCACTTTAAGATTTAAATGTTTTTCTCAAAGTGAGATCGCCTTGTTGCTTTTGAATTTCTCTGCCAAAAGATGTGTGAATTATGTTGGGTACATGGTATATCCTTTCACCATTCTTTCAAGATGGTGCGTTGATAAAAATTCGCCACCGAGTGTTTCGTTACGTGATTTTTTTTTATACAACATGAGACAAGTAATATGAATTGATATGCATTTGATTACGATCTATTACTTCTATATGTGCAAGAAGTTGTATGTGTATTTAATAATGACAATAAAGCTGACTGCGGCCATTACTTGAGTGGAGAACGAGAGGCAAGCCACATTTTTACGGATTGAAAAAAAAACGAACAAAATATATTTGTTCGATATTACCAAGCTATATAGCTACTGTTTCACTTTTTATTCTTTCAAGGATACCGTATATATGGCGCATATAAAATTGTACTTTACAAAGGCGCATCGATGCAGCTCGGATGAGTAGCGCAGGGTGGCAGCACCGACAGGGAGCCGCACGAGCCAAAGAGTGAAAGAGGCGGAGCGATTGTATGGAGATAAGGTATGGAGTTGTGAGTGCACCATCCACGTATTGGCCAATCCAATGGCGCACCAATGGGACCGACAATCCAACCAACCAGTCACAGCCATCACGCACTCCAATTCGCTAAGAAGCATATACTTACACTGTGGCCTGCTGTTGGCTGACAGTGTTTGGGAGAAAATAAATAATTGGCGCATAATAGCAGCACGTTTATAATTGGCTTCTATAGAAAAATATTGTATTTTAGCTAAAGAGAGCAAAAATGTCCTCACTCTGTTGGCTCGAGAAATCTGTGTCAAACTTTTTTTCAATCTAATTCAATTCCCCTGTCATCCAACTCGTATCGTCAAGAATAGATGATAATAATTCTCCGACTACAAATTATGGCTTAGTGAAGGCGTTTTTCAACAAAGAATATTAAATTTCTAGATACATCGAATTCCTAGTCGATGTGGATGATGGAGTTATAATTAAGTATAATCAGGCGCCTCTCGCAACTATACTGGGCATTTTATTATCGATGATACTCATCTCCCATGAGCATAAATAATCACGATGTTGAATAAAACTCCAAAGCATACTGGTATGCCTCCGTCTCTTTGCTCATCTCGTTTGATCTCCCCATTTTTCCCGTGGATGAAGTTGTACGGGACAGTGCAGCAAAAATTTTATGTTACTACACTTCAGGATCCCGCGGTTATCAGTGCCCGAGCAGCTATAACAAGCTAGGGCCATTCTGGTACAGCTACTAAACTCGCCTAACTAACAAAGTTGTATACATCATCGGAAATAACTTGATTTCTTAAAATAGAAAAATAAAACTTTTACGTTTTTAGTGCTTCGCACATTATTCGGATTTTGGATTATCCGTGCTATTTATATTAGTGAAAACTCCTTCTTTCATTAAGCTAAAGTAATGCTGTCATTGAAAAATTAGGCTTGAGTGGGGGGGGGGGAATAAAGTTCATTTATAAACTTAAGATCAGCACGTGCTGTATATTTTATTATGAAAAATCATTTAATTACATGTTTTCGTATAACTCGTATAAAACTTACATTGTCATTAGAAGAAAATACGCACAAGCGGATGTTATTTTGCATATTGAGTGTATGAATATATTTATATGTACCGCTCATCCGTAAAATCCAACATTCATTCGTAATCTAAATATAACAAATATTTTATTTTTATTTTTATTTTTTTCACATAACGTTCAACAAATCAATTGACATAGAAACGTTCGTCCGATGCTTAACGTTCTACTCAATTATCCTCTTGTTTATCACGTAACTTGCGAGTCTCATCGAGCTCTCCGACTGCTGCCCTATTGCATCTCTCTCACTAAAAAAGATTCGTCATGCAAAATAAAATAAGTTACACTTCGTAATTTTCTTCAAACCCATTGCGATAAAAACGGATTCGTATTGTATTCCGACAAACTAGATCAAAGCCGCATATCGAATGTGTTTTCGCGTCTCTTTAAAAAATGTCTTATAAATTGCTTAAAAATTTTTTTTATTGCGAAGTAAAGTTACTTATCTTGAATTATATCGAAGAAAAATCAAAGTCGAATGATAGGCCTGGGACAATTACTAGAATTATCTCGACACCTTCATTCGACAACTTTATTTGCGCGATAGCAGGTTTCTCTTTACACGATTTTTCCGTTAAGTCTAACTTTAGGAATAATAAAAATCATTTAATAAATTTCGTTCCGCACCTATCAACACTGTAAACTTATGGCATATAGTTAGTTAGTTTCCATCGTTGAAATCATCATGTCTCCATTTCTGTGCAGCCTCGTGCCTTGCGTCGGGCACCAGTTGAGATCTCATGCCACCCAAAACGTTGTTGGTTGCTTCTGTTGCGAGAATTATAGGCTTCACGACTGTCGGTGGTATTTGACGCAATACACCCCCAACTGCACCAGAAACGCCTTTTTGCTCGTGTTCTTCGCTAGCTACACGAACTAGTTGAGTCGCAGTCTCTCCAAGACCCTAATTAAAAAAAAAAGTTCAATTGAAAACTTGAGAGAAATATTTTTAAACCAATGAATGGAGATAAAACTTTTGAAATTTAAATATGAAATTTACTATAATCCTAGGACGTTGAATCAAAGATACAGTGTTTTTTAAAAAACTTTCTACTGATTGAGTTTAATTTATTTTGAAATGAAATTCATGTAAGCAGTTATTAATTACTCGATACTACAATCAATGTGATTTCATCCCATTGAAAAATAATAATTATCCTCAAATAAATATGTCATGGTATATATAATGTACCTCTTTGACAAGTGAATAAGCATTAGCCATTCCTTCTCTGATGTCTAGAGGCTGGCTGTAGCGTTTTCTACGCCCTTTCTGGCCTTTTGGCTTACGTCTCACACTTGGTCCTGGACTAACCATATCATAAGCCGTCTCAGCCGTGCTCTGTATCACATGAACCAAACGTGAAGTCAATTCCAGAGCTGCCGTCGCCGTTGAAGTGGTAAAACTGTTAGCACCTCGCTGGAGCCCACGTACAATTCTACCATCCTTTTGATACTGTTCAATCGGCATCCAGAACAAGTCTCGTATTCCTTGAACTAATGAAAGACATCGCGGGTCATAAGATAATGCAGTTTTTGTAAATCTTTATCAGTAACTAATGAAATCTAAGTTATTTTTTCATGTTTGTGAAAAATCGCGCGTTTGAAGCTATGAAAAAAATAATGAAAACTTACACAATTGTACAAGAGAATACATAGGACCAACTCCACCTAACAAGCTTGGAAGTTGATTCTTCTTTATATCTTGAATCCATTCTGCCAAAAGAAACGAGACAAGTTTGTCAAAGCCAAGCAAACCATTGCGATGCGTTAGCCTCTTCAGTCTCAGCTCGGAACAATTCAGTTGCGCCAATCCCATCAATAAGCCTGCCAAGGGTCCATGGGTAAGATCAACGCGTTTGCCGTGATAGTCTAGTCTGACCAGGACTTCCGGTGAAAATACAACGCTCCTAAGATAGAAACATTTGTTAGCTAGGTTGGAGAGTACATTGAGAAAAATCCGATTAAGAGAGGTAACTGTTTCAACATAGTAGAGAAAAAAATAGTAGTCGTTAATCATATTATTTTACTTTACTATGTAAGAAAAGATCCTATAAATAAAATAATTTATGTTACTGTTTCCAGCAATGATTACTATTTTTTTTCTAACTATGGATTACTTTTTTTTTCTCTCAGTGTAGACGCCAAACGATTTGGCGAGTTCGTCTCACCTAAAATAAACAGGATGGCTGTTATCCGGCACCCCGCTGACGGTTTTGGCGTTAGACTTGTTCTCCTTTATCGTGAGCTCGTCTTCAATCAGAATCATGAGGTTCTGATCGATGTTGGCGTTCTGTGAAACGTTCATGTTTTTCGCGTTGGCCTCGTCTTGGTCATCGTTCACACTCATGACAGGCGGGTGGTGCGTAGGGGTGCCCTGCTTTGAGCCGGGGCTGGACTGCGTGCTGCTTGTCATGTTCGAGTTGTCGTTGCTCGGTTTCACATTGGCGCTGAGCTCGGTGAAGAACGTGATCAAAAAGAGGAGACTGTCCTGGTCGATGTTGAGCCTGAGGGGCAGCATGCTTATTTTGAGGCAGCACTCCTGGGCAGCGAGTTTAGGGTCTGGCCGCTTGTGTACGGCCTTCATCGCGAACATGTTCGCGTGTGACTGCCGAGGCTTGGCCTCGCTGCTGTACTGGTACAGGAATTTGTTGATGTGCGAGCTGGCCAGCCGGTCGCGCACCTCAAACTCGTTAACCAGCAAGATCTGGCGCGAGGCCTCGGGCGTGTTCTCCGGGTACACCTCGTGCTGGAATCGCACCTTGTTCAGCTGCAGCTCCATTAGAACGTCGTGCTTGCGGCCTGGACCTCCGAGCTCCTGCCACGATCCAACAGTGCTGTGCTCTTTGCTGCGGCCTCGCGGCGAGTTAGGTACGCTGCCGAACGACACCTTGTTTGGAGACGCCTTGCTGTAGCCGATGTTCTCGATCGCAGAGCGACTTCTGTCACAGATCAATTTTGATTAATACATCATGAAAAGTTTGATCAATACCTTCGTACAGTGGGATCGAGTGAAATATCGAGGAAAGTGGTGTCTTAATAGATTTTGTGATAATAAATGCCACTGAAATTCGCATTGAACAAGTTCGATATTTCGAAATCCGAATTGGTCGTTTCTTAATAAACTAAAGATTTCCGCATTAACTGTTCAATAGGCGTTATCGTGATAAAATATATCCACGTGACAACGTACTATCAACGCTCATTGTAAAGAGTTAAATCTCGTGAGTAGTGCTGATTTTCGAAGAAAAAAGCTAAACAACGTTACTTTTCACAGAAAAAAAAAGTTGAATAGTGCTAGTCTTTGTGGTCTGAATAGTGTTTACTTTCCGTAAGGATTGCAGATATGTTGTCGGTTTATCATGGCATCTATTATTCGTATTTTTCCGGTCTGTTTATATGAGACTGAAGGTAATGCAGAACTGTAAAACTCACCTTGCTTGCTCGTAATATGTTGTGTTTTCATTAATAGTGATGTGTTTTTTTGCCACAGGCTGTGGGTCACCAAAATCTTTACCACCATACATGTGCCAAACAAACGTCATTTCGCACACAGTGTATTTCAATGTAGGCGGTGGAAAATTCTTGGGTGCCTTCAATAAGTCAGTTTTTCCCAGAGGTATAGCAAAATGATGGTCAACTACTCTTACGGACTCTTGACACAGCCAACGGACTTCGGGAACACCATGTCGCGGCATTATTCCGACTCCAGCCTCCTCACCCAGAATACAAAAATCTTCATCAATGTCGTCGTAATCCATATTTCGATTGCTCATGGTGTTGGTCGCGGTTCCTGTTGTTTCGGCACTCTTCAGTAAATCGTTTGCCATAGCTGGATTCGATTCGTCGGGAAAGAAGAATACTTCGACTTGATTCTCCCTTTCCGGCGTTTTTCTTTTGGTATCTTCTGCTGTTTCTAATTAAAAATGGAAGAGAAAAAAATTGAGTTTGAATAAATTTTTCAAGTTTTAAGGAAATTAAAATGTCAATGATAGTAGTGATAATTTTAAAAATTGTGTATACCTTTAACAGCATCTTCCATAGCATCCTCCATCAAACTGTTAACGCGCTCGATTTGACTTTTGCTGAGCAAATTGATGCTTTCATCCCCCAACAAACTTTCCCCGTCTTCTGAGCTTGGCACTGTTATACTTTCAGTGCTGCCAGTATTTGCTGTCAAATCACCATCATTCGCAAAATATGTGATCAACTGCATCAGCGCTCGGCAAGAGTCAGCACATGTGCGCACGTGAAGCACATTGTTACTGGCTCGCAAATCGACTCTAGGAGCACCACCGCACATCTTTTCATTCAATCTGAGCGACAGTTCGAATAATCCAAGATCCATTACACACACATAGTCTTGCCTCAAATCAACGATCTTGCCGATTTTCTCAGATATGAAGAGAGAAATGTCCTCTGCGATAAATCGCAAGGTAGATGTATTAGTCTGGGCGGCGATATTACTTGATATGCTGAAGCTGCCTAGAGTAATCATCGATCTCAATGGTAAATAGAGTGGGCTGAAATATGAATTTTAGATTATCAATTTGTATACTCCTTTAGGAAAATACGAATTGTGAAAGTTCAAAACCGATACTTACCAATAATCTATAGCACAATCCCAAAGATGAATATGTAGCTCGGTTAAAACACCTGGTGGTATATACCCCGCCACAGGGTGGTCAATAACATCCAAACAATCAGTCAATTGCGTGAACCATGAATTTTGCGAGGTAGATACTCTATGCTTTAAAGTTGCATTACTTATTCCTACTGCCACTCTGAAAGTCTGTATTTTTCAAAAGTAAAATTAATTATTCATCCTTGTTCGAATAGTTACCAAATGAATAAAAATAATGAATAAAAATAATGAATAAAAATAATTAATACCTTTATACGATGAGTTTCATGAGCAGCCTGTGTCCTAACGGCTACAGTTAACATATCTTTCTCCGTCAAATTCGTTGAAATTTTAGCACCTGATTCAGTTTTATATATCGAACGTTGACACTGCTTTGGTATTATGCTATTTATTGATCTCAAAGGTGGGGCCTGGGAAGGCATACTTGATAGGCCATAATGGTGAAGTGCGATTTCTTTGATCATCACACAAACGTAGCCTAGATTTTCATCTCCCTTGTATTTTGACACTGAGAAGAAAAGAGCATCCTCTATCTTCAAAACGATTTCACCCTGTTGTCCGGGAATTACATTCCGCAAGGAATCTCTGACTGGTGTGTACATGGTCAAAAGTCCTTGGTTTATCGTTAACGTTAGAGCAATCTTACTTTGACCGTTCTTAAGTACACAATTTTGTTTATTTTTAAAGGTTGATTTGTCAGTTATTGAATGGAATATCCCCTCTTCATCAGAATCCGAGTCTGAGTCGTATTGTATCCCACTTTTGCACATGCTGAATCTAAAATGAATAAATGAATATAATAGTTAATTATTTTTAATATTCTCTGTGTTTCAACTTATGGTTCCAATTTCAGAATATCACTCACTTCGGATACGCTGATTCTTGGAGGAGAGCCGATGCTATGTCAAGACCAATGTTCGATTCATTATGAGACATATATTTGGGCCTTGGTGCAGAAGACTCCCACAGTGACAGATCGGTATTGAATCTGTTGTATATCAACTCGTAAAGGTGCTTTGAGGGTATTTGGATGGAAGCGCAAGGTAAACCAATCTCAACTTGAATCCTAGAATGCCTTGTTCCCTCTTCGATAAATTCCGTCATCTCCGCCCTGTTACCTGGAATAACCAATGTTTCGCCTTCTTGATGTTCACTCCCTTCCTTGTTGTCATTAAGATTATTTGGCTTTGAATGCGGAGTGTCCGATTCATGGATAATTCTTTTCGAACTGAACGGAGATGGCTGATGCTTTGGTTGGTTCTCTATCGGATCGTCCAAGCTAGTATCAGGTTCCCCTTCAGAACTGTCTTCTAGTGGAGCTCCCAAGTGTTGAGGAAAAATTGTAATTACTATTCGAGGCCAGTTAAAGTCTTCAGCTTCGTTTTGCAACGAGCTATCAACGCGACACTCGTCTGAATGCGCCTTGCCGATCTCAAGAGGTAAATCCGAGTCGGCCTCGGTGTAGGTGACAAGCAAGTGTCGGCACTGGATCTCATGGCGCGCAAGGTGAGGAACGCGACTCTCAAACGATGTGTGCACCTTTGCGTCTGTCAAGTGCAACGTTACGTAGTCCGGGCGTAGCGAACGCTTCCACCATGGCGTACGGTTCATATCGTGTAGAGGTCGTAAATCTGGTATGGGGAACCTATACAAAACCACTGATTTATATTTGGGATTCAATGAAAATATTAGCAAATTTATAATTAATACTTGTTGTTAATCACCTGAGATTTATATCACATTTGTATGCTGAAACTTTAATATCTACACGGGAATCTGGCAGTGATGGGCTTTCAACAGCTTGATAAAATACCGACTGTTGATTCTGAAATAAAAAATCATACATATCAGATGCGAATGAATATATGATTGATACTAGCTTACGTTTGAAGAATAATTGATAAAAACTTACGATATTTTCTCTAGCTGTTGCTGTAGCTGGACTAGACACACATATGGGTTGGGGATTCAATAAGGTAGATATTCTATCTATTATCGTTATATCCAATTCACCTCGACATGGCTTTAACTTTATACTAGAAGAACAATTTAGATTAAATGTATAATTAATACACAAAAAATAGCAAATGAAAAACTTGAATTTTAACGTATTAGACATAATAAATAAAAATCGGCATACTTACTCTAGTTCCGTGCGAGGATGAGTGTACTTCATCAACTGTCCATGCCTCACAGCTTTTTCGGTATAGTTAAACCTCATTTCAAAATCGGCTTTATTCGAAAAAGTTGTATTTGAATTATCTTTATAAAAAGACAGCAATTCTATGACAGTAGTGCTAACTGAACTTTGATTACTAGGAGTACCATTATCAATTAAACACTCAACAACTTCTAAACTAGCTAAAGTTAGGCTTCCTGATATTGCAGAGTACTTGGTAGTTTTTTTTTCGCTACCTTCAACTACTAATGGAGCTGCCAAAATTCTATAGAAGTAAATTAAATTATTTTGATAGCCATTGATATTTCTTATTTTAATACATTTATCAAAATTTGTAGGAACTACGAATAAATCAAATACGTTAGTTACCTCAAATGACTAAGTTGACAAGCATCTGCAAGGTATTTGGAAGCTTTATCAAAGTCTTTGTTTCCATAGCTATTTGCTGCAAATATGCCCAATTTTTTGAAAAACTCCTCAGCCGTCGCTTTCATCATTTTAGTACTAGTTTTCGTTAATCCGATTCCGGTAGTTAATATGTCTTCGTGCAGCAAAACCAAAGCCACTGATGATATGCGAACATGGAACTGCATATTTTCGGCCGATGGATCGGAGTCAACGCTGTGCCTGCTGTATTTGTGCTGTTTTGGGGCGTTTGTTACCGAACTTTTCATACTTACACTACTACCAGATAAGCTACCGTCCATACTTGTATTATTGCTCATTATTGAGTTATTCATTGACGTAACTCCGGGTGCACGCATTGGCAAAAATTCCTCTTCGTTGTCCGAATCATCTAATGACGCAGTTGACCAGCCTTGAGTGTGACGCAAATCCTTCAAAGAAAGAAGTTTCTATGTCAAATTAGGATGATCGATGAAGTTCATCTTCACGTACGTTTAGAATAATTTAAATGTTTTACTAGATTGAAAGTACTATCGAAATTTTCTTTGTTATGTGAAATATGTCTTTTAATTACCATTGTTCTTAATCCTTGTGTAGGATTAATTTGATTCAACAATTCACGCTCTACTTGTTTAAAATCACTATTCGCCATGGGTTTTTCGGTGCACGTGGGTCGAGGAGCCACATTACTCACATCTTCCATATCTGGCGAAGCAAGGCCATTCATCAGCTCTATTAAAACGTGCACTTGTCTTGGGCTTAGAAAAGATATAAGAGAGCCAAATGTCACTATAATTTCTACCTGAAAATTTTCAATAAATTTGTTTTTAAGAGAGGATTAACCATCATTGATGTTCACTTTTTTTAACTCACTTTAGGTCCCACAACGCCTTCGCCCTGTTTTAATTTCAAGCAGAATTCTTGACGTCCTGATAATTTAGCAAAAATGATAGGATTCGATTCAATTATATTATTAATCATATTTCTATCTGGCGGAGTTTGCATATTTTGCATTGGAGATATTTGTGCAGAAGAAAATTGATTATCTGAATTCTGTAAGACATGAAAAGTTAGTCACAAGTACACATATATGAATAAATATATTTCAATTATGGTATCATACTTTCGAGTCTGGGGTTGATCCTCTACTCATGCTCATTACACTTTTAGAAAATGTCCTTGCTCGCGATGGGAACTCATCTAAATGAAATGAAACACCTTCTAAGTAGAAACGTTTAGTTGAAAAAGCAGAAACTACATATCCTTTGGTTGATTGATTAGGATCCAAAGTAGCTAGAGAGGGATCTGATCCAGCTTCATCTGAGTACTCTAAATTTTGAATATGTATTTCTATGGCTACGCCAGTGTTGGAAAGTAGTGGCACATGCTCCAATCGAATCACTGTGTTCAGAAATCGGATTTTCACTCTACTCAATACTGAAAAATAATATGAAAATTATCTATTTATGAAAGTCAAAGGGTATACTATACAAATCACAATGTCTTGTGAGTTCATATAAGGAATATTAGATATTTTTATTATTACTTGAATCTATTGTTTGGGCAAATAGTTCAATTCCTTCTAGTGACTGAGAAGTGCCGGTGTTGCTGGATTCCTGTTGCAAGCATTCTTGGGCCATTTGCATGGAAGATGTCATAGAAGAATTCCACATGGACTCTATCATGGAAGTGCCTGTTTCTGCTCTTTGTCTTGGTTGTACTGTCAATCGGAAACCTCTCACTTCCACATAACTTGATTCGCTAAGTAATGCCGACCATGGGATGCTTACTGACATCTCTTCTACAAAGCCATCGACAAATTCCAGAGGCAAATTTTCTTTCTCTGCCCATTCGTTGAGACCCTGCAATAATGGATTCCAATATAAATTTTGAAAAATCAGATATTTTTTTTATCTAACACTTGATATTCAACAATTCAACTCTATGGAAATTAACTAATGCTAGTTAAATTCAATTTCAGATTTTCCCTCTTCTGTATTCAATTAATTCAATGAGGTATTGTTCTAGTGTGAATAACAAAATAAGAATATTAAATAAATAGTACACTCTGGTTGATGAGGATGAGAGATAACAAAGGGTTCAAGTGTAATAGAAGAGGAAGAGAGAGAGAAAGCAGAAAGTCAATACTGAAACTAAAGGTAATAAAAGATAAGTGCTTGTTAGAGAACAAAGAAAGACTGAGAATTTAGTATGTTATTGAATTATTTTCTACCACTCATTTTATAGTTGGAGTATTTTGTTAATAATTATAAATTTTCTTTCACATCAAATTGTTCATTTCAGAGTTATTGAGAGTAATAAAAAATTGAAATTGATCCTTATTAAAACAAATAGTTATCCAATAAAAGGATGAATCTCATTCAAAAAATCCTGTAATCTACTCAAATTTCTTATCGATTCAAAGCATAAAACATTTTTCATTTGAGCAGGGGGGCCAAACGAGCGATGGAAAGATATAATCGAAGCAAAAACAATGTCAAAATCCCCTGCCAATAAAGCAATGAACAGGCGCCATGCATGAGTTTGAAGAAAAGAAATCACTTGATCATGTCACACGCTGCATTGGGGAATAATTTTGTATGAATTAACATGTGATTAGTAGCTTGGTAAGTGCAGTCTCACCTCATAGCGCTGTGAGGTGATGGCGATGAATGACAAAGGGATCAACGTACCTGTACATCGAGGCTGAAGTTGGTGACTCGACCAGTGCCATTGTAAAGATCGATGGTGAGCTGGTCGAGGGTGAGCTTCTCCTCGAGGAATTGGCCAAGGTACCGCTGCAGCAGGTACCTGATGGCCGAGTTCTTTATAGTCTCCGGGAAGCATCCTAGCCAAGACATGGTGGAGGCTGGGTCGGGAGGGCCTTGGGGCCCTCTGCTAGTGCTGGCGCAGCATCCGGGCCTCGGTCGTCGTCGTCCCAGCCTGGTCGAGCTGACGCGCACGAAAGTTCGGAGGAGACAATGGCTGTGGAGTCAGCACGTGTCGCTCGCATGCGATGACATCGGATGTGCACCGCACAGCGCGAGAGCAGCTGGCCTCTGCTTGTGTTTCCCTCTGTCTGCCCGTCTCTCTTTTTCTCTCTCTCTCTCTCTCTCTCTCTCTCTCCTCTGCTCTTTGTGTTTTGCTCTGCGCGATGGAGATCAGCTGATGGCGCACGCTGCTGCAGCGACGGGCCTGCTACATTTTGCGCGACTGCGTGCGCGCGCGCTCGACGAGATCTCGTTGTTCGGGGGCTTCGGGGCTCTCTCTCGGGGGGGGGGCTGAACCTGAACAACACTGCACTGCAGCAGGGCCTGGCGACCGCGAGCCCCTCGGCCCTGCTATGTATATATACTTTCACACTTACTGCGCGCGCGACGCGATTACGCGATTACGCGCTCCGTCAGCTTCTATGGCCAGTGTAGGCAGCAGCGCGCTGTCAAAGCGTGCGCGTTCGTTGTTGTTCGTTGTGTCTGCAGTTGGGTCCAGTTGGGTCGCGCGTGCAGCACATCCAGACCAGCTGCGCGGAGCGTGTTTCCCTCCTATATATGTATATACACACGCGCACGCATGTGTATAAATATATATATATATGTGTATATATGCTGCAGGTCTGGGTGTGCGCGCGCACCAGCGTTGCCACACCGCGTTGTTAAAGGCCAGCTCCGAACTCCCAACTGCGCGGGTCAGCTCCGCGAGACGCGCACTTTTCCTTCTTTTCCTCTTCCTCCTCCGCTACTGCTGCACCTGATTTATTTTTCCTCCTCTTTAATACACATATGTGTGCGTAGTATACTTATATTCTCACACTCGCTTTCGCGCGCGCGCGACTTCTTC
Source organism: Aphelinus atriplicis (assembly GCA_020882685.1). Classification (NCBI taxonomy): domain Eukaryota; kingdom Metazoa; phylum Arthropoda; class Insecta; order Hymenoptera; family Aphelinidae; genus Aphelinus; species Aphelinus atriplicis. Next base: position 65,315,227 of record CM037074.1, on the reverse strand, counting down.
AACATATATATACTTTGTTTCATTTCCAGCTGTCTCGTTGCGCGCGACGCGCCGCACTTGCAATACATTCGCGAGCAGGTCGACTATAAAACGCGTGTGCGGCACGTGTGCATATTTATATACTTTGTTGCTGCGCGACGTGCTGCTATAGCTAATATATATATATATATAATATAAATTACATCGTGACAATTTGAGTTTCCGTGTCGAGCTAATTTTTCTCTCTGCGTCGCGGAATTCGCAAGATAACGCGCGTTAATGATCCGAGTGTGAGCCTCGATGTATGGGTATACGTATGTGTGTGTGTATACCTACATACACGTTACATATGCACGTTACATATAATTCGCTTTGGTCACGCGTGTGGGGGTGATTATCGCGTTTCAATTTTTGTGCACTTTATTCCAGTTAAATCTACGCTGTAGTTTGATCGCCGATTATAAGCTCGCACATATTGCACTCGTGCGAAACTTCGTATCGAGGATAAGTTCGATTGAAAACTACTTACCACTCGATCACCTTCTTTCACCTCCGAGATCCAAATATAAACGAGTCAATATCGAAATAGAATATGAATGAAATATTTGACTTCGAACGAAGTTCAGTGATGATCGTCTTTGATATCGCGTGGAACGCCTTGGAGCTGTTTGACGATCACAATCGATATATACGCATCAGCGTTGCATATATAGACACGGAGCGGCGGCCGAATTAATGAACGACGCCAAAAGAAAATTTAATGGATGAACAATTAATATTCTTAGTTTCAGGGATATGCTACATCTAAATAATTCACCTCATCAATTGATTATCAATCTAGCTCCAATGTGTTTTTTTTTTATTTTGAAATAAAATATTAATGAAATTTGTATAATTGATAATCCCATGTCACTATCCGTTTCTACTTTTCCTTTCCCATTTTAATACATCTTTGTATACTGAAACTGACTACTTTGTATTTACGTACTTTAACGTATATGAAGAGAATTTATCTCACTTTTCATTTCAACGCTCTCACGTAGTTCATTATAAACAAAATATATTCTGGTGTAAATTCGTGCAATGACGTTTTTAATAGAAGTGATAATTTGACGTGTGTAATATACATATTGCATTCTGGATTATAAAAAATAATGCTGATATTTCATAACAATCAAGCTTCTCCGCATTATCACCATCCTACACGTTTCCAACACTGTTACTATGTAATAGAATCGTTTAACGATAAGGTATGCATGTATGTATCCGAATGTGTACCGATAAATTAACATGTTTCAACTGCAGCCATCGGACGCTTATACTCCGCGTTAAATTATTTCTAATCAGCGAATAGCTATATAATATGTAATTTCGAACATTACGAGTGCGATACTGAAACAAATTAAACTCGTAACTCTGTAAAAATCGAGAAAACAAAAAATAGTGGTAAAATCATTTAGACCACGTGTTTTGAATTTAAATGGCTTTTTGGCAACACTGTAAGATGCACGCGACGAGTTAAAGGGAACTGCGATTCTCTCGCTCGACATCAGTGTTGTGTGCATGAATGTGTGTGTGTGTGTCGCGTGCGCGCACCGCGCGGCCAATTGCGCATACTTATGTTTTGACGTGTGTGCAGACGTGCGCTGCACTGGAGTTGTGGGTGTAACTTTGTTCTTTTATTTCAACAATCCAAAGCACATATTTATCGAGAAGAGGACGAGTGTTTGTGGTTATCCATCCAAATTTTCCATGGAAGTATGTAGCTTAGCTCACCTGTAGAGCTTCTAATATCTCTGCTCCAAATTACGTATCAGAGCACGTATATATGAGTAAGTATTTGTGCTTGAGCAAAAAAAAACAACGTAGGTGACGTTTGACTTACCATTATCGATGATTTGACATCACAGGTTCGTTTGGTTTCGTGTGAAAGTATAATCCGTGTGAGGCACATCAGCCAGAGGAAAAACGAATAGGTGGAGCGTGGAATAACGATAGAGTCCGATTTTAAATAGAAAAGCGAGCGGAGGAGTAGTATATAACCTCAAACTCTGGGCATAACACTGGGCCACTGTTGTCAGACGCAGACACTTTGCGAAGAAATCGGGCCGTAACATGGCATTGACAAATATTTTGCTGCTAAGTCAAATAGCGGGCTACATCGTCGCCCTCATTTTGTCGTTATGCATAATTGTGCCAATGGCATTACATGAAGATGAATTCAGGTAACAATGAGTGCATTTCAAAACTATACCTTTTCGAATTTGTTTTGCAACCTTCAAGTTCTAATATAAAATCCAGAATGTATACCCCAATGAGAATATCTTCTTCTGCAATGGTGGAATGAGTTATCTGAATAGAGTTGACAGCGAAAGTTATACAAAATTATTATATTTAGTATTAATTTCAACAATGTTTTTTGCAGGGGCCATTGTCTCTTGTTCTCTACAGGCACATGGCGAGAAAGCGATGGACAATTTGTACCTGAATGGGCTTCAAAACTTTATTGCAACTACACAATTATTGTTGGATTGGTGCTATTTCTAACTTCAGCTGTACAGATCTATCGTCTGTCAATGCTGCTGTACAAAGGAGAAGATAGCTCATTCTTGTCAGCTTTTGTGGATGTCATTGCATCAATTTTTCTGACAAGCATTACCTTGATTGCCGCAGTGCTTGTTACCTTAGGATTCATGACGTGGTGCAAAGCTATGACAAGAATGTGGCCTTCGTGTGAACTAGCTGCAGGGAATGACATTGATAAGGCAGACAATATTGATACGTCTGGCTTTCACATTGAGCTTGGAGCAGCTCAATTTGGAACTTGGAGCAGCCTTTCAGTCTGGGTAGGTCTTTCCGTGTTTGCTACTTTGAAATTACTCCGGTATCATCAACTCGAGAATATGAAAGTTTCAATGTATAGAGAAAGGCAAAGATTAATTGAATCAGCCAGCAATGGAGCTCAGCATCCTGAGATCAGTTAAACACCTCAAGTCTCGCCAATGATTTTTATACCAATGAAGTGATATTACTCTTACCATACATTTTTAATGTTATTTATGAGAATTTCATAATCTAACCATAATAATTTTTAGTCGATTTTCAATCATTCATCATTGTCAACAATAAACATATCGCGTTTTACAGTGATTATAACATCAATGTACAAATTATCATCTAGGTAGAAGATTAGCATATAAGACTTGTAGTGGTAAGATGAAGATCGATTCAAACAATGAGATCTTCAAGATCAATGAGTATACCGTTTGTTTATTTTGATAAAGTTTTTTAAATTAACTTTTGTACATAAGAAAGCGCAAAGCTTTGGAAATTAATTTTCTAAAATAATTGTCTAGAATCACAATCGAAAATACGATCGATCTATAATGCATACACGAGAACACGAATATATACTCAATTATATTCAAAAATTGTATAATATACAAAAGATATATATGTCTACCTGTTAATTTACAATGTCGAATGTTGCTTATTTATACAGTGAATAAATAATCGAAAGAAAATAAGAGAAAGAGCCTTGTCTAATACACAACTATACTACAGTACGGTCTTGCAATTGCCCGAATTGTTCCTACGACTGCCCTTGGGACATGACCTCGGGGGCGGGTCAATTATGATCTCCGGCACGATAAACTGGTTGACGCACTCCAGCTGGTACGTGGTCTCGTTGACCTGGAGAGCCTCGTTGCCCTTACACGGCCCGGCTCTCGCATTAACTTTGAAACAGCCCCCGTTGTACGGCACTATTCCATTGATTTTGCAAGGATTGTCCACGCAACTGGGGACCGACTCGTTCAGCGGAAGGTAAACGTACTGATGCTCGGGACAAGGGCCTCGGTAGAACGGCTTGTGGCACGTGTCGTTCTTCGGGAAGTAAACGTAGCCCTGGATGCAGTCGCACACCCATGCGCTTTTCGGCCCGTCGTCCGGGTACAGTAGCATGTTTTCTTTGCATTCGGGGCTCTTTAGCGGCAAGCGCTGCGTCACCTGAAACAATACAACTTATACTCATTACAAATTTCACACGCACTTTACCAGAGAATATTGAATGGTAATGAGGAGCTTCGACTTGAATCTTTCATCTGAGCGTGATGTTAGTGAACTCGACAGTTTTTTAAAGACGCTTTTTTTTTTTCAAACGAGTAAGCATAACTCATACGTTGAATAATGTTCTTAGAATGGTAAGTATAAGACTTCAATTTGTCAACAAAGAAATTTGTCCTTTGATTATTGATCTAGAATATTTTTCCTCTGAAAATATTTTGCTAACCGCACGGCGAGTATAATAAAAACAATGACGAGAAAAATAAACGGGAAAACCTGACGAATATGAGAAAAGTAAAACGATAAAAATAATGAATCTTTAAGGTTTATTTTCACAAAAAAACTCCTCCATAAACATGATATATTTAATGTGTACTCAAAATGAGGAAATTCTGGTCCTCAAAACAGGGAAAAAACGTATGTTAATGAAATCAATGTTAGATTGACTGCACTAGCGTTACACTCGATATTTTTATTGTATTTTATTCTTAGTAATTAGGTCAGATCACCCGCTTGTTTATTTTTCGCGTATGATTGCATGATATGTTTGCATTTCGGATTTATGATTATATCAGGGTTGTTAACTTATTTTGCCCACATGGAAAAAATACAGATTATAATGATTGATTTTTAAATTACATTTTTTTTTATTCAATTCTAGTTTCCTTCACTCTTTTACTTGATGTTTATATAGTATTAGAGTAGTACCAAATATGAGGAAAAAAGGCTCAAACTCGTAACAGTTGCTGGTTTGCGTGATAAGCCGTTATTATAATTATCTTTGAATACACATCGTAAAGCAGGAAATTTATTTAAAACCGCTTTTTATATGAAGTCAACATAAAAGAAGTATGTTGTCTATTTTAATACTGTTAGTCATGGACAAAACATTCAGCATTATAGTATCCGTTTCCATAAATTTTCCAATATCAGTAATTTTTCGAGGTCGGTAAATGCAGACAACGTATTTATTTAATCTTGGGCCGTCCATACACATGAAATCCCAATAGTTATTTTTATTTTCAACGATCAGAAATGAACTTTCAAAACTTCGCATTATTCGAAGATATTTTGGCTTGTTCCTTAAAAGTATCAAGAAAAATTGCGCTTCAATAATTGTATTGAACCTGTTGTGAGCTAAGTAAGAAGTTTTAACTGAAAAATGATAGACAAATTGAATCTACGAATGAATATTGATCATAGGTAACTTTGAATCACGTCTTCACAAGTGATAAAAAAAAGTGTTGTGCTTCGTCTATAATTATTTCAATAGCACAATAATGATCAGTGTCAGTATTGAAAAATCTTGCAAATTCTGTCACTTACAAGATCTTATAGATATTATAAATTTCGTAGGATTTTTAGTTCGATTCACATCGAGATGAATGGGTGAATCGTGCGGAAATGTCAAGCAATAACATGAGAATATATGAACGATTTAAAAATAAAAATGACTAAAGTCGACGAATCAATCAGCAAAGTTATTAAATCGCACTGCTTGCAATACCGGGACTATTAGGAAATAATTTCTGAAGCATACATATCTTGCTCAAGCGTTATTTTCAAATTTTATATCGTTCTTCGTCGTGTCTACTAGAATTTCTTCTCAAAGCTCACACAGATCACAATATTTCGATTGCTCAACGACCCAACTGATAAAGAAGACTCATAGTGAATGTTATTCCTCACTGTCTCCCCATCTTCGATTCGAACGATCGACAAAGCCACTCGAGAAGGAGAAAATACACTGAAAACATTTGTATGGGACCTTTATACACTTGTCTGAAATCACTGCCGATCGGTATTCCTCGCGCGCACAGGACACACATATCCGTGCGTATATTTACGCAGGCCGAACGGATAATTTTATCCCGGAGCAGAGGTTGGAGGATGAAAGAAAAATATAAATGCCGCAAATATACTCGCCGGTTTCGAGCCGCTGACGTGCTTGTGCGATTCATCGTAGGCGGGGAAGACGAAGTCCTGGGCGTGAATGACGGCAAACGCGCCGGCCACCACCAGGAGCACCAGCCTCACCATCATCGTTTCCATCTTCTAGTACAGATGCTGCGATCCGGCTTGGATGAAATCGCGCCAACTAATGCGGCCTCCTCTTGCCCGTATCATTTTCTGACGTCGACTGCAATCTCGGGAAGAGAGAATTAACAGATAAGTATACGCGCGCGTCGCACAGCTGCTCTTTCCGCACCGATGCCTATATATCGACCTTCACACCCTCGCTCAAGCCAAGCTCGACGATTCGATCCGGATGAATACTTTGTATACACTTGCGTGGCAAATTATGCGTATGTGCCTTCAACAATGTCCGTCGACAGACGCTCTTTTCTTTGATTATTAAACAACGATTGGTTTTCACTGATTGATTTCGCGGCGCGCCCGCTCAGCTCAGATGCGCAGACACGTTTTTTCTTCTCACGCTGATCTTGACGCAGTTGCGAAAATAATTTCTGCAACTGTTGGCTCGTTCACGTGCGTGTTACGTTCTATATGAGCAGACGAAAAGAGTGTTTCGGCTTTAGGGTCACATTTTATATATAGTATATATTAAAATAGTGTAATCGAAAAAATATATATCCGAGCGATTCACCACTATATCCGCGGTCGATCGAATGCATTTTGGAAATACCTTTTAGTCTCCTTAGTTAAATTCGTTAAGATATATTGAATTTTTCCGATTTTATGATCAATTTTAGAAAATTTTTTTCGTGAAGAAAAAAAATTCAAATTGACCTTGGATTCGGTGGTTACAAAGGTATATTACCCCTTAATACACAATACATGGATAAAAAATGTAGAACAATTGTATAGCTTGACATTTTTTTTATTAGTAATAGTTCGTAAAAAAAATGGAGTAAAATACTGTACAACAATTATTGAGAATGTATTACTAGAAAGGCATCGGAAACTCAATTTCCCAAGAACATTATCATTGACTTACATGTTCTTTGTTTTTCTGTTTCTTCAAGTTTTCTGCTTTTTCAGAAATCATATCAAAATTGAGTTGATTCCTTTGATTGATCTTCATTCAAATGTTCTTCTTCGACTTCAATTCTCTCTTCTTCCTTCTAAATAATTTAATAATATGATTGTAAGATATATCTAAATATTTTTTTAATATAAAATACTACCTTAACATGATCAGGTGGAATAAATAAATTCTCATCATATTCTGGCCATGATCTGAAAGCCTTAAACAGTTCTAAAAACTTCTTTGGTGGTATATCCTTGAACTTTGAACAAATATCAAAATCTAACTCAATTAATTTTGGTCCACAACCAGGAACGATTTTTCTGTAAAATAATAAAAAAATTATTGGAATATTAGATATCAGTATTTTTATTTATATGTTGAAAGAAACTCACTCGAACTCTTCTATGACTTTGAGTTTTCGACTTCTCATACAGTGTTTCAAGAAAAACCAAAATACTCTCACCTCATCTCTTTTTATAGAATAAAATGCGTTAAGCCTAGGCTCTAATTTAACTACTGACATTGGAATATCAATAGGATTGTGATTACCCCTTTTATTTGGCCAGGGTATAAAATTTTTTCGGGATACTTCACCAAGGCACACAAAATCAAAAAATAAGTGTATCATCACAGAATAAGGTGAGTAAAATCGCAACTCTGATAATTCCAATGGCCTTTCGCTCCCTGAAATAGTAATAGATCTCTGCAAACAATATAATACTGTGATTACATCTTCATATTCATGTATACTGTAAATCAGAATTTTATTACAAATGATTATACATACTGCCCACGTATCGGAAGGTAAGACCATATAAAAAACTGGTCGTCCATGATCAAAAACTTTTGTTTGGTTGAAGAAACTATGTATCATTTGTGATAAGAAAGATTTATTTGGACATAGAACTATTATTTGTGCAAAAGTTTTCGCCCTCCACAAATGGTATGGAGCATTTTTTAAATAAGCATCAACAAAATTTTGTTCGTGAAATTGATTATCATAAGCAACCTTCCAAATGGAAAAGAAATTCAATTGATTCAAATGCAATCTATTTTGATGCCTTTGAATTAAAGAGTGTAGTTGACTCTTACTGTTTATAAACTCTTCACTTCTCTCAAATAAGTTTATGGAAGGGACTCCAATTTTCAACAATTCCTCTGTTAGAAATCCTAGGCCTGGATTACATTCAATTACATGACATGTATTCTTTAATAAATCTCCAGAAATGAGAGAAGCCAATTCCTTAGCACATTTTGGATTGATCAGATATAGTCTAGATTTTATTGAGGCGTTCTTCCGTAAACATAGTTTTGGAATAGTAGTCAGCAAATTTTCAACACCATTCTCTGTCAAATAATTACGTAAGTCTTTAGAAATATGGACAGACTTTGTTTTCTTTGCTTTTGTCTGTACAATTTCTTCATTCTCTGAAACTGCTCCATTCTTAATTGTTGATAATAGCTTCCACAGATGACCACGATGGCGATAGTTCAATATGAGTTTTTGATATAACATTGTAAAACATTTTATCCTAATGTCTTATTTGAAAATATTTACATGACTGCTTTGATATTGAAGTAATCACTGTTGAAAAAGAAGATAGATTCTTATTTATTTCTAAACTAATTTTGTTTCTTTTATGTTTCTTAATCATTGTTCTTTTTAAGGTACTTGTAAGCCAGATCAGACCTTTGAAAAAATATGTATATGTTTTTTGTTTGTTCTATTGAGAATATTATAGCTTAGAAAGTTTAAGTAGCTTTTAGAAAGAAAAAAAATCTTGAATAGTTCAGTTTTTCAAAGAAGTGAGAGCACAAACTGGAAAATATAAATTAATTGTATGAAAAGTACTTTGGAATTCAAAACTTGTTGACCTTTTGATAATATGATAAGCAATTTTCTTTATGCATCCAATAAATATTTCACAAGTGTAAATATAATATATTACAAATAATATGTAAGGACAGACTATTTCGAATGCCAAGATTACAATTTTAGCACGAAAACCTCTTTTTTTATGGAAAATTCTAGACAACTATATCAAACACGTAACTGTTGAATGTATAATTCAAAATTAAACTCTGTTATGGAAAAAGAATAAGAACAATTTTGATAGGCATAAATTATGGAGTAGAACAACCTTTAACAATTGATAGCAATCATTCACTTTTTTCCGTTTTACAATATAATAATAATTTCATTCACGATTAATTCACTGCAAACAGCATACACGCGCACTAAATTACATAACCTGAAAAACGCACATGTTTACTTTTGGGTGATGTACCTGTATTATATGTCCTATACAGAACTATATGTAATTAGGGTTTTTGGATCAGGTTCAGGTTTATATGAAATATTTGTCTAATGCATTCCTTCTTTATGACTTCCAGAAATCTTGTAAAAATCAACAATCTTAATGAAATGAAAGCTTACAATATATGAATATGATTAACTTCAATATAGGTATTCTTAATTTAAATAGTTTAGAGTATTTGTTCGTTAAAGAAATTCAAATTTTGGTCAAAATTAATTGGATAGATGATTTTGTCGCAAAGTGAATAAGTATCTATGAGAGTTAAATAAAACATAAATTTAATTAACCAGAGCTTTGAAACTCCCGCCTACATATATTTACATATATATATATCATATTATTATATATATGTATGGTATAATCTTGTTATCAGTATTGTTATACACGAGTTGCATTTATAAAATATTAAATTGTTATCAGTTATTATTGAAAATTCTTAATTAATCATCTACAAAAGTAATCTACGGCACGTATAAGCCCATATGAGAGAGTGAAACAGAGGTTTGGTGTCAAGTGCCTTGCACGGTCTAACCTCTTTCTCACTCGCTCTATGCGGATCGCTTATGTATATTTTGCTTATAAGATTTCATGATGTATATATAGGTATATATGGAATACAGGTGTCAGTGGGTGCCTCCATATGTATATAAGCTACATGGATCACTTAATCTTTTGACGTGAGCAGTAAGCACCGAAGATACTTAAAATATGTTTTTTTATCAAAATATGTTTTAATGTCAAGTCTTATTCACGTGATCTGATAGTATCATCTTTAAGTTTTGACAGGTGGGAAAAATAATATCTGACATTTTTATTCGATTCTAATTTCTAGTATTTCATAATGATGATATAATATTTCTGAAGTAAGATTTGAAACTGCATATTTCTTTATCTTTCATTAAAAAATATTTTTCTATTTTTTTTATCAATTTTAAAGAGTTTTCGATCATAATATACGTGGAAATATTGCCATCTTTTTATAAGACAGCTTCTATTGTGTTCTTATAAATTATCTAGGTTTTTTGCTGATCCATTGCATGGTATGATACAGTTGGGATAAATACATTTTTCCAAGCTTTCTCAATCACATTGTCATTGACCTCACTTTGATTCCTCATACAAGATTTAAGTAATTGAAAAATACAATGTTTCATTTTTCACAGTGTATACAGTTCATTCCGTTTAGCGATAAAAGATGGCTCAAAGTGCTGCCTTAATAACTCGTCTAGTAGCTTCTTCTGTCACAGCAGCTGCAAGAGCTGGTAAAATTGTACGAGATGTTATGAGTGGAGGAGATTTAAATATTGTTGAGAAAGGGAAGAATGATCTGCAAACTGAAGCAGATAGATCTGCACAAAGATGTATTGTAACTTCTCTGAGTAAGCAATTTCCTGGCGTGACCATTATTGGAGAAGAAGAATCTTCTAGCTGTGAAGTACCATCTGATTGGGTTGTCACTGATATGGATCAGGATGTTTTGAAAGTTAATCTTCCTGCACATTTAGAAAATCTTCAACCTGAAGATCTCTGTGTGTGGGTTGATCCTCTGGATGGTAAGTATCATTCATTTCTGATTTCAAATTTTCAATTTATAAATATTATAATTTTTTAACTTTTGATCTTCAGGTACCTCAGAATATACCCAAGGTCTTTTAGAGCATGTAACAGTTTTAGTTGGTGTTGCTGTTGGAGATAAAGCAATTGGAGGTGTTATACATCAACCATATTTTAAAAACAATGAAAATGGTGCTTTAGGAAGAACGATATGGGGAATTGATGGAGTTGGAATTGGTGGGTTCAAACCAATACCCCCCCCTAAAGGAAAGCGAATCATAACTACATCAAGGTAATAATTGTAGGGTTTAGAAAAGTACTACTATTAGTATGAACAATTCAATTGAATCATTTATCATTTAGAATATCAATATCGATGATTTATGAATGGATTATTAACTACTGCTTATCATCTGGATTTCTCAATAAAGAAAAATAAAAAATGACAAATCCAGCTAGTGAGCAGTGCTAAACCAATTTCTACTCTTTGGAGCAAAATTTGATACTATATTTATTAAATTTTCATAATAATATTTTTATATTTAGGTCCCACTGTGATAGTACTGTACAAGCTGCCTTAGATGCATTAGAACCCGATGAAATTATCAAAGTTGGTGGTGCAGGTCACAAGGTATAGCAATAATTTTCAATCAATTAAAAACATTCAACTAAAAGAATAATTACAAATCCTTGAATCATCTTAGGTCATGCTATTGTTAGAAGGTAGAGCACACGCATATGTTTTTGCTAGCAAAGGCTGCAAACGATGGGACACCTGTGCACCAGAAGCTGTTTTATATGCTGTGGGTGGCACTTTGACTGATCTCCATGGTGAAAGATATGCATACAACTGTAAAACGAGTTACCCAAATAAAGGAGGAGTTTTAGCTACAGCTCCAGGACAACAACATCAATGGTACCTTACTCGCATTCCTAGTGAAATTAAGCAGAGACTACAATGAATTCACTTTTCCACAACAAACTTTATTATTACAGTAAAAATGGGTGTATATATTATACATTGATATAAAGAACACAACGTTTCACCTTGAAACAATATTAAAGCCTTTTCCAATATTTTTGTACTGCTTAGAACAGCAGATACATATACCGTCCAAATAATAAAAATCACTTTCAGTTCCCAGAAAGGGTTTGACTAACTTTGGAATCTTTCTTAAAAATAATTATTTACAACTTTGATTTCAATATATTTCTTAATTCCCGGCGGAGTATTTTACCAGACGGATTTTTTGGAATGTCATCTAGAAATCGAACTCCGCCTCGGAGCCTTTTTTGATTGGATACTCGTTCTGGAAAAATAAAATTAATAACAATGATTTCTTTGCTACATAGTTGAAAATGCGAGTATTCAAAATTTGATTTAAAATTAAAAGCGATCCTTGGAGTTCAATTGAAAATAGAATTAGTTGCAAAACATGAATTTAGTATAAACAGAATATTATCGATTCTCACCATTAACGAATTTTATGACATCATTTGCAGTTATTTTCGCATTAGGTTGTTTGACAACAAATGCAATTGGCAATTCACCAGCTTCTTCATTTGGTAAACCTACTACAGCAGCATCTTTGATTTCTGGATGTGTTAATAAGATAGCTTCTAATTCTGCTGGTGGTACTTGGAAACCCTTATACTTTATAAGTTCCTTTAATCTATCAACAATATAAAAATAACCATCTTGATCATAGTATCCAATATCCCCAGTATGCAGCCAACCATCTTTGTCTACTGTTGCAGATGTTGACTGTACATCACCACAGTATCCTTTCATCACAGTATCCCCCTTAAAGCATAATTCACCTTCTTGATTAGGACCTAGTGTTTCATCTGACCATTTCCCACTATCATTAACAGGAACCACTTTAGCTGAAGAATAAAAAATTATTTGTAAGAGAAAACTGTCAATCCAAAAATATTAATTTAATTTTATCGCTCTTTGAATTATGTAATATTATACTGGTTTTTTCATGAAGAGAATAGAAGTCAATGAAACAACATACCTAGAATACCAGGCATCAATATTCCAGCACTTCCAGACTTGTCACAGTTTTCTGGTATCTTCAACACGCTCAAAGTCAATTCTGTCATTCCATACCCCTGTCTAATCTCTGGATTATTTAGCCGTTTCTTGACAGCTACTTCTACTTCCCGTGAAAGAGGTGCTGCTCCGCACCAAATGATTTTAATAGATGATAAATCATATCTGTCCACAATTGGATGCTTTGCTAGAAAAACCATGAGTGGTGGAACCAAAGTCAAAACTTCAATTTTGTACTTTTCTATTGTTTCTAAAAATGCCTCTTCTTTAAAACTAGAGAAAACAACAGCTTTACTACCAGCTACAAGACCCAACAAGAGGACAGTGAAACAATATGAATGAAAGAATGGTAACAAGCATATCAAAACCTGTCCTTGTGTTGCCATCCCTACAGAATTTTCTAACATAGTTTGCATTATAGTTAAATAATTTTTGTCAGTCAGCATGACTCCCTTTGGTAATCCAGTTGTTCCACTTGAACATAATATAGACACAATATGCTCAGTGACATCAACATTGGTAACTTGAAATTCCTCCACACTTTTTAATGGTATACTAGCAGTTAACTTATCTATAGTAGGAATATCTGTATTTGGAAGTTCATACATTAATATTATTTTTGGTGACCAAGAAAGTTCCTTTACAAAATTGATAGCAGACTTGAGTGTCAAAGGTGAAACAAATATATATTGTGGTTTAGAGATGTTTGTTGTATGTAGAAACTCCCTCTTTGAATACATTGGGTTCAATGGACATACAGTAGCACCAGCAAATAGAGTTGCACACAGAGGGATTGCCCAACCAAGATTGTTCTCACTGTAAATCGCTATTCTATCGTTAACTTTCACGCCATCATTTTTTAAATAGATAGCTAATTTACGACTTCTATCGAAAATTTGCTCATAACTCATTTGCAATCCTGTTTCTTGTTGGATCTGAAAAGTAGAAAAGTAAATATAAATTTTCATTATATTCTTGAGCATAAATAATTTTTCACGAAGATTTACTTGACAAAATTAATACCAATTATAACGTTATTAGAAAAATTGTTACATTTTTTTCGATCATAAATGACTGGTCAACAACGCTATTAAAAATTCGTCAAAAGCAAAAATGTGAAAAATTAAAACCAAATCGATCAATATAATTACTGCCAATCATACTGAATGGTTTTTAATCGCATATCCTTTCAATGTCGATGATAGCTCAAAGTTTCGAATAAACGCGTACTTTTTTTTTTTTTTTCTTCAAGCATAGCGTATCTTATACATAGATATATATATATATATCAAAACTTCTTTTCTGTTTTTTATCTTAGTTATCTTACTTGTGCAACTCGGTCTTCATGCACCGCCAGTTGATTGAACAACAGCTGAGCCACTGTCGTTCCCTCGGGGAACACAAAGTTGAAATCTGGTCCCTTGAGTATGTACGACTTGCCCTTCATGTTGCTCCTTCTTTTTCGATATACTGACAGACCCTTTGGAAAAACCAGCGCCACCCAAGTAGGTTAAGAAGGGCGAGTAATTGAGTTTCGTATAGCAAGCCGATCGATGGAAGTCGTCGCGCCACAACTACTTTCAAGCACTGGCTGATAAACAAAAACTGTTAACGATGATATGAGAGATAAGTCGACTCCGCTTGCGCGTGTATCCACAGGCGTACTCTTCAAGTGCCTAAATATCTAGACAGAATCAAATGTCTTCACCCGGACACCTGGGTCGGTCAGTACAAGTTACTCAATAGACGCAGAGTGACTTGATTGTTTAATGTTTACTTATCGCGGAAACCGGTTCTCGCCGCATGCACGGTATATAATAGGTATAGTTGAGCACACACCCGATCCGACTAATATTATGTACATATAACAGCCCGACTGCGTCTGCGAGGTGTGTCGTCCGCTTCTGCCTTGCACGCACTGTTCAATGTATCCGCGCGGCGCACACCCGTCCAACTATGCCGCATGAGATGCTCGCGCAACTCACGTTTTTCCAATACATTATACCCCGGTGCATGTATATAAACAATACTCCTCGGGCGAATTATATGCACTCAACGCATATACTTTTCAGTCGTTTTGTTATGAGGTATACCTACAAGTATATGGGCAATTATGTTTATTCAACGCGATGACTAGTACATTTTTTTTACTGATTTTGCATTCGTTACAAAAATACTCGCTCCGCACGATTTATGCACGAGTATTCTCTGGTGTTTTCCCTGATGCTAGTCACATTGAGCATTTTTATTTCTATATGAGAAGAAGAATCGAATCAATCAATTTTATCAATGAACTTCCAATGTTTGATTCTGATTTGGAAATTTTGTATATTCCAACATACTGTTCAATTCCAGCGTTAATGTATGTATATGTAGATACATATAAAAAGCAATATATAAATAGTAAGTTGTAAAAAGGTAGTGAGAAAATAATTAACTGTAGTTAAAGATTAGAAATGAACATGTTTTTATTTAAAATATTGTTCAATTTTGAAATCGTTACAATTTTTATTCATTTGATCCACATTTATCATATAGTTTATTAAAAAATAATTCTGAAATGAATAAAAATTTCCTTCAATCATTAGCTTACCAATAAATGGAATCATTATAAGAAATGACATGACCAATGAAATTTGACCTTACATATACTTTATAACAACAAAATTTTTACAATTTTTTATTAAATTAATTTAAAAACCTAATTATGACTTTTAAAACACAAACTTTGTACGTTACATAACAAATCGTCATTTCTTATAAAATCAAGAAATATTTGCTTGTTTTTGTGTATATAATATATCTACTTACTAGCAAGCAAAAGTAGTCATGTATAAAAAAGAAAACAAATCTGAAATAATGTAGTTGGACGAACTACATTACGTAGAATACAACAAAACAATGCACGAGCAATAGTAAAAGTAGTCATTTCACATCCACAATGTGCTTTTTAATATATTATATTTTTTCAAACTGTATAAAATTCGAATACGTTTATCGTCCTGTCTTTTCATTTCCACGATAATTACTTTTATTGTGTACAAATTACAAAATTCGTACTTTGCTACATTTTATTTTACGAGTAGCAATTTGCATCATCGTTGACAAAGTTATTCGCAACTTCGAGACGAATGACATTACTATTATTATAATTATTATTATTATTATCAAACAATGTAAATGGAAATGACGCATTTCAAACTTACCAACTAACTATGTTCAATTTGACATTCCGTCTGCCAAACCCTTTACTTGGATTTTTTTATTACACTAATCGAGATAACAAAGAACTTACATAAAGCTTTTTAATAATAATGTGAAATCTTCAAAAACGTCGATATTTTACGATCTATAAACATCATTCGTTCCATCAACTAATTGCTATATTGAGTTCCGCCAGTTAAGATCATCTTCACGAATTGGCTGGATTTCATTGTTTCGTTTGCTTGTGATTTCGAACGAATTAAGCCAGATTTATGATCACATGGTGGGCTCTCATTTAATTTTAAGATTCGAAAATAGAAAAAAACATGTCTAAACTCATTATATGATTACAATATATCGCTGATAAAGTTATATTGGCTAGAATGAAGGATATCTCGAAATACGTACTGATACTTTGAGCTGTTACACCAAAGTATAATTCGTTCTCATGATTCCTACCTGTACACTTGGCTCTGTACACATTTTCTTAGTCTTCTACCTTGCGCATCGTTATATACATTTTTATAAGTTTCGAGAATCAGTTTATGAATTCTCGTGTTTTGTTATGTAGAATAATTTTTCATAATTTTTACACTTCACTTTCAGGTATTTCACCTCTATAATGCTACGTCGCGAGCCTTACGAGACATGGCAGTAGGTTTAGTTTTTGCCGGTAATGATGGATTGACGTTTCTTTTCTCTCAATTTTGCAATATAAAGAGTTTTATAGATGACTAGATTCACCTTTTATGTAATACGTATTATTCGTCTTCATCCAGTATCTCTTGTATTTGAGCGGGCACATCCCATAAGTGTAACTTTTTATCTTTACTACCAGCGATTATCTGCAGAAATTTTGATGAGTTGGTAATTTATTAATTTTCATTAAAAAAAAGTAGCTTGCATGTTTATTTAAGGGATCATTTTCCTTACCTTTTTATTTGTAATTTCCAGGCTTAGTAACATATTTCCAGGTCCTTGTATACAGCATACTAGACTGTGGTTCTAAAATTGATGTATAATTTTATTAAAAGATAATGGATGTTAGTTATAAATTTAATGTTTATTTCTTACTTTTGTATCGAAAACATATATGTTGCCATCATAACAACCAGCAAACAGGAGTTTTTTAACTAAGCACAAGCAAACAATACCAGTACTGGCATTGTACTGCACTATTTGTTCTCCACTCTGAAATACAAAAAAATCTCATTGTGTACATGCACCATGACAATGAAAATTTACTTATGATTTTACTCTAAAAATCTTATGGACAATCTGAGATGCATGAGAGATTCTAGTATATTGTATGATGGTTAAAACTATAACGTATTGAAAATTTGTTCAATGATCTTACTCACATAAACTGTATCTATTTCATCATTGTGGGTTTAGAAAAAGAAATACAAACATACCAAGAAAATAACTTACAATGAAATCGAAAACTGGAAGTGATGTACCACTTGTTCCACAATAAATCAAACTCCCAGATCTTAGAAGACTATAGATGGTGATGTTCTTTTGACCACTGATTGTGCGTAATACAAGTCCCGTCACAGCATCTCGAATAATAAGTTTCTGGTGTCGAGATGCCACTATAAGCACATGCCGAGCTCCTTCATTAGTAGCTTTCAACGCCATTATAGGTTTTTCTGATGATTGAACTGCATCTTGTTTCAAGATACCAGTCTGCAAACAAATTGTTTCGATCAAATTACTAAAATAATTATTCTATTGAACCATTGGATTTATCCAATAGATGAGTATGAATGAATGTGGTGAATATAAATATATTCTTATTGAGTATACATTTCCATAGACATACATTATTATGAAAAAGATATCCATTGACAAGTTGGAAAAAATTTTACTAAAATTTTTATTCTTGCAATATTACCATTTTTTTTTTAAATTTGTGCACACGATATGATTGATATAGAAATTTAAAAATTTTTTTGTACCATAAATGTCTCATACCTTTATAATGAAACGGAATATACTTCCAGATTTGGTACCAATAAAGATTGTACCCCAACATTGGTCCATACATTGAATTGCGCTTCCTACATCGCTAACTTGAATCTCTAAGCCAGTCTGTAAGAATTATGTTTTTATTTATTTTTTGCTGAAATTTGATCATTTCTTCGAATAAATTTATGAATACGTACGATAAAGTCGTATGAACTAAAACTAAATTATTACTTATATTTAATCTCAAGCAATGATTTATTATCACTTTAAATTTGACAACATACTCAAAATATAAAATTACTCATCATTATCGCTTTTGTTCATGTAACCACCGCCACCTTATTCAATTATCGACCATGTTTACATAGTTTATGTAGAAATATCTCACCCTTATATTGTAGCAACGGAGATTTCCATCCAAAGATCCAGAGTATAAGATTTCTTTCTTATTTTCACCAGTATCAAAACGTGCAATACAAAGACACGTCAAAATTCCTTTCCCTTTGAATGTATTCAACAATTTGTTGGATTCAATATCATACTGATAAACAGTTCCATCTTCACTTGCTGCCAAAAACGTACCTTCAAAAACCTAAAATCCGTTATGAAATTATTTATTCTTTTAAATTTTTTTTTTCAGTTCTTATCAATGCGAGAATTCACTGCCTTTAAAATAATCCCTATATATCACATATTCTTGTCGACAGCTTTGGTTGAGAACTTGAAGAGGACTAGGATAGGAAAATGTGTAATGACTTGAAGCAGGAAATTCTACAAAATCTTGAACTTTTATTAAAATTCATGTATACTACGAACATACCGTAAGTAAAAAAAAACAATCTACAAATAGTTCAAATAAACTTAAAAAGATTTTCACGAAAATGAAAACAAAAAAATATAATGTTTTTGATGCTTCTTTAAGTACGTTGAATAAAAATTTTAGTTGCTTGCAAAATTCTTACTTAGTATGAAACAACATTATTTTACATATCTACTCAAGTTTACAAACCTATTCTAGGTTTTTATATATCATATAATAACGTTTTGGAAATATCACATCCAGTTCAAACTTCAATCGCTATCATAGATATTTGCGACTGTTAAATTTAATTACATCATCTTTTTCACTGTTAGTAGAGCATATTAAGTCCTTAATATAAAATCTATATATGACTCTTACAGTCGAATTTAATTTAATATATTACATTTGGTTCTTGTCAGATATCTTCTTTACCTTTAGGTGAAAAATCGGACCCTTGTGATCAGTATACGAATTTCGCTTGGATTGTTCCTCTTCCTTAACACTCGAACTGGGTTTTTCAATTTCACCACGAGATGTTTTTATTGGCAGGATCATTTTTTCGACTATCACTTGAGCTTCTGACATGTTCCTGTCAATTATTCGTCGCATTTGGTTTTTCTTCTCTTGAGGTGTTTCTTTTGAAGTTATTTCTTCAAGATTCGACTCTTTCAGAGATGACTCTTCAGGAGCAGACTTTCCTGGAATCGACTCTTCTAAAGTTGAATCTTTAGGAAAGTACTTTTCTGGGTTATCATCTACTGTTATGTATTCAACACTTTCTGAGATATTGGTTTCGAGTTCATCTTCCACAATTTCTGGTTCAAATTCTTCTATTTCATCAATTGATGTAGCAAGAAGAATAACTTCTCTCGTATCTTTGTCTTCTTCAGTAGGTTCTTCAATGTCAACCGTAACTGCTGACTCTTCGACTCCATCGAAAATTTGTATCTCGGGAGGCATGTTTTCACATGAGTCTTTCAGCGACATAGTACTCTCAATGTGTGTTATAATTTTGCCTTCTTCAGAATCAGATTTTTGAGTGGCCTGTTCCAATTCGAGCTCAATTTTTCTCGTGTTTGGTTCAGATTTTTCTTTCTTTCTCCTACCCTGTTTCTTTCTGCTGGAATGATTTTCTTTCTTATCAGAACCATTATCATTTTTTTTCTGATCAAAATCTACATCAGTTTCTTTCTCATTTTGGCTTGGAGAATTGGAAAATATCACTTTCAAATTTCTGATCCTAGATATACCCTCTTTCCGTAATAGACTGGGATGTACATTTTCTTGAAGTAAAGTGAATTTACAATCAAGGATACAAACTTTGCACGATTTCATTTCTTCTTCACTCAAGGGTAACTTCCGTTTAGGATTACGCTTTCTCTGCGTTTCACGACCTCTAAAGACAAGATGTTTTCCTCGATTCTTTTTCAAAGGAACTTCACTATCGGAAAGCTCTTCTTCAATTTTCGGCAAGCGAACCTTACCTCTTTTACGTGTTGATTCTTTGGCGTTATCTTCTAATGATTTCGAATTCCTTCGTCGACGAGATGTAGTTGGCTTTTCTTCACTAATATTTTTACGTTTCCTGCCTCTTGATTTGACAGATTTTTGAGATTTTATTTCATCAGATTCGCTATGTTTTTCTGTTCCAGATTTTTCAGAATCGCTGTCATCAATAATTTCTTTGCTAACACCTTTTGATTTTCCAGAAGATTCTTTACAGATAACTTTAGATTTTTTAATAGATTGCTTGACTAATTTCTTTTGATCAAAATCTTGGTCATTTTGTTTATTTGACTCTTCAGATATTGCTTTGAGTTCTTTATGTACATCACTTTGTATGGCACTACCTAAATCGTTTTCTTCTACATTGTCTATGTTCTTCAATTTCATTCGAGTTTGATCCCTACCTTTTCTGTCATTGCTCAGGTCTGGTCTGTTATTATCAAGATCAGACTTCTTTGATTGGAGCTCTATATTGGTCTCCATGAGCAACTCATATGGCCTCGGTGAAGGGTAGTTAGAACCACTGCCTATAGAACTACAGTTATCTACAACTTCTTTTGGTAGCGGCATACCTTCAAAAGTGAACGGAGTCATACTGTCAACTTTACTCCCCTCATCTTCTACAGGCTGGTCAACTTCAATATGTTCGCCAATATGATCTACAATTACATGGGACGACCCCTGCTCAACAATATTATCCTTGATAACAGTTTCAGTTTCTGTATCTAGGTAGATTTTTTCATTGTTCTGAGCTTTTATATTTTTATCAGGTACCTCTTCAGATTCTTCAATATCATTTTGATCATTTATAGAGTTTAATTCACCACTAGTACCAGGAACATCTCCTAACTGCGAGTCAGTATAAGTTTTGTTGACTGATAAGCTAGACGATTTACTCATTTCAGTTTCTGACTCTGGCTCCTGTCGTGAATTTTGTAGGTTCTTAACAACAGCTTCAATTACTTCATCATAATGACGTAACTTTTCTACAGAAACAGTTATTCTAGCTTTTGTTGTAGATTTTCTGTCTATTAATCCTCCTTCATCTTCATCAGAAGAAAGTTCCGATTCTTCTTGTTCACTTTCTTTTTGCGGAGCTTGAGGATTTAGAATGTTCTTAAGAGCTATCTTCTTTTGTTTGGATTCCTTTTTAAGTGTTTCTTCTAACATTGCCAAACCTTTACCAGTTTTTGCTTGACTGGACTGTTGTTCGAATGTATCCATTGTACTATCATCAGAATAGATATTAGACTTTTGAGAAATTTTAACTTTTTCTTTATAAGTTTCAGTCGGCTCTTCTTTATTCAATGATTTTTCAATTCGATGGTCAGAGTCATGACGAGTTTCTTCTAATTCTGACGTTTTCGCAGCTCTACTTTTTGGACGAGAGATAATTTCTAGAAAACAAAATAAGCATGTTAGAAAAAGTTTAACTTGTTGGGAATCTATTACATCTCACCTTTTTTAGTAATAGTTATTTCTTTATCATTTGATGTGTCCTTGAATACTTGATAAACTCCACTCTTAGGCTTATTATAAGAAGAGGTAATTGGGTTTTGAGTAATATTATTAATTTCTGAATCATCATCCGAATCTGGAATGTTAACAGATGCTCTTCCAGAGTTTTTAATAGTTTTATCTACCTTTTCCTGAGACTGATTTGTGTTCTTGTGAGCTGAAATTTATTAGATCAAGGATTGGTGAATCAATGAACCTTCATTTGCCACTCTATAAATTTATTATGACAATTTACTAGTTAGAGAAAAATGAGATAGAAATGAATAAAAAATGAATAGTTGATGAATGATGAGATGCATTTCATCGTAATAGGGATCTTGCATGAAATTACTATGAAAATTGTATTTGTTTGTTTTGTCAAGCTTTTCAAATGAATCGACACGTGTTTTTGTTTCTCGATTTGACAAAAATTTAAAAAGATACAGCGAGTTGAAACATAATCTATATCGTGAGAACTCGTAACGTCATCCATGCATTGTACATTTATATTGTGTGAACTAATGACGCCACAACGAATTTTTAACTCAATGTATCGTTGACATAACGTCGACTATTTTCAAAAGCTTGACAAATACAACCGAATGGAATTTTTCACGCGAGGTCCTTATTCGACAGATCTATAATGGAAGAAAAATATGGAGATTTGGAATTTATTTTGTATGCAACAATCGTGTCTATTGAATTAATGTAGATGGAGCTATATTTAGTACCATGGGATCAAGTCATTTTCAAATTATGTCAGGTTGAAAGTAAAAATGAACTGTTAGAAACTTTTCATAGGTGCAAGAATGAAGATGATTGCAGTAATGGGAGAATATGATCCATGAGAATAAATTTTCATTCAACTTTATTTTGAATTGCTTAAAATTATAGATACCTGCTCGACTTTGAGATCGGGAGGATGCTACAGAATCAGATTTCTTGAGACCTTCACTTTGCCTATCTGACAAAATTTTTCCTGCTCGACTCTTAGAACGCGGAACTGGCTCAGGACTTCCTCTGTTATCACGAGCATTCTGTGATTCTGAATCACCATCAGAAAATTCTTTTGCTATAGCTTCAACTTCACTAAGCGGCACGTCCTTGATTTTATGAGGTGATTTTTCACGAGATTTACTTGCACTTCTGTTTCTTGTTATACTCGTTGAACGGCGAGGAGATTCTGGAAAAATAGTTGAAACAACAATAAATATGATAAAATTCAGCGATACGAAAGAAAAATTCAGTATTTCACCTGTTTTATGACTAGATACTGATTTTAAATCGGATGATTTCTCATGCTCATCTTCACTCTCAGAAAAGCTTCTTGAAAATCTTCTCACACGACGTTTGGTACGATTGAATTGAGAACTAACACTTCGATTATGCCCTCCCGATTCAATTCCGGAGTGATCAGATTGACTAACAGTATTTACCTTTTTAGGTGACTTTTCTGGCGATTTACTTTTTGAAACTCTATTACTTGCTCGGCTCTGGGGGCGTCGGGAACCTGCAGTAAGCATAAGCATCGGAATTGTTAATGATGCTCATATTAAAAGGACATAAAGATATTACATTTTGTAACTGAACGTACTTGTTTTTAAACTAAGAATCGTTTTATTTTCATTTTCCTCGTCATCGCTCTCAGAAGAGTGTTCAGAAACTTTACGAATTCTATTAGTTGCTCGGCTTTGAGGTCGTCGAGAATCTACGGTAAGCATGGGCATTGTTAATGATGTGGATATGAATGATATGTCATATTCTTGAATTGAAATGATTTACCTCTTTTCAGGCTGGAAATTGATTGAGTATTAATTTTCTTATCGTCATCGTCATCACTCTTAGAGGAATGCTCAGATATTTTACGAATTTTGTTAGCTGCTCGGCTCTGAGGCCGTCGAGAATCTACAAGAAGCATAATTGTTGTTAATGATGTCAAGACTAAAAAATGAACGTCATAAAATTCTTGAATTGAAATGATTTACCTCTTTTTAGGCTAGACATTGATTCTGTATTTATTTTTTTCTTATGTACATCGTCATCGCTCTCAGAGGATTGCTCAGATATTTTACGAATTCTATCAGCTGCTCGGCTCTGAGGCCGTCGAGAAGCTATAATAAGCATGAATGTTGTTAATGATGTAAATACTACTAAGTGAATACGATTTGATATTTTTTAGTTCAAAAAATTACCTTTTTTCAGGCTGGAAATTGATTTAGTGTTCGCTTTCCTTCTGACTTTATCGTCATCACTTCCAGAAGAATCTTTAGAAATGTTACGAATTCTACTCTTTGGACGTGAGACTTGTTTCTTAGAGCTCACGATACTACTACGGTTATCACTTTCAATCTCTGAATTTTCTGATCTTTTAAGAGTAATTTCTTTTACAGGCGATCGCTTTTGTGGAGATTTGCTTCTAGACGGTTTACCAATCCTGCTTTGCGAGCGCTCATTCGATTCGGTTGATTTTGTTTTGCGGTCATCCTTATCAGTATCGCTATCCAATAATCCTGTGGTGAATTTCCCTACACGACTCTTCGATCGCTTTGGACTGAGACTACGATTTCTTGATGGATTATCCAATTCAGAATCACTTGATTCAGATTTATTAATTCCTTGTTTTGATGGTTTAGAAAATTTATTTTTGGCAGCTTTTTCCAATCTACTCTTTGGACGATCAGTAATTTTTGTTTCTGAGATATACAAAGAAAAATTGAATTAAATTAATTGACGTTTTTCACATTTTCTATGATTTATATATTCATTTTGATCAAATTAAAAAGATAAAAATTGAGAGATGAAGTTGAAAAATAAAAATTGCAAAGAGAGCGCAATATTTTTAAAATAAATATTATAAGTATGAGACAGAAAACAAATAAATAACCAGCAGTGATATATGAAAACCAGATATGGATAACAGAATTGTTAAAAGTGGGAAAGGGAGATATAACTATGATGATAATTTTACCAGTTTCATCTCTACTTTTAATTGCTTCGGATTTCTTTGGCTTCTTATCTTCATCCGTTTTATGCGATAAATCCTTTGATATTTTACCAATCCTACTTTTTGATCGTGGAACTTCTTCAGAATCATCGCTACTTTTACTTTCGTTTGTCTCTTTTATAGATTTTATAGGTGATTTACTTCTAATAGGTTGACCAACTCTACTTTTAGGTCGCAAAGTAGAGTCTTTATCTACAATCAAAGAAGCCATTTTTTAATATCACTCAAAAAAATAATAATACGATAATCCATAGAAAAAACTTTGGGATTTTATAATTCCCACCCATTCTACTTTCAGGACGAGCAACTAATGTTAAAAAGTGATAAATTATTCATTAGATTCAAAGTATATAAGTAAAATGTTTCCAAATATGATCAGTAAGTTTTAAAATTGATATCTTACATTTATAAATACATCGTCAGGAATCGAGTAAAATAAAAGTAACTCAAGTGAAATTTAGTTTAACAAATACAAGCTTTTAAAACAATCATCGTTCTAAATGCAACATTCTTTTAATAGTTCAAGATTCTTAGAAAATAGAAGAAAAAGATGATATCATTATCATGAAAGATACACAAACCTTTGGATTCATTGAAAATATCAAAATTTTGATTACTCACCTTTATTCAATCTTTTCTTGTCATCTCCATCACTATCCGAAGAATTTTTAGATTCCACTCCAACCCGACTCTTAGGGCGAATATTTCTGTGCTTTGCTTGAATCTTAGAAGCTGAATCAGTTTCAGAATCAGAAGAATTGTTTGGAACTGATTTAACAGCTTTTGGAGATTTGACACGTGATTTATTTTTTCCAATTTTATTCCTAGTTTGTTGAGTGGGTCCAGCAACTGAAAAATAATTAGTACATTTAGAATAATATTATTTTAATTCAGTTTATTGATAGTTTTTTATGAAATGATGATGCTCACCTGGTTTTTTCTTTAAACGATCCTTATCAGTATTTTCAAAATCATTACTTTTTACATCAGATTCTTTAATGGAAGCCTTGTTAATGATAGTTACAGCTTTCGAGGCAG
This sequence comes from Aphelinus atriplicis, assembly GCA_020882685.1. NCBI lineage: Eukaryota > Metazoa > Arthropoda > Insecta > Hymenoptera > Aphelinidae > Aphelinus > Aphelinus atriplicis. The sequence continues at coordinate 65,289,238 of CM037074.1, read as the reverse complement.
CTTTAGAACTGGCTTCAGTTTTACTGATCTTAGATTCTGATAAAACCTTTTTAGATAACTTTGATACTTTATCTTTTTCTACTGATCTTTCACTTGAAGCGGAATGTCTGTCACTGGTAGATCTGTCCTTTGACTTACTCTGTTTCTTCTTCTTCTTATCTTTACTTTTCTTATTTTTATCCCTGCTTCTGTGATTAGACTTTTCGGATTCCTTCTTAGCTGAACTTGATTTCTTATCAAGAGCATTAGTTGCTATTGCTGTTGGGGGATTAGCTACTGAATTTGGTATTGAGGGAGTTAAAAAGGAACTGTGAGCTAAATCAACACTGGCAGGGCCATGTATTGATTCTAAAGTCTTCTGCAATGCAGCAGTGGTATTCGTCTGCAAATACTGAAATTGATTGTTTTCGTTCAAACTTGAACTTTCTTTATTCAACACACTATAAAGTTGTACTTTTTCAGCCATTAATTTAATCACTTGCTGGTCAATTTCAAACAACCTGGTAACAATACTCTCTCTTGATAGTGGCAATGGCTTCACAATATCTTCATTCATCAAGTCCTCCACAGACTGACCTATGGGAACGTGGTTTTGATATTTGTGTTTAGTCTTCTGCCTGTTGTGTATTTTGTGTAGATTTTTATCACCACTAGCCATCACAGATTCGTACACAGCACTGTCACTAACACTATCAAATACCACATTTGATATTCCAGCGTCCTCCACCATTAAACTAGAATCACTGATTTTCTTCATTGTTCCTTCATCAGAAGCAGCAATCAGCATCGTCGACTCAGCGTTCATAACTTTATTCTCAACATTCGTGGCTTGTCTTCCACTCACGATGTGATTTTCCAAGAGCCGATCCGAGCTACCAAGAATTCTGTCCTCCACTTTCGTAGAAACAGCAATATTTTCATGACCATGTCTCTGGCTCACGGCTAAATTGGAACACGTCACTGCAAGGGACGTGGGCACATCGACTAGGTTCATTTTTTTGCTGCCGTCCGTACTAAAATGAATTAATGTAATCGGCGTTTTTAAAACATTTTCTGACAACATTGTTGGTTGCAAACTCGTGATAGGCTGTGCTCTGTCGGTAAGGACATGGCCTGCATTTTCGGTCTTTTCTAAAGCCTCCACGACTCCACCCACGTGCTCGGGCTCAATGACATTAAACATTTCCTTTGTTTCCGAGTCTAGAAGAAAAAGTGATTGCTCGATGGAATCATCCGCATTACCAATATCAGTCCCTTCCTGTGCCAGAATTGGAGCAATTACTTCTTCAGCACTTAATATGGGAATTTCCTCTGGCTTAGATATAATATTTGTAAGTGAGAAGGCCTTTGAATTTTGATTGTTTTCAAAGGTATCTATGGAATTATAAGAAGCATAATTTGGAACAGGCTCTACAAAGTCATCTGGCTCAATGGTTTCTTCTGGCTCTGGTGAGAGTGGCGATTCTAAAACTTCACTTAAATCTTGAACTCTTTGGACATCCTTATTTAAAATCAAAGGTGATTCTTTTGTAAAAGTTGGATCGTCTGGCGTATCCAGTTCTAACACTGAAGAAATACTTTCACATGTATCTTTAGCTATTTCATAATTCACTTGTGGAATGGGTGAATTTGAAATATCTTCATAAATTGGTTCAACCGGTTTTTTAATAATCTTATAATCTCGTGGAATGTTTTCTGTCATAATCAAAGACTCATCATTTTCACCTATCGCATTTTCATCCATAATTTTTGTATCATCTAGATCATCCGATTCATCATCCTGATCGATATTTTCTTCTACTTCTTTTTGGTTACAAACCTCTACTTTTTTCCGATTCAGTTCAGTTTTCTTTTGGCGTTCCATTTCTTCCCGTATCTGTTCTTCGAGACGCATCTGTGCCTGCACCTTTTCACGTTCAAGATATTCTTTTTCTGCCTGCTCTCGAGCTTTCTTTGCAATTCTTTCTTTCTCTTCTGTTAGTTTGCGAGCTTGCTCCTCCCTTTCTTTACGCTCTTGCTCTTTTCTTTCTTTACGCTCTTGTTCCTTTCTTTCTTTACGCTCTTGTTCTCTTAACCTTTCTTGCTCTTCTCTTTCTAATCTTTCTCTCTCTTCTCTTTCTAACCTTTCTCGTTCTTTCTTTTCTATTCTCTCTCGTTCTTCTCTTTCTATCTTTTCTCGTTCTTCTTGTTCTATTCTTTCTCGTTCAATCCTATCTCGTTCTTCTTTTTCTATCCTTTCTCGTTCTTCCCGTTCTTCTCTTTCTATTCTTTCCTGCTTTTCTTTCTCTATCCTTCTTTGCTCTTCTCTTTCTATTCTTTCCTGTTCTTCTCTAGCTATCCTTGCCAATTCTTCTTTTTCTTTCCTTTCTTTTTCTTCTTGTTCTAATCTTTCTCGTTCTTCTCTTTCTTTACGTTCCTGTTCTTCTCTTTCTTTACGCTCCTGCTCTTCTCTTTCTTTACGCTCCTGCTCTTCTCGCGCTTTACGCTCCTGCTCTTCTCGCGCTTTACGCTCTCGTTCTTCTTGTGCTTTACGCTCTCTCTCAGCTTGCAGAATTTCCTCTTCCTCAAAAGTGACATCGATGAAATCATTCAACAATACATCGACATCATCTATATCTGGACTTGCTGGTTCAATAAATTCATCGTTTTCGTCGATTGTTCTAAATTTGATTCCATTGGCGATAGGGGCCATTTTGCTATAGTTGTTCAATTCTTCATCTGGTACAGTATCTGGGAAACTATCACTTATAAGAGTAGATACGTGATGAGAAAATCCAATCGAGTCTTCATCAATTATGTCCATTGGCACGTCAATGATTTCCGTCTCAATACAAGAACTATCAATAATAACTGGTGCTGACTGATCAACGGTGCTCTGACCTTCACTCAAGGTAGATTGACACTTGGATTCTTCGATTGTGTTTTTTGTTGTAGCTTCAGTTATAGAGTCTATAGAGTCCATAGCTTCGAGCCTCTTCTCAATACTCGCAATTTCAAGTTTTTCTTCTTTTGAACGTGGAGATTTTAAATTCATCTCTCTAATGCCTTCAGATTTGATATTTTTGAATTTGTTATCAGCCTCACAAGCTTTACATACTTTTTTCTTTTTTTTGTTTTTATCTCCACCTTTCAGATCAGACTTTGATTGTGAATGACCAGCTTCACATTTTTCGGGACTAATTTTGCCTGCTTCAACCGATGTAGACAAAGGTTCATCGGTCGTTCCCTGTTTCTCTTCAGACTTATTTTTGTTTTCTTTTTCAAGACTCTCAACTTTAGTCATTTTCATTTTCATCCGCTCCTGAATATTACGTTTAAGCTTTACGGGCTTGACGTTTGTATCTGTTTTGAGCTGCACGTTGTTAGCTGTGACCGTCTGTTTGGAAGTTTCATTCGACACATCCCGCTTTTTCGTTTGTATATTGAGAAGATTTTGTGTTAGAGTTGCAGGATTACTGTCAATTTGCTTAATTTTTTCTTGTTCTTTCTTTTTACGTTCAGCAACTCGTGCTAAATAACTATCCATATCAAGTTTCTTGGGATCTTTATTCGAGTTAATAAGTTTGACGGTAGCCTCCTTTTTGTCCGTCAATTCATCTTTTTTATTCGCAGTTGAAGTTGTTTTTACAAGAGACACTTTTGTTTTTACCTCTGGAACTGCTACTAAATTCTCTTTGCACTCTTGTTCAATAGTTTTCATAATTTCTTCATCAGTCAGCACAGCCGTCTGTTTTGCATTAGTACTCGATTCGCTCGTTTTTGCGGAAATTTTCTTCGCCTCGGCGGAAACTACTGTTTTGGCAATAGCAGTACCAGTACCAGTACCGGTAGCAGTAGTAGTAGCAGGAATAGTAGCAGTAGCTGTAGCAACTTTTTTAATTACCTTTGCTCCACCAACTGCTTTTTGAGCCAGATGAACAGTAGCCCCGGCTGAAGGTTTTGCATTTGATTGGAGAGCCGTAATTGCAACTTCCTTTGCCATGGGCTTACTCGATGAAAGCTGACCAGCAGCTGTTTTGGATACGGCAGTAGATTGAGCAACAATTGTTTTCATAGTAGTTTTTGGTGTTGCTTTCATGGCTGTTTGTTGAGTAGTTTTTAAAACCGATGTAACAGCTACCGATGGTACAGCTGCTTTTGCTTTCATGGCCTCAGCATTTACTTTCCTCAAGATTTGTTGATCGTGAATTTCATGATGAATTACTTTATCAGAGAATGTCACTTTTCTGACGTGGTGATCAATCTCGGCAGATTTCATTTGGGCTATCGTTCGTAGCGGATATGGCCTAGCAATACCAGCAGATTTTGGATCTGTTGGTTTATTTTTGAAAAGTACTCTACGTCCTCCAACAGCAGCAAGAGTGGCAGCAACTTCTGGTTCCTCATCTTTTACTTCGATCTCCTTCTTTATATCATCTTCAGTGAGTAATTTCGAAGGTTCTGAGTCAGAACTAGATTCACTATATCTCGAGCGTTTTTTGTGCTTCTTACGGCTGCGTTTCTTTCGTTCTTTCTTTTCTTTTTTCCTACGCAAACGTTTCTTATTTTTCCGTCTCTGTTCTTTCAGTTTCATTTTTTCTAATTTCATGCGCTCAATCTCAGCTTGCACTTCATCTTTAATTTTTTCATTAAGAGACTTCTTTTTCGCAATTTTTTCGCGCTCCTTGATATGCTTGAGCATTTCCTTGACTTTGGTGGTGCTTTCATCTTCCGAATCACTAGAAGAAGATGAAGTTGACTCTTCTTCACTTTCAGAGGAAATTCTTGCCGGTTGGGCTGCAACAATTGGTTCCTCAGCGGTTAAGCCAGTTAAATTTTTCAGATAACTGGGGTTAACTTCAGATAGTTGAGATTCAAGTTGACGTTCAAATGCGGTTCTGTCCATTGTTTTGCCATACTTAGCATCCCACTCCTCTTTGGTCAAGTTCCTGTAAGCATCAATATGCTCTCGTTCTCGCCTAATCCAACGTTCAACATTATCCACGGCAGCGGTGGTCTCGTGCAATCTAGTCGACACATCCGCTGTAGCCGTTGATGCACTTGCGGTCACATTCGCTTTACCCCTGCCAATGCCAGCCGAAAATATATCGTCTAAATTAAAAGATCCTTGAGTCTCTGCTGACTTGGTGCTGCGATTGACTAACTTATTGACCGTAGGTTGAGGCGATGGAGGCTTGGTGGTTTGTCGAGCCCTTGCGATACCCGCGGAAAAAATATCATCAATGTCTGCCATATTAACAACTGGAGCTGCACGAGGTTCGTGTGGCTTGGCATGTTCACGCAAAATGTAGTCTTGAGTAGCCGTGTATTGGGCCGTGTAGTCATCATCAAATTGAGTCGAAGTCGACGTCGAAGTCGTCCTCGTTATTTTCGCTTTGGCTGCTGCAGCTTGTTGTTGAGCTTTCGCTTGTAGTTTCAGCTCCTTTATTCTTTGAGCGTAATCATCCCGGATTACTTTCACGGTCACTTTTCGTTTTTCTTTGTGAGGTACTGCTGGTTCTATTATCGGCTCTACCCTTTTCTTACGACGAATTTCATGCGTCGTTAGCATTGGCATCTCGTCGTCACTTTCAGACAACTGTACGGAGTTTGATACCTACAATAGGAATAAGTTCATGAAAAGAAAGATAATTTACGTCAGATATAGCTATATTGAGTTTTTAACTGTTCTTAGCACTCATATTACTTTTGCATATGATGAAATTTTAGCTGGATTTTCAGAATAATACCCAAATATGGTGTTATGTCCACAGACATTTCTAATGAATCTCTATTGCAATCCGTAACTACCATTTGTTTCATACTAATTTTAATCATTTAGAATGTAGAATGGTCTCTTTATAAAATGATAAATCAGTATTATATTACTACGTATCTCTAAAATAATATTCTTCAGTTGACATAATATTCAAATAACTTCCATTACTAAATATTAAGAACTTTCCAAAATCTTACTCATTTTTTATCTAATTATTTTATTATTATTGTATTTTTTGAGAATCCAATTAGTTTTACTACTATCTATAAATGTTTTACGCAATAATGTCTACCACCTCAAGTAACTATTCTGACATGAATAAGTATTTTTAAATATTCAAATAATAATCTAGTTCACAAAATCTCATATTGTTAAAAACATATGAAAATGTTTTAACCCAGTAAATATTCAGCTCTGACAATTCACAAACTGTAACTGTATCATTCTCAACATTGGAATAATACTCTGCAGCTAAGCATTAATATTGATTGCATTCTTTGAGAGTATTAGAATTTCAAGACACGTTTAAATAAAGAAAGATCAATTTGTGATTGGAATGGTAATTGATCACGAAAAACATGCTATCCTGTTTTGAATTAGAATTTCCATTTGTACTATGCTTATTCATTCATAGACTTACTTTAGTGAAGATCTTGACTACGGAATCGGAACTAGCAAATAGTTTGAACCTGATTTCGTGAGATGCTTATACTGTATCGAAAATCAATTATTCACGCGGATACTCAGAGAACGCTTGAAATGGTTTTTTATTTGCGCTTATTAAGAAATGATAAATTTAATCAAAAGCCTCAAGAAAATGAATTCTAACATATTTAAACCTATTCTGCAAAACATACACATGTTTTTAAGTAAAACTGAAGTGTTATTAAAATTAGAAATCATAAATGTCGAAAATATGAATGTTATGTCTAATTTTGCAATTTAATAGTACGTTATTTTCAGAGATTGAGTTGATATCTCATTAAAATGAGAAATCTCTGGAAGCACAGTCAACTTATATTTTAATCTATGTGTACATTTTAACTCCATTAATTGAAATTATCATAAAATGTTTGCACATGTCAATAAAGGAAAATGAAATTGAATGAAATATTAAATTAAATATAAAATAATGAAACAAACCTCTGGCTGAAGAGTAGTAATTGCGGTGAGGGTCTTGGGTTCAGCAACAAATGAGGGCTGAGCACTTATGCCTGATGAGCCAGCCAAAGTAGTTGGTATCGCGTCGTTAGTGTCAAGCTGCAAAACCTCATTCAAATTCTGAATAAACTCCGTTGGCAGATTTTGTATGTCAACTGACGCGTTGGGATCCAACATAGCATTCAATTGGTTCATGAATTCTTCTCTGGTGTACTCCTTTATCCTCTCATCTTCGCTAATGCGAATCTCCTGGTTGATATGACTCTTCTTCTCTCTGGCCAGGTGATTCATGGCGATGTTGAATTTCCTGAGACTCGAGTTATTCAACATGTTGCGGATGTCGTTTCTACTCATCCTAAGAAATTTGTTGAGCACCCGTTGTTTCCAGGCATTGTGATCAGTCGGCTCTTTTCTTTTCATTTTCTGGAGAGTTGATAAGGGTTTCAAATTTAGCATTGGTTCATTTGATCCAGACAGGCCTTGGAGCGCGGTTAACAGAGGTACCGATGTACCCGCGACCAACGGAATCGTGCCAGTCGTCAGAGGTAAAGTGTTATTCACTAAAGGTATCGTTCCACCAATGAGAGGCAAACTGGTGGTACTACTCAATTGCACAGTCCCACTCGTGAGTGGGAGAGCACTGGATACCACCGGCATTGTACCAGTCGAAAGTGTTAGACCACTACTCGGAGCTGCCATCGAATTACTAGTCAGCGTTAAATTGCTACTCACCAAAGGCATAGCACTGTTTCCTAGTGGTAGAGAACCAACTGGCAATGATAAAGCGCTATTTGCCAGCGGTAAAGTACCAGCTGTCAGAGTTAAAGCATTGTTCGTTAATGATAGAGTATTATTCGTTAACGATGAAGAAGTACTCGTTAACGCTAGAGTACTACTGCTCGGCGGAACGGTACTATCGACGGTTATGGGAAGAGCAGTGCTGCTCAATGGTAGAGTACTGCTTGTCAATGGTAAAGTGTTACTTGCCAATGGTAATGTGCTGCTCGTAAATGGTAACGTACTGCTCGTCAATGACATGGTACCGGTTGTAGCCAGAGGCGTCGAAGTTACTACAGGCAGCGTCGTAGATGGGGCTATCGAGCTTATTGGCGCGGCAGCAACAGCTTTGGCCAAGGCTTCAGCGTTCAAGTTCAACAGCGTCGTTGACCTAAGCAGATCCTCGGTCGTGTTTTTGTCCATGAGTATCTGCTGTGAGATCTTAAGTATGTCCACGTTGGGTAACATTTTTGCAGCTTGGTCCAAAACGGACTGTTCAATGGTACTACTGGCAACCGGCGCCGTTGTTGTCGTAACTGTAGTGGAAGTGCTTTGCGCCATTGACGCATCAGCCAATAGCATCGCCGGCGGTGATATGGGCTTGGGTAGCACTCCCACTGGTTCCACGACTTGAGACGCGACTACAGGAGCCATTACGGGAGCCATTAAGGGTGCCACCGTTGCGACCGTAGGCACTGGCGAGGAGACTAGCGGAGCAATGATAGGTGCGACTACGTTTGCAGTCGTCTCAGCGATGGACGCTGCAGATGTAGTGGCCTCAGGCTGTTCACCACCCATGCCCATCAACTGCTGAGCAAACTCCATTGCTTCTTGCATATCTTCGAGGCCATCCTCGTCAAAGCTGATTATACTCGATGGAGGTGTCACAATTTTGCTCGACATCATAGGCGGGGGTTGCAATGGCTCAATAGGTTTGGGTATGGGTGGCACCGGCATCGGCATCGGGAAAGTCATTGGCACCGGAGTCATGTACGCCGGGAATGTTGGTGGCATCATCACCGGTGGCGGAGGTATAGAGGTAGGTACATTAGTGGTTTCCATCGAGGAACCACCTCCAAGCATTGTTGAAAATCGATCCGTTGTGTCAACTACACTGAAAGGCTTACGAGGATCGAAAGCAGGCGGTGGCGCGAGGTTTCCTGACTCGGCGGCTGGAGGTTCATCTTGTTTCTTTTTCCTATTTCTCAAGTTATCCGGGAAACCTGTGTGAATAAATTTTTTCATGAGTGTTGCTGATAAAATCTCAATATTTATGTCATTATTATTCTTAATCAATTAAATTCATTACAGCTTGAAATAGAGATTCAGAAATGGTTAAGTAAGTTCAAAAAGAATTTACGTGAATACTTTAGAACGATTTAATCAAGTTTATTGGAATCAAAAACTCCAAACAGAGCATTCACCTCGAGCGTTCACCTCAAATAAACTAGATGTAAATGAAACCTACTACTCATATTTGCACAATTATTGAATAAAATTAAATAGGAAATTACATTAGCAATGGTCAGACCAAATTTCATTCAAAGTTTATTGAGAAACACTCCAATCCAAATAATTCTTCTGTTTGCAAATTTAATTCGTCTATCTTCGTTGTTGATTGTTGACATTCTGAATTGCACCATAAAAATATATATGAATGTTGATTGTGAGGGTATACTCTAGAAATATAACAAATTCAGATACTAATGTTGATCAAACTGGAACCAACTTAATTACTTCACACAAAAGTTCTGGGAAATTGATATAGAAGTAAAAAATAGATATAATTATAATATGCATTTCTCATTAGAGCTGCTAAATTGTAAATGTTACGTAAAGGGACTTGCATCTGTTAATCATCAAAATAGAATAAAATGAATAAAATAAATGAATAAATAAAATAGTAGAAGGCTTGTCCAGAAGAAGAATTGAATATTATTTTCAGAAGATGTCCAAATAACCAATCCATGGTCATAATAATCATGCATTTATCTCAATCTCTAATTTTAATATTTTTCTTGTTGCTGATGAAAGAAATACATTAGAATTATATACTCTTTGTATTGTATTTATTACATTTCAAAAATTTTCATCAAAGTCTATCATTAAATAAATAATGAATGAAATAGTAAATGGTAATAGGGAATTCTTCAAGAAAAATTGAAAAGCATCTAAAACAAAAACTTGAATATGGTAAGGCATAAAAAGAATGAACATAGTCATTTACCACTTTCATCAATCTATGCCATACTATACTATATTGCTTCAGAGATTCTAAATACTACTTTAAGAAAAAAAGTTCATCAAAATCTTAAATACTTCAAAATGAATTTGTTTTATCAAATTGCTTGAATACTGTAACTTGTAAAAACTTACTTTCAAAGGGAGTGGACCATGAAGTGGAGAGACTTGCTGTGTATCCCAGAGACGTGTTTTTGGTTGAGTGTGAGTAATCAGAAGTAGGAGGTGGACACATGGCGACAATGGCATCTTGTGACTCTGTAGTACCATGAGTTGGATCATAATAGTCAGAACCCTGCTCTGACTTAGCAGATGATTTAGTCGACGATATCTCATCCCTATTCTTCTTTTTATGCACCTTTTTCTCCTCTGTAGGCGTATCCATTCCATCCATGGTATCCTGGTTGGTGACACCTGCCATCACATCTTCATACAACTTATCATAATCGGGCTCTTCTATTGGTGCAGTTTGATTGATCTCATTGCTCACATTCTCTTTTAAATTCTGAGAGAAATCAGCGGCATCCGATTCACCGATACTATCAACAACATAGTGTCCATCTTCAAAATTATCCTTGGATTCGACGCAAAATTCATTGAAGTCTATTTTATTCGAGTCTGACTCTCCTCTGCGTCCAATGTCTTTGAAGTCATCGTGAGTGAGTTGCAACTCTGGGGGCCCGTGCCTCAGCTCAGGAATACCCGAGTTTGCACCACCACCACCAATATATTCTTCATCCTGGGAGAGATGTGCTTTTGCCGACAAGTCATCGTCCCCTGGAATCATTGTTGATTCAGCAAGATCCTGCTCCCAGAAAGACACCTTCTCCTCCTCGGTGATGGACGACAGCTTGATCTTAAGCTTGGCTGCAGTCTCCGTTATCTTCTGCTTGCGCTCTTCTTCGGAGCCCCGGAGAGGCTCATGAGGATTGTCGGAGGGCGAGGGTGAGCGGGAACGAGAAGGAGAACGCGAACGGGAGCGTGATTGCGAGCGCGACGGCGATCGCGAAGGAGACCAGCTTCTACTGCGACTGCGGCTCCTGCTGTCCCTATCCGGACTGTAGCGTCTGTCATTGTACGGCCTTCCAGGACCAGGGTAACGTGCGTTGGGGCCCCTGAAGCCCCTACCTCTGTAGTTCTGATAAGGCCTGTCATTCCTGTCGTTCCTGTCGAACCTGTCCCTGTCACGATCCCTATCCCTGTCGTGCCTGTCAGGGAAGCGTTCATTGTTGTTGCCCCTGTCCCAGCTGGCGCTCTGACTGTCCCAGCCTGAGTTACCAGGCCTGGGTGGAAACTTATTGTTGGCGAAGGGAGGCTTGTTTGGGGGCCTCCTGTTGTTGGGGCCCCGCCACTGCTGCTGGGGCCTGTCACGACCCCTGTCACCATCCCTGCCCTGCCAGTTCTGCTGCTTCACATTGGAATGGGAGAAGCGGTTATTATCGAAGCCGTTGGAGGTGGGCCTCCCTCGTTGAGCAAAGCCCCGACCTCCGCCGCGATAGTTGCCGCCGCCGCTCATCGCTCGGCCTGGCTGCTCGGCTGGCTTGGGCTGCTCGAGCTGGCGCAGCACCTACGGCATGCTGGGCTGTGCTCGGGGCCTGGCGACTCGTGCCGGTATATCAGAGCTCGGGCCCCCGCGGCGTCATTGCAGCTGCAACAACAAAACAAACGCACGGGTTATAGCAGCGCGACGTGATGGATGTGTGTGAGTGTGCGCGCGCGCGTGTGGTGGACTCGGGCCGGGCGGCTCTACGTATACCTGCGTAATGCGTATACTCGGGATCTCGGCCTCGTGCCCGGCAGCTCTTGGCTTTGCTTTCTCTTGCTCGGCCGCGCGAGAGCTGGTCCGGGCTGTTACGGCCAACACGGCGTAGCTGCCCTGTACAGGCGAAAGCTCAGCCGTGCGAATACATGCGAGCACGCACCGATGGCCGCGCTCGCGTATATGAATATGTATGTGTCGCTCGCTCGCACTAGAGCAAAATCCTAACCTCAAACGGTGAGCAGCCACTGGGTGAGCGAGCGTGCTCCTCTCGGTCGGAGGGGAGTCGCGCGTGCCTCGGCCGTCGCTCCTGTGGCTCGGGCGACGCTCGTCGGGTAGGGTTGTCAGCACGAGTTGTCGCTGGCTCGAGGCGGTGTCGCCTGGGGCTGGGTAAAAATTGTGTGTGTGCGAGAGACGTAGCGTGCAGACTCCGGAAGCACGCAGTCCCCTGTCTCGCTCGGACTTACTCGGACTCTGCCAGAGAGGGGATATATGTGTGTGCGCGCTTATAGTGGCGCCGCGCGACAGCGAGAGACAGCGAGAGACACACTGCAACACGCGCGCCGCCGCACGCACGGCACTATATCTGTATATATGTATATATGCGCGAAAAAGCTTGCTCCGCGCGGCCGAGGGCGACTCTGCGGTCGCCCGGTCGGCTGCTGCTGCTGCTGTTCCGAGGGAAACGACGATGTTCGCACGGCCCGTTTCGCGCGCACCAGCTAATAATTGTCGTTTGCCCTCGCGCCCCGTCAATTCAGCTACAACGCACTCCGGGGTTCACGAGCCGGATCGATTTGTCACTGTTTCACGGGCTCCCCGACCGCATGCTTTCTCTCCTCTCGCTGTACTAGCCGCACGCCATGTTGCGCTCTCGAACGTACGACTATATGCCCCGATGGTGTACATCGGCTGTCCCTCTCTCTCTTCCGCGAGCCAGTCACTCCAGACACAAACTTCTCCCCCTTCCCCCCTACTACTACTACTACTACTACTCCTCCTCCTCCCTGTAATATATAGCGTACAGAGGCCGAAGACTCGACGGGGAGCGCCTGTCTATCGGCTCGTGCGCCGGCCCGGCTTAGTGCAGTGCAAATGCGCGTGGCTATACCCGCTGCAGTAAATGTCTGTGCGGATTTCTCAAAGAAGCTAAAGAGTGGGGACAGAGACGCACGATTTACACGAGATGAAACTCGGAACCTCCTCCTCGTTTATCTCTCTCTCTCTCTCTCGCTCTCGGCGTATAACGTGTATACGCAGGGTAGTCTGGGGTGCTTGTGTCTGGGGCTGCTGCGTATTACAACGTTGCCATTTTCCGGCGCTTTCCAAATTCCACTCCGCACGGATATGTCGCGCGCGGCCGTTGTATATACTTATCGCGACCACTGGACGATTACAGCGAAGCGATTACGTAACGCCTACGCGCTATAGGAAACTCCCAATCTCCGTATAGACATTCTGTGATCGACGACTGACTCACTCATACTCTCTCTGTTTCCAGAGGGCAATCGTCTTCCCAATAAATCTGACATCATCAGCTGGAATCGAAGCCGGTCGCGCGCGCACGTGCGGCCCCCGCATATACAGACACAGACATATATATATATATATACTCATGTAAATTACAGCTGCACTCGCCCCCTTCGTATATATATCTTACATTGTGTGTTTTCTCCGTTGGTCGCGCGCGCGCGGCTATTGTGCAAAGTCGCTTCGCATAACGTAACACACGCCGCTTTTCTTCATTTCTATATAATCTCTCTTTCTCCGATTTCGCTTGCCCGTGCGCCGCGCAACTCTTTCCGCTTGCCGTATATCTATATGTATGTGTTGCACCCGCTCACGCAATGTGTCCCCACAACGCAACAATTGCAATACGCACGAATTGAAAAATGTACGTGCAGGGTCCTCCCCCCGGGTGACTTCATCCGCATTGCCCGTGTCGCGATCTCGAGTGTATCTTCGAACATATTAACGTTGGCTTCCCATTCGTTGCGCGAGACAGACAACTCGGCTCGCGCGCGCACCGAGATAAACATGTCAATTGCGAATCCCGTTCGCGCGGTGCGATAAGTATAGGTATAAGTATATAATATATACAAGATAAGTCTCCGATGTTGCGTGAATCCGAATTAATAACAAAGAAACAGCTGAGCTAACAATGCGCTGATTTGCGTATAGGGTAAACAACAATCAGCTGATTGCAAGAGGCAAGCGAAGGAGAAACGAAAAAAGCATGTGCGCGGCGATGGGTCGCGCGCGGTGTTCTCGCATGTGTGAAAGATCGCGCGCTGCACGTACGCACACGCGCCGCACGCCAGCCGCGGTGAAGGTTCCTCCTTTAGGGCCACTGCGCCACTCTGCGCGACCTTCGCTGGCAACATTTCGGTGAAGGCTCTCCTCCGCGCTCTCAGCTACCTACCCGTCGTCCGCGTATATATCTCTGTCTCGAGCGCGCGCGCGCGCGCGCGTTTAGCCCGGGCTAACGAGGCGTGTGCCATGTAGGTGTCATTGAGGCGGGTCTCCGAGGCGACCTTGATCGCGCTCCCCTCGCGCGCGCGCGAGCGCCCAGCTGTGTGTGGGCGTGCGTGTGAGAACAGCTGACGGGCAGTAGCGCTTTTTGAAAATTCCCGCCGCCGCGCAAGCTCGAGCCGCTTCTTCTTCTTTCGCCTATGGCGTATATATTTGATGATGTATATATTCAGGAGCGTTGCTAAGCCACATGGGCGGGAATTTTGTTTTATGCACCCCCCTCCCCGAGCGATTTTGTCGTCGGGTAAGTATAGTCGTTGGTATTTTAATATGCTTGCGTAATCGGCCGACGGACGGGCCTAGGCTCTTTTGTTTACCGCCGGCAAGGGGACGGTTCAGTACCGACGGGGGGATCAAATTGGTTGCGATGTTACATGCCTGCATATACATATATATGTGTGTGTCGCTGTCGCTGTCGCGCATTAAGGCTTTTTATCCGGTAATTGATTTTTTCCTATAGAGTAGAAGAGAATAGGATAGAGTAATATTTTATTTTAGGGAGATCTTAGGGACTCTTTGCTCCTGACGCATACATTGGTTAATGCATTATGTTCTTCAATGTTTAAACTTGAAATATGTCAAGAAAGTTTTGTGATTTAACTATCGCTGTAAGTCAGAGAAATGAACTAATGAATAATTTTTCTTCCCTCTAATTCTCAATAATTAATGCGAGCAGTCGATAAATAGGATATTTTACTGAGCGTTACACAGTCAGGTCAAGTGTGCCCGTAATAAATACCTCGATTGTATTGACTGTATTTTATTTTGTAATGATTTATTTGTGATGATATTCTGTATTGTATTGATTGGATTAACTCTGTAAGTTAATACTTACAGAGTTTCGCGTTATTTTCGTTGGCTTTTTCTATAGTTAGAATCCAGCAGAGATTGAATCATATTCTGTTGGAAATTCCAATGTTTTTTTCATTATTTTTCCGTAGCGCGAAAATACTCTTTCTTGCCAACAATGAAAAAAACAAAATTGAATATACATTTTTCACTGGATCAATAACTTTTCAATTGTACTAATACAACCGAGCCAAGCGTGGAGATATACGTTGTCAAGCATTGGAGCTTTTCTACAGACAATTTTTCTCTAAGGCGGAACCCGCAGGAGACAATAGGCAATTGACGTAAAACGATTCGGTCTCGAGTTTGTCAACTCAAAAAGGACACCGAATCGCTTCGCTGATTTCAGGACTCTCGGCAGCAGCTGCTCGCCCGAGCCCGAGATGATTCAAGCGCTGCTCCAATTTCATTCGTAGGCAAAGAATGCGACCGACCCCCGGAGTAATTAGCTTTGTCAACGAGCTGGGAGGCATTGTTCCTCTCTCTCTCTCTCTCTCTCTCGCTGCACTCTTTTCTCATTCACTAGAGTCACGTTGTCATCGCGCGACGAATGGTTCCATTAACATAGTTAGGCGCTCTCCTCTCCACCTTCCTCATTCCTATTTCAAATCGTCCCGGTATACAATGAGCGCGAAATAATTGTGTACGACAGATAAGACAACCCATGAAATAACTTGACCAATCAATTTTCTCAAGGGTAACTCGATCGAAGTGGTATCATCTGTAATATCTATAACTCCGCGAAGATAGTATTTTTGGAAACCAGCGTAACACGATGGCTCTCGAAGAAATCGTGGAAAAACGCTATAGATATAGCCGGGTTCGAAGTAGGCGCGAGCCGACGGGACATCGCGTTTATCTTCTTCTTCTTCTTTATCGCTATTGGCCGTGGGCTCCATCTAGGAGCTCCGAGTCGCCACAGTTCAAATGTAATGCTCACAGCGGAGCGTGATTTTTTGTTTGTTTTTGTTCCTATAGTTGCAACGCAATGCATTACAACTGGCCCTACACAGTTTTAGGTGGGTTCCGAACCACCGAGCCGCGGTGTGAATTTCAATGCACATGAAAAAATCAGAGGTGCACGCCGGGATTCAAACACAGACCCTCTAGGCGAGAGTGAGGAGTCTTAATATCCACGGAGCCACCGCGGCTCCATCGCGTTTATCGTGGTCTCGCGGGGAAAAGCCGGCGGGACTTCCGGTCAGGCGAGAGTGGGCTCTCTGTCGCTAGTGTCTCTCTCTCTCTCGCTCCTCTCGTCGAGTGTCGACTGTCGTCGAGTCGAGAGGCGTGCGCGCGCGCGGCGTCTGCTCCACCCCCACCCCGTCGGTGGGGCGTCGGGGTGGGGGTCCCCCCTGTGTGTGTCAGAGCGTGTGTGCGAGCTTACTCACACTCGCGCGCACGCGCCAGTCCCGCGGCGAGAGAACACTAGCCTGCAGTCAGCAGACCGAGCTCCACCGCAAAGCAGTGAGTGTGTGGGTCGTGCGAGAGAGCGCATAGTGCACTGGTTGGGCGTTGAAGTCGTTCGACCCAGCGCGCCTCTGTGTCCCAGTGACTCGGTTCTCTGCAGAGGCCGTAAGCACCAGGTACGTGCCACACGGCCCATACGGTGTGCGGGCGCGTCTCTGTGTGTGTGTGCGAGTGTGTGTCCCCAAGTGCAGCGGAGCCCGCCGCGCGCGCGATATCGATCAATCGAGCTACTGCCTTCGCCGCCGTAGCTCCATAACCTTTTTCTCCTACAGCTCTCTCTCTCGCGCTGACTGTGTGCTACGCCCGCGCTGACGTTGTCGGCGTCGCGCAACGGTAAACACAGAGCGAA
The DNA here is from genome assembly GCA_020882685.1 of Aphelinus atriplicis. Classification (NCBI taxonomy): domain Eukaryota; kingdom Metazoa; phylum Arthropoda; class Insecta; order Hymenoptera; family Aphelinidae; genus Aphelinus; species Aphelinus atriplicis. The sequence goes on along the minus strand of CM037074.1, from coordinate 65,272,345 downwards.
AGCGCGAGCCAGTGCGGGCCTTGGTGCGTATGTATATATTGGGCCGGTTGACGCATAGCCGGTGGTGATTTCCGCACCTCGTATATCCACACGTACGAAACGTGGACTCGCTCCCGCGCGCACGTATACACCCGTCGCTGCGATAAGCCGGGGGCCACACCACTCGCAGATACATGTGTATACATATATACGCGCGTGATTCTCGATAACGCACGAATTCCACTGGGCAAACATTGATTTTTCATGTGTCTCTCTGCACGTCTCGGCCGCCCCGCTCTCTCTCCGATATATCCGTGCTTTCTATGTGTTGGTGTGAGTGTGTGTATATCTGCGCCCGACATTCGGACGCGTATAATAGCGAATCGAGACTGCTGCACCAGACAGATGGACCGTTCGCGCGCGTACCTATATAGCCAACCTGGAAACAAGTTTTCGCGTATATACTGCACTCGCGTATTATACGTGCAGCGCGTTTGGAAATAAGAACGCCCGCGAAGATGTTCGCGGAGAGAGTTTCGGAGCAATCCAGTCGTGTTGTTCGGACTTGTGTGTCGCGTGCACTTTTATTGCGGATAAAATAACAGACGTGTGTGTGTGTCGCCAGATCCAGTGCCGTTAACCTTGTTCTCGCCGAGTCGGCGACGGCTCCTCTTCCCTTCCCCCCGCAGCAGTTGCCGATGCACTGTCGAAATCCACGAGCGTCGAAGATATTTGGAAAATTTCGAAAGGATTTTGACATTTTTACTCGAGATACACGCCGATATCGGTGGGGGTTTTTTCCCCTCCCCCTTTCACCCCTCATACTTCGTGGGAGCACGTGTTTGTATACAGTATGCATCGATAACGTCTTAACCCCGATAACCGCCGTAATTATACAGTGAGACAGTGATAGAGAGGATGAAAATTAACAATGAGACGAGAGATACTCGCAGTGTTAACGAGCGAGCCATACAAGTGCATTCCAAATTTTCCCTGATAAAGCTGCTAATTTGAGCGGCGAGATATCCGGGGAACAAGAAATCTTATCTGTCGTGTGTGCAAGACTTCTTTAAATATAATTGTTAATATCGGCAAACCGCGTGCGTGATTTTCGTGGGTAACATGTCAAACGGACCTTTTAATCAATGAAAAAATTTAAATAAATAATATGCCAAATTCAACGTCCCTAATAGTATTTACGCATATAGTATAATAACTTTCGTTGAATTCGAATCAGCGATAACAGTCCAACATGAATAATACATATACTTGATTATGCTAAGAGCAGTAATCGATGTTGAGCCAAGGTTGAGCATATAGTATCAAGTATAACAATGTGCCTCTTTGAATAACGCAATGGTAAAACGTGAACTTTCATTTGATAGTTCTAAACAAAGTTTTTCTCCAAATCGTCGATCAAATTTTCGCCCCTTGGATCGATCTAAAACGAAAACATGGGATAACTTGTGTTGGCGCCTGCGAATCGTGTTTTCTCGCCCATGGAAATCCATGAGTTCATTTCGAATCTCGAGTATCTTTTTTTTCTCTCTCTAACGAGCGGTTCATTTCTAAAAATAAGCACAATACGTATCGCATTGTACGCGCACACAATAACACTATGATCGATCGTGAAAATGTTCTTTTCTCACAAGATATACATGTATACGATTCGAGGAATTTACGTAATTGCCGTTATTCAATAACGCGACTAGGCGCGTTTTGAGGGATGACAGAATAACGACGGAGCATATACGCGAGTTGTCATGCGGGCACGTGTTATTGTTAGCGTAGCCGTTTTGTCTACGATGATAATTTCAAGAACTACTCGAAACCCAAGGATTTATGCTAATTTGTCGCGCATTCGACGCGTATATACAGATATAACTTACCAAGTTCCTTGCTCACGCACACGCGCGAACACTGGTGAAAGTATAGGACGAAACAAAAAATGCTATTGCGTGAAATTACGAAATTAATCACGAACGTAGCGGGCGCACAACGGTAATTATACACAGGCCTCGACAGCTTTACCGAAAGCTCCTGCCGTCGGAAAATTCATATACGCATCGAAGCTTGGGAAAAACAAAGGCGCATTCGTATCACGTGTATAGAAGCCCTACTTTCGCGAGCGCGCGGGCGGGCGGGCGAGCGAGTAATTCAATACCACTTATTCAATCGCGACAAAGTGGCTTCCAGATTTTCGCGCGTACGCAATACCCTCCCCGTTGCCTCTTTGTCATATACACACATACACACTGCACCCGGAAACGGGCGAGTTCCATACGCGCGGCGAAATTGAATGTGCGCGCGACGCGCCCCCGTCGCGCGCGCGTGATAAATTACACTCGGCCGCTCGGCTGACGCGCCGCCGTGCAGCGTCACGCAAAATTGCCGAGAGCGGCAAAAAGCGCCAACTGATGATTCAGCCAGAGGACCCATCCGGCCGTATATATATACACACACACACACACCCACTCGCGATCAATATCACAATCCCTCCCCCCTCGATCCTTTCTCCCGCGTGTCCGACTGGGCGCGCGAATTAATGCGCGCCGTGATCCTGCCGGAATAAATGGCCCGCCCGTCTCTCTCTCTCTCTCTCTGTGGGATAAAGCTCGATCGACCGTCTCGCGATGCACGTATGTATGTATATATGTATAAACTTGGAACTCGAGCGCGCGCTTTTTCTCGGAGATATACGGAGAGTTCGGTGCGCGATTGATTCGCCGGAGTTGACGGAGTTGGCTGCACACACTATATATACACACGCCACGTTTCACCGAACCCGCGCAAATGAGGAAAGTTTATCGATCCACTCTATGTGTATATATACGCGGAGGAAGTCGCTTGTTTCCCGCTCATTAGTATTGTGCGTCCTCCTGGAATTTCCGAAATACGATTCTATTATCCCTCTTGACGTGTTCTGTTTCTTTTTTGCCGACCCTATACGGCCTTGTTTCCCCGTATAAGAGGCTCTTGTGGAGTGAATTCGGACCGGCAGAGGGTCGGTACGTTTTTGTGAGATTTTTTCCTGAGGAATTCTCGGTAGAGTGACATTGAATCGAAAACCGACGAGTCGAAAATGCAAAATGTAATTCCGCAAATCAACTTTTTCCTCGTGAATGCATGTATATAGTTGTGTCGGACGAACGCATATAGTTAGATGCTTCTACATGATTGCTTCTCCTCTCGTGTCGATACAGACGCGTTGCGATGAAAATTAATCAGCAATATCTAGTTCACTGATGAATTTTTGTTATCGTTAGATACATGTTTCCCTCGTGTCCAACTCTATCCAACTCTAATCGAAATATTTGTATAATTTACTTTAATCCCAAAGACATACATACGGTTCGTTCACGAATGAAATTATAAATAAAACTATTGCTATGGCTCTCGTGATTAAAACCCACCCCCCCCCCCAAGTTTTTGATACCAGCAAAGCTTATCCGCGAGAAACTTACTTGTCTAATTTCTTGGAGCGTGAAATAATCCAATTCATGTTGGAGAAATGAAAGCTCTTTGATGAAATGGATATATTATATATGCTTATTCATGCTTTAATCATATTTAAACTAACTCTAGGGCACATTTGCCCACGGAACTGTCCATTTTGATAATGTAATCAAGGTTTCATTTGGTGACCTTGGAAATTGAAGCACCTTTCCGCGCACGTTTTTCCATGTAAACGGGAACCACCTAAAGTCGTGATTACGTCGTCGAGTATCACATTCTGAAAATATATACCTCGTTACGAGGTAAATGCGGAACCACTCTAAAGAGTGAAAGGCAATGTAGAAGGATGCTGAGTAGTCGTTTAACGCTGACTCTGACCTCTGCGCCAAAGAGCGAGACTCCTTATAGACTTTCGATTCAGCAAGTGCTCATATACACGCTCGACAATTTACACCTCATTTTCGGGATGCAGTGCATCGGGTTATATCAACTTTTCCACCCGAAAAGCGAATTGGCTGAGGGATGAAATTATATTTTTAGGAGTTTTTTTTATTCAATTACTGAAAAAGCTTGAATTTTCACAAACTCGAGTGACTTATTACTCCTGGGTATTTGTCATCCGAATTCGTGATTGATCCTCGGCATCTTCGTACGTATTGACTATGGCACACTTGGCACGTATACATAATTGAGTTGGGATTGCCCGAAAAATTCCACGTGATCCGTTTGGCTCCGCCCGTCGAGCCGAGAAGCAGCGGATCGATTTTCACTCCGGAGCAGTGTGGAACTCGCGAATTTTTTTTCACCGGCTCACTTCCAGCTTCTGTTGCCTCGATTAGATTTTCCTCGAATTTTGTCGACTGGGGATGATTTGACCCGAGACGGCAAGCTTGAATATCGGCCGGAGTATAACAGAGAAATGGAGAGTTTTGTCGGATATAAAAGGACACGTGATGCTGATTGACAGTTTCTTATACTCCAACTGTGGCTTCTCGTCTAACCGTTGCCTCATCCACTGAAGGACGCTGTCTCTACGATCAAACTCTTTCCTCGACGGACAAAGTGAAAACTGAATATCACACGCATCGATTCATTTTGAATCTTCCGATTGTCGCGTCCACGCGACATTGATCATTCATCCTTCATCATCCCCATTCATCACAGGGTCAATAGATCGAAATAAAATCGAACACACGGATATATATGCCCGCTCCGAGCATCGATAAAATCGAGAGGGGTGATTTTAATAAGCCGGAAGTCGGCTAATCGGGACGAGTGTCACCGGTGGAAATGACGAATGGGGTATCTCCGGTTATATATAGCTTCGGTCCAGTCGTATACCCACATATACGAATATACACACGCACACATTACGGTGGTGGTACGCGCGTCCGCACGATCGGCTCTCGCGTGTGCGCTGGGTGTCTCTCGGACGGATTAAATTTTCATGGATCATGGCTCTCTCTCCGCTTGTCCATTCAGCCGCGAAGGTCACGGGAGCAGCACTTTTTCCCCCCGAGCGAGACGTGGGTGGGTGGAGCACGAGGGGAGCTGGGGGGAGGCGGGAGGGAGAGGGCGCACTGGTTGCTCCAGCAGCAGCAGCAGCAGCAGCAGCCGCGGCCGCCACCAGCACATGCAACCCTGCGCCTCCTCCCCCCCGGCTCGAGCCTTGAACTGCAGCGCGCGCGGTTCCGTCCGGGCGTAAATCGGCAATTGAGCGAGGAACGAATTGGGAGTGTGTGTGCGCGTGTGTGCGCTAGTGTAGCGAGGGGTTGGAGGGCGCGAGCGAGGGGTGGGAGGCGGAGCGCGCGGGCGCCGCCTAGTGGATGGGGCTGCTGTTGCCGCCCTCTCTCGCGCGCTGCGCGGCCGCTTTCTTTGGCCCCCGCGTCGTCGCCGTCGTCAGTCGCGAGGCCAGAGTCGCCGCAGCAGCAGCAGCAGCCGCCTCCCGCACTACCGTCGCCCGGTAAGTCGGCCGCTGTTTCGCCCGCCGACGCAACAGCTCCCGCCCGTACACGGCTGATGCGTGGCTCGTGTGCGCGTGTGCGATGTGGTGTCTTACGGGGTGCGCGTGTCGCGAGTTCGGCCCGATGCCGTGTGTATATTATATACTTGGGCAAGAGAGAGAGAGAGACGCGTACGTCGGCACAGTGCACGTGGACACGCGGCTGCAGCTGCGCACCGCCGCCCCGCGCCTATTGATTTTCCCGGCCGTAAGGCGCACGTCGCTCCTCTCTCTCTCGGGCTCGCCCCTTTCACGCTCAGCCGCCGCGCCGCTGTTAAAGGCTTGCGCACATCGATCCGACTGCGTGTTATGTAGCGGCTCTCCGTTAGCCCGCCACCCGATGTATACATATATAGATCCTTTGATTTTCCCGCGCGCGGCCGCCACGTGATTGCTTCGGCTCGTTGCCGGCGGCCCCGGCGGGCAACCCTCATTACACCGCGCGCGCTCTCCTATTGTCCGAGTAATGCGTAGATCGATTGTTTGTATGATATCTGGGTGTATTTCGCGCGAGCCGCCGGCACCAGCCCACCCACGGACCTTCGTGACGATACAAATTCCGTCTCCAAGCTTCGTCGGTATACTCTGTGAATTCCTTACAGTGAAAATCTCTCTGTAAACTTCAGTCGAATGTCGCTCGCTATAACTACAGTGAAAATATTTGAACTAAATGTTACAGTGAACAATCTACTGTCAATTACAATGGAAAAAGTTTCACAATGAAGCTTACAGTGAGATTTTCACTGTGAGGAATTTACAGAGTGTCTAGTTACATTATGCGTAAACGTCGCGAGCTTCCTCCAATCGCACCGTCTGTTTACTGCGTCATTGAGCTGTATGCAACCAAGGTCCAATTTGGGGGAAGGGAATACTTGCGACTGCATTTTTACAATGATTCAATTACATACTCTCAAATCCTAATTCATTTTACACCCTACCCACTGCGAATTTCATGTAAAAATGTGGTGCTATCAAAACTCATGGAACTTTAGTGAAAATTCACTTTAGTTACATGAAAAATTCACTGCAGTTCCAGTGAATAAAATTCATCCACCTTCTTACAGCGATTTTTCACTTCCATACAGTTGTTTTTTACTGTAACGGTTTGAGAGAGTACATGTATCGATGAAAAAATGCGATTCGCTCGCAAACTGCCGTTTCTTTTTTTTTTCTATTTATTCTGTTTGTCGGATGTGCCATCGCGGTACACACACGGATCGCATGAAAATACTCGTCCTTGAGTATCCAGCGCTGCGGAGTTTCCAACCCGTCCAATCGTACAGATTCACTTTGGGACGAATGGAATCGGTTCGCTCCGCCAATCCGTCGGCTTTCAAATGATCTCGCGGCCGGTGCAATACACCAAAGTGCATCGCGAGCATATCGGGCCACAAGGCATATCGAGGGATGATAACTCGTGTGCTCGAGCGAACGAAGCAGAAACGAAACTCCTTTCTTCGTTCGCTCCAAAGTATATATAACTATACTAGCGCGTCCCGGCGACGGCGGCGGGGGGGAAAGTCCACATCGATTCGGACGAGAGAAGCTCGGCCCAAGGGCGGCTCGGATCCTCCCCGAGCCAGAGAGTGGGCTCGCGCGCGCGCTCCTGCGGCTACAACTCGAGGATTTTAACAGAGTGGCGTGTTGTGTGTTGCAGGTGAGCGAAGCCGAGAGCTCGCTTGAAGCGGAGAGTCGCGGATACATACGTACACCCGCAGCAGCTGAGAGCAGCCGAGCAGCAGCAGAATGCCTGCCAAGACGTCGGCGGCCAACCCGGCCGAGCCCGCTCCGCCCCGGACCGAGCTCCAGGAGCTACAATACAAGGCCGACACCACGACCGATGAGGTAAGCGCGCCTTCGCCGGCTTCTCCCCACCCTACACGAATGCCTTATCTTGCCGTCGCGATTCCGCGCCCGTACACACCTTTTTTTTGATCTCCTCTTCTCCTTCGCGGTTGTTGTACGAGTCCGCGCAACTTGAAAATGAAATCCAATTATTCGCTGTACGCCGGATCCATTGTCGAGTACTTTTCGTCCCGAGGAGCCGTTGAGAAACAAGTCGGAGATCGTTTGGGTTGTTTTTTGCCCGACCCTTCTCGCGGGCAGAAAAATACTCCGGCCGCGTCTTACCACACACGGAACTGCTCTACTTGCGAGCATCATTCTGAGCCGAGATGGAGTTTGGAATGGATTCGTTCGGCTCGGTTTTTCGCAACTGCTATCGGTATTCTTTCCTTGTTAAAATATCACGATTCGAATTTATGTATTCGTGGTGGATAGTTTATTTAATCAACATACGAGTACTAGCTATTTGATAGAGTAGAATTGACTTATACTACTTTCATAAAAAAGATCTCGCGTCGTTGAATGTTTTCCAGCCAAAATTTATGTGAGAATCGGAATATAATCCTTTGGATGGTTGTTTCTCAACGACCTCACTCCAGTTTTATGTCGGGACACACGAAACGCGCATCGCGAAATTTTACGACAAACAAGACGACCCACGCGATTTCATCATCGATCGCTGTCTCGTTGATCCATCTCTTGAATTTTCGAATGAATTGAAAGTAACGACCCGGGAACGTTGCGTTGAGAATTGATATTTCAGTGTCCAGCGTAAAGGGCACATTCAAACGAACTCCGTTGCGACACGATATCGATTGGACGATATATGTAATCGGTCGCGTAATCTCGCTTCCCGATGAAATCGACAACCTCTCGGTCTGTGTGTCGTCGCGCTCGAGTCGGATCATCGGGTCGTCGCTCGACGGAAGAATGAAAAGGATGAAAAGTATAGAGAGAGAGAAAAAAAATCTCGGAGCTCGAGAGCATCGCTATGGAATTATATGCGGTGTACCGGGGAAAGAACGTCGAGGGCGTGTAAAGGGTGGGCTTAAGGGTGAAATGTTCGGGGCATATAATGGAAAAGTAATTGGAAAGTGGCGCGGACGAGAGAAGAGCCGTTGCGAGCCGGCTAAAAGCCCGCAGCCCACACAGAGCGAGCGAGAGAGCCGGTAACGAGAAAAGTTGGTGTACACGGCTGTTCGTCCTGTGTGTGTGTGCGCGGCTGTGTGGCGCGCTCGCAAGCGAATTAGCTCGTTTTGCCCGCGCATATTCCCTGCTGCTGCTGCTCCAGGATCAACCCGAGGACGAGGGATGCCATGAAAGACGTTTGTTTTTTGTTACAGTCGCTCGAGAGTACGAGGCGTATGCTGGCGCTATGCGAGGAGGTAAGCCAATTCATTGCTACTCCTATATATAAAAATACCTTTATACGTATGTATAAGCTGGTGCGCGCGCGTGGCTCCGCCAAACAACTTTGTACACGCGACGTATGGCGCATACAATGTGTACGTGGCCGCGTGTGAGTGCATGGTCGAGCGGTTGGAACCGAGAGGCCGGGATATATCAGCATATCCCGGTGTCTCTCCGTCAGCCGCTCGACGTATATACACACACGTGGATATATGCGAGCAAACGCACATTCTCGCGCGTGTCGGGGCAGCAGACTCGACAGCTGGCTGCAGTGGACGGCCACCGCCACGGTGGCTAGGAAGAATTGGCCGCGGATGCGCCAAAAAAAAAAGAAGCGAGACCAGCGCCGAGCGAGCGAGCGAGCGAGAAGCGCCTGCCCAAGGTCGGGTCCATTGAGCGAGGCCTGGGCATTGTCGGGGCTGGATTATCGATTGTCAAGGTCGCGCGTGCCGATGCACAGCGCCGCCGCCGCCGCCACCGCGCGCGCCGTGACTCGGGATCCTCGCACGCACGCCTGCGGAGTAGGGCTTCTCCGCCCCCCAACCCCCCTCCCACCCAACCCACACCCCTCTCTGTCGCCCGAGTGTGTCTGCTGCCTCTCTGCCCGTGTGTGTGTGACTCTCGCTCGCTCGCTCGCTCAGCCTTTTTTTTCTTCTCCTCCCCCCCCCCCGTTGTGTTTCGGGGGACGAATACGGTCTTGACCTGGTTAGAAAATTCGTCCAGCTCCGTTTGCACTGACGTCCGCGCCGTCGTGCGTATACACACAGACACACGTACACACACACGAGCGAGATTCGTGAATCCTTCGTGTGCTCGGCTCTCTCAGTGCTGCTGCTGCTGCTTCGTGTGGTCGCGCTAGCCGACAAGGATGTCGTCCCTCGGCTAATATTGACGGGGGGGTTAGGAGGACGGCGGCTTTATCATCCGACACTGCTTGCGTCGCTCGGCTGAGTAAAGAAGAGACGCGCGGAGCTTTTAACGGGGGGCGGGGGGTTCGGACGCGAGAGCCTGTATTATCAAATATATACCCCGGGCCGTGGCCAGTGACGCGCCGGCTTTGTTTCGCGTTAAATCGACCGTTTCAATGCGGCTCCGACGCGCGACCACGACGATTATTTAATTTGCCCCGAGGGTTGAAGTCGCTTCGGGCGCGTTTTTTTTTAACGCGACGATTCGTTGATTTTTTTTGTTGTTGTTTCCTCCCGTTCGTGTGCTTGCGAGAGCGAGAGCAAACGTATATACACAAAAATCGCAGTTCGGAGAGGTATTTTCGTCGGGGGGAAAAACAATAGAGCTCGACAACGGGTGGAATGCTCGAGCGTATGATCGTGTATACGCGCGCGAACCAAATACGCACACGCCGAGGACGATCATTCGATTCAAGTGTAGAATTGTTACGAATTCAAGCGCGACCGAAGTACTTGGATTCGAGACTCGCCATTTTGCCATTACATCACGTGTTTATCGTAGCGAATTTCAGGAAGACTCGAGTACTCCAGTCGAGAATTATCAGTTCCTTGTTAGATTATTTTTTCATTTTATTTTATTTTTAGAACTGAACGGGCGATAACCCTTCGACAAAACAAATGAAAACAGTAATTTTCGATACGTCAATCGTTGCGCGCGATATGATTAGCTTCAATTCAAATGATGATAATGAAGTAGATTATAATGAAGTAAGAGTACAATATAATGTTTGTGACATTGACTTATTTTCTATCTCTTACTATAACTCGGTACGCTTGAATTTGTACAGTATATCTCATGCACATTCGATAAATGCATTACTTCGAGTAATTTTAACGTAACTCTAGTAGAAAACGTCGTGAAACTGAAGCAATTTGGCTCTCGTTGTACTTCATTCGAGTACGATATGGATTTCAAGTACCGCTATATTTTAAAGAAGATCGTTTCCGGCGCGTAGTTTGGTAGACGCGGGAGAAACGATTGGTCGGAATTATATTTTTAATCTTGAAAATCCACGTCGCAAGTACGAGGCTTTATCGCTGCGGCGGTCGCTGCTTGCCAAGCTGTTGCAATAGCGATCGACCAGTGGATCGCGTGAACGAGCCCTATCCATTATAGTCCCCAAGGGGAATTCGTTAAGACTTGATTGTTGGCTATACCGTTTTAGCATCAAAGAAACTATATATACGTACACACACACATACTGTTCGTTAGTAACTTTCAATGTATTGTACATTTGATTTTGTGTATCGTAACCGCTGCACCTCAAACATTCGACCGGGTAATCAAATGCTCTATACCGAATTGGAGGTATGACCCTATGAGATTGGAAACGCAGGCTCGAACGCAGCACGATTAATCACGGGAATTCAAGCCAAACGGTCGGAAACGTTATACACCGTAACAATTCATCAGTCGTGTGTATACACTGGACGAAACACATCGAGGGGAATCCTCTTGCCAACCGACTCGTCGCGTTTACGGGTTTTTGATATTCATCTTACTCGATGAAGGATGTCGCGTCCCTTTTCCCGTGTATACATCGATCTAAAATTCACGTAATCACGGCGATTTTTCAACGCGCCCGATATAAAAGCTCGCGCTGCGCGTAATCCGAAGGTGCTGGCCAAGTAGAACAAGTCGCGTATAGTAAGACCGAAGCGCGAGTATAGCATCGGTCGAATCTGCAGCCGTTCCGAAAAATCTCTACGAATCCGCGCGTTTCGCTCCGTGTCTCTCGCGTGGAACGAGAAAACATAATTTTTTTTTCCGCTCTGGAGCGAACGTTTACAAGAAGGGAGCGACACGCATTGTGAAACCGAGTGAAACTTTACGACGCGCGGGGGGGAAAATCCCTCGTCGAGTCCTCTCCGTTACGAGGTCACTCGACCGAGTGCATAATAATTCGACGCTTCGTTGCTACCGACTTAACGCTTCTGTATACATCCGCGATACCGAGTTTTCCCACTCTCGTACGTACAGCTATTTTGCCCGTGGGCAAGCGTATATAGCCCCGAGAATCGCGTGGGAGTTTCATTACAAAGCTGGATGACCGGGCCGTGTGTCGCCGAGCTTTCTTATCGCGTTGCAAGTGTCGATGCTCGATGGAATTTTCCGGCCAGGTAATCCCGTATCCCCAGCACAGGCGCGTGTGTGTGTGTGTGTACCTACGTGTGTTTGTGTGTCGCGAGCAGCGGCGAGCCACCCGAGCGGAGAGGGTGAAGCGATGCACACGATGATCTCGCGTGACTGTGCAAACTCACTTGTGCTCGAGCGAGGCACACGTGTGTGTCCGCATACATACATACATATATATAGCGAGAGCCAAGAGTATCGCGCGGACAGGATTTTTTTCTCTCTTCTCTCCACCTATCTCTATCCGTCCTCTTCACGCCTCAACTTCCTCGATCAATTTCTGTCTTGTCGACTCGAGTGTATCAGGTATGCGCAGCGCGGAACATCCACGACCGAGGAAGGAGTTTGCTGCGAGCTTCTGGTGGGACCGAAGAGCGCATTGATGTATAAATATATTCGACTCGCGCCAGCTCCCTTTACCATCCTTCCACCACCACCATCTATGTGTCTATCCGTGTACAGTTGTCCGACTTGTGTATGGTTTGTTTCTCCGCGTCATCTGTCGACGCAATGTATAGCGGACCGTTTGTCGATCACGAGGGTGTGTTCTGTGTATCACACGTCGTTCGCTCATCGGCGCATCAGTGTTCAATATAGGGCCAACTCTCGCCCGGACCTTGAACATTCAGACCCTATCTGTGAATTCGAACGCATTTATTTTCATTTTTTTTCTCTCCTTCTCTCTATATACATGGGCAATGTTGTGTAGCATGCGGAGAGTACAATGTCTGTCGTCAACCGAGACTCGTATAGTTAATACTCGTGCGTAGACAAACTTTATGTTTTCCCGAAATTTGCAGCCCGTCACCTGGTCACCGATTCAGTGGCACGTATATAGATCAACGTGACTCGTGTGTACGTCTATATACATATGCACGCGATACACCAAAATAATACGACGAATCAATACGTTCGTCTTTGCGGATTTGGCTTGAGTACAAACACCCACACACATGTATATTCGCGTGAAGCATCGATTAGTAGTCTCACTTACGCCGAGGTACCGATGATTACAAGTTGTGTCGCCTGAAAAATTGCGGATCTCTTGGTAGACGTGTTTTCGAGCGACGTAAACTCGAATTTTTCGAGGTGGATTAGCTACGATTTGCCATTTGTCGGAAGCTCCTCGATTTTCACGGTTCTGCGCTCGCGGTAGACGCATTTACAGTCTCAGTTCAGGTGCACGCGAGCTTCAAATGAGATACATTTAAACAAAATGGATTGACGACGATTACAGGTTCAATTTACCAGTTGGCATTTGGTCGTACATTTTCAGTGAAACCTCTGGAGGTAGTCTTTCTTAGTCTTTTTCATCTTAGGTTCTTTTTCACGTACTCAATACATACCTGCAGTCATTAATCAGCTAACGTGATTTAGCTGTGATATTAGTCTTATATTGCTCATTTTATGCGCGTGTAGTGTATACATCTGTATATACGAAATGTCGTACGTATACGTATATATAAAGGGATATATTCTCTACGTGGGAAGACGAGAATATCTTTGGCAAATCGAAACTCGAGCTGATTAATGATTGTATATACACGTATCGTCTATTTGGGCAAGGATAAATCACCTACTGAAATTCATCGAGATAACCGCATTATTAGCATGAACGTTAATCACTTCGAGCTGTCATGGCGGATCAGCTGATATACAGTACGCCCGTCAATACATGCGTTTACCCGTCGCACAATCATAAGCATTGAGGAGCTATCGACAAAAGTACGCGAGAAGAACGTTGGGTCGTGTCGTTCACCAGGAGGAGGGCTTAATTCTCGAGGCTACATAAACCCGACCGGAAACAAATGCGCGATTGGTTTCTTTTTTTCTCGGTCACGATTCCATTGTAACGCTCGACTCGAATGGATTCACTCGATTCGGAAAAGCTTCACCGGAAAATAATGAATAGTCAAGCTGACGTTGCCGAGTGTCTAGATACATATATATACGTATTCGGCCGTTGGCTGCATAACGGCGAGAGACACGTTCGATTCAAAGCCGTCCAAAGACAATGGGGGACAATCAGACAAGTGTGTATATGTGTGTTATCGCCCGGTAATAACGAACTGCCGGCTGATTTGTCTCGAATTGCATCCGTATATATGTACACACGGGCCGCGCAGCAGAGCTTTGATCTCGCCACTGATTGAGCATGTACATACACACAAGTGTACGTGCTTACAGGTGAATCGGCGCTGCGCTTTTACGACTCGCTTCCCGACAGACTTGCACTCGCTCGTCTTTTGTCTCGGTCCACGTTCCTCTTGCCCTCGCGGAGACACTTGTGTTTCTCCGTTTCCGAGCTGTTTCACACACACACATACGCGCGCGGAGGCGCAAGCGCAACCGCGGGCAAACGTGCGCGGCTCGATTTGTCGCGTATCCGACGAGGCGGAAAGGGCGAGCGTGGGCGCGAATCAACCACTATGATGCAAACGGGCTGGCGTGCTTTTGTCCCCCCAACCCCCTTACCTTCTCTAATTCGGTCTTGTTCTCGTTTTCTCTCGTACACCGTCGGGTCCGACGTCCCGCGATGATTTTTTTACTCTTTCAACGCGTAGTCGATACGGACGATGTAAGTCTCTATATAGTCAGACGCGCGTGGCCTCTCGTTCGAGCCGAGAGCTGTGCAATATTACAGTCGATATATTTGAACTCGAAACGATCGTCGAGATTTCCCGAGGCTCTCGGCGTAGTTGAGCACGAGAAAGGGATACAGTCGGGTCGGTTCGAAGATCAAAGCTGATAGTTCGGTGGATATCGGATATCTCGAGTGTGTGTGCGTGTGTGTATAGACGAGCGGGGCAAACTTACTGCCGGGGGCAACGTTGATGAATCTCGTCGGGAAAAATCTTGCGGGACGACAAAAGTCGGATCGTGTGTGCCGTCGTCGCGACGAGTTTCCAAAGCCGAAGCTTCCGGCCGAAGCTACAAAGCTGCACAGTATATATAAAGATCAATTATAAATCGTCGGATATACAAACGCGAACGACATCGAGACGTATCGATGAAAAATCTCGTCGGTGTATGGACGCTCGGCCGAGGGAATAAATTCGGATATACAGGGGGGGGGGATGAAAAACGGTGGGGCAACTCATGGAAGGGGGACGATTTATCACGTCGCGGACGCGAGTCTTTTCACAGTCTCTCCCGCTGATAACTTATCGCCCCCCTGCCCCAACTTGGTACATAACTCGAGTTGGGGCTCACGACTTTTCGGGGCCGCTCCGAGGCCAACGGACAAGTCGGAAAGGGTGGGGGGGAAGGTGAAGGGATAAAATTCGCGACCCAGGAGAAGCGGTCGGAGTCTATATACTCGGGGTACGTGCAGGCAAATTCCACGCGTGCCCGAGACTCTCGCTCATACAGTCTCCCGCGACGTTTACGCGACGGCGAGAATGAAAGAGGGGCCTGTATAGCTTTTAGGCGATCCTCCGATGTATTGGCCGCGACAATCTCGGGAGACGCGATACGCCATCTATATACACCTATACCGAGACTCGATTGGGCGCGGGCGCCGTATTATATATACTTGTATGCGAGGGGCGTCTCACAATCCGGTACTCCCTCCAAATTTCTACGATACTAAATTCGTTTTCTAGTACTGCGTGGTACTGAATTTGATGTGATCAAAGTTTTTATCTCGTCAGCATTGATTTCTTGCGCTTTGATAGAGCGTCTCGATCTGTAGAGTAGCCCTTGGTTACTATTGGCTGCAAGAATAAAGAGTATATACAATATTCGTCCATGAAGCCTCAGTACTCAATAAGAACTCGACGGTACTCCCTCCGAGAGTACTGCGGTGAGACGGCCCTCGCGTATACGTGGTATACTTTTGTTTCTGGCGCATATCCCCATCCGCCGTGACACAGAGTTCCTTTCAAGTTGAATCTCGTCTTGGGTCGATCGGGCTCGTGTGTGTCTGTGCGGCGCTCGAGAGGCTCGCGACGAGTGAGCCGCCGCCGCCGCGGGTGCAGCAGACGCGCGCGAGTATGAATTTTCGCGAGAGCCCACGCGAACTCCCCCCGGGTACCGATGACTGGCGATCAATACGAGGCAACGTGTACACGTATATAATACAACCGACGCCCGAGTGTTTGTTGCGTCCGTTGCCGCCGATGTATATAATTGACGCGAGGTTATGCGTATATATGCGCGCGCGACCGCTGTCGCGCCTAACGAGCAAGAGTATACGCGAATTTTATTGATTTTGCAAACCACGCTTATGTAATGATTCGACATTTTTTTTTATCCCATCGGAACTCACGTGCACGGATGAAGAATGCAACTTTATACATCGTAAATATATGAAAAAGTAACGAATTATACTTTTGGATTCTCAAATATGATTTATTTTCCGCCAATTTCGAAACGCACGGAACGGGAAGAACGCCGGCGAGGGGATCAAGTCGGCGCGCGAGTAACGAATTCGAAAAGTTACGGGGCATTGAAGTTCACGTTACGCAAGCTAAATATCCTTCAAAACTCGTTCGGAACGAGTCGAAATTCTCGTATTTTTTTTCTTTTCCCCAAACATCCTCGAGGATATTTCGGGGGAGCTTATTGAATCACGCCAGTTAAAACTCGCGTGAAATTCCGCGAGAGCCTCGCGCGGCCGAACTTTTGTCCCAAGGAGAAATTCGCCAGAACCGAACTTGTATCAATCCCGATTTTCAGGGCGCGCGCGCGCGTTCGCGTCTGGAGAAACTGGCGCAAACTATACACATACACGCCGCTCTACCAGTTCTTTGAGCGACGAACGTATCACTTGGAGGGAGGGGTGGGGTTGTACGAGTCGATACGCGCGAGACAAGTTGATAATCCAACTGTCGCCGTTGCCAAATCAATCCGGTGGAATGAAGAACGAACTCTTGCCCTTTCGTTCGACTGAAATTTGAAAGTCGTATATATACGGGATAACTTTTGTCGCACTCGCTCCTGCAGGAGAGTCCCATGGGACTCGCGAGAGTCAAATATGTGTTTTCGCGTGGCCACACACATACATATACGTTTGCCTGTCCTCGTTGTCTCGAACTGAATGTGTGAAAAGAGTATTGGACGTGACGAAAAAGATCGTGCCCCGTCCGTTTGGTGTTAATGTGCGCACACACGTATTTTGTTAGCCCCCAGGCCTGTGAGTGTTGAGTGGGTTTTTTTTGAGGGAGTATGGATTTTGTTGATGTCGAAGCGTGACAAGCACGTGATTTAAATGCACCGAGTGAGAGCTGCAGCGCCGCACGCATAGTCTTTGTCAATGGTCTATTCAACATGTATCAAAGACATTTTCACGACTGTCGCACGATAAAACTTGCTCTGGAAAACCCAGGGAAATCGGGCGAAGTTCGTCGCCTTCGCTCCGAGCAGCTCGAGACTCGATTGAGAATCAGTTTACCCGGGGAAATTAACGAAATTCGATCGCTCCGCGGTGCCTTAAGCGCGGAGGGATGGGCTAATTCACTTTCGTGATTAAAGCGGGCCGCGCGTCATTATAATGCGCAGGATTGGACGGGCTGAAAGCAAACGAGGAGAGAACGGAAGCCAGATTGAAAAAAAAAATAAAAAAAAAGTAACCGAGAAATGAGCCGAGCAAACTGTAATGGATTTATTCGCATTCGATATTCGTATATTCAATCCAGCGACGTATATCAATATCGTCGAGTTTCCCCCGAGCCGGAGTCTATACCGCGCGTAGCTACGTATGTATATATAGACGAGGAAGAGATTGAGCTGGGACGAGATCGAATCTATATACACGGTTAGCGGATTAAAATCAGCCCTATATACGAGCGCGAAGTAGGTACCCAGGGAGCATTGACAAAGTACCGCGACACTTGTAGTCCGTTGCGCGCGCGAGAAAATATCTGGCGCTCTCCAACTTCACGGCTATATATATACAGTCTCTCAGACGCCCCGGTATATGGGCTGTGCCGTAAAATTAATCCGCGCCGATGGCGACGGGGAAAAGTATCGATTGCAAGCGCCGACGGATGATGCATTCGCGAGGGGACTAATTAACGGGGCCTTGGGTGGATTTCAGCGCCGTACACACACCCACACTTGTCAATGCCCCGGCCGCGGCGGTGCAGATTAATTGCGAGAGGGCTTTATTTTTACCTCCCCCTAATTGCTCGGGCTTCTTCTTTTTTTTTCCCACCCGAGCTTCCTCCGACTGACAGGTGCCGCGCCGCATCATTAGCGGGGCGAATTTTTCTCACCGCCGCCACCGCGAATTATTTTTAGAGCTCCGAATTGCTTTCGAAAGCACATCGACGGACGCGCCCCCGCCGTATAGCTCGATTGTGCGGTTATAATCATACGCGTGAATAAAACATAGGCGAGTTGGAAAAATATTGTCCGGGTGATATAATTGCATTTGGACTCCGGTGTATACATGAAACCCATACAGATCAATGTATACGGATATGATCGTGTAAAAATATTAAGTATGGAAAATGTACCATCAGTGTATTGCATATGTTATTTTATTTTTTTTTACTTATTCGTGTATACAATGAACGGATATGACTGTCTTTTACATAGTACAAGACTGGAAAATAAAGGGAATAAAAAAATAATTACAGATAGATATATACCAGGAAAGAAATTATATGGCAATTACAAAAAATTGCACAATACACACTAATACTGTATGAATATTTCAGCAAACATTGGCAATATATTGCCAACACATTGCGGATAAATTCGCGAACGATATTCCCAACTACATATCATGCCAATACATCGCCGATACACTTTCCATACGTGATATTTCACACGCGGTATAGAGTGCGCGTGAAAAGGAGTATCGTCGCAGATGAAATCGCACATTAGCGACGACCTTATAAAAATACCAGCTGTCGTTGTTGTCGGGGCACTTTTGTCAGCCGCGTATGACGCGAGCTAATTATAAATCTATCGGAATAATTTCTGCCGTCCCGACAGGACTGATGCAAGCTCGCGCGCGAGATTTCGACTCGTCGCTCGACGTCGGCCGGTGATATCTACGCGGTGTATATAGACAGTCATCGCTCACGAACCGATTAAATGCTTCCGCGATCAAACCGCAAGTGCATCGATATTTATATATATTATGAATAATCGAACGCTCGACGTCGTCCGCGTATCTATAGATGTATCCGTGCGTGTCACGCGCGTACGATGCCCGGGGAAAAAATAGTCTACAAAGTTTTTCTTCCCCGCCGCCCCCGCCCCTCTGTCCCCGAGCGAGCCCAGCCCGACGTGTCATTATACGCAGCTCGTATATACGCGAAGGGTTTAACGACACGCGCGCACAGACTTCGATCGACCGCCTACGACTGCGCGACGACTCCAAGTATACATATACATATGTATATGTGTGTGTGTTGTGTGTGTGTGTGTGTGTGTGTATGTGTGAACCAATCGCGAGGGCACGTTTTAGCCGACAAATTATATGTGTACATATGTATATGCATATATATAATTTACATGACGAGCTTTGGGACTATATGTACGCGGTCATACTGTTGCTGCGTCAGAAACACCCTTATGTATATATATTGATGTAACTTCCGTTTTGTATAACTCTGTCAAACCCATATATATTTATATATATTGAAGTCTGACTCTTTCTCTCCGTCCCACAGCTGAGTCTGCACCTTTGTATGTCGAAGCAGAAAACGCATTTCTGTACACTCGCATCAGACAAACACACGACACGATATATATTATTGCGTGTCGACATATACTTATATACTACTTGCGATATTACAACTCATACTCCGCTGAGTGTGTAGCTATATATATATACACTATACACTTACTTTTCTGTGACGCTGACGTTGCTGTTGCTGTCTTTGAGATGTTAGTGGCTGACCTGTCGCGCTGTCTGTGTGTTATGTATACTCATATAACTGACAAATCTAATAAATTCATATATATAAACATGTGTTCTAAATAAAAAACAAACAAACAAACAAAAATTGATCAACTGTGAGGATGAATAAATCGAGCGAGGAAAGCATATGTATTATATCCGATGTGCTGCGGAAACTAACGTAAGAGTCGAATATGGGGTGTCTCGCGCTAGGGGGGAAATTGTTGAGGAGCGCGCGACCAGGGTGAATTAAGCCCTGCGCGGAAAAACAAAAATTGACAGTCTCGAAGCAGTAAAACGATGCGGGTCGAATTCGAGAATAAAGTACCGACACTTTCCTCCTCTCGTTCTATATTCAACGCGGCTGCACTATTTTTTGTATATGTCTAATGAACATTAAACTCATAATAATTCGGATGACAGAATCAATTTAAGTAATTTCTACTAAATGGACACTGTCTTTAAACATTAATATATGAATGTAATATCCAAAAGTTATTGATTCTATCCTCCGGTATGATTATCCCTCGTCATTTTTGTCTTTCTCGGTTGTTTCTTACTTCTGTATGTACTGACACTCACTCGCTCGACGATCATTTTCCAAACTTCTCACTTCTATCCGCGTGACGCATACACCGACGAGGAGAATTAGACGTTATTCATCTTTAGCGGTAATTTTCATCAATTTTTTTTTTCAACGAGCTTATCTCGTTTGAGCTGATCTTAATCATCCTCGTGCCCTAGGGCTCGTTTTCACCGACCTTCCGAGCGTTAGGTTTTCTTTTCAAGATCGAATCCGTTTTAATGAATGAGATATAGTGATTACACGAAAAATATTCTTGAGTATACATAATCATCGAAAAGATATACCGAGCGATAATTAATAATAATTTGCCTTCGGTATACTGAGAAAGATATCAAACCTTTACGAGAAACATGGGATTCATCAAATTTTCCTGGGTTTCGTAAAAATTA
Organism: Aphelinus atriplicis; assembly: GCA_020882685.1. NCBI lineage: Eukaryota > Metazoa > Arthropoda > Insecta > Hymenoptera > Aphelinidae > Aphelinus > Aphelinus atriplicis. Next base: position 65,251,718 of record CM037074.1, on the reverse strand, counting down.
ATATTTGTTTGAAGTGATCAGACCTAGATAGATATTGATTTTGTTACAATGATAAAATTAATTATTGAGAGTAAGAATAAGAATTGGTAAAACATTATCAGAAATTTTTCAGTCGCTTCTCGATCTGACTCTCAGAAAAAGTGTTATACAGTGTTGTATCTTGAAAAATAAAATTGTGATTCGTCAACGAAACAATACTAAATTCTCTTCAATATAAATCATGAACTTTGAATATTTTTCATAAGATCAAGATTGGTCATATTTAGATTTCTTTAGATTGTCTTATCTTCATTATTTTCATATGATTTATTCGAATATTCATTTGAATACAACTTCCGAAGAATGCTGCTTGATATATATACCTACGTGAATAATCAAGTGATTTAGATCGTTATTCGAGCAGTCAGTTCAGCTTAAATTGGAGATGTTTGCAACTAACATTATATAAAATCCTTCAAGAATATATGCAGATTGTATAATACACAACGCTAATAACACTACGTTCATTCTTAATATACTGATCCACAAAGATATAATAAGATAATATAACAGATTTTGGTTCGAAAAAAATAATATAAAAATTATTAGACTGATCGTGTAGACAACAATGAAGCTGTTTCATGAATACGAAGAAATATTTTATTTTGATATCTTAGTTTCTCGAAGAAAAAGCATTGTATTTTTCCAGAATATAGGGAAAATGCTTAGATAGTCAGATTACAGGCGAACAAAAAGATATATCAGGGGATCAATATGTCTGGCCTCCCCCGCGTTTTTGTCATTTATTGTTGTCGCTCTCTGATATACTTCAATTCTATATTATTCTGATGCCTGAGCTTATTCGTGTGTTTGCTCCACAAAAATGTATATACATAACTATAAGCAAGTTCCGTGCAGGTTGCACAGACATTTACCACTTTCTCGAGATTCTCCCTTGCTATTTTCTCCTACTCACTAATATAATATATGTACGTCTCCCATCGCGTTTTCTACTTTTTCTTATTTTCTTTGTTTTACAAATACTTTTTACGTTTAGTCACACGGAGAATTTTTAATGCATTACTCTGGAAAGGTTGATAGAATCAGTAATATGGATGATAATATAATGGATTAATCAGATGGATTTTAGATCATGATTAAAGTTTAAAAGTAAAGAAAAGTTTACACTCTAAATTCAATTGTATTTTTTTAATTTTTCCTTCATAATTCTATGCGTACACATCTCACATGTACATCAACAAATCTAAATGAATGTATTGAGTAATATATAATGCTTACTTCAATTTACTCTGAATGCTCTGTCTTTGTATCTATCTCTCTATATCTATCTATCTGTCTGTCTCCAATTCTGCAAACTATTAATTTTTTATATTCTTTTATTAAATTACGTTTTCTCATTGGCCCCGCACATCAAGCTCGAATGAAAGGACTCGACGAAAAAAAAAACACTAAAAAGACATTTAACTAATCACGCTGTTGCACTAATTCATCCTCATTTCATCCTCACATTTCACATTGGAAGAAAATGGAATGTAATTATTACCTTCTTTGAATACTTTTTAGAAGTTAAATGACGATATACATACATAAATGATTAGCAAGCTCAAATTTATGGATTTCTACATGCGCGTCTTTCTGAGCAATTAACCTTTGTATATGTATAGAATGCTCAGAGGTCTTGTAAACTTCTGTTTCTATTCAATGAAAGTTTAACATTTTGTTAACATTACGCGTTGTATACTGTAAACTCGAGAAATTTCTGATATTTATTAGAATTACTTTCTGAACTTTATTGAATAGGATGCATTCAGGATTCAAGGCTAGTTGAATTTGTACGTGCGTTGTAGACCTTGACCTCTGAACAGTATACATATACGGTGGATTACTCTAATGTGGGTCAGGTATCAAACAGAATCGGTAGTTTTTTTTCTTCCGTCACTATGAAAACTTTAGTATAAAAAAAGACTACGAAAACGCTTTTACGGTATTTTCAGACAAGTGAATATAAATATGTAGATCTTTAAAAGTACCGATTGCACAAGAAAGGAGAAAAATTCTGACTTTTATCACGATTAATTTTTCTTCATCACATTTTTCGCTCTTGATTAGGAAGAAATGTTAATATTTGCAATGAATGTAAAATGTTTGCATTCAGTGTTTATCACTACATTATTTTTTATTTTGACAAATTTCTTATTGCATGAATGGTCTCTTGTGTACAAGAATAAAAATTGAAATTAAAGGAAACGTAAATTGTAACGTCGAATGTTTTACTCGTTTAGACAATTGAAACAAACCTTGGAACTCAAAATGTTGACTTTTTTCTGAGTGTGGTGTAATTGTATGAGAAAATCATTTTGAAAATGATTTTGAGAAGCATATTCTTTTAAAGAGACCAGGAAGTCGACAGTTAGAACTGCCAAACATGAAACAAGCAATGCACATCTGTTATTTTACTTTGATCGAATTACTTGTTTGAACTACATAGGTACAGATTATAAAAAAAAAAGATATAAAACCAAATCTATTTTAAAAAGAATCAATCTAAAAATCTACAACCAGGGGTTTCATAAAATCCCCTCCATTTTAATCTGAGAACGTGCCCACGAGACCATGTACAACACAAGTACAAGAACAGAAACAGGGACAACAATCACAACGATAACAACAGCAACGCCAGATTTGTATGTGGAAGACATGATAAACGCGCTACTCAACTTGTTCCGGACACCTCTTGTCTGTCATTAACACATGTGTACAATCCCTTGGTTCTGTTTGCCGCAAACATGTAATCATGAAACGAGTTGACAAAATAATGATGCGAAGAGAAACGAGGCCTAATGGAGCTCAATGATGAACAGCATCGACAATAATGACTCCTTCCTTTCTCTATTTCTCGCTATATAACCCGATACTCTTCTCTATACGCTTGATCGCTATACGACAGATGATATTGGACCATTGAAAATCATGAAGAAACCAATTAATGGAAATCAATACAGACGTATTCTCTGCTAATTGATTACCATCTAATGAAAACGTTCACTTTTAGATGATACGCCATATATGATACTAATATACATGATTATACTTACTGAATACTTATATACTAATTTTACTAATATACTAATGTATACGTATACTCATACTCTCTAACACTGGTGGTGGTTCTCTTTTTTTTGTGTGTATTGTGCTGCTGCCTCTGTCTGTCTGTTAGAGCAAGGAGGCCGGCATCCGCACTCTGGTCGCACTCGACGACCAGGGAGGTGAGTTTCATTCCGCTCTCTAAATCAGTTCAATCAATACCAGTCAATCTCTGTTAATGTCTTTATTATTCGAATTGACCCTTCTGGATTATAGAAAATCATTGTCCAGAATTTACATTACTTCATAATTTATTCTTATTCTGAGAGCTTTTTTTGGTCAACACATTATTGTTATCACGCACTGTGCCCTTCGCCACGTTTTTCTCTTTTGTTATACTATGTTTGTCTCGTCTCTTTGACGTCGTCCTACTTCATAAATGTACCCCTGTTATTCGATGGTTTTTTTCATATTTTCTTGGGCAACGAAGATATTCCTTCATAGCTTCGTTGCTATTACTAGGTATTTTAATCAACATGAGGTTGAATTTTACTATCATATTCACTGTTAACAGAAATATTGAGTTTTAAATAAAATATTCAATTAGCTGTTAGAGTATAGAAATTCAATGGACAAAGTTTTTCAATTTCATTTAATTAAATGACTGATAAGCATTTTGATCGTCCCGAGATTAGAATCATGAATCTCGGGTTATAAGCAAACTATTCGAAGCTTTGTCTCATTATAGTAATATTTGTGTTTTTAAGCTATAATTTTTTGTTTTGAATACCTGTAATTATATGCACGCCCACCGCTTTATGGCGGTTTGGTTGGTTGATAAGGTGTTGGTTAGCTTTGTTGACCCAATTTTCCTTTACAACAATTGAATGATCTGAATAAATTGAAAAACCATACTACGTACATGCTTACCTACAACTCCTCGATAAATATGTAAATAAACTATTTTTCATAATCTTTTAGGCGAAAGTTAAGAACACTTAGTTACTTTCATCAGTGCGATTCGAACTGGTTATCATTATCAATTTCACACTCAACCACTACATATATATTTTCAACACATTGAAAGGTCGAGTCGTTTCGTTCGTCGAACAACGTTCATGTTGCCTTTCTAACATATATTGAGGACGTAGGAATAATGCAAGAAAATATCTATAAATGAACAGAAAACAATGGGCAGTGCAGCTGAAAAGCAAAAGGGCCAATTTTCATAATATAGGCAGTAGTAACTTCCAACTTCCAATTTTCTCCTTCAAGGAATCCATTTTCAGTTAAAGTACGTTCTTCTTCCAACATTATACGAATTAATGTTTTATTACTACTATACTCTTGTTAAAATAATGGCTTTCTAACCCTGTCTTACTAATCTGTAGACTCTAACCAAAGTATCATAATAACTATTCAAAGGCAATCTTACCTTCTCTTCTTTTTGTCTCTGTCAATCTATTGTCTCCGTCTACCATATACGTACTACATCTTTTTTAATACTTAAAAAAATGAATGGAAAAATAATGAGGGTATAAATGAAAGTAATAAAGATGAGCTACGTTGAAACTTGCAGAACTCACTATTAAATTCTCAGCTAAACAAATAAAATATAAAAACTAAGAGATGAAGCTATGTACATATAATTGCAATATGCTTCGCGCTTATGGCAAATACATTTTTTTTATTTTTCACATGTTTAGATTTAGCCTCATGAATTTCACTTGCTGTGTTTTGTTTCATTTCACTTCAGAAACACTGCTTTATATGCGTTTTTTTGTATATACATTCACGATTTTACGTCACTTGTAGATGTCAAACTAAAATCGTCAGAAAGATTCCTTGGCTGTTTTTACAGTTGAACTCATAGTTCACGCTCAGCTACTATGAAATTCAATACTTCTTGGTATTTGACTTTTTACGATGCATTCTAATTGTTTGCTTTTAAATGGATCAATCGGTCCTGCCCTATTTGAACTTGAATTCGTGAGAAAAATACAGACATACGTTTTTCAAATCGAGTCGAATCTTTCTTTGATAATCTGCAAATATTATATATACATAAATATACAAACAGTACTTATATTAATTCACTGAAAGCTTTCAACAATGTTGCTTCCAAACTACATTGTACATGACTACTCAATGCAATCGAAAAAACTTCATTTGTTTTAAAAGTAGTTGTTCATTCAATAACTCAACGCTTATGATCATACGCTTATGATCATCACATATTCACAATACTACTTTACTAAGTACAGAAATTTGTTTAAAAACTTGCTTATCATTCTCTGCTAGTTGAAAATAAAGAAACATCTTGATACTTTATGTATTTGCATTTGCATCAACACTACTTTTAGTATTTTTTATAACAGAATGCATCTATATCTTCACCTTATTTTTTCCATTTATTTCCGAGTATTGTATTACCATTATGCATCGCTCATTGCCACAACTCGTAACTTACAAATGTAGAAAACAAAAATACTCGTAAATGATGTATTTCTTCCTTTCTTTCTGAAGCTAGAGGGAGTGTTTCTCGTACTATCTCGAATCACATCATCAATAGATTCATCTGGTAACAGCTTTAACGAGTAGCTTTCAGATATAATAAATATTCGACAACTTGTACTTTTAAATGATTTTCATTTTTGGTCAATTGCTTTGAAAATAATATCTAAATTTAATATTAGATTCATACATACGAATGCGAAATTACGGAACTCATCCGTCAAGTATTTCTCAAATTCGCTTTTTTTTCATATAAATTCAGATAGAAATACCGCGGGAATGTGATTGGGAAAGATTAAATTACGTGAAACAGCGTGCGGCATGATCGTTAAGTTGCGCGAAGCGAACTGAACGGTGTTTCAGCTGGTTTTGGATGAAGCGAGAAGTATTCTCGTTAACTGTCACGTTGTCGTTGACACGCGATATTATAACTCGGTATACTGTGCTGATACCTACGGCGGGTGCGTAACAGGCGCGATTTCCATTGCTTTTATACGAAAAACCTCATAGCTCGGTGGCAAGCAGTTTCTACTTTCGATTTTAGCGTTCTCTGTTTATTTTTACGTTTTGTCAACTGGAAATAACATAATCGCTAATTCTCACGATTAACTCACGATGCGATGTCATTGAAATATGACGAATAAAAAAAAAACAGCTGACTCCAATTAATTTATGGAGTAATTGAGTATGTTCACCGAAGCGTAATCACTTGAGCATTAGCAGATGTACACTTGCTCGGTTACGATGATCGTAATACTGCGTTGGCATCATGATGCGATTAGAAAATAACTGTAGTGTAATTGAATTTTGAAATCTTCGCAGCTGACTACTTTGTACGAGAAATTAGTGATATTTCATCAGTTGCGTATATCAATTTGAGTTGTAAATTAAAAATCCTATCGTTTCTTCATTTTTCCTAATCTAGCAGTTTTCATACATCTGTTGAACTTTTCATTACGAGTTTCCACATTACGCGTATCTTATCATTTATTTTCGTCCACTCCTCCGTACCGATACCTTTAGAGGATGTAAACGATGCTCTCCCTTAGCGACATTTCACAAACGTTATTTTATGTCATTTTATTTATAGATTATGATTTATTATACATGTTAGTATGTTATGTTTACACATTTTATCGCGCATTTATTGTTTTTGTAGAGCGAGGATGTTGGAGCAAATACTTTAGTGATGCTAGATCATCAAGGGGGTAAGCAAAACGAGAACAATTTGTAAGAATGGAGTTTGAGGAATTAACTTATTAATCCATTTAACTCTAAGATAATGTAATATATTTTGTACTAAAACTCAATTTACTAACTCCAAGTTCTCGTTCGAGCTTGTGCAATTTAAAAATTTGACCTTTTTTTTCTCCTTTCTCGTGGCTCCATTGCACAAGCTCAAATAAAGGCTTCGTAACAGAATACATGACAAACGGCTGTGAAACATGACCGATAACACATTGTACATTAACTTAAGAATAGCTTGGAAAGGATTAATCCAAACTGAAGTGGTAAATCGCCAGCATTTAACCCCGCTGTGTAGTGCGTATATAATCATCAAGCGGCTAATGCATACATAGGCATACACGAGATGCACAACACGTAATATACCTATACGATATTGCAGCACTTTAACGATCCATGCCTTTTTCTCCCCCCCCCCCCAACTTCAAACTTGTGCACTCAAACTACTCCTCGCTATCTCTTTCTCTCTCTCTCAATATATATATCTGACCACCTGTCGTCCTTCTCACTCTCTTCATCCGCATCCGATATTTTCATGCACACCCAATTCAGCTGGTGCTTTCCAACACACTTGCTAACTTTTACCCTGTGGATTTGCTAAACACAGACTCTGTACACGACAATTGTATATATACACTCCCACGATGTCGATGTATCTGTACAATTTTCAGTGTAACCAACCACGAAATCAGCATGACAACGAAGAGCTACTAATTCCTCGATCTAATCCCGTACACTATCCTTGATTTTTGTGTATATAAAACTCGTTCCACTCCATCGAAATTCACAGTGCTGGATTTAAATTTAAGTATGTATCATCATCTCGACTATTGACCATGATTGGTTCACTTGATGCTCATCATCACATCCTCGCTGCGTACTGTGTATCAAGGAGGAATATAGCGAGCGTCTATTTTTTTTTCTCCGTAATACGGCGCTAGAGCGTAGATTTCCGTAGGAAGAAGCTACATTTCATCGTAGAAGCATATATAAGGGATCCATGAGAACTGAAATTATATTTTACGAGTCACAAGAAATCATATGGAATATATATATTAATGACATAGCTAAAGTTGAAGTTTCTTTTTTTTTTTAGTTAGATGTGTCGATATAGCTACGGTGCAAAAAGCCAAAGCGGATAAAGCTAAAAAAGAAGGAGGACGCCTGAATAGACGATGAGACACACTCGAAGCGCGTGGCCGAGTCTCGTTTCTCGCATTTCTGTTTTATGCCACTATTTCCCTGGCACATTTTCGGTCTCTCTTCCACCTTCCTGATTTCTCATAGCCTCACGCGCCAATTCAGTTTTTTTCCGCGCACCTGCGCCTACAGCAACATTTTTAATTCTGAAGTTGCTCCGCTAAATATCGTACCACATTTACTCTTTTTTTCCTTCTCGATTCTCCTGTACTATTCTAAGAATTAAAGTTTATAATATAAGACGAATGAGTTTCGCATTTGGCTGGAAAAATTTAACGGAAAACGCAGAAATGAGATTGAAACGCACCCGTCGAGAGTTGTGTGTCACTGTCTCTTTAGGATTGATAAAAAAAAAGTTAGCACTTGCACTAGAGTGATGATGTTAATGCCTCTCTGATTGGTCGGTTGTACCTGTTTAGAGCCACGAGGTCGGGATGAAAACCCTTGTAATGCTGGACGAGCAAGGCGGTAAGCCATTCTATCTAGCTTCTCTAAATTCTATATTAACTAATGACTCTGCGATAGATTATTTAAACACAGTATGAAACACATGAGAGCATTGACATGTAAGGTTGTCTAGAATGAACAGTGATCTCATTGTCTTGGTTAGAAGTCAAGTTCGAGAACTGTATCTGAATGACTTTGTAAATCGAAATATCACGTGATTAAACGAAGAATTCTATTTTGATGTTTGACATAATCTACACCACTTTTGGATAGACATCAATTTTGTGTTTTTTCATTAACGCAATTATATGCGATTTTAAAGTCTTCGTCTGTAATTCGTAATGAATATCGGTTGAATCTTAATACAGTACATACATAGAATTGCCATGTAGAAAGAAGTATTGGGTTGGGTATGATTTCGAGAATTACAAAAAGAAATGTGATTCTGACTTTATTGACTCCTAAGAACTTATAATTGATTAGTGTTAAAAAGTTTTCCGAATGTTTTACTGCGACTTTTGACCAAGACTGTTTGAAACTGTTCAATCTAACGACTTTATTAAAAATAAATGAAAGGCGAAGAAAGATGAAAATAAGAAGTGGAAATTTGAGATTTTCGAAAATCTAAATTCCGAGCGAAAAACTTTCTTTGTTTTTTTTTCAGCATCACTCTTGATGAATAATGAAACAAAATAAAACAGAAAAGACGATTTACAATAACAAGCTAAACATATTACGTACGAATAAAACATAACATGTGTAGAGAAATATTTGAGTTGATGCATAGTGGAAATGCACAAATGACACAGTTGAATAATTGCACAGTTCGACTTACACTTGAGAAAATAAAGTTTTGGAAGAGAAAGCACCTCATTGATTTAATTAGACGCAAATAGAATTAACTGAGAGATCTGCAATTGAAACTTGGATTTTAGGAAGAGTAAACAGGTGAAATACAAGGTCATATTCAAATACTACTTTTTCTTTTGTGATTAGACGAAAATTGTTTTCGCATTGTAAAATAATCAGTTCTACTTGTAAAGATACATCGTGTTCAAGCTTGTTAATTATGCTACTGTTAATTTTCTTATCCTTAGTGTTTTAGTTTCGTTAATTGGTGCTAGTAATGATTTAGATGTAGCTGTGATAAAAAATTCTCGTCCCATATCGATGAGTGGAATCTTTCACTAACTTTTAAATGTATCATATCTTCTAATCCTAACTTACTTAGGAAGAAAATATATCTTCATTAACAAGAACTAAAACATGATTGACCTATATGACCCTTTGCTAAATTCTTCAAAGCTGTAGATGTTTGTCGAAAATATTAATTATACGTGATAATATACTGATTCATGCTCACTGACACCTTAACGGCCAACTCTCAGACCCTATATATATATACCTATATATTTTACGCATATCGCGCAATCACACTCTTTTATACTTATTATAACTGCATCTCACTCCCTTACTCACCACTTTTGATTTGTTTATCCATAAGTCACTAGTATATTACTCACATTTCTTTTGTCTGATTAATATATCTATATCTATATATATATACCATTACGACATGCATTGCAATTGATATGGGTTATTTGGGTATGATCTTTCGTGGGATGTGTGCAAAGGTCGTCAGGAGAATCCATTAACGAGTCCTCTCCCCCCATCTTCTGTTTTGTATCCCTTGGGCTCAGACAACTCCATCAAGATGCGATATTATACCAATGCTGAATCAACTCGCACTCAGTGACTCCTCGCAAATTCATGTTGAATGTAATAGACGTCTTGTGTAGCGCGGTGTAAATTGTGCATGATATCCAGCGTGTTCTTGTTGATTGTCCCGAGTACAAGAATCTCATGCTAGACGCGGTTTTGTGCGTGTATACGCGATCGAAAATCAATCCGTTTCCCGTACGATTCTTCCTTATACAAAAGAGCAAATCGTTCGTCTAGCATCTCGGTTATCAGTCTCAACTTAGCCTCCCCAATAACGGTCTGTTTTGCCACAAAGAAATTCCTTAATTACATACGCTGTTCCCGAAACGAGAGTCGTCTAAAGGAGAATACGGTACAGCAAAAGTGTTCCGGTCCAATATATCGATCGGTTTATCTCGCTTTGAAATCTCAATTATAAATGTTACGGGCGAGTTCAACTTGGAAAGCTCGAAAGTCGAGTGGGAGCAGGGCATTGTAATCGGTCACGTTCGAAGCCCCGATGAGCACGAAAGCACGTCTAGCAAAACTCGCGCGCCCGGCAAGTGTTCCGTATGTATTATGTTCCGTATCACGTCCGTCTAATGGGCGCTTATGTGGGGAGCTGTGGAAGCTCGGCTAATTATCGTGCGCGATGATATTGCACGGAAAGGCTTATATATGAATGGGCCCCTCTGTGTCACACATGAGTGTCCGTTGTTTATATTATTATACGTATATATACACGTGAATATGTTCACGCGCGGAGGAGGTTTAGAATTGAGGAGGGAGAATTTGCTTTTGTTGTATTTTGCTTTCAGTCGGGTCGTTAAATTTGCCAATTAGACGTTGAATTATCTGTCTCTCGGATTCGCGCCAGCTTCAATTTTCTGGGCAAACAAAATACGTTGCTTCGAACATTGGGAGATAGCGAACGGAAAAATCCTCTGTTATCTGCAGTGTGCGTAAACGCAAGTGTCCGAAACTACCCAACCGATTCGTCTTAAATTTTGAAGAAATATTACTATTTACATCAGTATGCATTGAGAATAATATTACCCTGAATAGGGAAACATTCTGCGTAATAGCAATCGGAGTAAATCTGTTGAGACTTCATTAAAAAAAAAACTTTGAAAGAAATTGCGAGTTTTTTTTTTTTTTATGTTTCTCGAAGTCGAGATGAATTCTAACTACTTATCATTTTACGGAATTTCTTATGAATGTTTATCACTATACAATTAGTTATATTCATTTCGCATAAAAATGGAAAGTAAATAAAATACCCTTCGCAATTCTAATCTCTCTACGTGTGCAACTGTTGTCGTGGTTTCTCCAGCCCCATGTATGTATATCTATACAGCTTTTCATCTCTTTTATCTGTGATGTACAATGGACAATTCTTTTCTTCTTTCCAATGGGCATTTATTATGTTTACTATTGCTATTCTCGGAACGATTCCCCCTCAAAAAAATTTTATTTTCATTTGATTTTTCATATTATTCATATGTTGATTATTCGGTCAACCTTTGCACACATACTGTCACTCATTTTACTGATTTCTGAGCACAAAATAACCCCCGACAGCTTGAAAATCCATTCGGTAATCTAACGATTTTACTTTCTCTTCATTTTCCCTCCAGCATCTTGATGTTTTCCATCTAGATAGTATTTTGCGCTCCGAAATTCGAATGTAAATAGAGTGACTCAATTACGAGACGAATGTGGGGACAAAAAATAGCTTGTCGAGATTAAAGCTCAGACGGGTTGATGATCAAACACTAATACCATAATATGCTGGTACATAAACAGAGCAACTCGACCGCATCGAGGAGGGGATGGACCAGATCAACGCCGACATGCGAGAGGCCGAGAAAAACTTGACGGGGATGGAGAAGTGCTGCGGACTCTGCGTTCTACCCTGCAATAAGTATGTTAATCGCATCCATCAAATCTCATTTCAACTTTCATTATATATAAATATATATAAAATGTTCGTTCGCTCATTGAAAGATTTCATTTCGTTCGTCGGTCAGATATGTCATAAATTTGTGATCGCCGGTGTGTTTACGGATCGGGCGAACGTTAGTCCATGGTTAAAATGTCATCTCGGGTAATTTACGTAAAATTAACGATTAATCGAATTGCACATTCTCGTGTACACAAGGGCATGAGGTCGTAAAAATGTTAGTTAGACATATGCCGTGTGAGGAAATTGAATTTGGCCGCGTTCCAACGACAATATAAGCCTTGAGTTGAGACACGCTATATAAGACCAACATTCGTAAGTTCGTACAACAATTTATATGGGACTATGCATTTAATGGATTTAGAAAGCCGTTCAATTCAATTCGAGCTCTCGTAAAAACAACAGCCGTGCCGGCCAATGTGTAATGTGAAATTACGTCTGATGATAACTGATTCGATACAATTGTCGAGTGCGATAAAAAAAAGATTAATCTCCAAGTGTCGGTCAGGGTTCCCCGGTTATCGGTTATCGTATCGTATCGGACAGCTTGAAATTCCGGAGGGATGAGATATATTTTCGAGTCGTTCCGCGTTGCTGTGTATAAACGTCATTTCACACAGTCATCAATCGCGATCAATCGACCATCAAGACAGTGTATACATTGTCACGAGGTCGCTGCACCGACTAGTGAAACGCACAAAAATGACAATATATATAAAGAATATGCCGCATATAAGCGGATCAAGATATTTGCAGCTCGCGAACCTTCCCCTCCTACCCCCGGCCCAAGCCCAGCCGGCCGGCTACTAACCAAAACCGCATCCTCGAATATATGGCAAAAAAAAAAACTGAAACCGAATAACGAAAACGAACGAAAAACGAGAATATGAGAGTACGGATGAAAGAGAGAGAGAAAGGGACTGACGGTGGGCGTTGGGACGACCTCCCGTGTACGCAGGAGCTCGAGTTTCAAGGAGGACGAGGGCACGTGGAAGGGCAACGACGACGGCAAGGTGGTGAACAACCAGCCCCAGCGGGTGATGGACAACAACGGGATGGTGATGCCGAGCGGCTACATCGGCAAGATAACGAACGACGCGCGCGAGAACGAGATGGAGGAGAACATGGGCCAGGTCAACACGATGATCGGCAATCTAAGGAACATGGCCATCGACATGGGCAGCGAGCTCGAGAATCAGAATCGCCAGATAGACAGGATCAATCGCAAGGTCAGCCAGCGTATCTCGCTTCTCGATGTTCTTTGCTCATGTTGTATGTGTCCCCCCGAAGACGAGACACCAAGCCCCCCTTGGACCCCCCACCTGGAACCCCCCAAAACCTTTTGGACGACGATCGCACACACAAGCGCCGCGCCATATACCCGACGAGCTCGTTGTTTCGCGACTCCGCGTGTACATATATACACCTATACGGTGCCTCGAGGCGCGGAACATCCGCGGCTCGTATGTGTCGCTCTCACGCTGTCTTCCCTGTATATATCTCGTTGTGCGTATATACATCTGTGTATATACGCACGTCGTGTATCGATGGCTCCTGCGCGAAGAAAAACACGCGTCGCAATCACACCCTCGGAGAAAAGTACGTTTCGCAGAAAAATGCATACTGGGGCTTCACGAGTGGCTCGGGAATTCGGGTGAATCTTTTCTATCAGAAGTCGCATTGGATTTTCGGAACGAAAATGGTCTCGAGGTAGATGGATTTTCTGGAATTTTTTTTTCTTGTCCCGCGAGAAATTGCATTTCATTGTATTATACTTTCGACCTATATAGAATCGGATTTCGCGGGGGATGAAAATACACGAGATTAGCCGGAGATATGAGTCGAGCAGGAGTTTGTTATACGGCCCCCTCCCCGTCAGATGTGCTTTTGTTCGTGCCGAGCTTGCGGGCACGTGCTCTTATTCGTGTTGGGAGCCATCGATATATATATACTTGATGCGGCTGACCGACTGGTATGCGCGCGTATTATGTGTGTTTTGTGTTGTGGTTCGAGACAAAAAAAAATTAATTAGCCCCCACCCGCCCCTCCAACCCTATCGCCCAATGTGTAGAAAACAAAGCAGAGGTTTGTGGTTACACTGTTGTTATTACGTAGACATAGAAATAGTGATTAGTGATTAGTCATTAGATGATATATAGTCTGTAGTTTGTCGACTCTGTCGGTCCTTGCAGTGCAATAACGCGGCCGCTTATCACGTTCGATAAGTGGGGTAGCTTCTCGTGTTGGACGGCATAATTGCTCATGCTCCCATAATTAAGGACTGATAAAGTTGACGTAGATAGTACGGAAACAGTCTCTCCAAAGGTTAACAGCTTCCCCCTATTAGGGGCGGAATCTCCGGCTTATATTCTTGTCGTTGAGAAGGGAAATGATCATATCTGCAATTACGCCGAGAAGACGTTGTTTATTAACTCGATTGGATCATTTTTTGTGATTATTGAAATATATCAGTAACTGTTAGTCTTTTACCCCGATCGAGATTTACTAATCATTGTTAAACACAAACTTTGGAGAGATTGGAACACGAAGGAACGCTAAAATTTGACGGAGAAATTTATTCCTCAATCACCTGGTCACGAGGCATACGCAATTTAAAGAATTATTGAAAAGATAATGATTCAAAAGTGCTTTTTTTCTTTATCAATTGCTCTGCAGTGTTTTTAACGATCCTCTTTGCCAATGTTTTGTGTGCAGTCAAATTTTTGCGTCTCCATAATACGTAAAATGACTTCTGAGGAATATTGCTCGTTGCGACGTGAAGGAAGTCTTATTTTACGGAAAATATATAATATTACGAAAACACTGTAAATGTTTTAGTGTTGTTGGGTTCGAACTAGTTTGTTTTTGAATGCTACATAGTTCCACACGCGAGAGTGTAAATATAAGTCGAGCAAGCTTGATATGCAATTGCAATTTTTGTATTGTCTTGACACAGGATTGTTTAACTTCAAATATGATTGTTTGAAGGTGTAATGTATACGAGGGTGAAAATTTCATTGATTTCGAATGGTCGTCAAATCCGGCATTCAATATATGACGGCCAAAGCATTTTGCTATCGAGACGACGAATGGATATACATATTTTACAAAAATAAAATTGTCCTGGGTCTATGCGCACACAGGTGTGGCTTGTAAATCTACAGTTGTGTATCTCTTTCAATCTGTTGTAACCAAGACGCAAACCCGGCGAGTTTCTCATTCTGATAAAATTTCAATTAGCCGCGTGTAATTAAAGTGAGTCGAGCACCTGTGGAGGACTAATTATTCGGAGCATCCTTTTATCCCGCGCTACCTCAGAATCTCGTTAAGAATTAGAACATTTAATGCTACATGCGTACTGCGATACGCACTTGTTGAGTTTTTGATTGTTCCGAAAGTGACACCCACGAGAAACAAAACGAATCGTGACGAATTACATTACCATCCTGCGTAAGGTAGTCAAGAAACATGTGTACATACGTATATATATGAAATATGAAATAGAAATAGTAAATGCATGCGAAGAATCGTTGTAGCAGAAGACAACTAATTAATGCCGGTTACATATATATTGATATATATTCATCAGCGTCGACGACGGTGTTTTCAGTGGTTGTATCTATGTACTCTCTGAATTTAAAATAGAAAAAGACCTACTATTTTTCAGTGATGATTGCATAACTGATGGATAATAGTGAACATTCGCTGGGTAAATTATTGAAATTATGCTGATTTTTCAGTAAAAATTCACTAATTTTCCATGAGTCGCGCGATCTATACTATTTTAAACTCGGCGAGTACCACAGAAACAGATGAAATGATGAAGTACGTACGTATTGCGATATATATACCGTATAAAGACACAAAACCAAAAACTGTATATCATACACTCGATCGAAGAGTCACAACGACACGACAACATTTACAGTGAAGCGCGCGGCGGGCGTGTCCGATTCAAGCCTCCGACTAACGCAATTTTTGGTGGATGTTACTTTTACAGGGCGAGTCGAACGAGACGAGGATACAGGTTGCGAACGAGCGGGCCCACCAGCTGCTCAAATAAGTCGTCGCCGTCGGCAGTTGGAGGCTGACCGATCGCAGCTTTGAAACCGAAGAAGAGGCGCCGATTCTTGTTGTTGTCAGAGCGGCCCCGGGCCTCCGCTACTTAACACCACTCCGAGCTGTACACTACAACTACTCTGTATTAATTTTAATTATCGTAATTTAAATTGAGCCCCCCCTTCCCCCCCGCCCCGCCTCCCTTACATACGTCACTACTTAACTCTAACGAAAGTGTCGTCTCTCTTTACCTGTTCGCGTCGACTTGCCCGACGATGGTACCATTGATTGCGTATTGCACATAGCCTCCTCCCCCCCTACCGTCTCGACTCGCTTGATTGTACGCGAGATATCGGCCACAGACTCGCCCGAGCCGAGTATATAGAGAAGCAGTCGTCGCTTGAATGCTGATGTTCACGGAAACATATATTTATACAAGTGATCACGACAAACAAATGAACAAACAAACACACACACACACACACACACACACACACATACATATACGCGTCACCATTCATCAATGGGAAAGACAGGGAGGTGCGCGTGCGGGATGGGATCGATTCGATTGGAAGGAACGAAAGAAGAAAGCAAAAAAAAAAGATGAAGAAGGAGCTTTTTCGTGCTGCCAGCGAAAATTAACGCGATAGCAAGTTGTACGCGTGCGCCACGTGTTCTCTGTCCGAAGCTTCTCAAGTATTTCTCAAATAGAAGGATGCAAATGGAGGGGGGAAATGAAAAAAATAAATAGCGCGTAATAACTTTCGCTGCAGCGGCGACTTTCTATATCTGTAATCGAGGCTTCAAAACCGGAGCTTAATCAAGTTCTCTCTTTCCTCTATCTACTTGTCGCGACACACGCATACCCGCTCGCCGACGTTTACCAGCGCAAGAGCACTACACACACACACACACACACACACACAACCCACACACGCACTCACTCACAAGCGTACTTACGCGTTTTCATGTATCACACATACGTTAATGAATATGCAATGCAACGCTTAAAAAGGGTCTTACGCAGTTGGAGCATTTTGAATCTCTGACTTTTTCCTTCTCGAGTACAAAGTCGTGTTTTTTAAATTCCAATTTTTACGGATCTAACGATGTCTTATAAAGATGAGGAAGAAGGGAAAAAACGGCGAGCACGGACACACGCGCACGTCCCTTTGTGCACATACTTAGTCGAGTCTTTCCTAGAGATACCGCGCATGCGTATTTTTTCTCCTGACCGTGTAGAGCATGACGTTTCCAAGGATCACATAGAGATTTTCAACGAAAACAAAAAAGATGAAAAAAATAAAAACACGACAAAATGAAAACCGAGCAAACCGATGTTGGCGATTTATATAATACAATAACCCCCCCACACACATCACACATACACAATGTGACGATGCGTATATTTACACGCAATTTGTATGGCGACGAGTCGGCTCATTTTTACGTGCCTTTGATCGTTCTCGTTTCTCAATCGTAAGACCCTTCAATTCACCCGATTCAAATGATCGATGATCCATCGAGTCAAACCGAGTTAGAAAACGCATCCCACGACGACACTTCCGTCATTGGCCTGGTACTTCCGAAGATATACCTAATCATGTTTCCCTTCTCGATTAAAAAACAGAACATCAGCAGCAAACAATGAACAGTAACATCGGCATTAATAAGCTCACTAATGTCGGTTATAATAATGACAAAAAAAAATTATATCGTAATATCTCTTACAATAACAACAGCAGCCGCAGCAGCAACAACCGCAAACAAGAGAAAATACTGTTTTTTCCTCTACTATCCTAGAATTTGTCTTTAGACCGACGATTTTTCTATAGAGATGCGTTTAGGCGTCTGTTGTATAGTTTATTCGAAGTCGAATGGCGACTACGACGATATTGCGACGAGTCTTGTCAGAATTATATTATTGTCTATTCGCATATCAGACACTCGTCGAGACTTTTTTCGTCTCTCGTCTCCCGTTTAATATTCAATAATGTATTACGTCTTATATTTTAGAATTTAAATCACGAGAACAATTTGAAATAGAAACATCTTTGGGTGGTCTTGAAACGACCACGTTTATTATCAAGAATAATCATGAAAATGATGCAAAAAAATAACGTTGAAAAAAAAAGAAGAGAATGAAGCAAAACTCAACACAACGATCTTTATAAGTGCATTGATATCATACACGGGTTTCGTCGGTGGGACGGTGCTCGCGATCGTTTCTCGCGTAACACACACACATTATTCACGCAACTTTTTCGAGCATTCGCACGCGGTTTTAATTACCTCGACGACATTGTCCAATAAGTAAGCTATACGTAAAGGCAGATCAAAGGCTCTAAGCTTCGTTGCTGATCGAAAGGGTGAGATTGCAAAAAGACAAATGAGACCTCGAGCACCTTTCCGACCGTCGTCGTACCCGTTGCTGCTCAGGATAGTAGAGGAGTACCTGTTAGGGCGAGGGGGAGGAATTTTGCCGAATGGAGAACGAGAGGGAGCGATAGTATATATGTCGCGCGCGCGACAGCTGCGGAGCAAAAAGAGGCGCAAGCTATAATACGGGAGCACAGCTGATTAACCGAGGTGCTACGCGTATAAAAAGTCGCTTGATTATCAAAATTTTATTTGTTTTCTCGAAGAACAGGGAGAAAGTAGGAGTCGATTCGCAACAAGCGGGGGCTCTTTTTTCCCTTTGGCGATTGAGAGTACGTTGAAAGATGAATCGACAATCGAGCAAAGTCGAAGTGGCGACGGAGACCGAGAGGGAGGTCGAACAATACGATTCATCCCCTTGTAGCTTATAGGCCCCCTCCAATAGAACAAACGAAAATGAATAAAAAAAAATAGAGTAACGCAAAAAACACATACGCGATATGTAAGGTCACGGTAAGGTTCAACTCCAACACGTATTGAAAGCAAGACGACGAACAAATTGCGAGAATAATAAATAATAATGTTGAAAGGCGTGTATACGGAAGCGAGAAAGACACGACGACGACGACGAGGACGAAGAGAGGGAAAAAAAGAAACAAAAAACTTGTACATTATTGTATTTACACAGAGAGGCTTGTACATGTATTGTAGAGAAGAAGAAGAAAAAAAAAGTAATGTAGAGTTGACGTAGAGAGCGAGTGTGCGATGAAACGTTGCGGCGAGGACGAGGAGTTTGCGTGATGCTGCGCGCCAATTCGCGGGGTGGATCCCTTCGGATTTTGTTAAAAGTTATAAACACGGGCAATCGCTTGCCGAGGCTCGGCGCACCCGACTCGAGCCGAGGACGAGACATTGGAAACATATTGCGAGGGTTGTACACGCAGACGATACCGTGAGAATAACGCGAGCATCGAGCAACTGTGTACGCGATTTGTTATGATGATTCTTCTTTTTATTTTCCCCCTACCCAACCCTTCGCGCGTTACTTACTAATTTCTCGTATAGGAAAAAAAGCGAACCGTCCTACGTTCTTATTGTATAGAGAATATAGAAGGAAACAAAAATACGAAAACCGCCTTTGTACTTGAATTCTTCTTTTTTTTTTTCGTTTTTCCACCTTTCGTGTGTCTTGATGCGCCTTCGCCTATGCGGGTACGTTGATCGGAATCGATATTTTCTTCGACGCCCCTCCCCCCTATCCGCGTTTGACGAATAAATCATTGTATTTTTTTTACTGTCGAGCGAAGAATGACTGTCGTTGAAACTCAGTATTATTTTGGATCGGCGCGCGCGCGCGACGTTCGATCGGGGATGGGGCTTAAAGCTGAGCAAGCCGGGTGGCACGCGCGGGAAGGGCGAAAAGCTCGTAAAATTTTCGCCTTGTAAATTTCACGAGGCTCTCTTGGCCGGCCCTGTTTCCCTAACATACAATCGCGCCCACGTGAACGAGATCGGGGGAGCTCTTGATCCCGGGTGTTCGGTGGGGGAGGAAAGAAAAAAAAGCCTACCGAGCACACCAGGCGGGGGATAAAGTGTCCCCTGCAATAATAAAACTTGGGCTCGCGGTGGCGATCGCGGTGTCGTTTGTTTTTATTATACGTAATTATTTTTCTCCCCCCCACTCCCCTTTATCATCAAGGCCTACATAATCGATAATGAATTTCCTCGTGGGACTGTGCTTGTAATACTTATACGCGCACGCATAAATGAATGTTTTGCACGCGAGACAAATGGAGAGGATGAGGTGGCGTTTGAGACTAATTATAACACGATGAATCCGAGGCGTGTGCGGATATATAAGTGAACGGTTGATTCGTTGAATGAACTCAAGTATAGCGTAGTGTCCTTGTACGACGATATAACACGATGATGATGATAATGATGATGATGATGATGTTGATGGTGTGGAGAATAAATGTAAAGCACTGTGCTCGCGCGCGCGGGAACTGGCCTCGTTTTCAAAATTTCAGTTTTCGCCCGCACTGCTGATGATTCAGACTCGCTGTTTCGGCTAGTATAATGCTTTTTTTTTCATCGCGCGCAAACGTTACGAGCGTAAGTTGTCGTATTCGGATCAGCATTTGTGTTAATCATCCGTCATAGTTCATAGTTTTAATTTTCTTTATTATTCTTCCGTTGTCAATTCCATTGGAGGTATCAATGCGTTCCTTGGTTGTATGCGATGGTATCGATCGATTCGACGCGAGGTCAAATCTCCAGCAGTGCGCAGGCTTTTGTGGTTTTAATACCTCACATAAACAAGTTACAAGAAGCAATAGGTGTCTGTAAAGCAAAAAGTCGTTGAAAGTGCTGTGTAAAATTTTTCGATAACGAAGCCGTTGCCGCGAAAGCAAACTATAACGGGAAAAAAAAGTAAATGAATTCACATACAAAACTAATAATCGCATAGCTGTAATGAAGTTTGTGATAATTGAAGAGGAACAAAAAAACGCATAAGTTATATATCTATTGGTCTTTGTGTTGGTGATGCAAGCGAAGCGATTTCTCGAATCTGCCGCTCTTCGATTCGACTGTTTGTCACTTTCTCAAAGAAAGGCATTTTAAAAGTTTTATTATGATAAATTTATATAAGTGAAATATTAGCAGAGTATTTAGACGAGTAGCAGGCAGTTTTTTGAATTTTTAAACGTAACGTTTGTATCGGCGTATATTAGCGAGCAAAATTATTGCCAATCTCTTCCATTAATTGCTTTTCAGTGAAAGAAAGGAAAAATAAAATGTTAATTCGTAATTAATTATCGTTGTTATTGTGTGATTATTGTTGCTAGATTCGGCGAAAGGAGAGAAAAAAAAAGAGCCAACTTAGTCTTGACCGCCTAGTTGATTATTTCTATGCAAGAGATGAAAATTGTTTGACCTGCAGATTCGAGGACTGTTCAACGAAAGTTAACGCATTAAGAAAACGATTAGAATTATTTTGTTGCGTGCATTGACAGCATTGGATAAATTGTACAAGCGCATTAAGAAAGTTAATTAGATGAGTTCGACGACGAAGGTCTGAAAATTTGAAACTTTTCACGATGCTTCGAACGCGATCGTGAAAATAAAAAATCGTCCTCTTCTCTCTTTTCGATTTTTTCTCAAAGGAACGGAGAGGACGTTTGGTGGGTCCATTATTTAGGAGAAAAATAAAAATTAAATGAAAAATGATGATTAGATGATGAGAGAATGTTGAGCGTCGCGGAGTGCGAAATATAATTACGAGAGTGGGGTGGATTATAATGCGCGAGCTCTGAGAGGTAATTGGCTTTCTCTAGATTTTGTCAGCATCATTATACATAATATACAGAATATACATAATATAAATATATATACGTATGTTAATAAACAGAAAATAAGAAAAAAGAGAAGATTGCAGACGATCTTGCATATTCTATATATTGTAAATGCATATGTATCTACTTCTCGGTAATAGAGGATTAAGGATTGTATATTAAAGTACCCTATAATGGAGTCTCAGAAATTTTGTCTCTTTTTTTCCGTTATTTTCCTATGAACGAGACGTGTATTTATCTTTCCTATGTACTGCAAATAAAGTTTGTTTCTTGTTAATTCTTTAACTTTCATATTATGAATTCATTATTCAAGAACAAACGACGCACTCTGCGTATTTTACCCTCGAGTGATCATCAAGAATAATAAATTATATCATTCAACTTTCAAAGTTCAATCATGTCATCTTCCATCAAGTTAAATTATTTCAATCATGATTTTTCAAACAAGATATTCATCGTAATTTTTTTCAAATAATATAATATTCAGCGGGCTATTGTCTTGGATATCAAAGATTAAATATATGCAATTTATCAACTGATCGTTAGAGTACTATCGAAAGGTGCAATTATGTAGTCATCTTATTTATTTACATCTTTACTTCATCCATAAGATATTGTATTGGTAACCATAATTGTATTGTCAGTGTGAAGCTGACAATCTAGTATACGCATTATTTTCTGGAAAAAATCATGCAGTAAGTATAAGTTCTAATTGAACAACGATAATTGGAAAATCGAAGTTCTGAAGGTGAGTACAATTTTCGCGAGCACGTTTGGGGGTGCCTTAGTTTTCCAGGAGGGTGTCCAAATTGGGTCAACGTGGTGCATCACGACCTCGTCGAGAGGACGAGGACACAGCAGTCGTCGAGGTCTTTGTCGTTATCGTTAGGATGCTGCGTGTCAGGGATCCTCGGAAATATTCCCTTGAGAAACGCGAGATGAATCTTGAACGTTTCATTCAGCTTTACCTACGACATTCGGATCACCTCCACACCACTTCATTGAGTCAATATCACGTCAATATGGATCGTTTTCTGTACAACCGCTATATTGTCGTTTCCTGTTTGATTACCTGGCGCCAATTTGTTGGGCGTGTGTAGACGAAAATAAAACTTGCAATGAATTTGAAATTTATGAATTTCGGGGAATGATTAACTCTGTAAAAATAAAACTTTTGTATAAAACTTATGTATTCACAGGAACCCAATTCTGATCATGCTGTTCTAATCATTTTTATTTTAAACTCGAAAAATATTTTCCCCATAAGAAAAGTAGATTTCTTACAATTCAGAAAATTGTTGTAAAACATAGAATTATTTAAATCACACTAACAGAACCTTGGCCAAACCCTAATACTACTTGAATTACATTTCGAAAATTTTGATTTCTGTAATCATCAGACATAACTTTTGAAATTTTTTACAGTCAATTGATTATGTTGAAGACCTTTCAACCTTATAGTTAATTTTTTTGTTAGATTATGAATGATATTTTAGCCAGTGTCATTCCTGGATTGATTCGTAGAAAACACCTTCCAATCTGCACAAGTTCTTATCTAAGCTTTTCAAAGAAGAAATAGGCAATAAAAATGAATTGTGATTTTAAAATTAATATACGTAAATTAATTTATTATATATGACGTTCAAATACTAGATTCATGTCCTGTGGATTGAGTAAGTATTACGGGAAATGAATCAGAGTAAACGTTCTTTTACATTTTTCTCACCGGGGAATTAATTTGTTTACAAAACTGATACTTACATTAGAAAAAATGAAAGATAATACATAAGTATCGACCCCGTTGTTTTCTGTTCGCGTTAAAAGGTCGATGTATAAGAAATACGTCAGCTTTCGTAATTCTATATCCAAAAAACTCAAGTGAGTGATCCTTGAACGTAAATAACTCAGTTATTCACGAAAGAACCGACGTAAACAGAACTTACGTATTTCTTTATTGTTATTTCTAATGCACTCATCAGATCGACAAAATTCCA
Organism: Aphelinus atriplicis; assembly: GCA_020882685.1. Taxonomy (NCBI): domain Eukaryota; kingdom Metazoa; phylum Arthropoda; class Insecta; order Hymenoptera; family Aphelinidae; genus Aphelinus; species Aphelinus atriplicis. The sequence goes on along the minus strand of CM037074.1, from coordinate 65,227,776 downwards.
TTCCAGTCATTTTTCAGGCTTTCATCAGCCTGGTTAATCCTGCAAATGTATTCTTCAAGTGATTTTTTTTATGGCAGATCTATGAAGATGAATAGCTTCTTCTTATACCTTAATTCTTGAAAGAACTTTTATTTCACCCTTCAAATAAATTGGAAGTTGAAAATTGGAAAATTGTATCAACGCATTGGTGGAATGAAGGTTGTCAAGCCCATCAGACGGAACAAGAAATTAGTGTGCGAAATAAACTGTAATGGTTATTCTAAACGGAACTAATGCACAAATGCTTTCTGGAACTCAAATAATGAAGGTGGTCTTGAACTTATCCATTTGACAATATTGTATCCGAGGGAAAATATTTCCTGTCGGTACAGAAGAACAAATTTACACCTCCGACGGCGTCATCTACCGCACTTGTTAGAATCTCTAAACATTTTATCGAGAAATGGTGTACATGAACTAATATTTATCGCGATTCCTGAAATAATCTCACGCAGCACGAAGAATATTAAGATTGAAAAAGTTTCTATTATCATCGATTTCTTTCCTGATTTCGTCTATTGGTAATCGTCAGTGACTATACTGTTGTATTAAGGTGCATGCCAAACTGCGTTTTCTTACAATTGTCTTGAAATTTTAGCCACTCATTCATAACAATATTTTACACCAGCTCTCAAAATTTGAGCGAGCTCAGCCGTGCCAATCATGAAATATTGAATGTCAAATTTTCACTTTTTAACACGTGAAGTCCTATACCGAGCCTCTCAGGGGATGCTCAAAAAGACGTTTCCATCGATATCTCGAAAATGCTTCTTTAAATGTTGACAAAAAAACAGTATGTTATAGAGGACATAGTAACGAAAACTTCCCTCGCTCAGTGTAGCATGTTAAACCGTACCGTTTCTGAGTTATTTTAATGCAAAGTTGATGATTTCACGTCGCGAACGCGTGAGCGCAGCGAGAGCAAGTGAGACAGAGCATGGGCGAGCTTGTGTTCGCCCGTGCGTGTGCCGTGTATATGTACCGTGCGTGTGTGCGTGAGCTTTATATGGCATGAACTACCTTAAATTTGAACATTTTTATGATTATTAGAGATGATTAAAATTTTGCTCTAAATTTTTAGCTTCATTTGCACAATATATAATGATCTAACATTATAACAACAAACTATTTGTGTCAATGAGCAGTTTCCAAGTCAGCCACTGTGGATTTATTTCCATAAATGGGTGGTTCTCACAAAAACAGACATTTTCGCTAGTGAAAATAGAAATATGTAATTCATCATCTTCAAATTTTTCTCTGTTGATTATGCTTTGAAAACAAAAAGAAGCTAAACCCTTAGTAGCATTTGATGTTGCCATAATATATATATGTATCTTTACCAACAACTGTTTTCATTGTTTTTTCAAATCTGTTACGGTAATTTTACGTGCTATGGAAATAACAATTTTAGAATGCATTTGTTTTCGAATCTGACAAGTGCATCATTCTGACAAATAGTCAAGTTTTGTTTACATGATCATTTTGTCAGTGCTGCGTTAACGGAGTGATTATTATTCAAAGGTCAAAGTATAAGAATACAGTGGATTTTTGTGGATTTCTAATTTCTCTTCTACATGTTATGTCTTATAATAAGTCTTTGATCGTTAATAAACTCACATTTTTTTTCTTGGTTTTCCTGATAAATTTTCTGGAAAAATGCATTCTACATCAAAATAAATATGAGAAATTTAAAAAATTATGATGGCTGATGGCTAAGCGCGTCTTTAACAACGCACCGAACCTATTTTAAGTACATTTGAGAAAAACCGTAAAGATAGGTGAATTCGTGGGACACAAAGTAATGGATTCAAGTATACACAAAAAATGCAAGAACAGTAAGTTGGGAATGAAAAATTTGAAAATGTGCACATAAATTTTTAAAAAAGATTATTCTCGTGATTTTTCATCAACAAATGGTAGCAACTATGCCAGTAGAAAGATAGGAAGTTGAATTTGGGATGCATTGATTTTTCAGCCTGTTTATAGGTGCTGATTCGCACCTGAAATTACAGTTTACGTAACTTTTAAACAATTTTTGTAAATCCAATGTTTGAGAGCCAACGCTTGGAAAATAAAAATTCAAAATAATTCAACGTTTCTCGGGTCACAGGTTTACTGGGCCTCTCAGGCTGCGGTTTTTCGTTTTCTAGTATTTTCATTATTATAGATTAGGAGTGGAAATAAAAGTTTCTACCTGCACAGACAAAAGTACGTATCCAGAGTTGATGATGTATTGTACATTTATGAAAATTTATGATTATTTTTCAATTTATGAATCGAAAATAATAAAAAATACTAAGTGAAAATTTTGGCAATTGTATGTACTTTGTTGCGTATCTCTAAAACTATTTTCACCGTATTGAATTTCGTTTCTAATTATTCAGTTTCCACAAAGTATGAAAGCTACTCGGAAAGATGAACCGATTTTCCAAAGTAAAGACGGGTTTTACTCTGCAATAGACTCTATCTTGTACTGAAAAGTCTAAGCTTTTATCATATTGATAACATGACCGGGACTGATCAAGCTAGTAGAGTTTTCCAAATCTGACTCGAAACATTGTTAGTTCATAAAAAGAAACTATGTAGTTCGAACACCTGCCGTGGGACAGTTGAGGGCTCGATTCGTACAAGCACATATAAATCTAGGTTGTCGTTGGACAATTGCAGCAAGTTTTTCCAAATTAAGATACGAACCGAGAAGGGACGAATCATCACAATACACTTAGATCTCCCAAAGATCCGCAGAACGCGTCCCGCTAAGCTTACCGGGGGAATCGATTCTGTGAATTCGTATTCATCAAACGAACAATTATACATGAATCGAACAAAGCCGTCAAGCTCGCTCGATGGGTAAAAGCGCACTGTCGCGCACAGAAGCTTTTCGCAATTGTTGGCCAAATTAATCGCAGACCGAGTACACGTGAAGAGGGGCTGCAGGCCGGGGACAGTTATGCACGTGCTGCAGGTCAAATCGCGAACCGTATACATTATATTATCCTATACAATACGTGGAAAAGCGCGGCAGCAGAAGCGTGGGCGGATCACCGTTGCGCGCACGTGCAAGAGCTTGTGCGCGCGCTTATATGACGTCGCGGAGAGAGAGCGCCGCGGCTTGGCGCGTCAAGGGGGAACGAGGCCGCGATTGGGCGGCGAGCTCGCGTCGAGCGTCAACGGCCGATTACGATTGGCCCCTCCCCGCTCGAATCCGGCCGTCCTGGCTACGCGCGCGCGGCTCCCACATTTTCAAAAATCTTTATAACGCCCGCGCGTTAAGCAATTGTACGTGCGCGCGGCGGCGCGCGGACACTGAACCGCGGCCATGGGGTGTACAGCGAGCCGGTGCGCAGGCGCGCCATCACTCACACGCGCCTCCACCGTCGCACACACATCTACGCGTACGTATACGTGCACGTATACGCGCCGCGTCGCGGTATGACGCGCGAGCGCGACAGAGACGGAGCGATGGTGTATGTGCGCGCGCGCGAGGGGTGCGCGGCGCGGGGCAGGGGGGGGGGAGAGAGGATGGGGAGAGCGCAAGAGGTTCGCGAGAGAGGCGCCGCACTCGCGGCAGCACTCGGGACACGACAACGGCGACGACGAGGACCGACGCGGACACGACGAGGACGGGTTGTTCGGCCGACGAGCTGAGAGAGGGAGCGAAGGAAAGAGAGAGAGAGAGAGAGTGAAAGAGAGCAGCGACCGCGCGAGATCATCAGAGAGCAGCAGCGAGAAAGAGAGATATATAATAGTGTGTTGTTTGACTGGTGCACCGGCGGCTAGAGTGGCTCTTGCACTGGTGCGTGTTGTTGCTACGGACTGCTGCAGCTGCCGCAGCCGTGCATCGCGGTCGGTTGGGCTGCGAGCGAACTGCAGCCTATAAAACACACACACACTACTGAGGAGAGGAGGAGGAGCAGCAGCAGCAGCAGCGATCGCCAGAGACCCGCGCGAGCGCGGAAAGCCAGCAACGGCCGCATGATACTCAAGCGGACTAGCGAACTCAGCAGCTCGAGCCCTCGGTTCGTAATTTCGCATGCCTCTTCGCGGCTTTATATCCACCTACGGCGCGTCTTCGCCTCCGTACACATCCAAATATACAAAAGTTCGTGTGTGCATGTATGCGCGGGTTCATGTGTGTGCGTGCGTGTGTGCGAGCGAGCGAGCGTGTGTGTGCGTGTGCGCGCGCGCTCGCCCGTGCGCCTGTGTACGTGTGGCCCACCAGAGCACTGTGCGCGGCTGTATACGACGATATATATATATATACAGCAAGTATCGTCGAGCGAACGCGAGGGAATCGCTGGATCTGGCGTACCAGGCCGCCGTATACGCGTCTCATGTGTACCTAAACGGATATAACGTATAAATATATGTATAGGTGCGCGACGCCGAGTGCCTGAGTTGTGTTGTTGTGTTGTGCTGCAGTGTTATATACATATATACTGCTGTTGCTGCTGTTCGCGACGGCGGCGGCGGCGGCGGCGTCACGCTCCCTCGCGCACGAGAGTTGAGGTTATCCGCGCGTCCCTTCCGGCTAATACGCAGTTACGCGCCTTTTGCTGCTGCAGCAGCAGCAGTAGCTTCACCGCGTATAGTGTGTGTGCCTCTGTGCGCCGTGTGTTTTTCAGAGACACCGTCTGCCCCAAGTTCACACGCATACATATAGATATATACGCGAGCGCGAGTCTCTCGAGTCTCGGGGGCGACTCGTCGGCACACCGTACGTTAGGTTACCAACTGCCGCGCCAACTGGGGATGGCAACCGAACACGTCGGAGCACCGCCGCCGATCACAATCATCCGCGGGGAACAGCGTCGCCTGGAATAGTGCCGGTGTGTCTCGTCGTGCTTTTGTACGTTCCCCTCCTCTTCCCTCTTGCCTCTCCCCGTCCCCCTCTAGCCTCCTGCCCCAGCGCCACACCGCATCCCCGGCGCTACCGAGTGAATCGTCCTCTCGGAGAGAGTACAAAACCCTCGCGTTCCCCGTGTACCACGCTCCCACCAGAGTCGTTTTTATCTTGGGGAGGGCACGATTCTCGAAACACGTATCCTTTTCGCCGAGCTTCGAACGGCCCGAGAGAAAGAGAGAGAAAGAGAGAGAGAGAGCCAACGGTGCGCGCGGATAAGGATCGCTGATGCTGCTGCTGCTGCTGCTGCTCAGCAGCGTTGGAGCGCGGGTCCACGTAGGTTAGGTGGTCTCTCTTTTCCGCGCGCGCCCCAACCGCGGCTTCGTCACGCACTCGGGCTGCAATCTACTCGAGTATATACTCCATTCGCCGGCCCATCCGTTGCGCTCGAAGCCCTCGAAAACTTTCCACTCCAGGTGTCCGCGATTCGGTTGGCCGTTGCGTTCGCGTCGAGCGCGTGCTCCCCAAAGTACGTATTTACGATACGTTCATATATAGCCGCACTCGTCCCGAGTGATATCGGGTCCTCGGCGCCGTTATATATACTTATGCTTGTCTCCCGGCTCCACGAGGCGTGCGAGAAGTTACATATCAGAGTGGGCATGGATGAATTTGTGCTTGCAGCTTGGATGGTTTTGGAGACAGTTTGGTGGAGAAGATGATGTGTAAATGGGTCTTGTGGCTTACTTGTGTTTCACTGGAGGATGTGCATACACTAACTTAACAAGAGTGCCCTGCTTGTGTTGTCTTCCAGCTTGCATGTTTTGTATACTTACCCCTTTATTTATTCATTCATTGTTACTTTTTCATTTTTATTTTCATCAGTTCATCAAACCACTTGAATCGGATGCTATTCCAATTGATTCATTATTTTTTGTTGCAAGCAATGCTCTCATATTTCTAAGTCAGAGTAAACTGTTCAAGAATCCTTCACCAATCCTTCCTGATTGGAATATTTCCAAGCTTTTTGAGCTAGTAAAAATTACAATGAATCAATTTGAAGTAGTCATAAATGCTTACTTTCCTTCATTAAATTCATAATTGTTCATAATCCAGCTCTGTGTGAATGTGAAAAAGTTGCAATCTGAATCTTTTTTGACTTTGTAATATTGTTTTCCAGTTTTTGTGTTTGAAACAAAAGGATTGATCAGAAAAAATGGCAACTCTAGCTGAGCAAGCTGCCAAATTACTGGATTTTAACCAGAAATTGGATATTACGCTGCTTGATAATATAGTAGGATGTATGTATACGGGAGTAGGTGAGCAACAAAGGGTTGCACAAGAAGTACTGACCACACTCAAAGAACATCCAGACGCATGGACAAGGGTTGATACAATTCTAGAATTTTCTCAGGTAACTTTCAAAAATGTCTACTCAATGAACAGTAATGAACTCAACAAGCAATTATACTAATAAGATATAATTTTTGTCGCAGAATCAACAGACGAAATACTATGCATTACAAATTCTAGAACAAGTTATAAAGACCCGATGGAAAGTATTGCCTAGAAACCAATGTGAAGGTATAAAAAAGTACATCGTTGGATTGATTATCAAAACAAGCAGTGATCCAGAAACGCTAGAGGCTTCCAAAGTTTACCTCAACAAATTAAATATGATTCTTGTTCAGGTACTATAGCAAATAACTTATACTACTTCTATTTTAAATTCAGTGCTGTAGAATTTATAGTAACTTGAAACAAAGTCATGCAAAAATTGATTAGGATATTGAATGAAATGATCATTTGTAGGTTCTGAAGCGAGAATGGCCAAGAAACTGGGAGTCTTTCATTGGTGATATTGTTGGTGCCAGTAAGACAAACGAGAGCCTTTGCCAGAATAATATGGCTATTTTGAAGCTCTTGTCAGAAGAAGTATTTGATTTTTCTAGTGGACAAATGACTCAGACAAAAGCAAAGCATTTAAAAGATACCATGTGCAGCGAATTTTCTAGTATTTTTCAATTATGTCAATTTGTCATGGATAATTCACAGAACGTACCTCTTGTAGCCGTAACTTTGGAAACTCTTTTGCGGTTTTTAAATTGGATTCCTCTTGGATATATTTTTGAAACCAAGCTTATCACAACCTTAATCTTCAAAGTAAGTTTGGATTTTAAATTCTATGAAACTAGAGAATTAATAAGAAGCTAAATCTCATTGACCAACTGACCCCCATTATTAATCCCTTTCATACGTTTTTGCAGTTTTTGAATGTTCCAATCTTTAGAAATGTCACACTGAAATGTTTGACTGAAATTGCTGCTGTAACTGTGTCTAACTATGATGATATGTTTGTTGTACTGTTCATGAACACAATGCAACAATTGGAACAAATGTTGCCTCTAGAAACGAATATACGCGAAGCTTATGCTGTTGGACAAGACCAAGAGCAAAACTTTATACAAAATCTTGCTATGTTCTTGTGTACTTATCTGAAGGAACATGGTGCGTTAGTAGAGAAAAAGCAGCTGAACGACACTCTTCTCAAAGCACTGCATTACCTTGTATTGATTTCGGAGGTTGAAGAAGTAGAAATCTTCAAGATTTGCCTTGAATATTGGAATGGATTAGCTTCAGATCTCTACAAGGAGAATACATTTGTATCGCCCGCGCCAATTTTCATAAATAAGAACATGACCATTCCTCCAAGAAGAATGTTTTATTCACAAGTTCTAACTAAAGTGCGCTATATTATGATTAGCAGAATGGCAAAACCAGAAGAAGTACTTGTTGTTGAGAATGAAAATGGTGAAGTTGTTCGTGAATTTATGAAAGATACTGACTCTATTAATTTATACAAAAACATGAGAGAAACTTTAGTATATCTAACCCATCTTGATTATGTTGACACTGAAAGAGTGATGACTGAAAAGCTACAAAACCAAGTCAATGGTTCTGAGTGGACTTGGAAAAATCTTAATACGGTATGTTACTTTCAACAATGAAACTCAGTCTTAATCTATTCAGCTGATATCATAAATATTATCAATATATGATCGCATATATATTTACAATTTGTTTTCAGTTGTGCTGGGCAATTGGCAGTATTTCTGGTGCAATGCACGAAGAAGATGAAAAAAGATTTTTAGTAACAGTTATCAAAGATCTACTCGGATTGTGTGAACAGAAAAAGGGTAAAGATAATAAAGCTATCATTGCTAGTAATATCATGTATGTTGTCGGCCAGTATCCAAGATTTTTAAGGGCGCATTGGAAGTTCTTGAAAACAGTTGTCAACAAGCTGTTTGAATTCATGCATGGTAAGAATATTTATATTAATTTTTACTGGATCATATTCAATCGTATTATCATGATTCATTTTTCCCTATCAACTAATTTATAGAAACGCATGAGGGTGTACAAGACATGGCGTGTGATACTTTCATTAAGATCGCGTTAAAATGTAGAAGACATTTTGTTGTTGCACAACTTGGTGAACCTATGCCTTTTATAGAAGAAATTCTGTCTACAATTAGTAGTATCATCTGTGATCTTCAATTGCAACAGGTATTTGAAACTTCATATCGTAACTTGAGATTATATATGATAAATGCATCAAAATGTGTTGAACTTAAATATGATTATCCATCATAGGTGCATACCTTTTATGAAGCTGTAGGGTATATGATCAGTGTACAAGTAGATTCGGTAATGCAAGAACGTCTGATAGAAAAGTATATGTTACTTCCTAACCAAGTTTGGGATGACATAATTAGTCAAGCTGCTAAGGTACATTCAACTTTTTTCGTTATTACAGTATATAAATTTTGGTAACTCATCAAAATAAATACATTTCAGAATGTTGAAGTTTTGAAAGATCCTGAAGCTGTGAAACAGCTTGCTAGCATTCTCAAAACTAATGTGAGAGCATGTAAAGCCCTTGGTCACCCTTACGTTATGCAATTGGGAAGAATATATTTAGATATGTTGAATGTGTATAAGGTAATAACCGTTGAGAACCTTATTTGATTATGATTGATTGTATACTTTATAATAATGCGTAATTTTTCCAATTTGCAGGTCATGAGTGAAAATATAAGCGCTGCGATAACTTTAAATGGTGAAATGGTAGTGAAACAACCATTGATTAAGAGTATGAGAGTCATCAAAAAAGAAACGCTTAAACTGATTGCAGACTGGATCAACAGATCTACCGACCATCAAATGGTGAATATTTTATTTGATAGAGTGAGTGGAAAATATACAATGTCTAACAAACTTTATTTATTTCATTAGGTCTTGGATAATTTTATACCCCCATTGCTGGAAGCTGTGTTGGTAGATTATCAAAAAACTAATATTCCTTGTGCCAGAGAGCCAGAAGTGCTTAGTGCAATGGCCACAATAGTTAATAAACTTGAAGGTCATATTACTGGTGAGGTGCCTAAAATCTTTGAGGCAGTATTCAGATGCACTTTAGAAATGATAAACAAAGACTTTGAAGAGTTCCCTGAACATAGAACTAATTTCTTCCTACTATTACAGGTAATTTAAAAAATTCAAATTTGGTCATTTACGATATTAATATGTATCGTTGAAAATTCAATATTCAAGACTATCAAATTACTTCTGTTATAAAAATTTCAGGCAGTGAATGTTCATTGTTTCCCTGCATGTCTATCAATACAACCAGAACAATTCAAATTGGTTCTTGACTCTGTCATCTGGGCATTCAAACACACGATGAGAAACGTTGCAGACACGGGCTTGCAAATATTGTACCAATTATTTAGAAATATGGAAAAGCACGAAGATGCAGCTCAAAGTTTTTATCAAACATATTTCACTGATATTCTTCAACATATATTTAGTGTCGTGACAGACACATCACATACAGCAGGTAATATTTTTCTCATATTTTTGATATCTTTGATTAAATTTGTGTATTTTATATTATTGAATTTTATCTGCATTATAAACAGGTCTGACGATGCACGCAACGATTTTGGCATACATGTTCACTTTAGTTGAATTGGGAAGAATCAAAGTTCCCTTAGGTCCTATGCCTGATAATACCATGTACGTCCAAGAGTTTGTAGCAAGGTTGCTCAAAGCAGCATTCCCTCATCTAACGGACAATCAAATCAAGATTACAGTCCAGGGTCTTTTCAATCTTGATCAAGACATCCCTGCTTTCAAGGAACACTTGAGAGATTTCCTTGTTCAAATCAGAGTATGTATCATCATATCTCGTACTCTAATATTAGTATCCACATACAATAACAATTACTGAAAGTTTGATTTAATATTTCTACATATTATACAAGCCAGTTAAAGTTGAATATTAATATCAAATAATTAATTCAATCGAAAACTGAAGTTGGAATACATTTAATCATGTTTACAAGAATTTCGTGCTTTTCTTTTATAGGAATACACAGGTGAAGATGATTCTGATTTATTCTTGGAAGAACGAGAAAACGCCCTTCGAATGGCTCAAGAAGAAAAGAGGCGACAACAAATGGCTGTACCAGGAATTATTAATCCTCATGAAATGCCAGAGGAGATGCAGGACTGAACAAATCGCCAAGAATCCACTATCAATATTCTCTGCACATCAGAACAAATGACGCTCTGCTGTAGGTACTATTGTTTTCTTTGCCTGCAACCAATCCTACCGCCACTATCGAGTACGCGAATCTACGACATACGACACAAGTTAATAAAAAGACAAGAAACTATAAAAAGACGAATGTAAAATATAAATATTTGCCCATTGTTGCAAGGGTACCAATAAACGCGATGACTGTTTGTTTATCTGTTATAGGATTTTAAAAATGAAAAATAGAGTTTTTGTTGTGGGTAAAAATGTGAAACGCCTGCTTGGCGATGCTATTTCGTGTACACTTACGGCTAAACTATGTTCCTTACTTAGGAATAGTAGTTCACGAAAAATGCGTAAGGTAAACGAACAGTGAATGAAAGAGTTTAATATTATTCTGTGAAACTATGAGCGTGTTTGAGAACGTGTTTGCGTGTGCGAGAGTGGATTTGACTTTTTGGTCACAGAATACGTCTTGTTTTTTCCAATTACGACTCACGGCAGCTTCAAATGTTGAACTTCCTGTCGAAATAAAAATGGAAGCACTACTCTGTTACGCTGCATGATGTGACGAATATAACAGCGAAAAATGCACATTATTCCTTGTTCATGTTACAAATGCAACCCTTAACAACGTATTTCAAGTCAGAACTGACATCTGAATGTGTAGCGTAAATGAGGACAATAAAAACGTATGAAAGACCAAGTGCATTAAATGGGATCGCCTTAGCAGGGTTTTATGCGATATAAATGTATTGGACGAATATGTGTGTTTTTAACCGAGTGAAGTTGTATTATAATATTAATATTACAGTTACTTACATTAACTGAACGATTTTTGAATTGGCAACGTGTAAATTAAAAATCAAACATAAATATTATTGAGATCCATTAACAGTGTTTCAAGGTATTCCCTTACCCATATTCAAAACCATAATAATTATATAGCACTTTCAGAATATAATTTTATCGTGATCAAATATCGTTAATTTTAACTGAAATACTTCATTTCATTCACATGTATCATAAACACAAAAATAGCCTAATGAATGATTTTTGAAGCAGTATCCTTAAAATCGATTGCGTGCTACTGTTTAGAGTAATGCTTGGATCCATTCGTGCAAACTTGGGACCATTACGTCGCTCAATCAATCACTTAAAAAGTGTATAATACTTTCTTCACTCAAAAAAGAGCATACGTAATTGTTTTTGCATTTGAAATCGAAAAAAAATTGAATTGTAATTTTGAAAAATCAAAAAAGCTTATTTCATGAATATCAATGAAAATTCAAAGCAAGTTTAGTTTTTATTCATTGTTAGAAAAATTATTTTTGAGTAATCCAATAATTAATTTAATGTGCTTTTGCAAGCATTTATTATCTAAATGGTTTGTTTGAGATGAATAGATATCTATATAATGCGATTCGTAAAATGTTTCACAGAAGCTGATTTTTCAAAATTTTTTGTGTCTGTATCTTAGTCAATTTATTTTCTTATTCAAATGTGCATCGCTGGCGTACGCGTTTGAGAAAAAAATAAAGATGCGACAAAAAGCAACTGATATCCAAATGATTTTTGGAGAGAAAGAACGAAAGAGAGAAAGTAAGCAAGAGAGTATGAGCGGAATAATTTCAAATGAACATTATTGAGTGGGTTGAAATGCGTAGGTAGACAGGAATTTAGAAATATTTTCTACAAATAAACACGTAAATCCTTTTTATAAAGTCACAGGAGATAATAGCGTGAAGTAAGTACCCTTAATGGATATCGCGTGGTCGTGTCCTTGAATCAACTCCTTGAATCGTGTGAATTATATCGAAAGAAAATAAATTCACGTAAAGAATACAAAACGTGATAAGTCAATGAATTGATTGGGTGATCCGTTGATTGATTAACGCAAACGATAATGATTAAAGGGTTTTAGGTATGTAGAGGAACCTAAGAGCGCAAAATATATTAATACGACTGAGAATATGAACAGAAAATATAAAGTAAACAAGATTGTAAATGCGATTCACTTGTATGAGACGTTAGACGTGAAAGAATTGCGACTACATAGGGTAATTGTATAAAAATGTTTTTGGCTAAATAAATGTGATATAATAAATTTGTAAACAAACTGTCCAATGTATAAGTAAAAGAAAAGAATGAGTGAAGCGTCGTTTATATACTATATGAAAAGCATTGTAGGCCATACTTCTTTTACATTTTCAAAGAGTAAACCACTGATGTAGAGAAAAAAAAGTAAAGCATTTCCTGAATGCTTTTTCAAAACAAGGTGAGATAAAAGTATGAAATCATTAAAAATATCGATCATTCAAGAAGGGTATTTACTGCCGATATTATAAATTATCTATTATGGTGAGTGGGGCTTGATTAGCAGTCTATGCATGCCTCTTAGAAGATGTAAGGCAACAAATGAAAAATGATAAGTTTATAAGGGATAAAAGAATTAAATGACATATGAATTTTTAAATGCGTGAAAGTCAGCATTTGAATTGTATACAATCCGCGACGTATGCTGACACATGACTCAGGGCAACTCTTAACGGCTGGAGCTTCTGGAGCCATTACGGAACTGTGCTATGCGTCCCAGAAAGTGGCTCCTGTCCCAAGTGTTCTCACCTGGCCGTCATCGAGAATAAGCGAAGTGAGAGAGTGAAAGAGAGAGAGAGAGAGTAAGAGAGAGAAAGAGAGAGAGAGTAAGAGAACTTTTGATTATCGATGCGTCACTTTTTGATATAAATCTGTATTTAATTGCAAATCAATACAACTATTATCGATAACGCATAAGTTTTACCATTTTTTCATCTTGTTACTCGCACATTTTTTTTCAGTCTATCAAAATCTTTATGATTGCTTCAAACATTCTTGACATCCTATTTGAATGAACTATGTGAAGTGCCGAATACTTTTTCACATTGAATTTTCTGTTACGTGTTTTTCACGGCAATTTATCAAGCAAATGTAGTGTACTCATTACTAAACAACATTACTGAAAATATAGATTTACGGGATGTGTATTAGTACTTTCGGACCTCAAGCTCTTGTTATTGTTTCCTCTTATTTTCAGTATCGCACTGCACCTTTGAAGAATTTCAAAGAATGCGAGGATTGATTTTACAAAAATGCTATCTTTCAGATACACGATACGTTGAATATTGCAGGCTGTTCCAAAATATAAAAAGAATATTGAAGTAAATAATTGTTATCAGAAAATATATTATCAACAGGGCAACCAAAAAGCGGCAGTAGACTCGTAGTTCGTGTGATAATACGTAATTATGGTTCGGAATACATCGTCTGTCTGGGTGTGTGGATGTTTTAAATATTAAAAACATTTTATTAGCTATTCATCGTAACGAAAGAACATGTAAGGAGTTTAAAAATGAGTGTGTCTAGACACCAAACAGAGCGTACGCAAACTCAGTCCTCCTCTCTACCCTGTCCTTATACTATATTTATTCGCGTACCAATTAATACGCGATCAGGCTGCTCCTTTTTGCAAACGCAAAAGAACGTGTTTCACGCATCTCAGTATTAAAAGATCGTCAAAAAATCACATATTGAAACAGATTAGGTATCGATGTGGATATTACCTCAATACTCTGAATTCCTTACAGTGAAATATCACTGCAAGCTTCAGTAAAATGTCGCTCTCCGTACGTATCACAGTGAATATTCACTGTAAACAACAAAATTATTGCATGGATCGCATCCAATAACTCAAAGTAACCCAAAATAAACAAAAAAAAAATATTAAATGAATTGCATATTTAGGATTGATAAGTAGTTTTCAATAATACAAACTATACACAAAAACGAACTTTCCGAATTCGATGGAAAAATATCATGTGGACGTATGTAAGTATAACACGAGGCAATGACTTGGATTTTGCATTTCCAGAGTTGAAAACGTTTTAGTACCTTCAAGAACCCAAATAATCGAAACATTCAACTTCCATAAATGAAAACAACCAATTAGCAATTATTTTTTAACCGTTCCACGTAATCGAGCCTGACAATCCACTTGATATTCTATCCAACTTCGAAAATTGATTTTTTGGATTATTTGGATTATTGAAAAAATATACTAAAACGTAACCCGTTCTAAAAAAATGCGATCTTTTGATGTACTAAGATACGCGAAACCAGAGCTAGATATAGTCTTTAAGGTAAGGGGTTTTTCACTTCGAAATCACTGGTGATTTTTTTTATTATTTTGGTGCGATTAGCCCCTTGGAGTATTTGGTTATGGACAAAACTTTCAGCTTCATTCGCTCGATTGAAAACAAGGGCTATTCAGTCTAGAATTCGACAAAAAATTCAAAGGAAATCACCAGTCACACATTGGAGCTCTGGATCGCTCTTCACGTGATAAAAATCTAATAACAAACCTATAGTGAAAATAACTTCCGATTTTTCTGGAGACTTTAAAAAATAACAGCTTTTCAAACCCAATACAGATATTCGCGGGTGAAGCCGCAACGGGGGACGCTATGTTGTAAGAAATGAGTATTATACCTACTTAAGTACGGTTCTCGCACGGTGTTTTCGAGTTGCAGTTTGTGTAAAAGAAACAATTATAACTTTTTATTAATCAATGGTTATCATGTTAAAAGTATTCACTGACGAGTTTTGAGTTTTTGTGAATAATACTATGCGATAGGAAAAGATGGATATTCATCAAAACAATTTATCTGTTATTTCGGAAGTCATGTCGATACGTGCGAATGACAAACCATTGAATTATTCACATAAAATTTATAAAAATGACCCGATTCTTTTCAAGAGCTACATAAACAAGCAAGTTATGATCACAACAGAAGATTCCAACGTGCACAACGGTATTGTTTATACAGTAGATCCAGTTTCAGAGAGGTTAGAATTCCAGAGATTTAAATACGATCAAGAAGTGTCTTCCGTCTATGTTACTGTTTTTATTTTCTTCCAGGGGTTATCCTCATTAGGAGATTTAGCCATAATGATACTGCTTAAGTTTCCGTTCATAAATCAATAACAAGAATTTTGAAAAAGCTAATATACATATTGTTACTTTTCTTTTATTATGAATATTATTTACTTTCAGTGTTGTTATAATGCAACCAAAAGATGGAGAAGAAATGCAAATGAAAATAATTATGGGTCCAGCAATAAGACAAATAAAATGTGCCTATGACACTAAAGTTGTGTTACCTGAAATGTTTGTCGTACAGTCTGCACATCTCTCCAAAGAAGAAGTCACACAGAGAAAAAATTCAGTGACTAAATTATTATTGGAAAATCGCTTTCCAGTTTCTGAAGAAAATGGTGTTCTGTTAATTGAAGATACTGTACGAATTGAGCCACCTTATGGACCTGAAAATTGTGTTTGTTTAAACAGTATAATATTGAATAGAATCCAAACGCTCTTAAAGCGAGTGTATGAATGAAGGATTCATAAGTGAGATTGAGTAATAGAAAGATGCAGATTGGTTTTATATTGATACATAAGTAAAAATTTAGTTTTTATCAAGTGTTACAAAAATAAATTATTAAACAGATTGTAAATATAAAATAGATAAGATTATTCTAGTTCATACTGTATTGAAGATATATTCACAATTATTTTTTAAAACAGATTTTACAAGAAATAATTTGACGGAAGACTTTCTTCTGGTTTGATGACTACGATTGTATATTTACTTGATGCATTTTGAATATTTACGTAGTCATGACACCAACATGGTTTTTACTTGGAAATCAATCACTGCATTTTGTAATTATAAACAGCAACAAAAATAGTTAATGATCAACATTGTATTATAGCAATATAAAAAAAGTGCTAAAATTAACTAATAGTCTCTAAATATTACTAATTCTAATGACATGACATAGATAAATTGTAATTTCAATTAAGTTGACATTGAAAATATACAATTCCATTCTATAAGCTCCAGATGAATTCATTCAGTATCAAGAGATATACAGTGTTAATGCAACAATTTGATCAAAAGCTACAATATATTGTGTACACATAAATCATTATTTCAATTGTATATATACATGTATAAGTATCCTGTATATACATCATTCGGAAAATTAATATAAATTTATATACAAATTTGAAGAGCCGATCTACATTAGATTTCCAATGAAGATAAATTATACGTTGAAAATTTATCTTAAAAACATACTTAAAATTAGATGGAATGATTTATAATACAAATTAAAGTCTATGTATCATGCAATTCACGTAGTAATGAACATTCTCATACTAGTTGAAAATATAGCATGTTTCATGAGATTTTCTATAAAAAATCATAATATATTAAAAAGTAATGATAAACCCACTCTAACAAAATTATGCTGCTGCATGGTTATTAAATACTACACGAACTCACACATCAAGGCCGCGCCAGTTACTCAGTCCAAGTGTGACGAGTACTTTTGTATTAATTCATTCTACAAAAGATCTGTTTATCTCTTCCATCGCTATGTCCAGAGATCCGTGTTGAAATCTCGACATCGATCGAGAGCAATTAATTCAATCATTTTAATTCTTACTGCAATTGACAAACGCTTTTTTTTAGATGTATTTTGACTTACTAAGAGGATATTTGGTCATTTGCTTCCTCTCAAGTGCAATTCATATTGCGCATGACTATTATTTCATAGTGAAATATTTAAAAAAAACATTATTGAAATTACGTGTCAATCCAGCGCTCAACTTTGAGCCATTTACATAAAGTTTTAGCGCTATTGTCATTAAAGACGAGTTCAATGGCCTATAATACATTATTTCTAAATTTTGAGGTAGATCATTCGGTTTCGCTATCTGAATAATACTCTATTGGGTATGGATCGCGTATTTTTCTTGAGTATTTCAATCCAAGTGTGCCTGCTATATCTTCAATATGCTTCAGCACCTGTAAAAATTGGGCAAAATTGAAGTTTCAATGTTATATTCATATGCAAAAGAATAATAACGAATTTAAAGACCGACTTGATGAGAAAAACGTTCGAATTTCAGAAGTATGTAAATCTAGTACTGACATGAAAATTATAATAAGAATCTTGGTATGTGCAAAAATTATAGCACATTCAATTTAATTATTACAATCATTAAGTGTCAATAATGAACTTACATAATCAAGCTGTTCTTTAGTGTGTGCTGCCGAAAGGCAGAATCTTATTCTGCCTGTAAAAAGTGGTGTTGCTGGAAAACCAACACCTACTGTGGCTATGTTTCGAGTCGTCAAGGTTTGAACTACAGAGCTGTAACGAATTATTTGTCTAAAATTTTCAATACTAAAAAGAGTCTGTAACAGATCTTGAAATAAAACTCACATAATTTTTGAGTAAAGATAGACCAACATTGGTACTACAGGTGAATCTTCATTGCCATGGATAATTACACCAATTTGGTTCAATCGACGCCTAAAATATCTCGTGTTTCTAGCCAGTTGCTTAGTACGTTTCTTACCAGCATCTGTGCCATCTTCACCAGCAATAATTTTCATTGAAGTGATAATTTGCTGAGCTATTGGTGGCGACATAGCTACTGCATAAGAGTGGGCATGACTGTACATTCTCAAGTAATTGATCAGTACCTAGAACAAAAATTAATCAATTATTGATACTTACAAAATCACTGGAGGATAAAATAATCACCTTTGATCCTGCAATATAACCTCCAGCTGATCCAAAACTTTTAGTAAATGTTCCCATTAAAATATCGATTTGACGTGGATCAACGCCATAATAGTCGCACACACCTCGACCTCGTTTACCCATGGCACCTGTACTATGCGCTTCATCTAAATAAATATAGGCCTGGAAATCAAATTAATTGTATCAAAGTCTGAGAAGTGAAATTAAAATTAACTGTAGAACATGTTATTTACCTTGTACTTTTTCTTTAGTTCTAATATTTCTGGGAGATGAACAATAGAACCCTCCATTGAATAAATACCTTCCACGATTATCACGATTTTCTTCCATTGATCACCAGTACCAGGTTGCCCCAACAGAATAGCTTCTTTCAAACATTCTTCTAAATGCTTAACATCTACAAAAAGAACAAATTAATTATTTTCTTTTTACTGCTGCTCATAAAGCAATATGGGGAAATTTCCATCACTAACTGTTATGTTTGAATATTCGAGTTGTAGCACCAGACAACCGTACTCCTAAAATTAAAGATGCATGATTCTTTTCATCACTCAAAACAAGACAACCTTTGGATATTAGAGAAGGTAGGTTTAGTGCATTGGTAGCAAAACCCATTCCAAAAACAATGGCATCTTCCACTCCTAAAAATCTAGCTGTCAATTTTTCCAGCTCATCATGTATGGGCATACTGCCTACAAAAAACGAAAAAATAAAAATGATGAATATTAAAATAAAAGACAACAATATGATGAATAAAATATCTGTAAATGTTACCTAATTCTAATCTACTGCTGCCACTGGCACATCCATATTTTTTAATTGAGTTGATGCTTTCTTGTGCACATGGCCCTGATGATTCTGCAAATCCCAAATAATTGTAGGAACCAAGATTTATACATTCTGTTTTTGTACCAGTAAACCTAAATATATGAAAAAACATTGATCAATTTAAATAAGATTCACGTCTACTTAACTTTTTACAAGTGAATATTCAACTTCCTGCATGTTATGAATGAAACTAAAAGAAGAAGTGATTGTTCAGATTTTGATGAAATTATCTTTCTACAAGACAGTTAATTTGATGCAAAGTGATTTTTATCAATAAATGTAAATTTTTTCCTATAGACTGATGATGATATATTATTTAGATACAGTGTCTACTTTTTTGAAAAAATGAATTAAAATAATAAATGTAGAGCTGATGCTACTTGTTTTCAAAAGTAGATGAATTTGATAAATCCTGAGTTACTTACTCAAATGACCAGCCATGGTCCTTGGTGATACGATCTTTAAGCGTAATCATAGCTCCTGGTACTGAACAGATAGGTCGATTCCAACAATCTTTAATTCTTCTGTATACATATCTCAAGTAAAATTGCTCAAAATTTTCGTACAGTGGAGCATACCCTTTTCTGTTCTGTTCCTTGGTAGCTTTTGGCGTGAAAAGCATTTGATTGATAAATCCCAGAAACATGAGAATATAAAATCCAAAATGTGTGAAAACAGCTGTGATGAAAGAAACTTTCTCAAATGACTCCCGGTACTTTGATGACTTGACTGGATGGACTTGGTTCTTTTCTTGATTTTTACTTTTATGGATGTACTGCAAAAAATCAAAATGTCCCAATGAGCTTAATTGCATTGACTTTTTTTTTCTAAATGAAAAAAATTGTGTCTGATAAAAAATACCATTTCAAAGTCGAGTGAAAATGCGGTAAATGCTTTCAAATAATTAGACTGCCGAAAAATTTTTTATTTTTCTCAAATGTAATGGAATCCAATGGAATCTAATAAAGTCGAGTGATTCAAGGAGTATGCGATTGGAACTGATCGGCGAAGCGCATTCTGCGCTTTCGCGGCGGCGAAAGCATTACATTATTCATAATTCTTTTCATGACTGAAACTCTCATGAATAGTATTGATTGAGCACTCAAAAAATAGCGGCGCGGAAGGGGACTTTTGAAAAAGCGACGCGCGCTCGCGCAATAGGAGCAGGTGCGAGGGTTTAAATATGGACTCTGATGAATATGTCTCAGCCGGCGCCAAACGGAATGAGGGATGCACATATACGCATGTACAGGTACTAGAGAGAGATGAGAATTGAGATGAGGGTTGAGAGTGCACCTAGTGCAAGTGGAAATGTGAAAATTGGAATGGAAACAACCACCAGGGGGCGGTCAGAATGAGAGGATCGGACGATCGGACCCCGCGCACGCCGGCAAAATGCGTGCCTTCACATATATATACATACAATAGTATCCATATAGATATACACGTGTATATACGAGAGCTAGGTGGTGCGCGGGCCCCCGCGTTCCACGCGGTCGAGCCCGCATATCGCAACGCACTCGAGTTATACATTGCACCGAAACGGACACACACTGCAAACTGCAGCGAGGTCGGGTTTTCGCAGTTGGTGTGTGTCGTTCGGAGCGTGGAGCGCGCACGTGGAGAATCGATTTATAGGCCGCGGCGGGAGAAACGGGCGAGTCGCGCGCGCGAAGAATCCGAGATTGGCCGCTCTGCAGCCCAGATCGATATAGGTGTACGAGCCCTAGTATACATATATACATACACGCTTATACACGGAAGGGATCCGTGAGGCGCGCTGCAGGCTGCAGCAACAGCATCAGGGCACTTACCCGGGGCCGGAGGGGCTGCGCGCTCGGCATGAGCTGATGCTTGGGGATGCGGCGCACCAGAGCCGGGCTCTCGGTCATCGTAGTCGTCGTCGCCATGGCCCTTCCGTGTCCGCTGCCCTGCTCTGCTGATCCAGCGCACGTATACCGCGGGCACTGCTGCTCTGCAGTGTCTGGCCGACTGACTGGCTGTCTCTCGGGCGGCCCGCGCGCGCCAACGACCACGAGTTGTTCGCAGCTGCGCGCGACGTGCGCTGCTGATGCTGCTTGCTGCTGCTGGCCGGGCAGCAATGCGCCGCATACACGGAGCAGCTCCCCCCGCGGCCGCGGCCACTCACGCATTGTATTGTCGACTCGCACACCCCTCCCCCCACTCATTCCCCCCACTCCCACGAACCCTCCTTGCGCCTCCGGCCCTATACATATTTCCAAGCGCGCGCGCACGTGTCGATATATACCCTCTTGCCAAATTCTCTCACCTCGGTGCTCCTGTTTATTCCATCTCTGCAATATACATAGGTATATATTGCCTCGTTCGATTATTCGTGCACGAACAGCGCTTTCTCACACCCTCGATACGAAATTGCACGCTAATCTGTACACGCGATTGTTAAACAATGTATGCGCGGCGGCGATGTTGAATTTCGAACGCTTTGGTCTATCGAAAGCGACTGTTAGGATCGAGCCGGACCACTAAATGTCTTGCACGCCATTGATTGAATTGATTAGTTTAATGGACACACGTCGGCCCAACCCAGCACTGTTGAAGATTGTTCATTTTCGATTTGCGTCTTGAGCGAGTAAAACTGCGTTCGCACGTTTTTCCACGTCAATAAACGAACGAAAAAAAGTTGTATCGCGCTGTAGAACTCACCGATGTCGTCGCGGATTCGTTTTACTCTCCGATAGTGATGGAATTCACTATATCGTCGCATGTAAGCGCAAATTCGCTGCGTCGAAGGAATTGATATTGTATAAGGGAACGCTATACACATGCGGGGAAGCTTGTGCCAGACGTTGGATATTGCATGACGCACGTAACTCACTGAATCATCCGGCGAACTTCTCCAATTTGCATAACTCGAGCTTTCCTCTGCATTATCATATCCAAAAATGAAGGCTCGATGGGAAAAGAGAAACAATGAAGACAGGTGTATATGTACAATCGCGTGAAATTGCCCGTCGCTCGCGCGTGGGTTCATTGATCGCGAGAGAGGAGAGGTGCAGCTAAAGATGCAATAAAAACCCACCGATCCCGATCGACGACGCTGTTCACAAGTAAGTATATGTAGCGGGAGTGGCAGGCGTATATGAAGAAAATTTGTCACCTCGTGCGCGCCACGCGATCCAATATAGGAAACAATATGTATACCTATATACACTGCGCCTATCGTATAGCTGCGCGGTGCAGAACTCGATCTAGATGTGTGTATTATATAGGTGGAGGTAACGATCGCGCGAGGCTAAGTCATCGTCTAGACTGGAGAGCGACGGCGCGCGACCTTGAAGGCGGGGCGAAAAAGCCGCAGTGGGTGCAGCAGCGGGCTGCAGTTTATTCGCGCGTGCATGTATATAGCGTACCGGCGCGTCGCGGCTCTCAAGTCGGCCACGTACATACCTATATATGTATATATAGGTAGTCTTCGCTGCAGCCGTGCCACTTTCTGATGCGCTCCGCTTTACTTAAGTATATTACATACATATATACTTATTTTGCGTCTGCTTATTTGGTATATTCCAAAATGGTTCCGGACACGCGCACCCTTTTCCTTTTACGTACACGAAGTAGCCGGGCCCACCGTGTGTCCGTATCGTGGGCACATCTCGATGAAAGTTCGGCGTTCGCCGGAAGTGTCACGGAGGTGTGCTAAAAATTTTCAATGAGCCCCGTGACGGTTTTTACGCATTGGAAAGTCAAGGATCGTTCGAATGTCAATATACATTATACATTTTTTTCTTTGAATATCCTTGGAAAACCTTTGGAACGGCCGTTTAGTCTCGCTCCGGATTTCATGCTCCAAGTGACATGACGCGCGACGCACCTGGCTGCCCTGGTGAAATGCTCGATTCGTTTCTTTCTTTTGTCGGCGCAATTAATAAACATTCGATGCGACTCGATAGCGTTAAAGATACATACGACGGGAAATTTATTGAATCATGCCCAGCGCAAACAATGATTCTCAAGCCGAACATAATTTTGAACGCGTGTAATATATTATGGACATCGCCGCGTCTGCAGATTCGCGAATCAAAAGTATAATTCTGCGATTTCAAGTGGCGAGTGTGTATATATAGTTGTCGTGTCAGATTAGAGCGGCACACTCGACTATTCGCCGCCTCGACTAATCATTGTCGATAACACTCGTGAATTTATCGTCGATCCACTTGGTGCACGCGCACCTGGTATACCACGCCTGTATAGCTTGTGCTCCCGATTGCCAGTGCATTATTCCAGACTTCTCTGTGTGGCTCCAAAAATCGATTCGAGGTAGTCCCACGGGCTAATGAACTGAAAATATTCAAAACCTTGGATCGTAATAGAAAAATGACTGCTTGTCGGAGGACAACTTTGGCCTCTCGTTCACTTGCTTTTACGCTATATGCAAGTGAAATACAACACACACTGACGATTGGCTTTCATTTCATATGACTGAGCTGAAAATACACCAAAATTGGTGGGAAAAAAGTTCGTATAATGCGCCTCGTGGCTTCATAATAACGTTGATAACTGAACATTGTTTGTAGAAAATAGTTTAATCCTCATTCAATTTTGTTTTTTTTTTCGTAATGTTCATAAAAACGCGGAGAAATCCCAGACGGCGCTGGAAAAGTTTTTATTATTTTGCATGCGGGCCAACAAACACGGGAAGTCCTCTTGACTACAATTATCATATGAATTCAAATTTATTTTTGTTGGTTCCAAAGTAGCAGTGGTGCAGTAACGTGCGCTCGGGCTCGACAATATTGATCAGTGTAAAATTACATCGTCGTACGGGCAGGGTTGATTTTCCTGTTCCACCTTGAAAGCTTTTGAATATTTCATTTGAATAATTGATTTTTGGATATGAACAAATTCCAATCGATATATGTATAGGACGATACGTTACCCAATATTTACGCGAGCGGCTTATCGCACAAGCAACAGTCGGTAAATAAGGTTTCACGATAGCTACGATTGTATGCGGTAGTTTCTTTCAGTATGTAAATAATAAATATTTACCTGTTAAATTCAGAAGTTGTACTATATTTCTGATATGATCAAGTTATAATCTCATCGTATTAGCATATCTAAAAAATGTTGTCGCGTATTCCCGGAAAGATCTTATCTTCTAGCATGCGATTAGCGAAATTCAAGTTCAAGTTCACGAATTCTTGAACGTATACAAAGTAAAATTGATTTCCTTGTTTTTCATTTTATGCATCGGGTTTTTGGTGTATTTTGCATGTATGCACAGCAACAAATGCTATACATTTGATTGATTCTAATTCACTAATAATTATGCTACGTTTAATTCTGTTTATTCATTCCGAGAAAACGAGGAGTTATTGCTTCAGCTGTATGGTAACGAAGCAATCAAATAGGTATTCACGACCTCTGGAAGAAAAAGTAAATAAATTTGTACATGGAAAAAATGAGCGTGAATGTGAAATAATTGACTCGATTTCTTATTATTCATCAATTCCAGTCTAGCCATACGAATATTAGCTCATCATTTTTCATTTTCAAGTCTTGGCAATGACATTTCCAAGTTAAAAATTTTCTTTTGGCCTAATAATAATTATAGACTGAACACGTGTCAAGTTCGCCAAGATTGTCGCTCGAATCATGCCACGTGGAGTTAAGTTCAACCGGCCGGCCGGCCGGCTATATTCGCATCAGCTGTTAGCTTATGGAACCGGTTTTTCTATATATATATACCTCTATTAGACACGTCACTCGAATCGAAGTAGTATGGCGTTCATCTCATTCTCTGTAAACATTTTTTGTTTTCAGTCGGACACGGAAATGGATTTTTTGTGGTTTTGCCGTAAATTAATGGGAAACTGTATAGAAAAATAGTTATATTGTTGAAATACAATATTTAACTACAGATAAAGAGACACATTTGCATATAAGATTTTCTCAGAGCATCGAGAATTACTCCATGAGTTCAACATCTGCTCTGCGACCTCAAAGCGTTTTTTTGTCCGGGAGACCATCACACATTTGGGACTCCGAGTCGATTTCTGGAAGTAGTTTTTTGATACCCAAAAATGTGATATTTGCTGTTATTGATACTAACGTTATGGATTTCCGGAGATATCGACCAATCAATGCTAATTATACGTATAGGTTATGCACATTTTTGGCATGAAAAGATGGCAGTATATCTCCGGGAAATCAAAATAATTGGGTAATAATAAATCATGGCTCCAAAAATTTCAGCGACATTCGAAAAGCAAATGCCGAGTGGTTTCTTGGGAATTGACTAAAACGTTTCAAATCCAAATAATTCCACGTATGGTTACGGGCACTATATCGTGTTTCGGGAGAACGACTTGGACCTTTTGCTTATAACTCGTACAACGAAAAAGCCGGACAAATTCTCACGTGACAAATATAATCGGGGATGGGAATTCTTACCCTCCGAACGGGTTATAGCGCGGGCGCGTGTAGGAGTGTGTATGTATATACAAGCAGGTGGCGACTCCATAGCTTTTAAGTAAATATGTATATATATACGAAGTTTGTTGTGTCTGTTAGCGCGCGACAGCGCGCGAGCTGCACCCCGCGAACTGCGGCGAGCGCGCGGAGCGGAGCATGCGTGGAGGGGGCCGAAACTGCCGAGAGAGACCCGCGCGCGGCGAGCGTCCTGCCATGTTGCGGGAACAACCTACAATCGCCGCAGCTCCAGCGCATCAGCCGCGCGCCGACCAGAGTGAGAGAGAGAGAAGAGAAAGAAGCGAGAGAGAGAGAGAGAGAGCAGTGAGCAGCCTCCGCGTGCGCGCGCGCGTATACCTTTCAACGCAGACGGAGCAGAGTTGCGCGGGGCCGTAGTCGAGCGCGCACCGCCTGTCCAACCGAACCGTCCCTGGAGCGCTCTTTCTCTGTCTCTCGAGCGTGCGCGTCGCTTGTCGCCAGCCAACCAGTATACATATCTGTACACACGTACTCATACTTACTAGCTGCAACCCTCGGGAGCAGCTGAGCGCGACTTCGCGACAACCTGCTCTCCGGAATCGCCGCCGCGGCCGCAGACTGCAACTGTGAGTGCACAGGCGCGCGCGCGCTCTCTCTCTCTCTCTCGTATAAACAGACGCGCGTCCCCCGGTCGCGCTAACAGTGCCGTGTGAGTGGGCGTGCAGTGTGGGTGCGCGCGCGCGACGACGTCGTGGTGTTTTGGTCCGACGAGCCGCAAGCTCCCGTGCAGTGACTCGCGGCAGCAGCAGCAGCTAGAGGAAGCAGCAGCAGCAGCGGCGCGAGAGCGAGGCCGCAGCCATGTCGGACCTGCTTTCGGAGCAGCTGCACCAGGCCAACGGGGCCAGCCGGCCGCTGAAGCGCGAGCACGACTCGAGCGACGACTTCGAGCACCTGGAGCACGAGCTGCAGCTGCGGGCCGAGCCGCAGCAGCCGCTGCTCGACCTCTCGGCCGACTTCCTCATGGGCGAGTCTAAGGCCCCCCCGGGGGGGCTGCTCCAGCTCGACAACCTGCTGGACGAGAGCCTGCCCCCCGGGCCCGGGCCCCAGCTGCACCCGGTCCCAGCGACGCCGCCGCCCTCCGCCGAGCTCGACGGGCCCAAGCCCGCCTCGCACGCGTTCCTCCGGGCCGAGCGCGGCTCGCCCGAGCCCAGCGGCTTCGCCGGGCCCAGCGACGACGAGGACGAGGACGACGACGAGGAGGACGTGACCGAGCCCGAGCGCAGCCAGTCGCAGGGCACGCCGGCCCACCTGGCGGCCCGGCCGCCGCCTCCGCCGCCCCCGGGCGGCCACCAGCCCGAGCGCAACCTCCTCGACGACGACGAGGACTTCCTCGGCGACGAGTTCGCCCCGCCCCAGCCGAGCAGCCGGCCCCTGCCCGACCTCGACGCCCGGGACTTCCTCGCGGCGAGCCTGCCCGAGCCGCAGCGCTCGCCCGAGCGCGACTTCCTCCGGGACGAGCTGCTCGTGAGCGAGGCGACCCGCCAGCTCGAGCCGCCGACCAAGCCCCTGCCGCCGCTGCCGGCCGACGAGCTCGAGCCGGACGAGCGCGGCCAGCTGCCGCCGCCGCCGCCGCCGCCGCAGCTGCTCCAGCCCCACCCGGCCCAGCTCAGCGGCGGCGAGACGGACGAGTTCGAGTCCGAGCCCGAGCCGTCCCCGGCCAGGAACCCCCCCAAGCCCGCCGCAGCCGCCCCCACCTCCTCCAACTCGTCCAGCTGGCTCGGAGACGCCGCCGAGCGCAAGGTCTTCTGCCACAAGGCCCCCAGCGCCGACCTCGACGAGATCGCCCCAAAGGAGATCTTCCGACACATCGGCATCGGTGAGCCCCCCTTTCTCCAATTTTATCCTCTTCTATATACGCTTATTCGTGATATTCAATAGCCCCCCTATTTATTTATTCATCGTATCTTGCGACGGCATTCGGTTCGATACGTTCCACCTTCTGCCTCATCAGGATTTCATTATTCGGGCGAACCGGCCATCGTCGACCTCGATTCGTTGGTTAATTTCACTAATGAACGTCAATCCAAATCGGTCATCAAACGAATCGAGCAAAATCCGTGTGCGTGCGCGCAGCCACCGGCGAATCGACGCGTGCTGCGACTGATGCACGCGCGTGCATCTCGATTCGCGCGACACCGCCGCTTGCTCGCTCGCTCACCCACGCACACGCACACCACGGCAGAGCGGCAGCCTTACAACTACCGCAGGCGCCCGCGCGCGGTGTAGTTTTTCCCTGAAAATAAAACTCGGGTCCGTTGCTCTCGCGCGAACCGTGCGTATATTACACGCGCACACATCGGCTCCGAAAGCGACTGCCCCGCTCACCTTTTTCCCCCCCTCCGCAGCCGTGGGCCTCCGTAACTCGCGGGTTTTGTTTTTTCCCCGACGGCGATTGTGCACGCCCGAGGACAGATTCGCGCTGGCGTTTCTTTGTAGATGGAAACTCGAGGGAGCCGGAGGCTGTCGACCGCTCGTGGCCCGCGCGCATTGTCATCGATATAGAAACAGATCGGCCGAGGACAGACCGATATATCGTTCGACTCGATGTACATTGTTCTTATGGTGCTCCGTCGGGAAACGACGAGATTGAGCCTGATTGTTTCGGATGGAACACACTGCGCTCGATGTATCCAGATCCAGAAAGAATTCCGATGTATTTTTAAACGCTCCGATTTAACCTACTCGCGTTGGAGAGGAGTGAGAACTTTTGCCCGTGGTCGGGACATACGAAACGGTGCACTTGACCGAGCGCTCCGCATACCGTTCGGCTCGCTGGTGCACGTGTCTAACGAGTATAACGAGATGGAAGTGTACATGCCGCGATAGATGTAAAAGTTCTTCGATGATTAATCCCCGCGCGCGATTAACAAAGTTCATTAAGCTAATGGCGGAAGCTCACGCGGCGCCCGATTGAGAAATTAATTTTCACGTGTCTTGCATTATTTAAATTGGCTTGAACTGATCGCGCGCGCTATGATTTGCAAACGAGTCCCCGAGAAGCGTATGTATGCGCTCTGGCTGTATGACGAATTGAACGCTCGGCAAGGTGAGTCATCAGGAAGTAATTGTACGGTTTAGAATGTACAGGTGGGCTCCGGTCTGTGTGTGCCAGCTCATCTCGTCCGTTGAACCGCGACTCGCCTCCTTTCGCGCCACATTGAACAGAGAAAGCAAGACGCCACTGCTGACCTTTTCGGCGATCGTTCGCGAATAAAATCACTCGGGACGCACCGAAGATTATTAATTGAAAATCCGACTACGGTATACGAGTACGTGCAACTTGTTCAGTTACGCACGTGTATTCGCAGTGCCCCGTGTGTGTATATATAGGATGTTGCCGATGCGTCATCTCTGGTTTGCATTTGCAAATGAATGAACGAGCAATCGGTTCTACCTCGGATTAATTTTGCAACAATCCCTGACAGATAACGAATCAATGATGAGAGTTGGAAAAATTGCCGATACTGAGTTCGCCCTATTAACGTCAGCGTGAAAAAATTTGATGAACACGCGGCATTCGCTCGCGCGAATCGTCGAGGAGTGCGAGCTCGGCTCTGGAACATTTTTACGCTTGGCTATAAATAAACGGAGGTACTTTTTCCTCTATTTAACGCGCTACGACTACTTTGTCTGCAGCTTCGCGCGTTACTGCAAAAAAAAAAAACGAATCAGTTACAATGACGCTGAAAGCATCTCGCCTGCTCCTTTTGCCGTGCTAATTTAAAACTCTCGCGCGAGCAAGGCTGGAGTCGGGTATCCGAAAACTGTTATGGTTACCTCCGTCGTATAGTAAAAATTGCAAACGGCAAACTCCGAAGCGCAACATTCAAAATCTTCAACGCGCGTGTGTATACGCATTTTCGACATTTGGGAGCCGTGGGTGTTTATGTCGGTGTGTGCTTATGAAAATAGAAAGTCGTATTTTTCAGTCACGGTTATACACGTTTCGCGCGACCGCATTTTATAAATAGAAATTCTATCATCTCTATCAATAAATGCTTGAATGAATCATAGAACGCGAAAAATTCCCGTTATAGGGTCCAGGTAGTAAGAAAGCGAGATGTAATGTTAGAAGAAGCAACTCGAGTACGAAACATCTCATTCGTATTTAATATTCTTCCAACTATTGCCGTATAATCGGGGGTAAAGAGTGGATAATAAGCGAATAAATACGATTCGGCGAAAAACCGTAACGAACTAACGGTGCAGCAATTTTTACACATCTATGTTGCTAATTGAATTGATTTTGCGTTTTGGCAGACTTTTGACAATACTCACTTATACCTTGAACGTCAGTTGAGTTGTTGAGTCATGAGTCACGATCATACACGCGAAATAATTCTAAATTTCTGAAATCCTTGCGGATCCTGGAAATTCCTTGCATTATGGAATTTTTCCATATTTCTTGAAATGTCGTGTTATATTCTGGGAATATTCCTTCTCTGACGATTACGTTCAACACAAGCTTTTACTGTACAACTACCGAGAACCTCGACTGGACCGTTATATCGCTCTTTTTTCCGTATATTGCGGAGTCAATGGAATAATGTATTTCTCCAGAGTTATTCGAAGCATACCGTGCTTCTAGTTCTTCGAGCGATTAAATATTAACGTGATCAATTTTCGTATTAATCCGTGCTTCAACCAATTTTCTCTTCATTTTGAGTTCAAAATATCCCGTGAATTTATAAATAGATATTTGCAGTAATAACAAGCTTTAAATTCACAAACATACGTGCAGCTAGTCGTATACAACTGGAATACCGATGTAGGTACATAACGGGGTACAAAATTTTCAAATATAAATTTAATCGCCCATTGTAACCGTACGCAAGCTCAACAATTTGAGAGAGAGAGAGAGAGAGAGAGAGAGAGAGAGAGAGAGAGAGAGAGAGAGAGAGAGCTTAAAGCACGCGTACGCTCGACGAACGGAAAAGTATAGTATATGTTCAAGTTTGAATTTATCATGGCACAGATGAGCTCGGACGTGGAAGCACTTCCGCTCGATTACGCGATACACGCAAAGAAACTATGCCTTTCTAACATGAAAGCCTTTTCACATTTTTATACGGAGTTTGATCACTCATTGTTCACGACCTTTATTTCAAACTTGAGTAAATCGTCTCACCATTGTGGATAGGAAATATGCTAAAACGTCCAGGTGACAAATTACACCAATTCTACATAACCCATCGTTTTTGTTACACGATTAAGAACCAAGTGTCCGTTTATACAACACTTTTTTAGCATAATTTTCTGTTCCCTAATCGATTGTCGAAAAATTTCACAACAATTAATTCCAACGTGAAATTTTCTCAACTTTCGATATTCGTCATCAGAATTGCCAAAATGGCAAGCCGTAATAGTTGGGCTTTAAAGTATATAGTTATTCAAAATCCATGCGACTGAAAATTTGATCTCGGCCTCGAAAATCCTCATGTGCGAATTTTGATGAAAATCGGAAAGCCATATTGGATCCGCCAGTGTGAATAATGGAAATCTGACTTTGGAGATGCGTTATCAGCGACCCCTAAAAACCCCATATACATGCATGAATAAGAATTTTTTCGAAAATATTGCTCTAAAGCGGAACATCAAGAATAACAAAATGGTATATTATGCAACTAGTGCGTGAAATGCGATTTCACGAGTTGCATACGATATTTTATGTTATAAGTGATCCAAACGTGAATTTCACGCATCGAGATTTGAGATTTTTGCACTAGTGCGTGAAATATTTCTCGCATCGGTTTCCGTGTGTGAACTTTTCACGCATCGATTTCCGTGCGTGAAATGAGCGTTTATGATCACGTATAACATAAAAATGTTTTATTTTAGCCATCATATTAGACATTGCCGTCTCAAATTTCCAAAACTATCCTACATGTTTTGAGGCTCTATGGAAGCAAGAATTTTACTTTCCAGACGTCTATTTTCACGCTTTCGAAACGAAAATAATCAAATAAAGACTTGTTGCAAGAAAAAGTTTTTTTTTTAATAAAAGAATATACCTGTTACAGTTTGCATTTTTTTCGCTACTCCAATGACAGATTTTGAAAGTTGTACAATTCATCGTTTTGATTTTTTTGACATATCATTAGGTAGCAAAAAATGTCGCTGAATAAAATATTGAAAAAACGGACGTGGGTCAATACTCTCGAGAAATTTCGTCCGACCTGCAATCGACATAGTATCGTTTGATCGCATCTGTAACAGGAAATTGAAATTCATCAAGCCTTACTCACGACCAAATAACTTCGTTCCGCGTTTATTCATCATATTTTACGAGGTGAGTCACGAAGGTCTTCCGATGCGCAGCTTTATTAACTTAGCCGTGATGCACCCATTAGACGCAGTCTCATTCCACGCTGCTGCTGTATCGGTCACCTTAGAAATTGAATTTATATAAGGAATATTGAATTCACAATTACCGTATAGAAGAAAAATGAGAATCTCCATACGACGCAAGTGTGGAAATAAGGTGAAAATATTGTGCTGGTACATTAGATGTGCTTACAACGAATAATTCCCTGTCAGGAGAGGGCTTGTCTATTTACGTATATAAGTAGGACATTAAAGCGAGTCGTTAAGTCACAGACAGCAGGGAGTGTCGTTCGGAAGGGTCTGCGTATAGTCGGAAGCCTCGCAATACGGCACGTGGACACACGCACACACACAGGACATGTGAGTCTAGAATATTTTAACTCTCTTTCGCCACCGCACTGTATTGATCTTTTGAGCGGTAGCGAAACACGTTTTAGGCCCCATTTTTTTCTTTCCTCTCAACCGGTGCACTTACTGACTCTTTCAGCGTCTCGATCGGCGAGAAAAGAGTTTGTCGCGCATGTACATATAGGTGTGGGAGAGACGTTTTTCACGCGATAAGCTGCTGCTGCTGCCGCCGCTCATAAATACAAATGGGGGGACTCCTGTTGGGGGGGAGGGCTCCAGTTTCGACTCCTGCAGGGGAGATTAATATGTTAGCCCCAGTATTGATCTCCTTTATGTGTTGCGTACTGTTCTTTGTTTCCTTTGCATGTGGCGTTACGTGTCCGAGCAGCGGCGTTTCCCGTTTTCAAGTTGACCAAGAAAAAAATCTTCGATATCGAGTCGGGGAAATTTATTTGCTCTCCTCGGGACGGAGAGGCTTGCCAACGAGGCCAATGGTTTGCCCTTTATATATACCCGACGGTTCTTCATATAATCTTTCCAGATCACTCTGGAGATTGCGTAATGTTGCGCGCGCTGCCCAGCGGCTAACTTTCGTCCACTCGGTGACTCATCCGCCTCCTTTTCTTCCGCGATGCCTATATACTGGACAGCAAAACAATTCGCCTATTATCGTACGGTATTCTTCTTGACATGAGGACAGATGGTACACTTCCCTGGGAATTAAATTGCGCACCAAAGTGGATTTTAATGCCAAAGTTTCAAGAACGAGTAATCCTATTGTTGGGGAATTGAATTTTAATTATTCCGTCTCGAGAATAGATATAGAATACTGTATATACTCGTGAAAAATCCGAGCTGATTCGATTCTCTGTGTTTTAGAAGCTTTTGTTGAAAAATCTTGAGAAGCTATATATGCAGACCAAAAATCGATTTTGGCCGGATGTTCGCGAGTATAAAGATGCTTTGCCGGGATTACGGAGCAAACTGAAAATATTAAATTCTCACGTCTTTTGGCAGAAATAACTGACATAAAAGGTTTTTTGCGTGTCGGATGTGCAGCACGTCAATTGGATTACGCAGCCTATCATAGATAACAGTGTGCAGGCGGCAACGGAAGGCCTCTAACAGGTGTGGTTTTTTTTTAATAAGCACAATTAACAGAGTACACAAACACCAATTACTACGATGCGCTGATGCAATCTTCAAAGTCGTACTGTATTTTCGATATATATGGAAATATTTAGAAATCTCGACACATTTCCACGTCGTATTCTATATTAATGATACCAACGTTCATTCAGTGTATAAGAAGAATTTCTCGAAATCGCGTCGTCGGCAGTTGATAATCATCATGACGGAACGCCGCGTTAACAATTATTGATGATTCACTAAGTAGAGGCGAGTCCTTTAACACAAGCGTAGACTTGAAATGGTATAATGAAGAACTGCACTCATGGCCAGGGTACGGAATTGATTCAGATCACAGTACGACGAGTGAATGCGCTCCGAAAGCTCAAAGGTAAATCGGTTTTCTATAGTCGACCGTCAAATCACAGAATCGCTTCACGAGCCATTAAACCCTCTTTTGTTTCCGTTTCTCTCGCAATTATTATAGCCAACGCTCGTTCCAGCGAATGTTATAGTTGACTTGCTGCGGCCGGCATTCTTCATGAGCCAATTCGAGCCAAAGCACCTATACCTTTATTTTCAAATTCACTTGTCATGTGTCGTTCACTGTACAGGTGCATTTCACGCGATGAAACGCAAAATCGTCAAATAGGAAATGTTCCTTGTGCTTTCGCAAGAGACAAAACAGTAGCCCTACAGACTAACCCCCCACAGTGATAACGACCCACGACACTATACTTTGTAAGGTTTCTCCGCCGCATATATATAGCTGCGACTGTCGGCGATCGTTGACAATCCGTTAAACCTATACACAAAATAATTGGAATGTTACATGAACAAAACGTCAGTTATTTCGTTTATCACGCAATAACTGATAATGAACCATTTTCGATAGAGAGAATGATTTAAACGAAGTCAAATGGAACTCGAACAATTATTGTTCAAACTGAGTTTAAACTTGAGTTCGAGCTTGCATTGCAAACAATTCATTGTTCGTGTCAATTCTTCAATCGGAGGCTATATTTAATTTACTTTCGTAATAATATGAACAAAAAGCTTAATCTATTATTTCTGGCATGATTTTCCAGCTCTTTCTAACACAAATAATAAACGATATTCGTTATTTTGGCGCTGCATTCAAAAATACCCATGGCTATTCTTTGAACTTTGGATAATTACGAACATTACCAATCAAGTGCCTGCATAATGAGAATGACTTCCACAAAAAGTGGGCTTGTGGAAATCTGTTTTTTGGCAAGGTACTGTGTCCCGGAGGTCAGATTTTGATGAAACTTGGCACAGCGTCTTGAATTGATAGGTATATGAATCTAGCTCAATTTTGGAATCGATCAAAGCATTTGAACTGCATTTTCAAAAAACTTCATCAATTCGAAAGATAATTCATTTCCTTGCATGTTTCGGTGATGTTTATCTTCATAACCAAAAATTACACGAAACTTCTTCCAATTTTTTGTGTTGTATCCAACACTTCCTTAATGCTGGCGACATTATCATCCTGAACTTGAGCACGGAGCAAAGTTCACTCCACTTCGGGAAGATGAAGCGATTGCAAACAGATCCTACGTATTATCTCCAATGTGTAAAATCGTAAGGTACCTTATTGGAAAAGCATACTGCTAATTCACCAGGCAGTCTTTTTTTATGTGTAAAATATAACTTTGATTTTTAATAACCATAATGTTAATGAACAGAAACAGGAAAAAATATCACGAAGTTCCAGAATTGAGGTGTTGAATAATGTTTCAAATTTGAATAATAGATTAGAATAGCAATGAACATTGTAGGATCACGTAATTTAACTGATTCATTACAAGTGGTACTGGGTGTAACCGCGAGACATTCATCTCGTTGAGAACATGTTCATGAGTATTGATCGTGTCTACTTCTCTGCATTCTGTATACTTCATGAGTTCATTCAAGTTGGGTGCATTCAAATTTTCCATGCGTTTTCTAGAGAGCTAACATTCCGAAAGTATTCCGTCAAAATTTCAACATGAAAGTTTCCCATGGTATATTTTCAATTGAAGAATAGTATCAAGTTGTAACCGTATATTTTGAATGTGACATCACTAATCAAAAAGTATTCACTTAGTTAAATTACAATCAATGAAACAAACCTGAAGAAAAGAGACGTGGGCTCGTTGCGGTTTAATTTCATTTGTTCACATGAAGCATGTTCTTTGGGAATGTGAAAGAGTACTTGACGCTACTTCTTCGGAGACTCAGACGGATAATTGACGCTCCAAAAGTTAACGACTCGTGAAAAAGCTATACGCAGTACGATTGCAATTTTTTATTACTTATACATACAATTTCAAAGAATTATATTTGCTTTGAAATTGCAAGTATAATTTTTTATAGTTTCATCACCGACAATATCTCATATCATCATAATAAGAAATTAATTTTGCTCGAGTTTGGACTGCTCTCGTAATAGATTACGATGGAATTACAGAAAGATTACTTATCTATTAATCTGTATCAAGGAGGTTCTTAGTAATAAAAAAATATGATGATCCCCAACTTGAATTACGATCTATACATATCTATCTTGATTTAGTTTCGAACATGGTACATAATAAATATTTATGACGAGTATCTTTATATTACTGTTGGATTAGATAGAAAAAAATCATCACGCCACGCAATGTTTTCGTTTGCAACTTTATTCTCGCGAATTCACTGTAAATTTTCTTCCTTACCGATGGGTTAACTTCAGCGCTGATAAGTTAGCAATAGCTGGCAGGGCAGCAAGCGAGAGTGTAAACGAGTACGAGACAGAGTGGAAAGATGTCGCTACTTCATTTTGTTCCCAACAAACTAAAAATTTGCAAATTTTTAAGAACTCGGAGTAATTGATCCCGTTTACGGTCATTGGACATTACGTAGGGACAAAAACTAAATCACCTCGTTCGCCTCATTGAAAACTTTACTCGAACCTCAGATTACATTGTCGTCGACTACGTGAATATTGCTTTCGAAATCAATATATTTCTGCAAGTTACATAATAGAATTTTATCGAATTTACTCTCCGTATAATGAGGGTCTTGGTTAACCGGAAAATGAAAGAAATCCTCGCAAACGGCGAATTCTTTCTCATACTTTTGTATATACTCTCGATGTGGATAGAAGCCAGTATGGAGAGTCGCCAGTCTAAATTGTATTTAAGTCGATTGCATTATTCTCCTTTGGGCTAGCAGCCAGCTCTATCGCGATACTCGAGTTGGAACGAAGTGCTCGTCTGCAGTACAATGTCTGCGTATACATACACATCCACGCGTGCTGCTAATGATTTTTATAAAAGCGCGACTATCAAATTCTCTCGGGATACTTATTTCAGTCGCAATTACAATGAACAGTCCGTAAGACCAGAGATTTTCACACGATTGAAAATGTATCACGAGTGTTTCGCCGATAGTATTGGATTTTGAATTTATTTCAGATAAAATGACGTGTAGGTGATACACAAGCAGCGAGAGATTCGGATCATCGACGAACGTTGCATATCAATGATCCGCAACGTGACATTCAAAAAGTCTTATCTGCAGATAACAAAAAAACATTTGCATGCCGATCAATATACAACGCTGAATTTCACCCATTCGTCAACTTCCAAATAAAATGTTTCTATAATGATCCTCTTTGCGTAAGTATATGAGCGTAAGAGTAGCTCGGATCGAATTTTTTTTCTCACACTTACGTCTATTCTCGTACACTGTACTCTCTTAAAACCTCACAGTGAAACAGGAGAGTTAAAAATCCCAGCTTTTGAAGCTGGATGAGTGATTGAGTAGAACTGCAATTAATTATCTATGTAATACAAGTGAATTTTAACTCAACTTCCATTCGTTTTGATAGCAAAAATGTTTACATTAAATTCACAGTGAGTCCAATGAAAATTCCAATGTAAACATTTTTCCTAATCAAAACTGATGGAACCGGAGTGAAATTTCACCTTCATCACACGAAGAACTAACCGCACTTGCACTCAATCGCTCGTCCAACTCCATACCGCGCGGTTTTTCGCTGCATAAAGTACCAAGAGAGTATACACGCACCCGGACCGCGCAGGGCGGGAAACACGCGCTCATTACTTCGCGATGATATCGGCTCGGCCATATACGTAATGTCCGGTTGCGAGCGCGCGCGGAAGGGCCGGAACTGGGGCTCGGGTCACCGCGCTTTTTTTTCCCTACACACACACATACCTAAAATGTACGTGTATACACGTTATCGAGGGCGGTAAAGTGGCCTCACGTGTGTATAAGCACATATTTATGTATATACATGTCGCCCTGTGATTGTTCGCCGGGGGGAGTTGTGCGTTCTGGTTTTCTCGTGCGTGGCCATGAGCTTTTTTGGACGATCGTTCTCTCGCACGCGGATCGACAAATTAACGAGTATAGTCGATCTTGAACGATGAAATAATCCGATTCGAATGCATATATACATAAGTACACGCACGGGATCCGTTCTAACCTACATGAAATGCGCCCGCGTATTACGTATCGGCATCGAGGCAGAATATTCATATATGCAATCCTATCGATGTACGGATCGAATGTCGATCTCTCGAGAGCTCAACCTCTTTAGACGAGAAACGCGAGTTTACTCTCGCTGTATACACACAAAAGAGCCCTGCACTTTTGTTCAATGTCCGCTCAAGGTTTGCACAAACTCCGTTTGTGCAGCAGCGCACGTATCGCATAATATATATAAATTCCTATTCGTCCATGCGCGTGACGTGTCCATACACCTACATTTTGAGATTTTTTTTCCGCGACAGTTACATTCGCGCGCAGTTCATACTCGCTATTTACTCCTCTTCGTTGCATAAACTGCATTTGTTGTTTTTTTGCCCGTCGTATTTGCAAGCCTGATTGGAACTAAATTAGATCGTTTTGATATTGAGAGTCCTGTGATGAGTCACGATTATTATCCAAGTTGTCAGCCTCGTCGAAATGTCAGTGTCTATCTTTGGTATACAGATTAATACAGAAATCAAACGATCTGAGTCGTAAAAAATATTCCAGAGTCCGATGAAAATGATAATTGAACGAGAAACGGATTCTCGCATCTTCGACTAAATTTCATTAGTCACAGAAACGTTTTCGCGTGGCTTGTAAAAGCTTCATCCTATCGTTTGGCAATGTGAGCACAGCGATCGACGCTCTTCTACGATCGGTTTGTCTACTCTTTTGACGCATTAAGAAGCCTCGAAAGATTCAAGGTATACCGTTTGTCGAAGAATTGAGTATATGCGTAGAATAAAGATTCGTTTCTCTATTTGAGCTGACATACACCTATGAATAGTATGTTGGTATAACAACACTTAGCGTTAACGGCTACCTCTACTTCGTCACCGAGTTTATCAGTTCTCTCAATTGATCATAGCTCGGCGTTGAATCATCAAAAACAATTAATATTCTCACTGGAATGCTCTTCCGTGTGTTGCCGTCTCACGAGAGAAACTTTGGTTATCTATACGCCGGTTATTTTCATTTTTTGATGGCGAACTTTATTAATTAGGGTTTTCGGTACCAACAGAAGCTGTGGCCCTTCGACGTTTTTTTTTCTTCATTAATTTTTCTGTTCGTGTGATTTTTTTTCAGCTGTTACGGTAATCACGCGTTTTATCGAGCGATTACATAAGAATACGTTTGATACGTTTGTTCCTAAATCTAATGAGTGCATCAGATAGAACGGATAAAAACGCAAGTTTCGTTCTCATAATTTTTTTGTCGTTGGCGTTTGAAACTGAGTTATTAACCTTCGAAGATTTCAAGAAAGGTTTGATTTTATGTATGATCTTATACTCGAAAAATATAGTATCTTCAATTGATAACAACTTAGATAAAAAGATAACTACGATAGATAAATGATGGAAACAATTCTGACATAATTTTTGTCGTTCTTTCGGGTGATTTCATCAGATTCATCAAAAAATATATTCCACTACCACGAAATACGAATGCGGACTAGAGTGCCCGATGATGAATCGAACAAAATCATCGATTGTGGCTCTAAGAAGCAAATTTGGAAGTTTTCCGCGCGCTTGTGTGTCATATATTCAACTATAGTACTAGCATACTTCATCGTACGTATGAAGCAGAATTAGTTGACTTTCACATCTGGCTTTTAATACACAGCGTATGGACTATGACGGCATGGCATCTACTTGTACTCAGTTCTGAGCAAAATTTACGAGCTGCGCTGATTTGATTCTAAGGTTCAAAGTGCCAAAATTATCGTGACCTATCGATCGTTGCAATCCCAAAGACCATCTCAACCTGATTTTGTAGTATTTATGAGGTACGTGATCCAAATTTGCACTAAAAATACGAAAGAAAAGAAAGCTACAACAGAAATACTTAAAAATGTATGTATGAGACAAAGTTATTTCCCTGTGACTATTGAATATAAACGATAGTATGTAAGCTCGTAGAAAGTTGGTTTTAGTAGATGACTACTGTTTCAAATTAAAGAATACGATTAATTTGAAGTACCTGTAGCCGCGATCTCTTTAATCACGAGACAATATACACGATCGAATCTTTTTCTTCTTTTTTTCTCGATCGTATAATCGCCTTACGATCAAATATCAATTGCCGACTCGATTCGATAAACGGCTGCAGTTGAATTCTATCGAGCGTAAAAAAGCTCCTGAAGCGACACGATCATTGTTCGATCGTCCCACTCCCCGCATTCTTCAAACGCATCTCTCCATGAGTTATCCTCGGGTCGCACGTACATCCAAAAACGATCCGGGGACGTTTTGCTGGCGCGTTGTACTTATATCGCGCAGCTGGTGCATCGGGCAAGAAGCAAATCGTAGCGGCGGCGGCGGCCGCGAGAAGAGAAGGCGAGCGAGGCTCGAGCCGGCCGGCCGGCCGGTCGAGCGAGCTAATGAAAATAGCGAAGGTCCGAGCTTGGCGACGCTTTTGTCCCGAAAAAGAGGCTGCTCTCCCACCTGCCGAGGCCTGCCAATTTGCGGATGGGCCGCGGGCGCGCGCGTCTCGTGTTCGCCAGCAGCGCGCGGGCATGCGTGTGCTTGCAAGCTCCCGGCCGACAAAGAGCGCGCTTGTGTGTGCCCCGCGCGCGCCGCGCGTCTCCATCGTCTCACCTATACACACTGCACTGCACACCCAAGTGTATAATATTCTCCTGGCTAGCCGCGCGATTCTCGTCGGTCCGCGTCAGCTGTGCCCCTCGGCAACGCGATATTATGCCCACGTAGCTCGGATTATTCGTCGGCCCGCGAATTCTCGCGCGCGCCCGCCCCGATAAGAATTTTCGAGCGACGAATCGTCGACTGTGCCAATTGCACACACACACACACACACACACACACACACACACACACACACACACACGGGTGGACATATACCGCAGTGTGATTTGGGAGACTAATATCTTTTGAGAGACGAGATTAAAAAAAAAACGATTTTCGCTCTTTTGGTGTAGATTGGTTATGGAAGAGCGAAATTCACAATGCGAAAAATCGAATTTGATTTTTTCCCGGCTCGCTTGAAATGAGCTAAACTGACTTAGGATTATCCTAAAGCAAAATTGATTTTTCGATAACAAGTGCGTATACATACATATACACAGACACACACACATTCATCGAATTTGACTTTGTGTTTCTCTCCCTCTGATTCTACACTAAATGGAATCTCGGTCGCATGTTTACTTGCTCGGCATAATATTTATAAGTCTGTGTGACTGTGAATCTCTTGGATAACCCCAGCACATGCCCTCAATCGTGACGCTGCTGCCTCTCGAGCCTTGTCTATACACACGACAATAATTAAATGACAGATGAATAATCGAAAAGGTATAAGGGTTGAAGAGCCCGACGCGATACGGTGTTGCATCCCACGAGTCTCGTGCGGCGGTAAACAAAGTGTGTGATGTGCTGCTCAGTGCTCGTGGTCTATAATAGAGAGAGAGAGACAGACAGACAGAGAAGGTGTGTGCGTATGTACATGTACACATAGGCACGGTTGAATCGGGCGAGGGAGCTCGCTGATGGCGCGCGCGCGCACGCCGGGATTGCCGGGTAGCGCGAGAGTGGGGTATACCACCGAGGGGGAGGAGGAGGAGGAGGGGAGACACAGGCCGGTTGCGCGCGCGCTCGAGCCGAAGCGCAGCCAGCCGATAGCGCGCGGTGGTATACGTGCGTCGAGCTTGGCGGCCCGGGTCGATAGAGCAGCAGTACTCGTCTCGACGCCGCGCCGTCCGTTCGCGTTGCACAACGATCGTCGACGGTGCATCGCCGACATCCGCAGTAGCAGCAGCAGCAGCAGCCGGGCAGTGTGTGTGTACACGGATTCGACACAAGACGACTAGCGCGCGAACGCACACACACGCACACACACACACGCACACAGATTGCAGTATATAGTGCAGAGAGCCAGAGCTGCGGTGCGCGGCCGGAGGAGCAGCTGCCCGCCTGCCTGCCCTCCCCACCTCCTCCTCCTCCTGCCCATCCGTGTATTACACCCACTGCGCCACAGTACCTCCGCGGATCCGCAATGGACGGAGCGGCGTGCAGCAAGGACGCGAGGCCCGAGCCCTCGTACTGGACCGTTCTGCTGCCCTGTAAGCTCGCATTCAATCTCTCTGTTTATATTTTAACCTACCCAGCAAACCTCCCCCGATCGATCAGCCTCGAAATCGCGTATACCTCCGTCTCACAGTGCACCCGCGAGCCGGGGGAGAGTCCATTATGCCGTGTGTACACGCAGCCGGGCGAGAGTCGCGGATGTTGTGGCCCGGTGACGACGACGTATATATAAGCGGCGACGAGGAAGCTCGCTCGCTCGCCCCCCGTACCCACCCCCTTCATGCGGCGTGGCCAGTTTCGATCGGTCTCTCTCCGGCCGCAGCCGCGCGAATATAGGTTATTCCCTCCTCCTGCGGGGCTGCTGCACTTTGCCCACCGTGCGCGCTTCCCTTAGGTGTGGCACACCCCTACCCCTCCCACTACACGTCGCGCTCCGCTTCCCGATCCGCGCGACCGACCAAAAGCTCCCCGGCGGAGCTTCTCGCGGAGATCCGACCAGCCTCTGTTTTTCCTTATCTCGTTACTCGGCCAGTGTGTGTCTGGGGGTAAATATGAAGTAACGCGGCGCGATCGATTCCTTTGACCTGGTACGAATAGCGAACCTGCGGGATACCCGTGTGTGTGCTGTGTGTATATATAAACGCATCTCGCGAATCCACCCGAGCGATTTGCTGGTAGCACGACTTACGCACAGCTCGAGTGAACCGCGACTAAGGAGCTTATTGGCACCGATCATGCATATGTATATACACACTTCGCGAACAGCCCCAGTTGTTCAAAAATCCACCCGATCCTTTGTTCCTCTTCATTTTCCCCCCGTTTTTCCGTTCTTCCGAGGAGGTGCGCGCCCCCCGCGAGCTTTTTCCAACGGTGCGCGCGCGCAAGGGGGTCAACGACCCGCCGCCGGCCCCTCCTGCCCCTCTATTATATATACTGCTGCCGGTGGCATGCACTTGTATATAGTGGCGACGTGACCCGAAAACTACCCGCGGTCCGTCCGATCGGGTGCGTTTTCCCAATGTGCTCGGGGCGTACGCGTGTGTGTATGTATAGGTGGCGAACGAGCCGCGGTTCGACGAGTTTTATACGAGAGAGGATAGTGCGGTACAAACTGGTTGTGAGATTCGTATGGTTATGATGATTTGTTGAGGCTGGTTCGTTCCGCGCATGGGACGTTGATAGCTCTATTAAAACCTTACTATGAAAAGTCACTGTAAACGTGGAACTGCAGTTGATTTTTCACATAATAAAAGTGTAATCTCAACTTGATGAGTTTTGATTGCAAACATTCACTGCGAATTGTGATGTAAAAATTGTTGCTATCAAACTCAATTGAACAAAAGTTAAAATTAACTTTGATTATATGAGAAGTTAACTGCGGTTTCACTCAATCGCCTTCGTACAGTGCTTTTTCACTCGTGTACACTGGTTTTCCACTGCGAGGTCGCAAGAGAGTATGATATTGACATATGAGAAAAAAGATACCCGGGAGAGGAAAAGAAACCGAGTGCGTTAGCTTGTGCACTGGCAGACTCGTCTGGAGAGATACTGCAATTATCGAACGAGATGACCTTCCGCTCGCGATTCACCTCTCGCGCTCGTTCTTTCGTCATGTACATACACAATACTCGCGTCGTTCTCCCGCACATTTCAATTACGAAATGGGAAGCTACGGTACGCGTGTAGCCATATGATTTCTGTATATGCACGAAATTATTAATGAGAGTTTTGCTTTATTTTTTCACGAGGGGATTCGTAATAACGATTTTTTCCCCTGTTTTGTTCGGTTTTATCGCTGCAATTCATGTCATCTTTTGCCGTATTATACAGGGGGGGGGGTTAGATAACAATTTCGAACGAATTCGCGAGTCGATAAG
This sequence comes from Aphelinus atriplicis, assembly GCA_020882685.1. Lineage (NCBI taxonomy): Eukaryota > Metazoa > Arthropoda > Insecta > Hymenoptera > Aphelinidae > Aphelinus > Aphelinus atriplicis. Next base: position 65,184,048 of record CM037074.1, on the reverse strand, counting down.
AAATTTCACACGTCCCTCGAGTGCCCGGCGACAAACGCTCGGAAAAAAAATTGTGCATATTTCTGATTGTGATATTCTTGAGGAATCTCGTCGCAAGGCCACGATGAAACTTCGTCCACAGAATAATATTCGAATATAGTTGATTTTATCCGTGTGGTTATATATTTTTGGGGTCGTACTGACGATTAGCATACGTCGACTGATTATCTGATATCAAAATACTTGAGCTTAATGCCGAGGTTGTTCTTCAAATGCCAAATTAAGCGTAGACGCCAGAATTGATTTATCGTATTCCTCGCGAAGTCGATACTCGCTTGAGCCTCTTTTATTCGGGCTCAGATCGCATAAGTATGACCTAACAAGATAAAAATCCGCATCATTCATTCTGCGAGTGTATTGTACATGCGGCGACGAGCGGTCGAAGAGGTTCACTCGACCTTGGACTTTATTACATAAAAAGAAAAATGTGTAATATCGTCTAACGTTAGAATAAAAACTTTTGTGCGCTATGCATCCATTGCACGGCCGATTATACACTCTCAGCCAAGTACGATATTAAACCAAGTGATTTTCGTAAAATTCTCTTGCGGATACATACATCGTCGATCGATCGTTTTTGTCCGATTCCTATTTGTCGGAGCCCCTCGTTGATGCTAACAATAGACGTGATCGCGAAAATCGCCAAACGAAACCTCGTCGATCGCTGGGTTTTCGCAATCGACACGCGCAATGTTTTCCATCCGGATTAAAAAATGATTCCTTCCCGAAAATTCGTCGTTTTCAAAGTTGCGCAACCGTAAACTCGTAATGAGACGTACTTAAACTCGCCATTCGAAAGCGTGCGACGTGAACTTGGTTTTTTTCTCTTGCAAATCCACGTGCGACATAACCTCGCGCGAACAATCAACAATGTTTCGGAAACGTCAACACGGAAAAATCTCCTAGTGTGTAATAGCGGAATAAAATCTTCGAGAGAAGCCATGCGAGATCGCTTATGATTTCGTAGCCGCTCGAAACTCGTCAAAATCATCACGCTGTGCTCAGGTCAGTCGATCGAAAGATTAAAAAAACAACTCGGCGCGCGTTTACCTGCCGATCTCTCCAGACGCTCCATTAGAAAATGTATATTTCCAGCGGAAAACCGGATTTTGAGTGTGTCGCGCTGATTGTCAACACACGCGCTCGAGACGTACACATATGCAGCGGACGACTCAGCTTCTCGCCCGCTATATTATTTGTAATTGTTCATCTGCTAATCGGCTGGCACACGCGCGCCCGAGAAGCTAACGGCGTCCCGGCATCGGGTCGTATAGGCGAGTTCGCCGCCAGTTGCGCTGTCGGGGCGTTGAGATATACACGAGAGGATAATATAATGAAGACGAAGCTACAAATTGGCCAAGTCACTTTACACCGCTGCTCTCGGGGCTCCCGCGCTTCTCTGTGTGTATATATACATACATATACACATGCACGCCCCTCTCTGAGGCTCGTGTGCGGTGACGCGGCTCGTAAATACACGCGTGTATAAGTACTTGTCACACACACATAGCAGTATGACGTCGGTGAACAATGCGACCAGGAGAATATTGATTCTCCGCGGTGCATATCAGTCTCTTGCTCTCGCTCCTCACTCCGAGCGCTTTGTGCCCCCTACTCTCTATATCTATCACTACGCCTATTTTTCTCAGCTTCCAAGCTCTCGTCGCTCGATGCCGCGACCGAGTCATCGTGTGTCTATATACACGCGAACACACACCCACACACCAGCCGTGCATGCATTTCAACGCCGGAGGATTTCGCGTTTTGTTCCGCTTGCGCCCAACAAAGCGTCTTATCGGCGAAATGAACGCGAGCGTTGGAATATACATATATATAACTATCATATACTTGCGCTGATTTTCATATTGCACTTGTGATTCCTAGGCTTCTTCGATTATGACTTATCAGCCTCGGTGGCTTTGATTAACGAGCCAACGCTTGTCTCTTTACAAAATATATATTATTTGCGTGTATATTCGCTTCGACGATAAACGAATCGTATATAGGATGAGTTGCATCACGAATTGAAATACACTCGATTTTGGCTTGATGTCTATTAATTGATTGATAATGTCGCGTTCATCGTATATACATTGTTATATACACGCATATATATCATCGGAAAATTTTTTGCAACGAATGCCGATGAATAGGTTAATTGGAAATAAGAATTTACATGGGAAAATTGACGATGCACGGTTTATCGTCGTAGTTTGATTCAATTTGAATTTTTTCCTTTGCATCTTCCCTCCTCGCCAATCATTCGGCATTTAAACTCTTTAATATCTTGCGACGAGCTTGGCTGGCGGTGTGTTGCGTTGGGAAATATTCTGATTCTGAAACTCAAACCCATTATACCGGTCATTTATGTAACGCGATAGAGAACTCCGAGTTTTATCGGGTATACCTACTTACCTAATGGCTCGGTGATTAGTTTCGAGGCGCTATATACATACCGTTGGTTACAGGAGCAAACTTAGAAAAAATGAACGATTTCGAATTAATAAACCCATAGTGTGTCTAAGAGGTCGAGCAAGAAGTACATTTTTCCCTTTCCCTATTCCAGCTCTCGTTTTTGTACAATTGAACTGAATGATATATATTGTGCTTGCAATGAGATTCGAAGCTAAATTTTTAATGTTTGTTTACAGATGCATGGTTCAACCCAGAAAGACTGAATCCAAAAGGTGAGTTTTCAAAAAATATACATCAGCTGATATTTCGCTAAATATGACAATACAGGGTAACACGGATGAAAGAATATATGATCTCTCCTTGCAATCGGCTTGAGCAGCTCGAATCGAGCGCGCACGTGATAATCACGCTCGGAAAATGTATATATCAACGCGAACCTATACGCAAAAATCGATAAACTGTGCGCGAGCAGCTCTCAGGACGTCGACCCAAATGTCCCGAGGTGTATATAATTAGCTGCAGTGGTGAAGATCCGCGAGGAATATCGGGTCGAAAAAGAAATGGCATATCGCGTGGCCGAGTTCTCGTAATATCCACTCCCGGCCAGAGTCACTCGCGGGCCGCGCACCACCTGTTTCCGTCTGCTTATAGTCCGCTTCTATTTCCAACTCTCGGCCGCCTGCAGCCGCTCCTTTCAATAATTCAAATCCTCGCGTCGCCGTGCCGGTTGTTTTCCACCAACTTCACGCACGCGTCGTGAGTCGCTTGCTCTTTGTGTAAACCTTGCCCTTTTTTTTTCTTCATCTCGCAAATTGAATTTCCCTCGGCTCTGCCAAGATTGAATTCCCGCCAGGCGTATATATATATACACGCGAATCGTCGCGGTATACACCGTGAAAGAGAGAAAGAAAAAAAATAACACAGCTATTCGAGGTACTTGGAACGCTGGGTCCTTTAGTCCCTGTGTTTTCCCGTCTCTCTCCGTGCCTGCCGAATGACTTTTCCTCAAACTCGTTTCCTTTGTTCGCTTTGTTTCATTTCCCACCACCGAGCGATTGCTGCGGTTTTCCCCCCTCGATATATATTATAGACGAGCGCGCTCGCGCGTCACGCGCGATTTTGGAGCACGTGAAACGTCCCGCCTCGGGGAGCAGTGTGTCCAACCTTGGAAAAAGCCCTGCACGCACCGGGGACACACTTTGTTCGGTTCTCTCTGCGCGGCGCGCACGCGCCTTCTTCAGTGTTCCCTCGTCGCTCCCGCGGAGCGAGCAAGACTCTAGTCCGTGTCTCTGTTCATTGTTGTCGTACATATACAGCTGTGTGTATATATTGTAATAATAACGCCGTTGCTCTCTTCCCTCCCGACTCTCGTTCTCGTTGGCCGCGGGTCGATCGATTTGCCCGGGAGGAAAACCAAACGAGTGTGGGATACACCCAAAGTGCGCCTGTTTTCCTCTCCTCTTGTCTTCTCTCCCCTTCCTTTTCACCGCAACCCTCGTGTACGTAACGTGTGCTCTCCCTCTCTCTGTCTGTCTCGGATCGTCGTCGTCGTGCATTATTCGTCTCTCCTCTTGTGGAAACAAGCTTTCGTCCGCGTCGCGCATATACAGCCACTCAAATATCCAAATGGATTCGTCGTCTTGCGTTATTTTTTCCCCTTTCCGTTCGTCGTGGATACTGCCACGACTGTATATAACGGAAGGTGGACCAACACGCATGTATTATAACCTAAAAACGAGAACCAACGCTTGGCCGTAGCGAAGAGTGTGTTCCGATGGAGGAACGCGCGCGTGATGAGTCATCTGTGATACAGGCGCGGGTGGCTCGCGCGCCGTCCTTCGACTGTCCAGAACACACTGCGTTTATGTATCGTAACGCACGACGTGCGCGCATATCGGCCACGATAATGTGTCGTCGTCGTCGTCGTCGTTGTCGTCGCTGCGGTGAATCGTGCCCTCGTCGTCCGGCTGCTCGGCTCTTTCTCTCTCTCAACTCGCTTAATCCTAAATATAACGTCCAGCCATCGGGTCTGGCTGGTCGGGTGCCAATAAGCGCGTCGCAGCGCCACCGGCTCGCGTCCCGCGCTCTTCTTCCCTTTTGCCGCTCGCCAAACTCCGAGAGTGCCTCTCGATTCGATTTTCTCCGCTGCTGTGTGTGTGTGTGTGTGTTATATGTGCCATACAACCGCGCCGCGTGCCCCATATCGCGCATTCCTTCTATCTCCCTCTCCTTTTTCTATCCTTCGGCCCCGAGCGCGAACATCAGGACACACCGCGCGCGCTGCGCGCTATTCATCACCGCGCTCGACGAGGAAGAAATACACATCAGAGTGGGCTCGGAATTTTCTTTTGTTCGGGGTATTTTCGGGATTTTGGGAAATGTCCGTGCCGCTGAGTAGCCGAGTTTATGCGTAATTGCAAATAAGTTAATTAGTTCTCTTTGTTATGTTTTCGCGTGAAATTTCGTCCTCGGGACATACTGCTCGATGCTCCGTTCAAACCCATCGCGATCGATCGAATCACGCGTATCTTTTGAACGACCGTCGCGCTTTGTAACCTTTGAAAAATCACTGTAAGAAGGTGGATGAAAAATTCACTTTATTACAGTGAACGTAACAAAAGTGACTTTTCACACATTTTTACATAAAACTCGCAGTAACTAAAGTGAAAATTCACTTTACACCCTACTCATAAGTAAAGCAGTAAGAATTTTATGTAAAAATGTTTTCAATCAAAACTAATGGAACTAGAGTGAAAATTCACTTTTGTTACATAAGAAATTCACTGCAATCCAGTCAATCATCCACCTTCTTACAATGATTTTTCACTGTGAGGATTTAAGAGAGTATGTTCGGGTCTCGTGTCTCGGGCGCTCGTATTTTTTCACCGCAAAATTCTCAGAGGGATTGGTAGATATAGACGGCGTCAGCGCGCGCGAATAGAATATTCCCGAGGCGAGCAAATTGTACAAGCCGCGCGGCCAAGTTTGCGGGCCAGCACACCGCGTCAGTCGCGAAGAAGCGCGTCGCCGAGTCGGGAGGATAGGAGAGCCGGTTTGTCTCGCGCTCTTTCGTGTGAATCGAACGGAGGAGCACAAGGCAAAAATAAATAAATCAAATAAATAAATACGAATAAAACGCAGCGCTCGTCGACACGCTGCTGTGGTGTGGTGCGCGCATGACGCGTGTGTGCTCGCTGTGTGATACTGTATAAACTGTGACACCCTCCCTCCCCCCCTTGGGTTGCATACGCTGACGATGGCCATCACGACACAGGAACGTGAGTACCGGCGCTGCTTCTCCAATATGTATACCGCCGATCTTCAAGATGCGGACTTACGGGACTTTCGGCGCGAACGTTCGGCAGTGTAAAGATTCACAAACGCGTTTCACTCGCCCGTCTGAAGGTCGACGACGCGGCCGAGATTAGGAAGACGACGATGCCGTTGGAAAATAGTTTTCGAAATAGAGTGTCTGCCTCGATCATGATTCATTATAAATATATATGCGGCCGTCTGAAAACGACCCGATTCCGTAAATATTCGTCTTAGACGAGATCGAAAATAGTCACTTAACACTTCTCGCGCGGCGAATTAATTCGGAGATGCGCCAGATCTACCCGCGAATCATTCAATTTTCGATCGATTCGAGCGATACACATATCGGCATCGGATATGAATTTCACTGAAACGTTGCAGTCTCGTCTTCGCTATTATCTCGGAGCTATTCAAATCGATTCTGTTTATATATTCATAGAGTATAACATAACTTCTCGAGCTTGTTTCGCCAGCTTGCATTCGAGGTGTAATTCCAGTGAACGTTTGATTTTCTTCCCTTGAACCACTCGATTCTACGAATATCGCGCGTGTGTCAAAGTTAAAAACACACGCTGCGATCTTCAATAATTCTCATATTCTCATATATTTCATCTGATTATGGGTAAACGTATTCGCGAATTGCGTGAGAACGAAAACGATTATGTATATATGTATATACCGAGGAGAGGTGGGATTCGACAAAAAGACCGCAGCAATCAACGCCGACGAGCCGCTTTCTCGTTCTCATTAGCCAATAAAAGGAAAACAATTGAAAACGCTCGGGATTAATGAGGGAGTTAATTCACCGAGACACGCGCTGGTTGCCAGCTCGCAAATAAATCCGAAAAAACGCCTATATACACTCGCGGCTTTCTGGGGCCGAAGTAACTGGCACTCGCGGCATTGCATTGTCATACGTATATACGCCGAAGGTCTCTCGCATCGGACACACAACCCAAAATTCGAATCGTCGCGAATATACACGCGAGCCCTCTGTAAACCCTCCCGGGGGATCCGAGGGAGAAAGTGACGCTCCCGCTTGCGAACACGAACTCACGAACACTCGCGCACACGAACGTGCTCGTGAAAAAGAGTAAGTGAGAGGACAAAGCCCCTGAAGCGTCGTTGTTTACGCGGGGGTGCGTGACAGAGTCCGAACGGAGGGGAAGGCAACGTGATTCACGTGTACATGTGCTCTGCTACGTATATACCTACTTTCTCCTCTGCTGCGCAGTTACACGCGCCCTTTGTGTCTCTCTCGCAGCCCTAACCGCTGCACGTGTGCGCGTGTGTATGTTATATATGTGTCCAGCCCTGAATTCGGTCACTCGCTCAACGCGAGCAACTCGCGCCTCGTGTATTTACCGAACTTTGGTTTTTATCCGGCTCGTAATGAGGTTCAATTACGACATCGGTGTGGGCAATTAGTGCCCGGACTACACGGACACGACCAACAGATCCGATCTATTTGATCGACGAAGACGTTTCTCCGACTTGCCGTTTAATGCCGCGCGTACTTTAGCGCTTCGTCGGCTTCGCCTAAAATATTTCGTCTTTCAACGAGAGATGTATCTCATTCACTCTTCCGACGATACATTTTTCACACTGTGTTCTTGGACGCTAGGAAAAGTTGCGATTATACTTCGAGTTTCACGAAACGCGAGCGTTGGATTTGGAGTTTTGAAATTTCTCGGTGGTCCCGTTGGAAATCAAGATGTATGAATCCTCGGTGATGTTTCTCTAACTCGGCCCGACGAATATTGTTTGACACGCACAGTCTAATTCTAATTACTGTTCTGATTCTAATTCTAAAGTACTATTGTTTTTATCGATTTATGTCATCGTCATCGTTACCAAAGATATTCGCTAGGTATATAATTTCGTGACTCAGACATCAAAATAAAAGCTCGTAAACCAACGACGAACTTATCCAACCTTGATGCGGCCGATTAGAATCAAAAGCTCGAGTCCAAGGTGATTAATTCCATCGTGTGTATATAGAGATCAGCTGTTGTGTCCAAACAATCACCTGTTGAATCCTTGTAAAACAGTCGCGCGTCGTGCAGGCGACGAAAAACTATCTAGATCCCGCGGGTGGAATGGATAATACCGCCGGACCCTCAACTTCCCATTTCTCTCTTTTTTTTTCTACTCTTTCCAAGCACGCTCCGTTTATTTTGGTAATCTCCGAGAGAGGGTCACACGCGGATTACGTAATACGGCACAGCCGCTCAAGCTGTTTGGCTCGGGGATCGCGTTTAATTCATTTGTGTGTCAGCGGCAGAGCCTCTTTGTCACGCTTTTGAGTTCCGAAATGTGTATATATATAACCCTTCGAACGCGGAACACTCAACGAATGCTGCCCGGCACCGCAAAATGCTTTCCTCGTTGATCGCGAATTTATTGCGTTGGTCCCGCAGTGCTGTATTGAAATGCCCTAAAAAAAAGGAGCGTAGTGTTAATTGCGCTGAACTATAACTCTCGATACCTCGTGCAATCAACAAGTAACAGTGAAAATTTTGAATACGTGTAGGTGGACCCCCCGATTGAGAAATGATTGAGACGAAGTACCGCTGCACCCACTGCTAACCAGCAAAGGCTCGAGATACAATAGCCCATACCCGCGGACGCAAGTCGAGCAAGTAATTATAATGAAAAAAAAAAAAAAATATAAACACGTGCGCCGAAGAAGCGAAAATCGTGTTAATTGTCGCGGGCGAATAATTGCTCGGCGATTATCGGCCCAGCCTTGAGTTGCTTCCAATAATAGATATATGTAGAAGAATACGCGTCGACTACGCAGTCATTGTTGCTTGTGTGTGTGTATATATATACGCCAGGTGTGCTTTCAACGAGCTCCGGACGGATCGCTCCGCGGTATCTCGAGAGAGAGAGAGAGAGAGAGAGAGAGAGAGAGAGAGAGAGACGGAAGTGCGAAGCAGCTAACGTTACGCTGCGTGCGGTAACCTGTAACCTTCCTTTCGCGACTATAAGAATTAGGATGTATCGAAATATTGGCTGGTAGGCGTCGTCACTGCCAACAAGTCAACTACGTTTTTATCGAACCTTTTCATGTACTCAATAACATGTATAACTAAGTAATAACTAATAAAACTATACACACTAACAGATCAACTGATTAAAGATTCTTAATCTTTGTACTTTTTTTTTTAAAATTAGTTATTTTGTCATTAAAACATAAATTGTATGAAATTGATGTCAATATTTGTTTGAATTCTAAATCACGAGTGAAATTAAAATAATTTGGACGTAACCTAACCTATCGATTACATCTACTTCAATTCATTTTTCAAATCATATACTGGCATGACTCCATACTTTTTTCTAAATAATTATTTTTTAACGTCCACATATTTCAAACGACGAATAAATTCGGGCTTGGTGGACTATCCCAAAGTGATATTGCGAGAAAAAAATTCCACGCTCCCCGGGCTGGATCCAGCCCGGGAATTTATTCGTCGTTTTCATACTTTTTTCTCTTTCCAAATAATGCGTAACGGCCGATATTTCGATACATGCTAATAGGATAGAAGAATTTCTCAAAACCCGAGTTTTTTCACGAGCATAGCATTTTTTTATTTTGTTCCCCAGTCATTAAATCAGTAAATGTAAATGTTAGATTCTTCGTTATTTCGGTATAGATACATACACTACTATAATTGATATCATATATTGCCGTGAACTTTATCAAGCCTCATCTCATTGAATTTCGAGTAGATGAAAAAAAATCATCCAATTATATCCAAGTACTATTGATTTCCGGAACGAAAAAATTTGCGTATTCTTTCCTATTCTCAAACTGCGTCGACTCTTCCCTCTCTCTTTCTGTCTCAAGTGATTGGGTATTTTTTTCTTTTCACTAGTTCGATTCATCATGCCCCGCAAGCTCTTGATCCGCCTCCTGACCTTTTGTACGATTTCCGTCGAAAGAATATATACGTATATACATATGGGGCAAGCTGCTTAGGTAAATTGGGATGCATTTTAAAATGCGGATAAGAGTTGGCCGCGGCAATTGAGGAAAATACTCGACTGCACATTCGCGATAATTGACAATCTAACGATTACTCGCACAGCTACTGTGGCCGCAAGTTCGGAGCGATAATAATTCCTCGACGAGGCTCATATTCCCCTGATGAGAAACCGAAAAGAAAAAGTAATCGCGTAGACTGCAGACCACGCGATAAAACGTCACTCAGCAAAACTCGCGAATTCAAGAATGTATAAATACCATACTGGCGAGTGCCACGTGTTACAAGTCTAAAGTCCTACGTCGGCGATTTATTTATCCATTTTTATATGTCTGGTTCCGTCAGCATTAATCCAGAGTGTTGGAAATCAGCCATGCGAATTGTACACATCATACTAGACAACAGAGCAACTTTCGAATACTGCTTTGTATATTTGATCGGATAGGCATTATTGAATGGGTATACAATCCATGTCAATTTAAAATATACGAATTGTTACACTTATTAGACACGAATACGAATTTATTCGTCTGTTTTCTATCCACGAGCTTTGTAAGCTCGAGCCGCGGATTCGTGTCACGCGAAAGCTCAATCGCGATGCAGCCTTTTTCTTTAATTCGTCTTCGTTGCTGGTGCTGGGGTAATTTTTTCTTTCCATCTTGATCGAACTCGGCCGCAAAGTATACATTTCGAAAAGTGCGACCGTCCGCGGGACAGTCGAGAGAGAGAAAGAGAGGCGAACGAGGTTTGCTTATCTGGAGCAACGCCAGCCGAGTGCACTTGAATCTGAGAGTATCAAGCGCCCAAGCTCCGCAGCCGGGGGATGGCGCGGCGGCTCGTAATTGCGCGTATATTATTAGAGATCCCCGGCGGCTCTGGAATTCTTTCTAGGTCGGTCCCCGCTCGCGCTAGCGCCGGATAACCGGATACACATACATATTCTGGGTGCGAATTTTACCTGCGACCGATGCGCGCTCCGTTATATCGATTCCTCTTAGCCATCGATCTACTGATTCGTGTATAAACCCTGCATTCCACTCTCGCGCAGCTACGACAAATTAATTATCGGAATATCGACAGACGCCCGGCTCGCTTTGTTTCCCTTCCTCCTCGCCCCTCCCCGGCCCTTCGCGACTCAATCGAGAGTGATGTGGTATAACCATCACTGCGCAGTGATTTGCTCGCGGTTGTGCGAGGTGCAACGAGCACACGCGAGTCGAACGCTATAGTTTTTCTTTTTCTCTCGCGAGCCGGGGGCAGTAAGTGGAATTTTCGCGTTCGTTTAACGGACAAATATCACACTTACCGCGCGTAGTTGACAAAACATACATGTATATATTTCACATTGCTTTTTGCTCGATGAATTGAAATAGGAATGAATTCGATAAACAGCGATCAATGTCGACGAGTGAACTGCGTGAAATAGTACATTTTGATACTAGACCAAAAGACGAATTCTAGGCACGTGGGAGGTTTGCCGCCCGAGCAAAGGGAGGGTGGTAATCACACGAGCCTAGAAATCGTCTTTTGATCTTGTATCGAACAGTATTTTTCATCACGAGTGTAGAAAACTAAGGTTGAATGATCAACTTTTCGATACAAGTGATGAAAAATGTCTTACCATAGTTCGAAATATATTGATACTACGTAGCGCAAACAGATAAAAGACAGAGTAAACGTCGCCCGAAATCGATATTTGTATGAATTATGAGAAACTGAAGAGCTGCATATATATGTATAGTATACTAGAATATGTATATACTTGCATTTGAAAGTACTAACCGGTTTTCCCAGTGCAAAGCCACGTAAGGCCTGTCGTTGAAGTTGGGTATAATGATGAAAAGAGACGCGACAGTCTTGAAGCCGCGAACAAAAAACTACCCGATCTTTTTGTGTCCTCTTTGTCTGTGCTTTGGCTGTGTCAAAGGAGATGCTTTCACGCCGCGTCACTTTGACTTGGCGAACTTTCGGCGCTGTCGCATTAGCTGCGATGTATATACATATTAACAAGCCAGCTTCGTCGTTACTTCCGTAAACCACGCGAATGAACAATGAAAAATCCCGATTGAAAGTGTGAAAAAAGAAAAACAAGGCGTTCGTACAATACACCTGCTGCCCTTCTTCAGCTCTCGGCGCTCGATCTGTTGAATAACATATTCGGGTCGCGAGAGACTGTACACCGCATAACTCTTCCTCCGAAGTTTGGGCGTAAAAGTTCCAAAGGGGCGAAGCTCTCCCCCCGCAGTCTCTCGCTCAGCCGCTCACGGAGCCGAGGGGCGAAATCGATTTTCTCCCAGCCGCGTCTCTGCGACGCGTGTAGAGGCTTATATACATCGGCGGTTGAATATACTTACACTGCCGCCGTCTACTACCCTCGCTTTTGTATACAAACACGGGCGCACGTGTGCGCCATTCTTGTCGATCGCGCAACATTCTTATAGGGCTGCCGAAATTCTCGGGCTGTGTACAAGTCAAAGTTGTGTTAGATTTTATTCTCGCGACGCCGGAGTCACTTTGTTCCGTGCGAATATGTACTCCCTTGGAACCTTACAGTGAAAACCTAACTGCATGAAAGTAACGTATTTTGCTGAGAGGATGGATTTTCGAGTGGATTACAGTGGCATTTTTACTTCAATGCCAGTGAACATTCATTCGAAATCCACGACATTCGACAATTCAACTTTTGGTCACTCTTTCGTTCACTCGAGGTGAATTTTCATCATAAATTATTATTATTCACAATGCAAATTTACGTCAGAAGATTGAATAATACAATCCACTGGAATTCACGTGAATATTCACTGATGGTATTGTAGTTAAAATTTCACTGTGATAAAGACAAAAAGTCGCCCTTCCGCTAGTAGCGAAACTTCACTGTAAAGATTTGAGAGAGACTACATGTCATTGAGAAATATCAACTCGTGTGCACTGACGCGTCGGTTATCTGTTGCTCCTGCGTGGCGTACGAGAAATTGCAATTCAAATCGCTCGGCCGACGGATAATTCCTTATCGGTTGAATTTTTGGTACTCCGAAATGAGTGTGCGATATGATTGATCGTGGGTCGGACGGGGGTGACCTCGACGAGAAGTCAAAGTATTGCCCCGCAGCAGCCCAATTTTAAATCAGTTGTGCGTATATAACGCAGATACGAACGGGGAGTTCGATCATGCGAACAACAACGGATGCATCATATTCGATTTTTTTCTTTAATTACTTCGAACCGATTTGGTAGCACATGGTTGCCAGCCGCTTTTCGACTCATTCGCGGTTCGCATCGACCGAAATAAATGAGGTCTACCGCACCCACGATACACTTTCCCTCATTATACTTACGACACTTTGTCCGATTCAATTGATTTCCGCTTCACTTCATCGAACAAACGAGTGCTTCGAAAATTTGACAAGCGTGAACCGAAGCGATACATCCCGAAAACACTCGAATCGCAAAATCATTCTGAATTAAAACAACAACCCGGTCTTCTTTGCTTCACCCGGGGATATCGGCGCGTATACATCGCGTCGTCTGCAACCCGGTCTACTTGAGACGAAAGAAAAAAAGGATACATAGAGAACCGCACACCTCGTATCCGATGGACGGGCAAGCCGCGCGCGTCTTTACCGATCGCCTCTCGCGGCTCTCACCGCCCAACGTCTCGACTCCACACCAGCTCTTGATAATAACGCGTTTCACAAAAGCCTCTCTGCTCGTTGCTCCGAATTTATCTTCTCGTCGGTTACGATGTTCCACACGATACGTCACGTTCGAGAATCTTTCTTATCATAGTTACGATCGCCGTCGTCATTTTTTGGGGAACTATGACGAATTTGACGGTACAGGACCCAGCGGTTAATTGTTCCACTCGATGATTTTTAATTTTCCATGGAATCCTATATGGACAAAATTCATCAGCGCGAATTATGCCTGTTAACTCTTCATCAATCAATTTCCATTTTCACACTCGATTAATTCGACTTGACGCGTATTTATATATATATATATATATATATGGAGCAGTATTAGCGCGGGTCGTTGCAGGTGCTGCCACCACGTTCGGCTCGCCAAAACTCGTTTTGCATAATATGTGCGTGCATACATGTATGTTTGCCAGACTCTCGTTGCGCGTATATGTGTATCCGCTTTTCCGCGGCTGTTCTCTCCTCGCGAGTAGGCCACCCGTGCACGCGCCTTTTCCCTTCGATTCTCGCGCGCGTGTGTTCTCGCCGTCTACCCACGCTCTATCACGCACTGGTTCTCGCGCCGGTATGTTGCGTGACAATCTATGAAAATTGCTCCGATCGGCCGAATGAAAGTGGCTTGTAAAAAGAAAAAAATTGTGTTCTCGATTTTGTCTCTCGCAAATGAAACCGAACGATCCTGTCTGTATAACAGCCACCTGGAAGTACAAGGTGGCAAGCGTGCGATGATGAGCGAACAGTACACCTCCGGTGTCTTGACGAAACGCTCAATCTTCCCTTTTCGATTCTCGATTTAGAGTCCAATTGGAGAAAAACTATCGTGGGTATAATCTCGCTCGAACTCTCAAATCACAGGGACATTAGGGTCTCCAAGTGATCAAAGAAATATTCGTGTCTTTCGCAAAGTAGACTGAGAACATGTATAGAAAGTGGCTTTTGCATAGATCCGGGGCTAATACACGCGAGCCACATACAGGCGAGCTTCGGATAGGCTGCCGATTACATCCCATTGCCCTCCCTACACATTACACTTCGATCCGTTTCGATTTCCCCATTTGCTTTTACTCTGCCTTGCACCGAGCAGCAGCAGCAGCAGCAGCATACGCTGTCTACGCCAAGAAAGCAGCGCGTGTCTGTCGCGCGCGATTATTTGTGCTAATCAGCCGAATTATTATAATCGGCTGTCGGCTAATCGACGACGACGTAAACGGTATAAATCACGCGGCCACGGCCCTTTTGGCAAAGTAGTCCGTGTACACCGGGCGGAGAGGCATTTCCGTTCGGCTTTCTCCGTCTGCAGGTATATGACCTCGCGCTGGCTGGCGTGTGGCCCCTCCTCCTCCCCGAGTCCCCTGTACTTTTTTGACCACGTTCGACATTTAGGGCCGAGTTCTTCAAACTCCACAAATTGAAAAATTGAATTTCTCTCACAAGTTCGTATTTTTTTCATTTTCCCACCGGGAAAAATGTCCGCGAATTTCCAACGCCAACCGGTGGTGGCCCTTTAATCGGCGAGCGCGAGTATACGCAGGGTCCACGTACCCGCGGCCGGTGCTGGGGGGGTCGATGCGGTGGCAGCGCGTTCCCCTCCTTTTGGGCTGCACCGTCGGCTGCTTTCTCCCTTTCCCCGCGCTCGCTCTACCCACACTCGCGCGCGGCGCGCGCACCTTCGCGAGCGCGAGCGCGCCAGAGGAGGTGGTGTTGCTGCCGATCAGTCGTCCGCGCCGCGCTCTTCCGTCCGTCCCTGCTCGCGCGCTTGGCTCACCTGCAGCCCGGCAGCTCCCCCCCCTGCGCTACTCCTCCTGATCCCCCTCCCTCGCGTGTGTACATCATATACACGCCAGCCGGGCAACGACGAGGCCCCAGTCAGTACCCAGTCAGTACGTCCCTCCCCCGGCAACATGGTGCGCAAGCAGTCAGCGAGGCAGCCCGTCGAGGAGCTACCCGAGCGCGGACCCGGTGAGTCTGCTCCGCTCAACATATGGCGCTCGACCGACGCCCTTTAAATTTTAAAACCCACCCCAGTCTGTACACGCGTCGATTCGCGGAACACCGGCCCTCGAACGAGCGAGACGGAGTATGGATTTGCGCGCGCGCGCGTTTTATTTTTAGATCGACCGCGAGCGTCCACCTTTTTTTGCCCCCTCACCCGATCGACGCGCCGTGGCGAAGGGCCGTGTCCTTTTTCTCGATCGCAATGTACATTGCGGATCGTTCCGCTCGCCTCCTCGCGCGCAAGACCCCCCCGAGAACCGTTGGCTCCTCGGTAGACCGGAGCAGATATCCTGCAAGCGTCTGTGCGTATGTGTATACTTCGTGGGAATCTTGGAACACGTATTATATGTGGCTGCTGCTGGCACAGCAGACTCGCGGCAGTCGGGCGTACGTGTACCGGTTTTTCATGGCGCGCAGTTTGTCACCGCGCTCCTCCTGTATATAGCTATATACCGGTGTATGGCTAACTGTGTGTGCGTGTCCCTGTACCTGCGTAGCGCTGGCTCCCTTCCTTTGTTCCCTTCGCGTACACCATATAGCTCGGCGGCGAGCGAAGCTACCCGAGACACAGAGCCACACCGCCGCGCGCGAGCGACCAGCTGTTCAGCTCGACGTCAGCCGAGAAGCTACGTGTGCTGCCGCTGCTGCTGCTGCTACGGTTCGCGCTCGAAATCCAATTTTTTTCTCTTATAAACTTTCATCGCGATGCGACTTTTCTTCTTTTTATAGATAGGAAACTTGTCGGTGACGCTAAATGTATACGCAAATAGCGTTTCCTCCGGCTGATTTGGCCCGACATTGATCCTATTATTATTGCCACATTATTAATATTCGCGGTGACATTGTCTATCTCGGGCTACGCGCGAGAACCGATCGGTTGGAAGCGCCACGTGTGACTAGGGGCGAGGAGAGCTCGATACCCTTGATATGGAGATAAAAGCGTGAAACTATGTACACGGGGCGAATCTATATACGTAACGTCGTTCGAAAGCTCGGCAGAGTGACCGCCCCCCCGAGTAAATCGGAGCAGATTTCGACTGTTGCTCAATCCCTCGACGCCTTCATTATCTCTCCTTGAGGAGATCGCTCCGTTCGCCGGCGACGCGCTTCCAAGGTGAACGAAAAAGTCAACATACGCGACGAGCGCCGCACAGGATCTCTATCGAACAGCTGTGCAGCTGCAGCGATACGCGCGGCCGCGTAAATGTCGCGATTTTAATTTTCATTTCCATAATCGAATGCCGCGAATTGTGAAGATCACCGTGGCCCGCGAAACGCGAGCTGCAGTGGCAAACGCCGCGTGTGCACATGGCGAGCGCCACCGCGGCCCCAAGGTCGCGACACCCACACACACACACTCATGCCCATGAACGTGTATACGCACGGCCTCTCTCTTTTCTCTCTTCCGCGCCTCTCGCCTCGCGCAACCACTCTGCCACGCCGACGTCGAATACATACACACTTATGTGTGCTCCACAATCATTGTGCATCGCACCGGTTTTAGGTTAGAGCGGATCGCCCGCGCATCTCTCGACCCGTGGATTCATATTTTCCGTTAACTCTCGAGCTGGCTCGCGAGCCCGGTGGGTCGACGGATTATCTCGTTGTCGATGAAATGATTCAACTGCTTTGGGCTGTTCTAAAGTCGCCCGTAAATCGGTCTGTCGTACATCTGTTGCCCCGCTAACTCACCATCGGTGAATTTTATTTCTTCACATATCTATCGCGCAGTAGAAATCCATAATTAACTACTAGTTCCGAAATTCTACGCGCGTCGTAAATTTTTCATCTCATTCAATCGCGTCGTCAAAACGTACGCTATTTTTTTTTCTTCCTGTCGTCTCGTATCGATTCGAATTCAGAATACGCACCCGTAAACCCGCCGAGAGCAATTGCCGTTGTGTGTCTTCTGGCTCGCTTGGATTTCATTTTTCGCCGTTTGCACGAAATTCTATTCTTAGTTGCCGGATTCGATCTTACGTGTGTGTACCCTCCTGACTCTCGCGCTATCTGGGACGACCGGTTCCAAAACTCTAAAATAGCAAAGCGCTTTTACTCCCCCCACGTCATCCGCAATATTTTTATTCACTTGTGCGCGCGCGATGACATAGTTTCTAAATCACCAGACCCGCGGAACTGTCATTGTTTTCCCCAAAATTGCCATGTCTGTCGTCCGTGTATCTGTAGCGATTCGCATCAAAGTAATACCACGCCCAAGAACGACGGTACTTTTCAATCCGCCACTTTTGCCAGAATTTTTTCCCATATAGGTGTATTGTTCAGTGCGATTGCATCGAATCGATAGATCCGTTAAAAAAATATTCGGGAATTCACTGACCAGGGAACCGCATTGCTGTTTGGTCTCGATTTTTAGTGTAACTTTCGGAGGTATTTTTTTGTTAACCCAAACATACGTGTAGCCACGCAAGCTAACGTGATTTGATTTGCCTGAGATATCAACCTATCATTGCTGATTTTATCCATGTAATTTGTATGCAATATATCATGCGTCGTTTGCATAAAACCATGACAAATCGTGACGTTAGCCGACGAACTCATCTATTCGGGTAACTGCACATCACCTCCAAAAGTTTCAGCGGCACCAGAGACCCAAATCCCAAGTGGTCTCGTGGCAAGTATAAACGCAATATCGAGGGCTCGAGTATTGCGTAACTCCGACCAATACGAGTAACCATAGGCTTCTGTTTATTTCACAACTGCACCCAATCCAGGCCAATTCAAAAAATCCATCTGTACTCAATTTGGGTATCAACGCTTTTGTACGCACATCACACGAGTTCAATATATCCAAGATTCGTTGGCGCCAAAAACGATAATGCGACTCGAAGAATTCGCGTATATACCGAGCCGGATCAACGGGATACATCCGGGGGAGGGAGTGACGCACCGGTCTAGCAGCCGTGGAATGGAGTCAACGACTCTCGAAAAATGTACCTCATACGAAATTAGCGTCACGCAAAAAGTGTATATACGAGCTCTTGCGCGCCAGTATCTACCTGCTGCGGAAGCGGATGGCACAGGCGGCCGCGGGCATTGGTCAGCTGGCCCGAGGGGGATGACATCAGCGGCTAATCGGCACGCGACTCTCGTACCGATTGATTTTTCGCCTCGTGCAGTTCGCCTACCTCCCCGGCGCCTACGCCCACGCGCTACTCGCATTCGCTCGCTAGCCTCCGGACGTTGAGGACGCGCAGAGCAGCTACACGGATTCCAGGATCTCATACATATACACGAGTATATATCGATTTCTAATCAGCGAAGCTCCGCGAATATTCGGCCTCCAATTAGCAAGCCTATCTCGCGCGTGTGTGTGTGCATCCGCCCCGGTGTGTTGGTTCTCCATTAGCCTCGCGCGATTCGTTCACCAGTGTGGGTTGGTTTGGGAGTGCATTTTTCGAAAGCGACTCGAAATTAATTGCGTGATGACGTGCGATGAGAAAAGAGTTGCGTGGTGAGATGTGTATATTGATGGAAAATCATAGGTTCTTTCATCCGTGGATTGTATACCCCGTGAAACAAAGAAAATATCCCGGACGAATGTTTCTCTAAATATAAACCGAGTGTGAAATCGTCCGCGCCAAGCCGAGCCGGGATTTTTCATTCCTCGAGCCTCTCGGCGAGCGAAAGAATAAGCGTGCGTGGAACGCACTATATAATGTGAATGAAACAAACAAAAAAATAATTCGCTCTTTATTTACAGTGGCGGCGCTCATCTACTGGCGCGATCCCAAAAACTCGGGGATCGTGTTTGGTGCAACGCTTGGTGTGCTTTTATCGCTGGCCTACTTCAGTCTGATCAGCGTGGTAGCTTACGTGTCCCTCCTCACTCTCACCTTCACCGTCGCTTTCCGCATCTACAAAACTGTCCTCCAGGCCATTCAGAAGACGTCCGACGGACACCCATTCAAGTGAGTCCAAGCTTATATATTTACACGCTAGCACACTTTCACTGCCTTTTACGCGACAATCGTTCGCGCCCCGAGCGCCCAAATCGAAAAGACTTTCTTCCGCGACTCTCGTCGGGTGCGGCTCGTATGTTTTCGTTCGAATTCGTGTATATAGGATCGACTCTCTCGCGCTCGCCGAATCGGAAGGACGAAAAAATAAGACTCGGCGAGACGCGCGTATTTTTCCCTGGTCTCGCGAGAACAATAATCGAGTCTCGTTTGACTTTATAAACGCCGAGGAGTGAATTGAATTTTTCGTGGCTTCTAAAATTATAATCCGAGAGTTTGATAACGGAGATTCGAGACCGCGCGGGATCCTCTTTCCGCGCGTGAAACTGAAACGAAGATGGCACGGGCGTTACATTATATGTCTCCGTGCTTGCTTCTTACGTTTTTTTTTTGTGTTCAAAGTCGAAACAGTGTCGGGAAAACCGACGACCGATGAAACCGCGCGCATCCGCCCTGGGTTACGTTCGCGCAAGCCAAGTTGAATTCCTCGTCAATAATACGCGACGAAGACAATTCGAATAACTTCCCAAGTTTACCTTTCGGCGAGGCAAAATCCGTGAAGCGTCAAATCTGAGCAAACAGACACGACGAATTAGCATAGATATAATACACCGCGCGGCATAACGTGGCAATCGTGTTACGCTTGTGCAAACACACAAGGCAGCGTTATACAGTTGTACAGCGAGCTAATTCGGCTTCCTTAACCCCGCAGAGACATCCTCGACCTTGACCTGACGCTACCCGCCGAGAAGGTCCACCAGGTAGCGGACATCGCCGTGGCGAACGCGAACGCCGCCGCCTCGGAGCTGCGCAGGCTTTTCTTGGTCGAGGACTTTGTCGACTCGCTCAAGTTCGGCATCCTCCTCTGGTCTCTCACGTACCTTGGCGCATGGTTCAATGGCATGACCCTCATCATCATTGGTCAGTATAGCTTCGTTATCCCGTCAACGTCCCTTTACCTGTTCATCCTCAAAAACTACGTACTCCGCGTGTTTTTTGATCGTTCAAACTAAAGACGAATTTCAATAGTTTATTTTGATTTTAATTTTGATAACAATTTAATTGTTTCAAAATTTTACACTCGATCAATTGAATGTTCTATAGAAATACGTATTTTGACCAACTATATGGAAACGGTAAATTTTAGGTATAAGGCCTCCAAGATGATGAGATTGAAATTGCATTTAATTTTTGAAAAGAATCTATTAATCATCGCTTGCTAATAAAAATAACTCATTTATTAAGAACAACACTACAATTTGAGAACCTAATTTTACTTTACTTGATAAAGCTGCAAAATCATAATAATAATTAAAATTATTATTAAAATTTCGCCACTGAGTGTATTGATACCGATTTTTAGGCTTTGTTAAATCTCAGCCTCAATCCGAGATGATTTTCGCGGTTGATATGTAACAAGATCAACTCAAATTGACTCTGTCATTGAATTTTACAGGTGTGGTGGCCCTCTTCTCGTTGCCTAAGGTGTATGAAACGAACAAGACGCAAATCGACCAGAATCTTGCTTTGGTCCAGGCGAAAATCAACGAAATCACGGCCAAGTGAGTTTTTCTTTATTAATAAATTGTCGGCAGTCATAAACATTTCTTGAATTCTTCTAATTGAAATAATATCGTTTTGAGTCGATAATTATTTGTTTGAAAAAAAAGATAACTCACATATTATCAAGATTATTATATGAATTTTCATGTCATCATTTAAAGGTATAAAAATATGAGGAGAAAGTCACTATTAATATAATGTATCGATTGGGTGAAGAAAAGTCGATTAACCGCTGCTTGTCAATTTAAAAATAATTTATTCACACGCGTTGGACGTATAAATTACTTTTTAAATTAATATATAAGTGATTATGCCGTAATCTGTAAACTTCAGGTTTCAAATAAATATTAATTTCGCATTTTTGCAACTCGCTCTGCTCGTGAACGAAGCGTCGAACACACATCTGCAATGAATGAAGTATAAAAAGTTATTACGGTTTTACGACGATTCGCGTGATATTTCGGCTATAAAAAATGAGACCATTTGGTAGCAAGAGATCTTTTTCCCAATGGACAGAATACAATTTATTTCGAAATATCCGTCCCGAAGTTACAGATGTGGAATAAAAGCGAATCGGTTCAGACATAGATTCTGCAAAATCTTGACACAGTTACAATTTATGTTTTTTTGATGGATTCAAAACAGCTGTATCTTTGATTGAAATGTGTTCGATTAACTTTGGCAATTAGTCATTCTAATGGGAATCCCGCCAGATTGCAGTTTTTTAACGAGTCAAAGTGCGACTTGAAAACTTCGTATTTATTTATTGTGTATCAATAATGTACTTTCGAAAAGAAATGTTTATATCATAAACTTTGATAACTCTGTTCAACACTGAACTTTCAAATAATTCACCGGTCTATTAATTGCAGTATTGGATTTGAGAGGTAAACGTGAACCGAATTAGTTGGCACTGAACGACGAAACAAGATGAAATTATATGACAATAATGTGACAACTTTAATATGGAACAATTATCTTTGATTAAATATTTTTACTTTAAATTCTTGATACCAGCATTGATCTCATGTATTTTATCTTGATAAATAATAGATTCATGATTAAAATCGAGCATGTATCGTTAGACCTTAATTCCTTCAAGTATTTTGAAATACAATACCTAAACAATAAAAATTACCTCAAACAATTTTTTTTTTCGGGTGCAGTCTGGGCGCGGGGACTTTTAAATTTCGACAAACTCATGCGTTGAATTATGATATCATGTAGTAATGCTTTTTCCTTTTATTTTACAGAGTAAAAGCTGCATTACCTCTTAGCAAGAAGGCTGATCCATCAAAAGAAGAGTAAAGTGAGCGTCCAGAGAGGCGTTTAATAATTGCAGAGCTGTGCAAAGAGAAGACGTGAGGACGACGTATTTTAGCGACGAAGTGATGGCAAAACAAAAGGATATATCGCGTAGCATCGCCGACTTCAAATAAACTGACCAGCTAATTAAAATGGAAATGTGAAAGAGAACGACAGATATACAGAGATTGTAAATAACGGATTACTGTTTTACTTTGGATAAATGTTGGATATCGAACGGTTGACACAGGGCAAACTTGGTGATATATGTATATGATCGTTTGTTATGTGTCAAAGCGAAATGTATTGTAAAAGCTTACGCGAGCCGGAGAGGAAACGAACGAGGACTCGGTCTCGGTATGTTCTGTAAGAGCTTCGAGATCGAGCATTCGAAAACACGCGCATTCAATATATCAAGTGAATAGTAAATCGAGATATCCTTTCGAATTAATAGAAAAATAAATGAAGCAAGTAACACTTGGCTAATTGTTCGTTATTGCGATACGGTGGTGAAGGATCAATCAATCAAATGAGTAACAAGAGATAGTGCGATGGAACAATGTCAGAAGTAAAATTGAACAAGTAACTATAATAAAATGAAAAGATGGAACAATATACGAAATAGATTAATAACGAGAAACTTAGGCTATCCTTCTGTGTGTCGCGCAATTTGAAATGAACGAGACAGTTGTTGCCCAATTGTCGTGGCTCTGATTCTGCGCACTTTGGGTGTGTTTTCCCCCAATTAACAGCACATAAAAGGCGTGTCTCTTCCCATCCTATTCCCTTTCAGAAAATGTGTAGAAGCCACATTCATCGTCCCCTTTGAAAGGAAAAAACAGAAACAAAAACGAACATGGATCGTCAGAGAAAAAAAAATTGGTAACCCAGTAACCTTACATAATCGTATGTAAGACATTAAACACATCATACTGTTCACCCGCATTCTCTCTCATCATCTCGTTTGCTACTTTATCACTAATCGTAACGAAAAGTCTATCCTTTTTTAAATGTAGGAAAAGTTGTTGAGGTAATCATAATCAATTAGACTACGCACGAGAACAAATATGGCCCGGCAATTGATGTGAAAGTGTCTATTGTATGTATAGGCAGTGCTTACCGAAAGTTGGAAAAGTATAATGATAAGGAGGGAGAGAAGAAATTATATGGATAGTAAGGGAAAAAACGGAGAGTGTTTATGCTGAAGGAAGTGCTTGTCGAAATTATTTCTTTTTTATCGTTAGATTTTAAGATGTAATGTCTAATAACCAGCGATCCCTCGTGTTTTAGTTGTTATAATGCGATTGAGAATAAATATGAGAATTAAATGGAGAAATTATAAAAGTGATTATTGATTATTGTATCTGTCTTTTTGAATGACGTTGAGGATTGCAAGATATTATTGCTATTAAATTGATACTATTGTAATTATATAATAGCTAATATATAAAGAAGTATATATATTATGAAATTATTGATACAAATACAGCAGTTTTATGTATTTAATGATACAAAAAAAAATTGGAACAAAAAGAGTGAAATAATATTGGCGATGCAGAAGAAACGGATTCAAATCATCACTTGATACTCTGATAAAACAACATTAAGATGCAACTTAATATTATATAATACACATTCTCAATATCTATCTGTAGCAACGTGAATTCACGTGTTTTTATCTCAAAAAAGGTGGCAAAAGTGTTAAGAGAACATGCGACTTGTAATACACGTATCGCTTTTTGACGTTTTCATTATTGCATCTGCATTCGCACGATTAATTTATAAATAAACAATATTAATAAGACACAAAATGTCGATAATTTCTGTTTTTATAAAATTTAATACTGCATCCATTTGTTTTCATTTATTCGTCGATTTTAAATTTTTGTTAAAAATATTCTATAATACTTTTAAATCGATATATGTTCATTTTGTTTTTTCATTTATCCAAACGTATACTTCCAATCCTCGTTATTCGATCAATCAAGATCACTATCATTTCATCCACACGTTTCTATTTTGAAATATCTGCTAGCTCTTATCTCTTATTTATGAAACGAATTGAAAAGAAGAGAGAAAAAAATCACGAAATAAATCGAGTAGACTTTAAATAATTCTCATACAGATCGAGACGTCACAACGTTATTATATTTCTTTTTCGTTCGAAACAACATTCTACCGAATTTTTTCATTACTAAAGCGTCTCGTCTGATTTATAAAAAGTCGACTATCAAAATCGTTTTACTTTATTTGTCCAATTCGAATCCAATTGTGCTCGTTACGGATTCATTTCCGATTAATTTGAACCGAAAGACCGTGTTTACACACACGGTTCAAGTTCAGATCTCTCTGCAATGCGAGACATGACACATAGTGATGCGTGAATCCCGGAGCGAGCCGTGGATCCTTCGAAGAAAGCGCATCTTTGCAAAAGCTCATTAGGCTATTCCATCACGTGACTAACAGACGACGCGACCCCAAGTTGGGGGTACATACAACACTCCATAACAGATCAGAGTGATTCACACCAATCATCATGTTATTTATTATTAATAATCTTGCAAATTGTTTAGATAATAATTATTATAAAAAATATTATTTACTTTAAGTAATTATTATAATTAATGTGTAATTAACTTACAATCACTCTAAACTTTTTTTCAATTGTAAATATCTAGAAAACTATTTTTTCTATCAGCTGACCGGACGGAACATAGAGGAACGATTGGAATGCACACTTGAACTTCGATTTACAAAAAAATCCGATTTCTAAACTCGCTCAAACAATTTTTTCATAAAACCTGGTGCCTCAAGATTTCCGAGTTGGGACGTACTTCTCAAATTCATGGCTTTTTTGCGGCAATACAAGTATTTCTAGAATTTTCCCAATGCTCTCTTATGGGAGTGTTGTACCCCTAGCTTGGGGTCACGTGGTACATTTATCACGTGATGAAATAGCCTAATCGACCTGAAACGCACTCCGGTAAGTATAAGCCCGCATCGACGGGAGCTTTATCTCATTATACCCTGATGAGATAGAGAGAGAGGGAGCATCATCGGATAATAAGCTCGGGCCACTGGTGTTGAGTACGCGTGCGCGACCTCTGCCAAGGTGAAAGAGTGTCGTGCGCGCGCTTGCCGCTAGCGGCGTTCCGCCGCCGCTCATTCGCGCTCGG
The DNA here is from genome assembly GCA_020882685.1 of Aphelinus atriplicis. NCBI lineage: Eukaryota > Metazoa > Arthropoda > Insecta > Hymenoptera > Aphelinidae > Aphelinus > Aphelinus atriplicis. Next base: position 65,158,573 of record CM037074.1, on the reverse strand, counting down.
CTCGTCGCCAGGCGAACACACTGAGAGCGAGTCGTCGTCGTCATCGTCGCGTTGGTCCTCTGTGCGTTTTTTTCTCTCTCCACCTCTGCACTATCTCGTCCCCATCGGCGGCAGCCCGAACATGTCGGTGAGCGACTCGGACCACGAGAAGAGGAAGCAGATCTCGGTGAGGGGCATCGTCGACGTCGAGAACGTAGCCAACTTCAAGAAGACGTTCAACAGGCACCTCCACTACACCCTCGTGAAGGACAGGAATGTCGCGACTCCGCGCGACTACTACTTCGCCCTCGCCCACTCCGTCAAGGACAACCTCGTCTCCAGGTGGATCCGCACCCAGCAGTATTACTACGAGACCGACCCCAAGGTACGGCTAACGACACCCCCCCCCCCCCGAAGCGCATCACACCCGACCTTAACATTCGCCTACGCCAATTGGCACTTGCTCTTGGCCGGCTCAACAAGTGCCGACAATCTTGCTCATACAAACGCACGTATATATGCATACGCGCCTCGTATTTCCCGCAAATCTCTTTATTACTCTGTATTATATACTCTTTCGCCCCGCGACATACACACCGGCTCGCAGAGAGTACGTTTCGCCACTGCGCCTCGCTCTATATACATTGTATGTCCCGATCTGTCTCGCGCGCGCGCGAAGCTGCTCGCCTCGAGTGTCCGATCAGTCAAGTTCAAATTCGTGCTCGCGCGGAGGGATTTCGAGTGTTCGCTTCAAAGTCGAATCAGACGCGAGAGTTGTGGGTCTTTAGGGCATTGGTCGCTTGATCGACAGCTCGAATAAAGATCGAGTCGCGCGCGCGCGGCCTTGCTCCCGAAACACACACTGCAGCGCACAAACAAACACGGCTTTCGCCGCTCAGCTGGCTCTCGACTCCCGAGTGGCATCACTCGGGTTTGGGCATCGCGTGTATATACTCGTGTATATACCTATAAACTTATTGACCAACGGGATTCCGGCTAGGCGGGATTCTAGCACCGATCAAAGGGGCAACCGCGCCCGAAACTATAGTGTCAACGAACTTTTGGCTACCGCGACGGGCTCTCGCGTCAATCCCAATTCACGGAGAAGAAAATTAAGCGATAATTCCGTGACTCTGGCACGGGAATATAGGTACCTGACATATGTAAGCGACTATTCCAGCGCCACCCTGCGATTGTTCCGGCATTAGTCCCAAGCGCGAGGGGCGACTCACTAAAATTTTCCGTCAAAGAATACTAAAGAATACCGGGGAATTACCATGGGGTTCGAAGGAATACCATGGAGTACCATGGAGTACTGAGGAGTACTAAGAGGTACCAGGAAATACTAAGGAATACTAAGAAGTATCAGGGAATACCAAGGATATATATGTTCACAAACTTTTCTTCAAATCAGTGTAGACTCAAATAGCGATTAGTTTATCATCTCATGTATTATCGATCGAATGTAAAACTAGGGTTTTTTATTTTATCATTCATTTTCCAGTATTATAGTTGTTCTTTCAAATTATCACTTTTCAAGACGTAACTTTGAATAATCCGGAGAATACTCTCCACCCAGAGAATACTTTTTTTCATCCGGTCTCTTTTTTTAGTTCTGTGGTAGAAATCCTATGAGATGGTAAGAACTAAAAAACTCGACTAAATACTTTCAGAATGAGCTAAGCCGCATAAAATCGAGAGAAATATATACCAATAGTTCATGATTTGGGGTGGGGGGGATGACGCATATTGGGTACGTTTAAGAAAAATAACGGAGACCTATCGATACGGTTGATAGAAAGGACGTATGGTGGAAATAAAAATTGGATGATGTAGATGGAATGCCAAGGAACCGAATGGTATGTCGCTCGATTTTTTGGCCTAGTCTAAAGAGTATTAAAAAATTCGTACTCACTTAAGCACAAATTAGCTCAAAGATCGGGATTGGTGAAAAAAATGGAGAAAATGAGCTATAACCAGATGGTATAAACGTTCGAGACCGGTCATAATGTTTTTTTTCCTCATCATTCTTATTGCCGACAAGATTTTGTGCCGCGGAGCTCCTCTAGAGGTGCGAATGTATGTAATTTCAAAGGGAGCACTATTATTACTATGGAGTTCCATGGAGTACCCGCGAACACCAGGGAATACCCTAAAAAGTGAACTTAGGAGTACTGCAGTGAGTCGCCCCTCGCCCAAGCGTTATTTCCTTCGCGCGCACGGAATTTTACGGTTTGGGCTTTGGAATTGGAAGGTCAACGTGACCTACAACATCGTGACCGGGATATTCCCGGTCACTGCTTGGAAATATCGCTTCGAACCATCCAAAGCGATTATTGCTAGGTGGCACTGGCATATGTACGTGCATCGCACCGATATTTCTCTGCGAGTTCGCCCGGTGTTATTGCGGGCTACACTGTCACGTGATTATCGCTTCATTTTTTCTCCGTTAATACACATTCAATCGCCTGCACCGACAATCGTCGCTCGTGTACACATGTATACACGCGCGTCTGGTAAACAATGTCACGCCAACTCTAGATTGGTTTTTATATAGATTAAGAGCTCGGTTGGGCCGTCTGGCCACTTCGTGTCGTTTTCTACTTGCGGTATTACTGTGTCGCGCGCGCCGTATAATGATTTGGCCGCGGGTTATGTAGGGTGCAATTGTACAGGCTCGATCGCGAGCACGATTCTTGGCATTAGATAACCTATTTTCATGATTCTTTATGCTGATTTCGACTTTTCACTTGATATATATATATATATATATAACAGTAGCGTATCACAACAGTCGGCATGATAAACGTAAACATCGAATTTATAGTACTGTAATCTAACGATCAGAGTGGTCGAGTGATATCAAACTGTGAGTTGTCTTGTTAGATTGGTAGATTATTCTTTTACTGTCGATTATTTCCCAAATGTATGTGAACCATACGGACAATACCAGAATAACTTCTTAATGATTTGTATATTTAATTTTGAGAAGTATACATTCCCAAGGTTCAAACTTTGTTTCGATAATTTTTTTTTGGTGCAGTATTGAATGATCGTTGAATTTATACATCTTCTAGATATTAATAGATTAGAATTGGTGCTGCTGATCTAATAGCAATGTTGATCGCGAGAGAGCATGTAACGATAGTGAAAAAAAAAATCAGAGAGATCTGTCACTGTTTTATACTTCGTGGCCTTAATAAGCTGTTACTGCGACTTCTTATCTGCTGTAGACAGGATAATTTCACGCATCGAACGTATTATTCCACAAGAGATTTTTCTAAACTAATTGAGTAATCGGTGGTTCCAATAAATTCTTAATTCGCGAGTGGTATTGATGGTTTCATCTGTATTTGCATGTAATTTACTCTTTTATTTTCCAATTACGATAGGAGTTACTTATATTTATATGAAGATGAATTGATTATGATTATTGTATAAGAGCGCAGGAAAAAAAGATTATTATGTCATCAATATGTGTATATAGCTGCGAAGATCTTTATATTTGTCACTGAGAGTGAAATTCAACTGGTATAATTTTCGAAGCTCAAAATATAACGGCTGTCAAATTTTCTGAAAAATATAGAACTATTTCGAAATGTCATTTGAAAGTAGCAGCTTGCAATATTTCTGACGGACGAAAGACGGATGACAGAGTCGTAAAATCGGAAGAAGAACGCTCGTGAAAACTATCTTTCTAATACATACTGATTTCGGAAGAGAATTAAAATACACATAGGAAGTCATAATAATGATCGGCGCCTAGGCATCTTTACAGGAATTCAGAAAAAGTTTGAACGATGAGTGGTAAATAAGACGCGGAGATGAACAAAACAGAGATAAAGAGACCCCGATGATTTTCAAAAGAGTACTCTAATTCCCGTTGTTATGATTTAGTGTGAATACGATAAGGAAATCTTTTGACAAGGGTATCTCATGAGATATTTTGTAAATCGATGTCAATTGATTCCGACAACTATGAGAATATTGTTGAATATCCCAATATATCTAGAGTTTGTCAATGCGAAATGAGTACTTGGAACTATGACTGCACTGTCAAAACGGCAGATGCGTATCGTGCGACGACCAGCAAACTGGGCCGGCTGCCGTACGTGTAACGTCACGATGGTCCGTAACGCGTTATACAGAGTAACTGCCGAAGGACGCATTTGAACGTGCTGCTAAATTTACATCTATTAAGCGAAGCCTGTCTTGTGATGAAAATTTCACGCGTCCGAGCTTCATGTCTCTCTCTCTCATTCTCTCTCTGCTCCACTCTTTCTCGTTATCTTTTTTTCATTCAATTCGAGCGCTGTATATATCAAGAGGAAACGATCCGACTGTTATGAGCCATCCTATCTCGTTCCACTGTCCCCCAGAAGATCGGACGAAGATTTGAGAAACGACTGCGTATTGTTGTTTGCAGCTTATGCGTCAAGATTATAGCCGAAAAATTAATGCGCGTCAAAATTGTGGGAAAAACCGACGGCCGGTGAGATTTTTATCCCAATCCATGACGAGATTATCGCTCCAAGTTTTCCATTCGTTGACAGGGCGTTTCTTCCGGGTTTATACGTTAGTTCCTTATTGACTCGTTGGAGACCTTCCCAAAGTCAAGAAATACAACTGTCTTGGAATTTTGGCACGTCGCACACTCACTCGCGGGCAGTTCTTTCATCTTAATATTACACTTTGAATTTTCGAACTTGAACACATTAAGAGATATTGAATTATATTATATTACAATATTACCTAATTTGTTTGAATTTTCGAAAAACCGAATGAATGAAACTTCTCAGATTTGTCAATCAAATTCAAGATAATTCAACACCGAAATTCTTCTATACTAATCACGCGTGCTCAAGTTGGATTATTTAGATAGAATGTTGCATTATTCTCTAATCGAACGATCTCAATTTACATTTTTCTTTCCATTTCAAATTCTAAAACTTGTTTCACAAAACAAATGAAAACTCGTCAGCTGGACAAAGTATTTCGACAGTTTTCGACCATGTCGACCAATTGGTCTAATTAATACGTCGAATCGTTGTTTCCCTTTGCAGAGATGTTACTATCTATCCCTGGAGTATTACATGGGAAGAACCTTACAAAACACAATGATCAACTTGGGAATCCAAGGAGCCTGCGACGAAGCTATGTACCAAGTGAGTATATACAAATTTATAATTAGAATCAGCCGCTTGGGTGTTAGATAAATAAAACTAGCTGTATGCATGCAGTTGATAGCGTCGCATATCGACGTGTCCCCAATAATGTTGAATGGGAATTCGAAACTCGGGAGCCAATGCTTCGGATGAAAATCAAAGGGCAATGACACAATCGTGTTCTCCACGTTACAGATGGGCCTGGACATCGAGGAGCTGGAGGAGCTCGAGGAGGACGCTGGTCTCGGTAACGGTGGTCTCGGCCGTCTAGCCGCGTGCTTCTTGGACAGTATGGCCACCCTAGGACTCGCTGCCTACGGCTACGGTATCCGCTACGAGTACGGCATCTTCGCCCAAAAGATAAAGAACGGCGAGCAGGTCGAGGAGCCCGACGACTGGCTGAGATACGGCAATCCCTGGGAGAAGGCCAGACCCGAGTTCATGTTGCCCGTCAACTTCTACGGCCACGTCATCGACACTCCCGAAGGCAAGAAATGGGTGAATACGCAGGTGAGATTGCTATACGGTTTTATACTCGATTGAATACTCGCGCCGTGAGAGCGAAGTGAAAAACGATTATGATTTTTTGGTTCTCAGGTCGTATTTGCCATGCCATATGATAACCCGATACCAGGATACAAGAATAACGTTGTCAATACTCTGAGATTGTGGTCGGCTAAATCACCGATGGATTTCAATCTTAAATTCTGTACGAACAGTTTTGGATGAATTATCACTTTTTGGGATGTAATTCATTCGGCTCCAATCTAAACCCCGAAATTATTCATTTCAGTCAACGACGGTGATTACATTCAAGCTGTGATTGATAGGAATCTTGCGGAGAACATCACAAGGGTCCTCTACCCCAATGATAACTTCTTCGAGGGTAAGGAATTGCGTTTGAAGCAAGAGTACTTCATGGTAGCGGCTACTCTCCAGGACATCATTCGTCGCTACAAGTCTAGCAAGTTTGGTTCTCGGAAACACCATAGAACCGACTTTGATGCCTTCCCTGATAAAGTAGCCATACAACTAAATGATACTCATCCGTCCCTCGCCATCCCAGAACTTATGAGAATTCTCATCGACAGTGAAGGTCTTTCTTGGGAAAAGGTTAGTACACTTAATTTGTTCGATAATAATATTCAACAACATACATTCGTAACACAATGTATCACTCGTCGGTTTTCCGTGAAATAATTTTAGAATGGAATAACTTCATAATAACTACGACTAAGTAATAATCTTGTTTCACTTCTTATTATTCTCAATATGCGATGGGTAAAAGGAATTCTCTAGCTCATATTTAATTTTATTAAAAATCAGCGTGAAATCTTATATTTTTTAAATAGATCATAATTATATGTATTTAGGCTTGGGAAATAACGGTTCGTACTTGCGCTTATACGAACCACACTGTACTGCCAGAGGCCCTGGAGAGATGGCCCACAAGCATGTTAGACAGTATTCTGCCAAGACATCTCCAAATCATCTATCACATCAATTTCCTTCACCTGAAGACAGTCGAGGCTAAATTCCCTGGCGACATCGATCGTTTGCGTCGTATGTCTCTTATTGAAGAAGAGGGCGAAAAGAGAGTGAACATGGCTCATTTGTCCATTGTTGGTAGCCATGCTATCAACGGTGTGGCTAGAATTCACTCTGAAATTTTGAAAGATTCTGTGTAAGTAATACTATTATCAAAGCTGAGTTCAAGCATTTGCAAAGACTGATGTTCGTTCATTGTTTATCTCAGGTTCAAAGACTTTTATGAACTAAGTCCAGAAAAATTCCAGAACAAGACCAATGGTATTACTCCGAGGAGATGGTTGTTGCTGTGCAATCCCAACCTCTCTGACGTCATAGAAGAGGTCAGTATTCTATGAAAAAATGCATTTATGCAATTGTAACGAGCTTCTAATTTATTTTAATTATTCTTGTTTCAGAAAATCGGTCATGACTGGACCGTACACTTGGAACAGCTTGCGCAACTGAAACAGTATGCTAAAGATCCAAACTTCCAACGCGCCATTGTTAAAGTCAAACAAGAAAATAAAATGAGACTAGCCGAGATGCTCGAGCGCGACTATGGCGTTAAGGTCAATCCTGGCTCGATATTTGACATCCAGGTCAAGCGTATTCACGAGTACAAACGTCAGCTCCTGAACTGCCTACACGTAATTACCCTCTTCAATCGCATCAAGAAAAATCCGAACGCACAAGTTGTGCCACGAACCGTCATGATTGGTGGCAAAGCCGCGCCTGGATATCACCTTGCGAAGAAAATCATCAAGCTAATTTGCAGCGTGGGTAATGTTATTAACAACGACCCCATCGTTGGAGATAAGTTGAAATTAATCTACTTAGAGAACTACAGAGTAACTCTGGCCGAGAAAATCATCCCTGCTGCAGATCTCAGTGAACAAATTTCAACTGCTGGTACTGAAGCTTCTGGCACTGGTAACATGAAATTCATGGTATGTATAAACATGATCTTTGTAGCAATATTGTACGAAAAGTAGAATAGTATATTATGCAACTAGTGCGTGAAATGCGATTTCACGCACCAGTGTGACAAGCCTGCATGAGTCGCCGGCGAAGCCGGCGAACGAGTGCATGGAATCGTATTTCACGAGTTGCATACGATATTTTATGTTATGAGTGATCAAACGCGAATTTCACGCATCGGTTTCCGTGCGTGAAATGAGCGTTTATGATCACGTATAACATAAATGAATTTTTCATTTTGTAATTTTCTACAGTTGAACGGTGCTCTGACAATCGGTACCCTCGATGGAGCTAACGTAGAAATGGCAGAAGAGATGGGTAACGAAAACATCTTCATCTTTGGTATGACCGTTGAAGAAGTGGAAGCCTTGAAGAAACGAGGATACAACGCATACGAATATTACAACAAACTTCCTGAAGTGAAACAATGCATCGATCAAATTCAGGGAGGCTTCTTCAGTCCCAATAATCCAGGCGAGTTCCAAGACATCGTCGACGTTCTACTGAAATGGGATCGATTCTATCTTCTTGCTGACTACGAAAGCTATATAAAATGCCAAGATCTCGTATCAAAAACTTATCTTGTAAGTATTATGTTTATTTTATCGGAGTGAAATGAAATTGATATGATTATTATATTATATATGTCTCATTTTTAGGATGAAAATAAGTGGGTTGAGATGGCAATCCACAATATCGCATCGTCCGGTAAATTCTCGTCCGACCGAACGATTGCTGAATACGCCCGAGAAATTTGGGGCGTCGAACCAAACTGGCAGAAGCTGCCTGATCCTCATGAGCCACGTGATATTTAAGCTCTCAGGTTTTCAAATAATATAAGCATCGGCGTTTCTTATTGAACGCTAATTAAGCGATATGTCTCACACAAAGTTTCTTGTAATACGAATCATGCAATCAAGTTTATTGATAAGTATTTGTGTATAGCTTGATCTGATTTCGGGTATTTGGCTCAATGCTCTCGCGTATACTATTTGAACATTGACGGCACCTTAACTTTTTGAAAGAAAATTTTGAGACCTTTAAGAAACTTTTATAGTATTAAGGGAGTGTGCAAGCTGTTGCGCGAAACTCAAAATGTTTTTACAACTTTAATCCAACCATCTAATCGCTACGATCATACGCCTTTATCTGATTTAGTTTATAATCACATTCTGAAGACTTTATCATTTGAATTTTATATATGTCCTTGTTGTTCTTTAATATTTGTTTTTGTTTTGAAACAGCTCTAGTCTATGAAAATCGTGACAATATAATAATTTTCCGAAGAAATCAAATAGAGTAAATATAATCAGCTTGTTAGTTTATGATAGATATTAGATTAAAAAAAAGAAATGATGTCTTGAACGGGAATTGAGATTTTTATTATCAAAAGTGAATGGATAATGTTTTATTTGCTGTATAAGATTATTACTGTCGATGGCTTTAATTTTTAACTTGTGTGTTCCAAAGACTTCAAAAGTAATATTTGATAGCGAATTGTGCCAGAGTAATTTTAAAACAGTAATGTTATTCGGCCATGCGTCAAGTTCCTTCATTGAACCGTGTTCAATACAGAGTACAACTTTTACAGAGAAATCTTTTTGATGTATTTAAATGAGATTAAATATTTTATAAAGGAGTTCATGACAATCTTGTGACGCACAAACAAAAGTCTTCCATACATTTTAATCGATTAGAATTATGAGCAAACACTATGAGATTTATATTATTGTTAAAAATGTTGATAATCGTTGGAGTGTGCGAATACCCGCGGAAAATTTATAAAGACAGGCCTGTTTACACCGTGTCAAGGAAATGTTCATCCTTGAGACCTTGACTTTGTTACTTAAATAAAATGTCTCTACGTTGAAACACAATGAACTGAAATATGTCGATAAATCTTTTAACAATTGAGAATAAATAGCCTTGATACTAAAATCCCCATATAGATCAGTGTAATTTTTCTCTTCGTTCAAACGAACATTATGGAGCGAAATCCTCGAAAATTCAACCCAAACGAAATACATATACGTCGATGATTCGCGTGAATTATCGATCTGGCTTATTAAATTTTCATAGCGCTAACTCAATCAGCAGTCGAGTGGAGTACGTAAGCGTGCGCTGACACTCATATAGGAAATCCCCCCCTGTCGATATATGACTATATAATATAAGCAATCCGAGCGTATTTTCAAAACCATGCATATATAGAATGGTATACGCAGCTAACTGGCTCGACATATATATGTGTTTGCGCGCGTGTGTTAGCTCAGAATATATCTGATCGGAGCGTGTATGTACAATGCGGTAACCCCGGCTTCCCGCTCGGCAAATGTAGTGGCTAGAGACGTGTACGAGGGGGGGCAGCCTCAGTGCTGGCTCGGATGACGCCCGAGTCGCAGCAGTCGAGCCTCGAATCGCCTTGGAATGTCTCGGGAGTATCTGCGGGCGGTGGTCGCTCGCAGGAACGAGGCCTTCAACAGCTTCGAGCACTTTGACCCTGACGCCGTACCGGTGGTGAGCATATACGTATATACCTGCACACTGGATATACCGGATCTGGCCGCACAGCAATCAGCTGGCTTCTGTTGTTGTGTACACCGAGCTCGCGAATCGAGCGGTGTTGTGCGCGTGTGCGCGCGCGCTCGGAACGTGCGCCGGTGGCTGCACAGTGCGTGCACACTGATGCTGCATCGGGATCAAATTCGCCATATATCGTTTCTTCATGCGCTCGCCGAGTGAACTTCGGACTCACGATTCGTTCCCGAGAAAAGTTGATGAGAAGCACGAGCGACGTTTTTTCTCCCTATTTACGGAGCCGTCCGGTATTTTTAGTCGCGCTTGAGAGTTACACACAGTGCCTAATCGCAGCTGTTTTTCGTATACAAAAGTTGTCCGGACACGCTTGACGTCTTTTTTTCTTCTCGGGCATGATAGTGCCTCGACCGAGCCGTGCAGACAAGATGCGGAAATGCTGTTTGAATAAATATTTTTCTCGACCGCTCACTTTATTGTTTATTCATTATTCATCAATCAATACAATTCAAATATTTGACTGCGATACCACGCGTTGAAATTGAATTATCGATAATTGCGGAAATGTATAATGACATCGACACAGTATGAATTTGTACAGTTGGGAAGAAAAACAAGAGCTGCTCTATAATTGCCCTCGAGGTCTACGCTCCTAAAATCTTATATGCTATACTTATCAATATTTTACTTTAGAATGAATAGAAAAAAATTATACGAAGTAAAATCGGTTTAATCGAGATAGATTGGAGGTTTACAAAAAAATCAAAATAATACGGATACCAAAGTACATTTAAAACTACTTTTTCAGTCCCTGATGTAGCTATTCTGGCTGAATACAAATAGAATATTATCAATGCATTCTAATTTTAGATATAATATATTGTATCGAATTTCAGTATCCTACTCTATTATTTCATCGTCAAAGGAAAACTGATTTACTACCCTGGAAAATTAAATATTCGATATTTTTATCGGTCGAAATATTCTATTCTATTATCATAATATCGAAATAATTTATTCTATTTTTTTCTGTCGGCATGCGGGCTGTATTCTTTATTCGAAATAATTGACAGTTGTCCAGGCGTATTTTAGACAAGCAGTTTCGGAATCTATAATGCCCAAAATTTATGTTCAAACCTTAGCCTCAATTTACAGAGTATTTTCTCAATTTTCAATACACTCCGATATCCATCGACGCCGACAATCATCATCCGAACTCTTTTCCTTTTCAGAACGTATCGACGCTCTACAAACTCGAAGATCTAACGCCAACGTCTGCTATTATTATTATAGGCTATATACCCATCGACGCCATAAGGTAATCCAACATTTTTACAACGTAGTTAGTTTAGCCTCGGTGAGAATCGCTCGGTATTGATGATTCTGACATCGGCCGAAATAATTGCCATCGTCCGTTTTTCGAGGTGGAAAAAAAAGTAATCGTAATGATGAAGAAAAACAATACCACACATATATATATGAATCAACCAACGCTCGGAACAAATGAAGGCTCCGTAGCTGTCGCTAGGGGTTACAAAAATCAGATCAGACCAGTCGGGGTGGACACGCTCAGTTTACATATAGCCGCCCGAGCCGCCCGACTCGAGTCTTCCAAATTATTGCGGAGCCGTTGCAATGAAAGCGCTCAGGTGCGAGACAAAGTAACATACCCGTCATCCCAATTTTTCGGCCAGGTTCTCGATAAATCTGAGATGTAAGGCGCCGGGGAACATCGCTCTGCACTTCAATCCTCGGCTGGATCGCGGCTACGTCGTCAGAAATTCCAAAGTAAAGGGATGCTGGGAAGAGGAGGAGACCTGCTCACCCGTAAGCTCGCGGGGAAACATTTTCAGGAAGAATTCCTTCTTCCACCTCACCATCTTCTGCACGCTCAACGAATTTCAGGTAACGTCTTTTTTCTTCCCCCCTTCGATCGTTCACTCGATCTCTAGCGAAATTCGATTTTGTTTTTGTCGCGAATAAAATGGGCGAGCGCGAGGATAGTGGCGATTCGGTCTTTTGAAAATTTCGCCTCTTTCGTAGATTGCAATCGATGGAGAACATTTTTGTGCCTTCGCCTACAGACTTCCCCTGCAAGAAATCGTTGGTATTGAATTCAACGATCACGTCGAAGAGACGAAAATCAGACAAGCGAACGTTCACATATATCCCGATCCGAAAATTTGTAAGCCAACGAGAATTCTGGAATTGCATCATGATCGACCGCTGAAGTCAAATTTGGTGAGTCCAATTTATATTTCAACGCGTAAGATGCAAGAATTTGCAAAAAAAAGAAACCCCATACCGTTGCAGGGCTTGGGAAATTACTTTAGCGTAGATTAATGAGGCTGAACCCTTTCTCGGAATTTTTATTATTCTAATATTTTAACCTACAGTTATTAATTTCGAATTTTCGTTAAATAATCTCTGAAGTATACCTTTGACGCTGAATTTCATTATTATTTTTTTCATTCACAACGCCTGACTCGAATCTATTATTTGTATTTATCGTCGTAGGAGTTACCTATTGTCATTGATCTTCCACAAGGATTCGATATCGGAGCTCACGTGTTGATGAAAGGAAGACTGAAACTACTACCTCACTCGTAAGGATTCGCAGAATATACATGATTACTTTTTTCATCTTTTAATACAACCCGAATTAACGTAAAAAATATATCTTTCAGATTTTTCATTAATCTACAAAAAGGAAAAACGATATATCCCCATCCTGTTATCGCCTTGCACATAAATCCTAGATACCATTATGGCAACGCACCTTCTTGTTTAGTGATGAACTGTTGGAGAAATGGAGCTTGGGATGCGGAAGAACGGCACTATGGCCAAGTTTGGGCTCCAGGACGTGAATTCATTTTCAAGTAACTTATCTTTTACCTATAAACATTTTTTCTTCAATTCGAACAAAGATGAAAAACATCGCGTGTATAAATATGCGATTTTTTTCTCTTTTCCAATACTTGCACGAAAAAACTTGTGCTAACGAATCGTTATCATAAAAAAACAATTAATTTCAGAAATTTTTTTTATTCTTCCAGGATTAACTGTCAAAGCGACTGCTTCGGGATATTTTTGAATGATAAAATGATTGGTGAATTCAAACACAGAGTACAGCCGTCCGTAATCGATACTATTCGTATAACCGGAGATTTGGTATTATATGAAATGCATATTGCATACACTTAGACTGAAAAACGTTATTTAGGAAACCGAGGCACCGATTTTGTCTGAAAGTATATCGTACTTATAAGCAATTTGTCTCCACATTTTCAAGACCAGGCCTGCCTTATAGAATCGCTTTGAACAATGGATTATTATCAAACAGTACCCGAAAAAGGCACTTTCGACAAGATCATTCCAAGAGCGATTCATCATTTTTTTTCTCAAGTCAAGCATGTATCAAGTTTGCAATCTTCGCTTTGGGTGAAGTAATTTTTTATGTATATTTTTTCCCTAAGCTCATAGAACGTATCTTGTCGAAATGTCTCCCTGCATTTGTAAGCTTCTAAGAAATAATACAAACTGAGTACTAAGTCGAATAGTTTCCACTTGCGACCAAATTTTGGATGATGAATAATGGCATCTAGATGGAACACGACATTCAACTTCAGCAGCAGGCAATATAAATTTTCACTAAAAATTATTCCAATCGTTATTATGTGTTAGAATAAGCCTTGTTAATCACTACCAACCGTTTCACCATGCGTTGGGAGAAAGATTTTTTTTTTTATTATCTACAATACAATCTTTGGATAGAAAAGAATATTTCGTATATTTATACAACCGCTTTAAATAGTAGTAATTTGTTAGAATATTATATGTACACGTAGCATTTATATGGAACTAAACTTACGAATCTTTGTTGAGTAAAATGGTTTTTCCAAATACAATAAACGATGCTTCATTTAATATTTTCCAATTCCTCAGAACGTCTCGAATAAATAAAGATAATTCCAAACAAATACGGAACAAATTGTAATTTCTAACTATGCCAGTAAGGAATGTTATCACTTGAAAACGTGAATCTTTTCACGCGCACACAGCATATTACCATGATAAAGTAAACTAGACAGAAAATTAAAAAAACGAGCCGATCGATTGCCGTGGCCAGGAGGACCCATTCTAGATTGAGAATCGTTTTTGTGCACGTCGGCGATGTTAGTTGCTGCTGGCTGTTGCTGAAACTTGCGAAGGACGTTGTCGATATGGTGATGTCCATCAAGTGATTTTCGCACATCTCCTGTTCTGCAGCGGATTTTTGAGATTCGATCTGTAATTTATTTTAAGCTTGTTACAACACATTATTATTTTCCAAAATATTTTATTTCTTTTCGATCTTCACACGAATTGTATTAATTACATATTGGATCAGTCTGAAGATTTAACCATTTTTACTGACCTCCTGGACTAGGTGTCCGAGACCCAAGTATCTTCCTGATCTTCCAAGGAGAAAACGCCTGACTGGTCGGGGGATAGACACGTAGTAAGCAAACTTGTTGATGTTTATCACGAGAGTCGAGATAATTATCGATATGGTCGCTTGGTAAAGACAGCCACTGTAAAACCTAACTAAAAAGATGCGATGAATAAGGTGAAGTATTTGTGCATGAATAACCTTTGTATAATTACAAAAGCTGAGAAAATTGATTCATAGTTGGAAGCGATTTTTTTCCGAAGCGGTATCATTTGACCATAAACTTAAGAAATATTCAAACTTCTCTCAAATTTCCAACATATACCCAGAAAAATGGTCCCAATCCGAATTTATTACAACTTTAAGTCAAAATTTTATTTCAAAGAGTTTTTCGATCTCGATTTTCTGTAGCACGCACACAAATCAATTCGTGGATTCTCTGATTTTTTCTGAGCAATTTCGGTCTTTCATCAACGACTTTTATTTTTAATTTTTGCTACAACTCCTATGTTTTTGAAATGGAAAAACTTCCCGTTCCTATGGCTCTTTTGATTTCTAATCCAACTCACCGATCATAGGCATACTGTCGAATCGCGCTGGAATTTTGGTCCCAAAGTAAATTAGATACAGCACGACTATGAGAATTATACATGCGTTTATGATGAGTTTCATCTCGCTGTTCGGACGTAAGAGAAAGGAAATCAGCGAGAGGAAAATTATAGCTGAAAAAAATGACGACACATTAAAACTCAAATTACTCCGAGAATCTTCTTCCAATGCCAGAAGACGACGATCAACACTTACGAACGATTGGCACGAATATTATGTGATAGTAGAGCTCGGAAGAGCGCGACAGTTCGAACTCAAAGTCCAGGGTGACGTACGGTTCAGGACAGCAATCGGACACCTCCTCCCTCCGACTGGCTGAGATATTTTTCACTATCCATTCATTTATGGCAACGTAATCTTCTAGCTGCGAGGAAACTTTAAATTTTAGTTCTTCAGTGATTTTTTTGGAGCTGTTGCAAATGATATTTCATTAGTGAACAGTATGTATAGAATGTTCAATCTGCTGCAGGAAAACCAGAAAAATAGATAGTTTTACAAGTTACTCAAAGAACCTCTATCTTCTATGATTAGTACCTTGTTAATGAAACTATCTACGATCAACTCTAAGAACTCGTTATCACGATTATACTTTTCTGCTACAGGATATTCATCAAACAAATAATGAAATCAAGAAGATAGAGCTTTGAAATTATGAAAAAAAAATTGTTTCCAACTGAAATTCGACGCTGTAAAATCACAGTTCCTCAAATATAAACTCATTTAATGGAAAAGTCCAATTTATCAAAACATTTTTGTCTGAGCTTGATTCACATAAGCGCATTCAGTCCCATAGTTACCGTAATGAGTATTGGAGAATATCATGAAAACCTGTAAAATTACGTTCAATTGTTCAATTGTATCACTTTTATTAGGCAGTGTTTATTTTATGACTCATATATTCGAAGTGTCACTTTTCACTTGAACCAATGGCATATAAAATCGCTCAAATAAAATAGAAAAATATGTATTCGTCGTAATAATTACTAGCACAGCGATACTCCATACGTGGCATTAAAATAATCACGTAAAGAAAAATTGTAAGATTCCCAGATCTACGGGCGCGATGCAATATGTTACAATGCGACCCGCGAGACAAGACGAAAAAAGACTCTTAAAAACTCGTAAAAAATGTTGGAAGCCATACTGCAACAAAATTACCGGGAAACGCAAGGTGGGACTACTTGAAAAAATAGTGTGCTAAATATCAAAAGCAAACAGATCTCTGTGTCCGTACATGTATAACGAAAGAAAAACATCACCCTCAATCTCTTCCATGTAAATCGAGAAAAAATGATACACAAGATAACCCGTACATATAGTCAGAATAAAATCCAAAATGCGTACATGACAGCTTTGTAAATTGTCGTATCTATAAAAACCGGTTCACCTGTGGCATGTGCCACGGAGTTGGTATATATACGAACGAACTTTGAGCCAGCATCTGCCGGATTGACTGAATCATCAAAGTACGGATGTACTCACATTTACGCCGGAATTGAGCAATTTCAGGTCCACTTGGGTGCCGTCGTACGTCCAAGAACTGAGGCTCAGTGTGCATGTGTTCATCTCGAAGGGCCAAAAAGTGAAGTCCAAGTGGCAGTAGCCGTGAAATATCGTCGGCGTCACCCACAGCACTATGCCCTGCTCGTTGACTATGCAATGTCTGTCACCGTAGTACTCCATACCGTGGATTGCACTGAAATTTAAATCGTCCATCATGGCGTTTTGTACTTTGTAAATCTCGCGCATACGGATACTGGTTGTAATTAAACTTGGGGAAAAAAAATTTCTCATTTCGGTGTGAGAATCGTCCAATCATGTCACGACAACTACGGATGATTCAACCACTCGGATAACTCATTTCTGCGTCGCGTCTATCATTCTACTCGTGATCTAAGAAGAATCAATGCTGATTGAAAACGAGAATCAAAGTTAACGCGCGGTTTTATCTCGGTTTTCATCATTGAAAAATGCGCACTCGAATCGAACGACAATTACACGTGGACGCGGACTATTCTACGGTATCGAAGCGGATTTTACCTGTTCAGCAAATAAATATCGGGCAACCATATTTCGTGGGATCCCAGATTGACGCTTTTCAGACCGCTGTAATCCGAGGCGTTCCACTTGAGCTTGTCGTCATTCCACGTCTGCGAAAGGAAATTCATAATTTCAACGTTATTTATCGGGCAAGACGCTCGCTTGACGAGCGGAGCAAACTACGAGTGAATTGTATTACCATGATGACCCACGCGTTGGCCGCCATCACATTGACCATGTCGTCCTGAGGGAAGAATCAACGAGCATTTTGTTTTTCTGTTTTTTTTTATTCCATTGAAATATCTCATATTGGCAATTATTCGATATACGTTTTCAGACTCACCACTTCGACGGTCTTGACGTTCAATGAGACATTCACCGTCGTCGTGTTCCAATGCTGCGACGGTCTCGAGAACTTGTCGTACTTGGCCAGTAAATTCTGCTTCAGTCGATCCGTCCAAGTTTCGTTCCACGACGGTTGGAAATCTACGATTGTTTATTAACTTTTCGAATCAGCCTGAAAAATCCCAACGAGCCTTTGCTATTTTTAACATCGAGCGCTGATGATTCGATGGTGTTTGTATAGGGCGCTTCATCCGATGTCGGGATCCGGCGTTTACTGAGCGATTCGCCTGGCATGGGATCGATCGACAGCGTTCGAACAAACCTCAACGGTTGAACAATGCGTATACGCGTGAGAAAAATTCGGTTACACGGTGCGAGCGACATTGGAAATTTTGGACCGGAGAAAGAAGAGGATTGACGAGATAGTGTATACATAAAAATGTGATGAAAGGGGCAGCCGATTGAGTCGCAGCGCTTCTCTTTGAATAGACAAGCGAGCCCATTACACTCAACTCGAGTACACCTATAAGGAGGGCTTAGATCTTTATCTCTGATTAAATAATTCAATTATTGGACGGGGGACGATTGGGCGGTCGGTCCTTTTGAATTTTAATCGCCGCTACTTGTCGCTCCGACGATAAAACGCGGCTGATCAAAAGATTGCGGGCTTAAACTCTATATCCGATACGTCTGTTCGCGGGTAAGTCGAAATTCGTGTCCCGACCAAATCGGTCCGCGGGAAAGTCGCGAAGACGGAGAGAGCGAATTGAAGAAATGGGCCCTTGGGAAATGCGTGGACACGAGATTCGAAGACAAAAGATGCCAGAGGCGCAGTAAGCTAGAGTGAGAAAGATATATAGCGGAGTGCCACAATTGTTAGCTCTATACACACCACACACACACGCGTGCGCACACACACGTAGTAGATTTAAAGCGAACGGGGCAGTAAGTGGATAAACGTTATACTGAAGCATCAGGTCGTACGAGGCTGGGTACGAAAATTTAAAAATATACCGGGAGCCCCGGAAACACGCTTGCGACTTGATTTTAAGTGAATCCAACGCGTATCCTCGGTATACGTATTCGATTGTCCCTGTATCGTTAGCTCGTTGATCGACGGCACCTGTCGCATAATGCGACCGTATATGCGCACATCCAATCTTACAGTTGTTTCATATAGAGCAATCGCGCGTGGTCCAGAGACGATATGGCAGCAGTGGGGGCACGTTCATCTAGCTTCGGAGCGAGGCGGTTAAGTCGCGGTGTCCCCCGTGAAAAATGAGAGCGTGGCGAAAATCTAGGACAATCCAGATACATTCAAATGAGCTCGTCGGCTCGTTATCGCGCCGTCGTCGGGTTTAAACAATCCAATTGAATGCAGCTCAGGGAGAACACACGTGCGTAAAATCTATATCGGGGCTAAACGATCGGACGCGTATTCGGGCGCGGGGCGGGACGAGGTAACGAAAAAACCGCGAGACAATCTTTTCGCTGTGCTTACCCTTGTCGAGGGTGAGGTTGGTGGCGAGGGCGATTTGGATGAGGTGGAGGGCGAGCCCGCACAGCCACATCACTCGGCGTTCCATCGCTGCTCGACTGTCGTCGCATGTACGAGAGAGCCAGGCCGCGCATGTACGCAGCCTCTCCCGCGACTCGTCCTCCGTTGCGGAGCTTTGCGCGCGCGCGCAACTATATAATGCGACACCGGGGACTTAAGATCGCGCGGTCTCGCTTATTGCCGCGCATCTTTTTCCATATCATGTATGTGTATATATATATCGACGGCCCTTACGAAGAAAAGCACATTTCAAATCTCCGACGAAAAAAAACACATTTCGTTTATCGGACGAAGAAAAACACATTCCAGTTTCTCAGTCGAAGAAAAACACATTTCGGCTTCTCGGACGAAAAAAAGCTCATTTCAGCTTCTCGGACGAAGAAAAGCACATTTCGGACGAAGAAAAGTACATTTCAGGTTATTCGATGCAGTAGAAAATTATCTACGCATTACCACGTAAAATAATACATTGCACGTTCTCACAGACTCTCACGAGTATTGAGATACCCAATTTCATACATCTCATCATGCAATATACTACGTAGCTGAAATGTGCTTTTCTTCGTCCGAGAAGCTGAAATGTGTTTTTCTTCGTCGTAAACCGTGAAATGTGCTTTTCTTCGCCGGAAGGTCGAAATGTGCTTTTTTTCGTCGGAGATTTGAAATGTGCTTTTCTTGGTAAGGGCCGTCGATATATCGATGGGTCTCACGAAGAAAGACACATGTCGGAATAATTCTCCCGCGAATAAAAAGAAAGAAACAGTTTAAACCGCAATTGAACTGTATAAAAAGCTTGTTGTTTTTTTGTCAATGATAACATACTCATTCTAAGCTTTCATCCCGTATATTTTTTTACGTCGGAAAATTCTGGGATGTGCGCCATGTATCCTTTTTGCAGGCAGACGCGAGTTGTGTCTTTCTTCGCGGACAAATTGCGAGTTGCGTCTTTCTTCGCGACCAGAATGCGACATGTGTCTTTCTTCGCGGCCAGATTCGGATATGTGTCCTTCTTCGTAAGACCCATAGATGTGTGTGCGCGCCATCAACCGCGGGGATGAGCGAACGCGGGGTTCGATTTGGTAAATATGCGAAATACAGAACAGGAATTCGAATACTTATATTAGAAATGAAATGCATGATTGAAAATGAATGCGAATGATTCAAGTGACTCTTGGCAATTTTTAAAATCAACTTATTCACCATTAGGATAAATAATATTGACGATTGATTTTCATACTGATGAGTGATTGTTTTTGTCGATGCTGAAACCGAAGATTCATTCGAAAGGGTGCGAAACGAGCTTAGCCTTCATTTCGAGTACTCGCTAGGTCATTAATACAGGGGAAGATATAATACTCCAAGCTGATACTTCGATTATCAAAACGATATTTCTAATGTAGATTAATCACGTGAGTGAGATATTTTTCATAATATCAAAAACTCATCTTTAGGAGTGCATTGTATATAATTGTTAGTTCTAAACATACCCGGCGAACCATACGACTAGCGCTGGGACAACATTCGACGCAGTTCTTCACGTTCTTATAATCTTTATGTGCTGTGCCTTTTGAGGTTTCTAATAAATAATATCACTAGTTGTGCAAGTGTGTGTTGTAACACTGGTTGTACCAACTGTGTGTTATTATTTCAACATCACAAAGAGTATCAAAACATTTAGCCTGAGTTGATTCTAGACACTCAAGTTGTTTCATCGCTTGAATGCACATTATTTTTAATTTTGTTTTCTTTTTGTACTAGAAGCTATCGTACATGTTTTTCGAGTATGAATATTTGACGAATTAATATTTACTAAATACTTATTCAGTTACTGACCATTACTGGACTGGTTTCGTCTGGATTCTTTGAGCTAACATCCAATTAAAGAATACTTGCGATCTCCGTGTCTCTGTGGGGGATGGGATTCAACGAATCTTTCGGTAACATTTGGTAATAAATTTGATTCTTGGTATGTATATGATTATCAGCAGTGCCTACTTATTTATTTGGCTGTTGTACTTCTCGTCCAAATATACGAACTGCAGAATATTTTTCGTTCGTATTTTTGAGCATTACGATAGTGTAAGTACAGAAAAGTAACGACTGGATGTGCAAAGATAATCTTAGCAGCAAAGTCGTTTAGTATTTGACTATGTTAGATTGAATGTTGTTAAATTATTTTGATAATTATTTATTTAGCGGGCTTAGTGAACTATTCCAAGTTATTAAAAAAGTGTGATTGTGAGAGAAGAAATTCACGCCCCCTTATCACTGGATTCGAACCAGAATCCTCCTGATCACCGGTTAGATCAGACGCGTTACCACTTATGCTGGCCGTGAACGTGAACAAATGAATTCGTTAAATTATCGTTGAAAATGACTGGTTTTATTCAGTGTATATTTCTCAAGGTAAACCTTGAGGATTAAAATCCTCAACAGTTGAAGCCTCGTCCTCTACGATAGTGATGTCGGCGCAGCTTCTGAATGTCTCTTGAGCTCCACAGCCCATCTTACCAGAACCATCCTTACATTTGCCCCAGTTGTTACCGCAGGTATAGTCCCACCTGAAGCTGCAGTGTTTACAGGTAAGACCGGCAGGAAGTTCGAGTTTGATGTGGTAGATCCCATTTCGTTTCTGTGTTATGGGAAATTTGGTTCCAGAGCCATCGGATAGTTGGAGTGGGTACTTTTCGAAACACTCCTCCGTCTCAACGGCTTGATCATCCAATGGACACACGGCGAATTCGAAGTAGCCAAGGTGGCTGGTACCGAGATGCACCTTAGCCTTGATATGCTGACCTTCTTTGTACCTTTTGAATTACAGGAGTCAGTTTTTGATAAAGAAGTTTACTGTCTTTCGACGATAATTTTCATTAGAAATTGAAAAATTTCAATTGTATCGTGAGAAAACAGCTTATTTCTCATTCATTTGAAATAATGGGGAAAGAAAATTGGAAATAATCTGGCATTGGATTATTTAAATTAATTATACTTTTCTTTTCATTTTCAACCGTCAAAATTTCTCAATCCGATCAATGTAAGGGGCATTCAGGATTGTCAATAACTCTAATACCCCGTGGAGAAACAAGTAATTATACATACGTATATTCCATACTCACATTTGTACAATGGTGCCGGTTCCGTAACGTCCTCCGTTCTCGTTAGCTCTTGGTATTTTATCATTGTAATTGTCTCCACAAACGCCGCATTTACCCCCAGACTTTGTTTTAGGCTGGAAAAGAATCATTTAAATTATAAACGAGCCGATCTCGTGTAGGTCGAAACGTTTAGGCACGGAATAGTTGATATTCAAAAAAAATATGAAAATTTCATGAGACGGAGAATGCAACTTACAGTGATTCCACCGCAGTACAATTCACTGTCGTCGTAATTCACTGGAGTTTTGAACCCTCTTCTCCAAGCAGACGACCTTCCTACAGGCTCAATAAGTTTTCCGTGACCCTGTATTTCCTGGAATCCTACGACCAGGAGTACAGAGGCAAGAATGAATTTGATAATAGCCATTTTTTCTAGACAAACAAATAGCTCAACAACACTGATGTTATGGATAAAAAAATCTCAAAGCGCAGCTTTTTTATACGTAGATTTAATCTTGAATCAACAAATTGATACGACCATTATGATCAAATACAATGCCATGTAAACGATACAATCTACTAAGTAGTAAAAGGCGATCGATATCAATTTTTTCGAATTTATTCATATCACTCTAAATTTTAACTGAACTGTTCATAATACTGATACTGGTCTAAATGTGAGTTCCCTAGAAAGCAAACAATCGTCTGTTCTATTCTCCAATTTATGGCATATGATGTGGATATAGTTTATAAATGGAAATTCTATTCATGAACTAATATCCTCTTAAAAACAATGAAAATTTAAACATTTTTTAATAGATGAAATGTTACATCCAGAACTTAATGAACTTCATTTTATTGTTTAACTTCAATTTATTTTTTCGTAGAACAAAATAAGATTCACCTTCCCTGATTTTTAACTTTTCAATTATTTCATAACTCTTCTACATCAAGATTTCTAGGAGATCAGATGAAAAAACTTTCCACAAAAAAAATGGTTCTTTTCAATCTTCTCGACTGATGTTAGAAATAGACAGGTATTACGTTCTGTACTTGTTTGCTACAAGGTATGTAGGAATGTAACTTCGAAACCGAGTGGTGTGTGCTTATTGCATGGGGTGTCAAATGTAAATTATCAAAATATAATGGACAAATTTGCGGTTGTAAAATTTATAGTGCTATAAAATAGCTGTTGCACAAACAATTGCACAGTTGTTAGAATAACTTCAGTCTTGTGCCATGTAGACTTTCTGTATTCTTAAGTATATAGAAACAGGTGTAAGTTCTAGAAAACTCAGCAAATTTTTTTGATCACATGCGTCACGGAACCTTTTCGTTAGTTCAGATTAAAGCTTGTTTTCGGTTGTATTTAGAATTTTGACGTCAAAAATCGAGTGATAGAAGATCGTTAGACTATAATTGTTATTTAAATTAATTCATCTCATAAAAAGAAGTATAGTTATTTCATAATTATTAGTTTATTTTGTAGTCAAAGCCATAATACTGCAAAAGTATTTTAGAGAAAACACTGAGACAATATAGGCTGAAATGAAGGTGCACGGAATCTTGACGTCGGAACAGTCCTTGAAAGTCTCTTGATTATGAGGGCCACAGCCGATCTTTTCAGAACTATCGGTACATTATTCCCTGTTGTTACCGCGGTTGTAGTCCCACCTAAAGCTACAATATATACAGGTAAGGTCTAGAGGTAGCAGAAATGTCGCCAGTCTGATTTAAGGTTACTACGTATCGGGGTCCAGAGCCATTAGCCAAACTAGGGGATTACTTTTGAACAGTCTTTGGACTCAACATCTTCTTGTCCGTTCAATGGGTAGACTACGAATTCGAAAGAACCAAGATTATTCTCCTAGAGGGCAACCTAAACTGTGATTTTCCCATTTTTCTGTAACTTTTACATAGTACAGTTATTTATTTGCATAAAAAATTTATTTAATACAGTTTTTATAGTTTTTTACCTTTGCGTTTTGCAAGAGATTTGGTCATCATACTCCATATTTAACAATTTTGAAGTCAAAACTTAGTTAAGGTTCATTATATCAAAACGTATAGATTTGAAACGAAAATAATTATTATCTTAACATACCGTAAGGTATAACATAGAAAACAAAATTGTTAGACTTCGCTCAATTCTAATTTGCAACGAAGATTACACACTACTATTTTGATACATGTTTTCTTCGTTCAGCGATTTGTGAAAGGAGTATAGAGTCCGTGGAATATGTTTATTGGTCACATTCTATTTCCGATTTTCTATTAACTGGACAGGTTTTGAAACTTAATTAACTCATCAAGCATCGAAATATCTTTCAATGCTAAAGAAAACAATTATTTGATATGATTACAACAATGAATTTTGAGAATCTAGGTAAATAGTTAATCATAAATGATGAGACAACTTGATTATCTATACATGATATTTGACAAATTATGTTGGTTAAATTTGAATATCAAAACTATGTATCTATTTGATACAGGTGATTCCCAATCAAACAATTGAGATGGACAGTCTCCGGAAGTTACTCCCACAAGCCATGAATGAAGATTTTATTGTTTTGCGGTGAACAGTAATGGCACATGCACACTTTATATTTACAACCTAAACAATCATTCACCTTGGACAAAGAGCGAGAAAACTTGAGACGAGTTTCCGATAGCTCAAGGTCGTTGTGCTCTAGGAGGTAGATAAAAAATACTTAGAATCTTTATCATTTTTCGTCTAATTTTTTAACAAAAGAAGGTATTCTCAAGATTTTTGCAATTTTTTATTCAATTTTATTAAATCTGCGCTCGATGAGATTGAATGGTCGTATAGAAAAGTAATTCTTTGTAGAGAAATTAATAAATTCTGAGTGATCTGAATTCTGGAGCACAATGACCTTGAGCTATTGGGAACTCGTTTCAAGAGCTATGTAAATTCCAAGTTTCGGAAAAACATTGAAGTGACATCAGAGTTTTCCTATAGGTTTCGAAACGTCTGATAAGTCAGAAAACGAAGTATAATTCATACTCAAGTGACTGAATGAAAAGGAAAATTTCATAACGAAGTAGCTATCACTCTAGACTAGTAGCATTAATTATGGACTTTTTGCTTTTTCTTGCAAAAAGAGACATTACGATTGTTACAGCTGAACTTTCCTGAGCATTGCTGGTTATATTTTCGTTGGTGTTAAATTATATGAACTAAATTTGTGATGCAAATAAATAAATGTAGTATATGTAACAGCTAGAGTCAGAATGAGAAAACCCAGTTCAGGTTGTCCTCAAAGACAATAATCTTGGTTACTTCGAATTCGCTGTCTACCCATTGAATGGATCTGAAGACGTTGAGACCGAAAACTGCTTCAAAAATGATCCCCTCAGTTTAACTGGCTAACGCAGTAATCCTAAATCAAATCCTGAATCAGACTGGCGACATTTCTGCTGCTTTTGGGTCTTACCTATAAATACTGCAGATTTAGATGGGGCTACACTTGCAGTAACAATCCCGAGGGTTCCAACGTCAAGATTTCTTGAAGTATTGAGATATTTCTACATAAGTACTCTGTAAAATATGTTTAGAGTTTTATGGCTCTGATTAAAAGATGAACGTATTGAAAAAAATAATAAACTGCCCAAAAATAATCATGCAGAGTGTAGTCTTTTCATGGGGTGAAATCAATTGATATATTGCATTCATCGTCTAACAATTTCCTAACTGCCTAACTGTAGACGTCAGAATCCTAAAAACAACGAAAAACAGGCTCTAAATTAAACTCACAAAAAGGTTTAATGACGCATTTAATCAAAGAAATTTGCCGAGTTTTCTAGAACTTACATCTGTTTCTATATACTTAAAAATACAGAAAGTCTACATGGCACAAGACTGAAGTTGTTCTAACAACTGTGCAACTGTTTAACAGCTATTTTAGCCCTATAAAATTTAAAATCACAAATGTGTCGAACTGTATTTTTATCATTAATATTTGAATACTTATAAAATAAATACATACCACTCGGTCTCGAAATTTATGCCGTTAATTTTAAATTACAACGGTTTCAGCGGTAATTTTTTTAACTTGACGCAAAAACTTTTCTCCTAAGAATAGCTTTGTATGAATATAGGTGTTACATTTCTGTACTTTTTATTATGCAAATATACTGGATGCAATACCTTTGTATATTTCTTATATCTGTAAATTCCTTACAGTAAATTTTCACTGTAAAATACAGAGAAAATTGGTAACTTTTTATTTACAGTTTAAAATTCACTGTAGAACAGTGAAAACGTTTCACTGAGTTAAACAGTGAGTTTTTCACTGTAAGGAATTTAGGAAGATATCAGTCGATTAATTGGAAAAGAAAAATGTTTTTTTATGAGTATTTTTGCCTAACGGAAACTATTTTTAAACAATAAATGAAAAAAAAATATTTGAGTGTACTAACTTATTGGAAAGCAATAAAGATTTGATCGCTAAGTTCCGCTCATTCTATAGCTAACAAAGAGATAAACATGAGAATAGCAAGGTGAAACGTTTAATAAAACCATATAATAATAAAAGCGTATAATAAAATATCATTTTGCAGAAATCTTCGTGTAGAAAAGTCATGATATGCATGAGAAGTTCAAAAATCATGAGAAAGTAAAACTCATTTTATTCAATAAAATTTTAAAATGAAAATATGTTCATCAAACTGCGGGTGTAACATTCAGTCTAATCAAAAAATATTCAATTATTCAAGAGGATATAAGTTCATGAATAGAACTTTCATTTATAAACCATATTCGCATCATATGCCGTGAATTGGAGAATTGAATAGTTAATTGTTTGATTTCCAGGTAGTTCCGTAAAAAATTTGAAAAACACTTGATCTCACATCTAAGTCAGTATCAGTATTATAATCAGTTCAGTTAAGCTTTATATAGTGATGTGCGTCAATATGAAAAAATTCTCGATCACTTTTTAGAAATTAGTAGACTGTGTCATTTATTTAGCGATGTATTTCATGTATTGATCGGTATCAATTTGTTGATTCAAGATTAAATCTGCGTATAAAAAAGCTGCGCTTCAGAGTTTATTCATCCATAACATCAGTGGCGTTGAGCTATTTATTTGTCTAGAAAAAATGGCTATTATCAAATTCATTCTTGCCTCTGTACTCCTGGTTGTAGGATTCCAGGAAATACAGGGTCATGGAAAACTTTTAGAGCCTGCCAGCAGGTCGTCTGCTTGGAGGAGAGGGTTCGATACTCCAACTAATTACAATGACAATGAATTGTTCTGCGGTGGAATTACAGTAAGTTCCATTCTCCGTCTCATGAAATTTTCATATTTTTTTTTAATATCAACTATTTAGTGCCTAAACGTTTCAAACTACACGAGATCGGCTCATCTATAATTTGAATGATTCTTTTCCAGCCTAAAACAAATTCTGGTGGCAAATGCGGCGTTTGTGGAGACAATTACAATGATAAAATACCAAGAGCTAACGAGAACGGAGGATTTTACGGTACCGGCACCATTGTACAAGTGTGAGTATGGAATATACATCTATAATCACTTGTTTCTATGCAAAGTAATCGATTTATTAACAATTCTGAATAGCCCTTACATTGATCATATTGGGAAATTGCGGTGGTTGAAGATGAAATAGTATATTATGCAACTAGTGCGTGAAATTTAGATTATTAGAGTGTTATCGAGTGATCGAAAATGAACCCACCAATTGGATACGATATTTTATGTTACGAGTGCTCGTTTGAAGAGCATTTGTAAAAAGCACTAGTGCGTGAAATGCGATTTCACGCGCTAGTAACATGAATAAAATTAATAACTTACATTTAAATAATTCAATGCCAGACTATTTACAATTTTGTTCGTCCCATAATTTCGAATGAGTCTGAAATGAGCTGTTTTTCCATGATACAATTTTATTTTTTTTAATTTATAATGAAAATTATCGTCAAGATAGATATCAAGACATTTGTGCCGTTTATGATTTTTAATTATAAACTAAATTTTATAATTCGACAGGTACAAAGAAGGTCAGCACATCGAGGCTATAGTAGATCTTAGTGCAAATCATCTTGGCTACTTCGAGTTCGCCGTGTGTCCATTGGACGATCAAGCCGTTGAGACGGAGGAGTGTTTCGAAAAGTACCCACTCAATCTATCCGATGGTTCTGGAACCAAATTCTACGTACCACGGAAACAAAATGGCATCTTAGCCATCAAACTCGAACTTCCTGCCGGTCTTACCTGTAAACACTGCAGCTTCAGGTGGGACTATACCTGCGGTAACAACTGGGGCACATGTGAGGATGGTTCTGGTAAGTTGGGCTGTGGAGCTCAAGAGACGTTTAGAGGCTGTGCCGACATCGCTATTGTAGGGGATGAGGCTTCAACTGTTGAGAATTAAACCTTGAGAAATATATACTGAATAAAACCAGCTATTTTAGAAGATAATTTAATAATATTCAATTGAATTCAATCCTCACTATATCTTCTGCATATCGAATTTAAAAATTTTTTCTAGGTTATTCGATTTATTTTCAACTCAAGTTCATGTTGTTAATTTCATCACTTAACAATGATCTATCATTGTTGCTATTATCGTTGTTGTTGGTAGAGGTATATTCATTTTCATTGAAGCTCATAATGTTCTTATTAATTTCCACTTCTACCAAAAATTGATGTGAGAGCATAATATGTATTTGTCGATTCATTTATTTATTACTTTCCACAAAAGGCCCAGTTTTAATTGAATTGTAAAAAATGATCGAACCATAAGACAACTCGAGAGTGGGCTCTGGCAGGTTTCCCGGCACCATATCTGTTTCCTACCAAACTCTTTCGCATCTTGATCAAGATTCTTGAATATGACAATATTTATTAGAATACATAACATGGACTAGTCCGATATATATGCCGGAGCGAGAAACTGTAATTTTTACGGATGTTTTCCACAAGACAATTTTCAGATTTGCACTAAAATAACAAAAAAAAGCGAGTTTCAGTAAAAACAGTTTGAATTCTTCTTGTGAATTGTCATTTAGTTTTTAGAAAAGTCTTGAAAAGATTTTCCGCTAAAACAAAGGTCTTCTGTTGATCATTACTTTGGCAAAGTTTGAATTCTATTCCAATTGGTTAATCAACATTTCAGACAATTAACTATCTTCAAAACTCAAATAAGATTCATTTACGTTTGATTAGATAATTAATTAATGATTAGCTGTTTTTCATCTGGAATGTAAGAATATCTCGGAATTTATTTTAATTCCGTTAATATTTCAGAAATTCACAACAAAGCAATCGTTGCATATTATAATCATCGAAGTTGGCGGTTGATCTCTGGAAAGTAGTTCAATTGATTTCTATAGTAAGTGATTCAAATTTGCACTAAAATGCAAAAAAAATAATGTTATAATAGAGAATCTTGGAAACGGATAGATAAATTTGAAAAGAAAATTTTTTTCGTAATTTTTCAATAATAAAGAATAGTATCTACATGGTATGTACTAGAAAGGTTAAAATGTTGGACTAAGATGCGTTAGGTGGATAAATGATGTTTCGGCCTGTTTCGGTGCTGATTAACATCCCAAATAAAAACGTTGGTAAATTTAAACTATTTAAACTCGAAGAACATAACGAGTTGTAATCAGTCAGAATGGCAAATAGTTCTGTTCAATGCTCAAAATATCGAAGACGTGGAAAATACCTGTAATCTGTGAGAATGATCCATATACATTAATATAAAATAAATTCAATGTGATGTGTGGCTTTTTTTCTCACAAATGGATTTTTTCATGATGTACATACAATGATTGTAGTTTACTTTGGATGGGTAATAATGATTATTAAAGAAATTTTTCATCATAATAGTTTATTATCTAATGGATTTCCTAGCTTATTTCACTGAGGTATAAAAATATGTAAAAAAATATTTCACAACAGCTCATACATAATCGCAAATAGTAAGAAATCTAATAATAAAGGATTGTGTTACTATCTACTTTCTTTTTTCATTCTCGCTTTTGTAGCTTCATTTCTTTGCTTTGTTATCCCAACCATTGAAGTTTCGAACTCTGAACTTTAATCAAAATATAGATTTCTAGGAAAATTTTGAATCAATTTGATTTGAAATTGATTTAATACCAAAGATATACAAATTAAAAATTACAATTAAACAGTACTGAAATATAACAGTGTGCACAAATACTTAACAACTCTTGTTATGAAGCTTGTGTCATTGAAGTAATAAATGCTCATGCAAGCATCTGGAACTTATTCATTGTTAAAAAATGATCTTTTGAATTAAATATTTCATAGCTTCATGACAAAAATGAATAGGGAGCAGTTAGTTTATCTAAACATTTCGACTGAATAGTGATTATCATTTGTAAATACAATTAACATAACAATAATATATCATACAGCAAATAACATTACTTAATAATGATAGTATGTAACATTCTGTGCAACTATTCTGGTCTTTTTCTCAGAGAACAGTATTATTATTACACTTCATTGAATTATAATCGATTATTATACTTAATATTATTTCCAACATAAGTTATTGATAACAATTCTCATTTTTTATTTTTTGGTGATGTTTCTGTTGGAATGGCTCATAAATCAAAACTGTTACTATAAAATCAACGACCCTTAAGAGAACGAGTTGAAAATTTCCGCAATAAACGTGAGCAATAAATTAAATAAGAAAATCAAATCACTGGCTTCATTTTTTGACACAAACATTCAGAACATTCTCACATTGACACTCATACGCGAACAAACTGTTGAGTGGAAGAAAATCGAAATTGAGTCTAGCTCCTTAATTCCTAAGACAACACAGTTCAACCAGAAGCAGAAGAACCCTTGGCTTTCTGTTTTTGCAAATACGTGTGATACGCTGATACCGGCTGTCTAAAGTTTCTCGAGAGAATTTTTTCTCTAAAGTTGAGAGCTGCTACATTTTTTTTAGTCACTCTTTTGGCTTTCTCTAAATTGACAACACCGAATTGCGTAGTACCACCAGCTTGGCTCAGTGGGATGTATCCATCGTCTACCTTCAGATTCTTAGGCGCGACCTTATTGGGACTGAACATGGATGTAGATGGCTGAATCAAGATTTTGCGTTCTTTGTTGTTATTGAGTTTTTGCCTCTTTGCAGGCATGCCTATAGGTTCGTCCGTCAGGTTATCGAGAAAGTCGATCGACAAACGTTTTAAGCTCTTCTTCTCTTTGGTACCTTCTTTCTGTTTGACCATTCGATCTACGTGTTCTTTCTGTAATTTTTTACGCAATAGCTTTTGTATCTTATTACTATCTGTAGCTTGCTGCATGGCAACTAACGCGGAACGCTTTGATTCTTCAAAAGCAACGCATTCGGGGACGTCATCATCATAGTTGGGTACTTTGGCTTCATTCTTCTTCTTGGACTTTTTAACTTCAATTTGGGAACCTAATTTTGATTTCTTCTTAGTTTCGACGATAGAGTTTATGTTTTCCTGGTCTGATTTCTCATCAGATAATCTCGATTTCTTTTTCTTGGATTTAATTACCTTTGCATCCAAATCTTCTTCTTTGATATCCAAATCCTTCTTTTTCTTTTTCTTTTTCTTTTCGTGTTCTTCATTTGCATCCTGAATATTTTCGGTAATTTCTTCAGAATTAATATCTTTGTTTTTCTTCTTCTTCCTAGTTTTTTGAGTTTCTTCAATCGCTTCGATTTGAATACTTTCTTCACTTATCACCTGCTTATTTTTCTTCTTCTTTTTCTTACTTTTCACGGCTTCTTCCAATCCCTGCTCATCATCATCTTGCACAATAGATTCCTCAATTCTCGCTCTCTTTTTATTTTTCTTTCCTATCATAATACTATCGTCGTCTAAGGACACAATATTGGATGTTTCTGCAAGTTTGCGCTTTTTCGATTTTTTTTGCACACCATCAATTTTTTCTTCTCTATATTTTTCAATAGCTTCTTTCAAACTCGTGCTCTCTTTTGCTTCTTCTGATTCGTCTAGATCATTACTTTTCATAGACTTTAGAACTGGGACAGAGTCGTTAAGTTTGGATTTTTTCAATAGCTTGGTACCAGGCGTTTCTTCAGTGGCTACGTGAGCCGTGTGGTTAAGTGGAATTAACTTCCATGGCTGACGGTTCTGTAGTATGCTTTCGGGGCTACAAGCAACTTCAACGGTTTCACTGAACTTTACTGAGTTGTCATGAGTCTTAGAATTACTTAAAATAGATTTTGACGTATTCTTCGTATGGGATAAGTCGTTCAAGCTTCCAGACTTTCTTTTTGATATATTATGCTTATCATTTTTTTCGTCAAACACAGCTTTTGGTGTGCTGGTTCCAGGCAGCAGTGCTAATTTTTTCCCTTTGGGAATAAGTGAGTGAGTGTCATCTACCGGTTTGACTGTTATTATTCGGTAAGAGTCCTCGCCAGACTCCGATCCAGATTCCGAAGGAGCAGGTGAAGCTGGAAAACTTGGTTTTTTCAAAGTTGATTCACTCACAATTTCCTCATCATTTGAATCTTCAGAAACTTTTGGTTTTGAGACACTAAGATTTTTTCTTCCAGAACCCAACAGTTGAGTACCTCTATCATTGATTGATTCATTCATACTTTTATTTTTTTTAGACTTGGAAATTTGGACACTATTATCCTTGAGAGATTCCGAAAGACCAGTTTTTTTATTCTGTAACAACGTAGAATCGTTGAAGCTTTTATTTTTCTTATTAACAATCCCATTGGTTATTTTGTTTTGATCACTTTCCTCTTCAGTAGGATTTTTATCTTTCACTGATTTTGAAAGGTCCTCATTTGCAGTGATAGATTTCGAAAGATTGAGACTTTTATTCTTTGATAATTTTGAATTGTTCAAACTTTTAATTTTTACATTACTTTTGTACTCAACGTCAGATACCTCTTCCTCATTGTTCGATTCAGATTCCGAATTCTGAACTATCAACGATTTATTAGCACTTTTATCTTTAAGCGACAACTTAGAAATGTTAATACTATTTTTCAAATCAGATTTGTTATTGATTTTCTGACTGGGATCATCAACCACTACTTCATCTTCTTTCTCGTCTCCATCCTTGTCTTCTTCCTCGTTGTCGCTTTCTTCTCCGTCATCTTCGACTTCATCACTATCTGTTCCGCACTCTTCAATCTCATCATCAGGCACTACAAATTCTGCAAGATCTGATCCATCATCTTCTGCATCTGAAAATTCTTGTTCCGACGCTCGACATTCAATTCCAGGAACGTCATCATCGTCGAAATTTTTGAGAATCTTACCTCCAAGATTATATTCCCTTGCAGTGTCTGAATCAATACTACTTTCATCTTCATTGAAGTCATCGGAATCCATAGTTTCATCGCTATCCTCAGCTTCCAATATGAACTTCGGCATTCTTTCATTAACATCATCGTCATCATCATTATCATCAGTATCATCATCATCATTATCATCATCACCTTCATCATCATCAGAGCTGGAATCTACTACTGCTATGGTTGAATGGTTAAGTTTTGAAGGGTTATTTGATTTCATAAGTTCAATACTTCTACGAACTGACTTACTGCTTTCTATTATCTCTGGATCGAGTTCGACTTTTTCACTCTTTGCATCTTTTTCAAGAGTTTTATCTTTCATTTCGGAAGAATTAATTGATGATGATTCACGACGAGATGCGCTAAGCTTCTTTTTAGGAGAATCTGCTTTTTCGATCTCACTATCAGAGGAATCTTTATCAACAATATGAGATATATCAACTGATTTATTCGGTAGCTTGACGCTTCTAGAAGACGTATTGAAGGATATGTCGTTAGACGATTTACTGAGTTTACTTCTGTCAATACCTTTTTTTCCATCAGCTTTTGGAGATTCTTGATTAACTTCATTGGAAGAATGAACTGACTTATTCAAAGTCTTAGACGGAGAAATGAGAGAATTTTCTCTATTCGATTTATTGAGATTTTTATTCTCCATAGATTTTTCTTCTTCATGCTCCGCAGAATAGCGTTCGATAATGCTCGGCAAATTAACTGATTTATTAAATGATAGATGACTCTTGGAGGAAGTATTCATGGACTTCCTATTATCAGAATCATCAAGTTTCTCTTCTTCTTTTTCATCATCTGACGAATCTGGATCCACAATATTTGATATATCTATTGATTTACCCAATGACTTTCTTAACGATCTGTCTTTTGAGGATTTATTAAGAGATTTTTCATGAAGAACGTCCATATCCGCTTCACTAGCAGATGAATTTCCTGATTCTTTATCCTTCAATGATTTTCGAGAAGATTTTTTCGAACTATTTAACGAAGTTGACAGTTTTTCTTTCTCATGTTTACTTTTATTCAGACTCTGATTGAATTCACTTGAATTTCTTTTATCCAATGATTTCCGGTTATTGCAGGTTGAATCTTGAGTTTTTTCATCATTTTTTAAAAGAGTAGCATTTCCAGCAACACTTTCAGCATTTGATAGATTAAATCCACTTCTATTGAGAGATTTGTTAGTAGTTTCAACAATTTCTTCATCCACTTCCATTGGTTCACATGAAACATTTTGATTCCCTTCTAGTGCAGATTTGTGAGATGTATTGAAAGATTGATTCTTGGACGATTTTCCTGTAAAGCTTTCGTTTTTTTTCTGTTCAGATGGTGAATTGAAAGAGAAATCTATCTCTTCAGATAATGCTTTTTCAACTGACTTGCGGGTTTTGTTTAACGACTTTCTTAGATCTTTTACTGATTCTCGATTTTCAGAAATCGTGATTGGACTTCTCTCACCTTCTTTCTTCTCTACTAATTTATGAGATCTTTTTGAAGGCGATTGATGATCTTTAGCTGTTTTATTATCTGATTCATTTGATATATTATTGGCGGATTGATTTTCTATTTGTTCGTCCAAAGATATATTTCCTGTTTCTATCAAATCATCTTTTACACTAGATGATTCTTTCTTATTTGTACTCAGCACACCTACAGATTCTTCTGAGCTATTTTTATTTCCATCAGTATTATCAGAGTTAGCTAAATCTTTGGGTGTCTTTTCATTATTCCACTCTTCAGCTGGAATATCTTGAAACAAACCTTCTGCATTTTCACCTTCTGAATCACTGACATCGGATGTGTGATTGTTTTGCAGTTTGCCAATACTTCGTTCTTTTTTCAATGGTGCTTTTTTTGTTGTACCTTTTGCTTTACCTCTAGTTTTGGTAGTTTTCATTTCTAACTCTGGTGAAGAATCGCTGTCTCCATCAGTTTCTGTAACAGCAGAAGATATTTCATTTTTATCCAATGTGGACACTTCGAGTTCGTTTTGATTAGAATCAGAATCTGTATCATCAGGAATGTTAAATATTTCAACTTCTCCATTGCCATCAGTGAGCAAGTCAGTTTCCATAGGTTCCAATGCAACTTCCTCATTAGAGTTGTTAACACTATGTTCTTGTTCCAAGTTTTTCTGATCAATCTCGACTGCATCATTTGTTAAAACTGCATTACTAATATCACAACCATTCACAAATATCGAAGTTTTTATTTTATCGTCATTAGAGTTCATAGCAGTGTCGTCAACATTTATTTTATCAGAACATGGAAGTGTTTGGATGACGTTGCTATCTTGTTCAGAAGTGATGGAATTCTCAACTATAATAGCACATGTATCCGTAAACTGAGAAGACTCTGTCACAATTTTTGTATTACTTGTCTCATCAGAGTTATGTTTTAAAATAGATGAACCATTTTGTACATCATTGAATTGACTCATAGGCTGTGGAGAGTGCTTTTCAATATTACTATCATTATTGGGATCAGAGAACTCTAGCACAGCATTACTTATATGAGACAAGTCAATGGTTTCATTTGTACAATCACTAGTAGTAAAAGGATTTATTATTTTATCAATGTTTTCATTTGTAACAATAACAGCTTCTTTGCATTCTTTGTTTTCAATAGAAGGCAAATATTGGATATGCCCATCAGATTTCTGAGTTTTAATATCATTTACTTTGGGTTCCGAATTTTCCGCGTCTGCATTATTACTATTATGGATATTTAAGAATGTGGAAACGTCGTCAATTCTACTCACAACTACAGAAACTTCTCGATCTAATGAAATAGAAATTCCAGTTGGGTCTCCAGCTTTACTTGCAGGGAATGTATTTGAGCTATTATCTTTCAAATTGCTGTCAGTCTTGGAACTTTCTACACTTTCATCAATTTTTTCAACATGATTTATTTCTTTCTCATGATCCTGTTCCTTTATATCATTTACATTTACGTCATCTAACTTTTGTGCTTCGATGTTATCGTCATCATCTGTACACATTAAACTCATTTTTTCATCATCGCCATTCGTAGAGACTGACATTAACTCTATTTCATCGTTTTTATCATCGCCTAATTTAGCAGAATTCTCTTGCAATTTCAATTGTGCTAAGTTTGTATCTTCATGGTTATTTTGTGAAGATGGATTTTCATTCGTATTAACAATGTCATTTACTAAAATTATCGGAGTCTTTGCATTCATTGTAACAGTGTTATGATTATTGTTATCAAATTTCAAGTGACTTATAGTTACATTATCATTTTCATGATCAATTTTTTCACAGAGAAATTTTTCAACTATCTTAGTCCTATCTAATTTAACATATGCATCTTTCAAATCTAATTTAGAACAATCTTCAGGAATATTACTTATTTTACATTTAGAATTATCTATTTTGATACTAGATTCATCACTATGATGTGAATCCAGAGAGTTTTCAACGTCAATATAATCACTCCCATAATTCGAAATTGAATCACGTCTTGAATGTTTATCAGTTTCTAATTCTTGTTGATCATCCAATATAGTTATTTTATCTTGTTCTTTTACATAATTTTGAATTTCAGATGGAATTTTCGATTTCAAATTATCTTCTTCCAAGCTTGAATCTACTTCAATTATAGAAGACTCAATTACATTGTCAGAAGGATTTAAAGATTGAGTTTTTATAGCTAACTGACTGATTATTTCATTAGAATCAAGTGATTCGTCATTGACTACCTTTTCCGAATTTACAAACTCACCTTCAATTACATCCTTTTCTGTTTGTTTCGTTATTTTTGACGACTTTTTGCTAGGCTTTTCATCTGGTGTAGAAGACGAATCTTCTGAAACAATTTATTGATTTGAAAGTGATATTTTGATATTCTGCAGAACAAGAGTTACAAATTTAAAATTATGATTCATACCAGATTTGTCCTCACTGATTTCTACCACAGAGTTTTCCAAACTCTTGTAAGCTTTGTTTTTGGCATCTTGTTCCTCTGACACAGTTGGCTGTAAAGGCACCATCGAAGCTCGAGTGCGTCTTTTTACAGGAGTTCCTGTAGATTCACTCAAATTACCCACAGGATCCACTGAACTAGCCCTGGTTACTCGTTTACTCTTTGCAGGAGGAGTGGATTTTGCCTCAGACCCAGCTCTGATGGAGCGACTATAAAGAAATATCAATATAGTCATTGTGCAAGATCGAAGACCTCAATCAGTGTATGTAACATTTCATTCACTTATAATCATTTGAGAGTTCTTCAAAAGCATAATTAAAAGTATTCTGATCGTTTTTTAAAGTCTTAGAATTTCATTGTAGATATTACATAAATAAAATGTTGTAGAATTCATCAGAATAATG
Organism: Aphelinus atriplicis; assembly: GCA_020882685.1. Taxonomy (NCBI): domain Eukaryota; kingdom Metazoa; phylum Arthropoda; class Insecta; order Hymenoptera; family Aphelinidae; genus Aphelinus; species Aphelinus atriplicis. The sequence goes on along the minus strand of CM037074.1, from coordinate 65,120,594 downwards.
ATTTTTAGATCAATGAAATTTATATAATACCAGGGTGAATGAAAACAATTTTGATTGAGATTTTTTTGTCTAAAAAATAATTGCATATTTACGATCGGAGATTAGTTTTTGTTGGAGTGCCAGAAATCGATGATGCAGCTGATTGCACTGCAGTTTTCCTAGTGACCCTTTTTTGTAAAGTCTCAGACTCCACCTCAACTGATACACTTCTGTCTGATGAAACAGAGTTCTTACGTGACCTTGAGTTTTTGGCTGTAGTAGTTGCGGTACTCTTATCTGATGTAGCAGCTCTACTGCGTGTTGTGCGACCTTTTGGCTGGACATTGTTTTCTTCTATATCAGGCGACGATTCTATGGTGGCCAGCTGCTTAGCACTCCGAGTATTTTTACGAGCTGGAGAATCAGTGCTACTTGCTGCAGTCGAAGCTCTCGTTCTTCGAACAGCTGCATAATATTCAACATTTTTTTACTCTGCTTGTATATTTACAATTCCACTATTTCACAACTATTTGCAAAGGAGAATGTGCAAAGAATAGTATGGGGAGGACAAATCATAATTGAAATTTCATAAGTCAATATTAATAACTGTTAAATTTGGCGTTTGCATTTGAATTTCTTTATGGCAATGAATCAAATCATATTAGTGTGATAAGAGAGAAAAAAAGTTTCAAACATCAACCGAACAAGGGAAAAATATTTGTTCATGTGTTGGAATGACCGTTACAGATATTTGAGTTGAGCTTCGAGAAGGTGCGATAAGAGCAATTAATAAGAATAATACTTACATCCTTTTAGTTCGACATCCTCGTCGGAATCACGGACGGAGCGTGGCATGTTCGCGACGTCCTTTTCGAAATTCCCAGGGTTAAAATGAATGAAAACTGGCGTTATAAATTTGATTGAATGATTGAAGGTTTGAGTAAAAAAGCACGTGCTGCGCCGACTTCATTCGGTTTCGGTTACCATCTCGCCGGGTCGTCCTCAGATAAGTATATGTATATATCTACTGCTGCAGTCCCATGCACGTTTGCTATATATATAGGTTAGAAGGGGCGCCACTGGTTCTTCGCTCTCGCCGTTTCTCAATTATTTGAAATTCTGGTACTTTTCCACTTTTTTCCTTGGTCCCTTAAATTAAGACAAAAGGAACTATCTAGTCCAATTCAATGGGACTATGGGCAACGTCACTTACTAGAGAGAATACTTCTTCAAACTCTTCACAATTATTCAAAGAATTGGTAAAATTTCATTATTGAAATCACCTTTTGTTTATGAAAAAATATTTGACCGTGCTAGGACAGACAAATTGATTGGTCATCAACAGCACAGTGACATGTCTCAATAAGAGTCTCATCTCGAATCATAGTCGTGTCTATAAAATGCGCGCGAAATACGTATTTACTATATTTATAGTGCGGAAACAAAAAAAAAATTCCGACCTCGTATAACTCAGTGTCCAATCACGAGTTGTGTCAGCTGAAGATAAATATATGATGGGTATAGTTTAAATATTTTACTTTTAATAAAAACATTTAATGTTCACCCCGAAAAAGTTTCGCCAAAGCGAGAGAGTGACCAATTCTTGCTAGTTTAATAATAGAACACATTCAATATTTATGAGGCATGAACACTGCATGAGGTCAACAGACATTGAACGATCGTAATATTTGCAGAACCATACATCAATTTTTGTGTAGAGGTTTTAACGCTCGCTTTGCTCGGGCGGCAAACCTCCCATATATAGAATTCGTCTTTTGGTCTAGTATCAAAATGTACTATTTCGTATCTCAGTGCGCAAAGTTTGTCTTTTTTTCACGGATTAGGGTGCGCAAAGTACCCTATTCTTTGTGCCAAAAAGTAGTGTGAGAAGTTGCGTATACTATTTTTCGTATCGAAGTGCGAAAAGTTGGACAATTCAATGGATGATTGTCACGCGTATATAGCGTCATGCCCTTGTTGCTTGAGTGCAACGAAGAGACGATAAGCAGAGGAACTTGAGTAGGAGAAGGGAAAGGGCGGGTCCAGGGGTCCACCACTTGAACCAACAAAAATATCAACAAAAAGAAAAAAACATGATACTACAAAAAATGAACACATTTGAGCAATTCATTTTACATCAGAGCAAAATGATAGTACTACTGAAATATTGCAATTTGTTAATTTTCCTTTCTCGCAAGTGTAATAGAACACCCTTGTGTATATATAACCGGCCATCTGAATCTGACGTTTCCAAGCATTACTCTGTTTTTGTCTCTTTGACTAACTGCTTAGAGTCCCCATCAAATTGCCCAGGCACTGTTTTGCCCGCCAATCAAAAACGGGTCACGTGCTTTTTGCCCGCCAATGAGGGCATACCAGGTCAATCAGCTATTGGAACTTGATCGATAAAGAAGTTTCATATTTTTTCCAAATAACCCAAATAACTCAAAAATCCATGTTCTGCAACTTCAATTAAATCTCTCTCTCTCTCTCTCTATATATATATATATATATATATATATATATATATATATATATATATGAGCCATTCCACGAAACCTTAGGATTCCGTGCTCCTGTTGTGTTTGATGGCTATTCGATGATTTTTATGAAGTTTGTGCAATAGGACTGTATACTAAAAATCATAAAATATAAGATCATATGTTCATAATTATTATAAAAAATTATTTACTGCACGTAAAATATCATATCTAGCATTTTCATTGATTTTCGTTGCTAACAACCCAATTTTTCTGAGTTATTAGGGATCTGTATGCAAGCATTTTCACCAAAAATACTCGAAAAAAATTTTTTTGTAAAGTGTGATGATTGGAGAATACAGTAAAAGCTGTTTCAAAAGTGTGCCCAAATCGCAAACTAGCTTATTGATTCAATAGATACCTGCAACTATTTTTCAAGAAAAATGAAAATGTTTCGCTTTTGCCTCTGTAGAAAATAGTACATTACGTGACTAGTGCGCAAAGTAGGTGAATCCAGCACGAGTGAAGATTGGCGCTCGAGCGCAGCGAGGGTGACAACACGAGTTCTGGATTCACTTACGTGCGCACGAGTTGCGTATACTATTTTTCGTATCGAAGTGCGAAAAGTTTGACTATGGAATGGATGATTGACACGCGTACATGTTCTTGTTGCTCGAGTGCAACGAATGTACGATAAGCGGAGGAGTACGTGTAGGAGAAGGGCAAGAGCGGGTCCAGGGGCGCAGCCCCGGTGGGGGTGCAGGGGGCGAAGCCCCCGCCGGGGGGTTGGGGCGTCGCCCCTAATTATTTGGGGCTTCGCCCCCAAATAACCCCACTTGAAACAACAAAAATTTCAACATCAAAAAAAAATAAATATGATACTACAAAAAAAATGAACACAATTGGGCAATACATTTTACATCAAAGCAAAATGGTAGTATTACTGAAACATTGCGATTTGTTAATTTTCCTTTCTCGCAAGTGAAATAGAACACCCGTGTGTATATATCATGACGAATCATGAAGCAGAGGAGGAGTTTCCGACGGGAAAAGTTACGAGGAGCAGGACAAGAAGGCGGATCTGAAGAAGTGAAGAGAAACGATAGTCCAGAAGAGAACGGCAGATTGATTCTGACTGTAGCGAAGAGCACTTGACTATTTTCTACCTTATAATAAAAGTTATCATTTTACTCATAAGTCTACTTAAGAATAATTTTTTGGTGATCTCACAAACCTTGCCGTAGAGCTAGTCTGGATCACATCACACTCTCAAATTACCCACAACGAGAAGGTTGACAAGCTAGCCAAGGACGCCATACTAAGAGGAGAAAAATTCAATCTTCTCTTACACTTCTCAGACTTCTTCAAAATAATCAACGAACACCTGAAAAAATCTTTCAACGATATTTTTACCCGATCCTTTCTCAATAAAGGCAATTATTTTTTCAATTATTTCTTTCCGCATGGTTTCAAAAATGTAACCTTTCAAGGTTCCATATCGTCCCAATAAATCGAATTCGTTCAAACCATTACTCACTATCTGCCAGTTTAAACAGAAAAAACTTAGTTGACTCTCCTGATTGTCAATGTGGACATCCATATCAAGACAGAGCACAGCGTTTGGCAATGTCCTCAATACACCTCTCAACGAAGATCATTCTCTTTAAAAATATCAAGAGTCAGTACTAAACTCAAAGTCCCCATTCCAAACGCATCTTTTTTTTTCCTTCAAAATCCGAACCACATTTTTGCAAACATCCTCACTGCAATCTAAACGAAAAAATGGAATCTAAACGTCTAACCTTTGTTTTCAAGCTTTATACATTAAGATACCAATTAAAAATTTCCTCTACGTTCCTTCCTCCAGGCTCTTTCACGTTTCTTGTATTACAGAGTATTTTCCTGAACAAATTCAACAGAAATTTCTGATTTGGAGTGAAATTATCGTGAATAGATGCGTGAAACATACGAGATTTTAAAATGCGAATTTTTCTCAGTAAAATCCGGAAAAAAAAATATTTCAGAAAGGTCTCAGGCTTTTTCACGTTCCTTGTCTTGCAAAGAATCTTTCTGATAAAATTCATCATAAAATAATGATCTGGAGAACAGTTATCTTATGGAGATGCGTGAAAAATACTATATTCCGAAAAGCGAATTTTTTTAATTCAACCGAATTTTTTCATTCAAATCCGGAAAATAAAATATTTTAGAACGGTCTCAGGTTTTTTCACATTTCTTATCCTGCAAGATATCTTTCTATTTTAATTTAATAGGAAATATTGATTTGGAGAAAAGTTATCATGTAAAGATGCGTGAAAAGTATTCCGAAACGCGAATTTTTTCAATTCAACTGAATTTTTTTCACATTTCATGCCGGTCGTCCACGAGCTTTTTTTCCTCGGCAAACTTGATGTCATTTAATTCTGACAGATCTGATTGATCAGAAGTTGAAAGAATTTCTTCCGCATTTTTTTCTGGGCTGGTGCACTGAATTATTAATGATTCCTCTGGAACTGGTACTTCTTCTACACTTCCCTTTGGTACTTGCATACCTGAAATGAACTCAATTAATTAATAAAATCAGTGGATTTACTTAACTGTGTGTGGGGGGGGGGAAGAGGGGTGATACAATATCTTTGTTTGATTCATTCCCGATCGGGATTATTACATCGATGTAATCGTTGCATGCAACGTTGTGCTCGAAACTATTTTTAAAATTGTCATCGATGACCAAGTTTTTCCCTTTATTCGCACATTTCAATTTAAACAGAAATTCACACCCACAATTTCTTGATTTCGATTTTCTTTTTCCTTCGCCACGTGTCTTGTAATCTCCATAACTTGGGCACCGTAGAACCAGAGAATTAAAGCGACCAGAATTGTCTTTCAATTTGTTGGTATTGAATTTTGATAGCATCCGCCCTTTATCATCTGAATATTTAGTGATAAATTCCGTTATACCAGCTTCACTCTTATCGATGCTCAAATTCTCCAAAACCGTGTCTCCAATGGACGCCATTTTCAAATGAGAGGCCTATCCCAAAGTAACTGATAAACTGAAAAATACAAGTCCGTATTTTTTTTCTCCTGGCCAAACTGTTGCTAGCCATATATGAGCCCAAGGCCCAAAACCCAGAGTCCAAAGTCAGTGTACAAAATTCAAATTAGTGATTCCCTTGAGCTTCTAGTCACCGTTGGTCCCCGACAGACTGAGCTAGATCCATGGCCAAATCGCACTACCTATTAAGTATCATACAGGATAAGCCTGAGTGAAAGTGAAAAAGCCTGAAACCTTTCCAAAATATTTTATTTTCCGGATTTGACTGAGAAAATTCGGTTATATCAAGAAACATGAAAGAGCCTGATTTTCTGCATAAAAATGTTAAAATATTAATTTGAAAGAGAAAACTGTTTTGAGTTCGGAAATTTGTATTCGATAATCTTGTATATTTCATTCATCTGCATATGATAACTGTACTCCAAATTATGCAAATGCTTACCAAAGTATATATTTGTTCAACTTCTGAGAGATTACATTGAGATATTTGCATTTTGGAATTCGGAGTTTTTTCACGAGGGCTAAATCATCATTCTCTGTTCAGAACAAAATAAATTTTTATGTAAAATTGTAATATCAACCGATTTTTCCGATTTAAATTTGACGTTAATCATCAAAGAAAATCGATCGATTCATAAATATAGAATCAGAGTGTAATTGTTATTAAAAAATATGAATTTCGATAGTGGGTATTTTTCGCAGCACCCCGATCGTAATAAAAAGGATTAAGCGGGCTGTTGGGGCGCAGGCACAGAGGGTCGGTCGGCTGCCGAGTAAGCGAGGAGAGGGACAGGCCTCTGACCTGAGAAAAAATCAAGGAAAATTTTTTCGGAGCCAATCGACGCGCAAACGGCTCCGTTCGCCTCTGCACCACCTGGTTCATTGGCAAAACTGGCCAAGCTTGGAGGGCTAAAACTGTGCTTATTTCTGCCTGTGGGCTCTGGCAATCTCTCTACTCATCTCTGCTCTAAGCCAAAAACGAGAAGAAAAAGAAGAAGAACTTCGATTTAGAGTTCGCGCCATCCAGAAAATAGTATGAACCAGGCTTTACGAAGCGAGTTCATAACAACCCGGCCCAGCTTGGGGTCGCGTCGTCTGTTAGTCACGTGATCAAATAGCCTAATGTTTTCATCGAATCATAACCTCTCAAGACATTTGATTAAGGTGTGCTCGAATTGAAATTTTTCAGTAGAGCAATTACTTATACCATTTTAGTATACGGTTGTTACAGTGAAACATTTCAATTTAAATGAGCAAGTGGTTACGTGAAATATATAAAACAAGATGAGGAGAGCAAGAATCAAGGCTGTTGCCAATGTGCCAGTACGTCGAAAGCCTGCCCAGGAAAATTCAACAGCTGAATCAATAGTCAAAAATGATGAAAAAAATGTAGATGAAAAAAATACAGAGGAAATATCAGTGAAAGCAGAAACAAACGTTGAATTTATTCCAGAGTCAAGTGATTCTAAGTCACAAGAGAATGTCAAGAAACCACAAGTTCCAAGCGAATCAACAGTTCAATCTGTTGAAAAAAGAGATTGCTTGGTCAATAATCCTACTCCTAGATTTGAAACAAAACATGTGCAACCAATTTCTAAAATTCAAAATCCTCAGAAATCTCCAACTCATCCTCTTGAAGGTGATTCTTTTTTTGTAAAATACAGAATATATATCATTAAAAGTACTTTTTTATTTCTATGAAAATATTTTACTAGATTTTTAAATTTTGTAATTATTACTTGTTTAGCTGCTAATGATTCTAATGCAGTTCGAGGAACTCCGCAAAAACCTCCAACCCCTTCTCTTGAAGGTAAGTTTGTTTGATTGATCTATGAAATACCATCAAGTAAAGTAATTAAATGATAAATAAATTGTGAAAACACCAACATTACTTCTAAGATGTAACAAATTTTTATTTTAGTTTATGTGATTATTAGTTGATCTGAAAAAGTCTATCCAAAATTGAAGAGAGATGATTATCTAATTGAATTTTTCTAGGTTCTCCGATAAAACTGATGCAAAGTCGTTCGTGTTTTATGAGACCAACCCCGAGATTAGATGGAGGTGGTAGAATTCGTAGGAATAGCATACAGGGAAGTGGTGCGAGTGCTAGTGAATCAGAAGATGATAGCAAAAGATCAACTTGTTCTGTTGCACAAAGTCGTGTGAGTATTATGAAAAATTGATTGTGTTACAGAATTAGTAAGATGGTAAATTATTAATCAATATTCTATTATTCAAAAATCAGAGCAAAAATACTCAAACACTGGATGGAAAAGTTTCTCATGCTAATTTGATTTTAATAAATAATTCAATTATATAACTTGATGAGCCATATAATTTTTTTTTTGAAACAAAATCATGAGAGAAAAAATTTCACATTCCTTATTCCTGTTGAATTGTTTGAAGTCTGGTTTTCATGTGTTTTTTCTTCAATTTTGGCAGATATTATTTGATCAAAGAATGTGTTTGATTTTTTTTACAAAACCTCATTTATTTCTAACAGGAATCTTTTTTTTCCCTCCTTTCCCATTTTATCTAAAATGGATAAAAAGGAACAAACTCCAGTAGAGATAGCTTTTGAAAGAAAAAAACATGAATTAGAAGATTTGATTGATTTTTCAGACTACAAAAGATAACACCAGCAGTACAAGCACTGCTATAAAGATGAATCTTGGCCAAAAGAGGAGAATGGTAGTGTCCGAATCTGCAAGGAAACTTGCAGAAGCTAGGAGGGAATTTTTCGTGAAACATGAAAATAAATCTCCAGACAAGAGTAAATTAACAATGTATGATCTAATTTACTACAATCCTGCTAGTAATCCTATGGCACCAAAACCTATTCGGCCTGCTGCAAGAAAAATGTCTATCTGTTCGTGAGTGATTTATATGAATTTTTCCCTTGAATCTTTAATGCTTAATTATTGAAAAATTGTCTAACATTACATTTTATAGTATTCCAGATAAAGATAAAGAAGAAGAAATAAATGATGAACCAGCAGAAATGCTTGTTCCTCAAGTTAAAGTTGGGCCTAATGGTCAGCTAATTATTGATGAACAAAGTTTGGTTATTGATCAGTATAAAGCTCAAGAAAATATAGATCGGTCTGATATTATAGTAGATGAAGATACCACAGGTAATGGTTTTTATAAGAGGAGAGCAAAAAGTAAAGAATGGAGTAAATGGGAAACTATCAAGTTTTATAAAGCACTAAATACTTATGGAACAGATTTTCTGTTAATGCAAAGTGTGTTTCCAAAAAGAACTAGGCAAGAACTGAAGTTGAAGTATAAAAAAGAAGAAAGATTAAATTATAGTTTGATAGAAAAAGCTCTTCTGTACCAAGAATTTGATACTGAAGCTTTGGAAAAAAATCTTGGTAAGTACTGAGCAAATTCAAAATAACTATGAAATAAATTTGAAAGAATACACACTTGATTGTAAATTATGTTACACTTATAGAAAGCGTTGAAGAAAGCATTAGGAAAGAAACAGAATCTGAAAAAGTAAAAAAAGAGCCTCAAAAAAGATCGTCATTGAATAAGAAACGTAAAAGATGTTGTAAGTTACCAATATTTATACTTTGAGTAAATTACAATATGTTGGAAATTGAGTAGGATATTTGTTATATATATAAAATAACATGTTGAGCCTACTAACTATTTTGTATTTCTCTATATTGTATCAAGTAAATGTTTCCAGAAGTTGGGATAATTTAAAATTATTTTTATATCCATTTTAGCTCTCATAACTGAAGAAGTGAACTGTGAAAATGAAGAAAATACAGAGACTAATGAAAACAGTAACAATGAACAATCGGATAGTGAAAATGCTAGAATCACCATTACTAAACCAATGAAGAAACGTCCAGTCCGTAAAAGAAAACCTATAAAGCACAAGGTAGCTAAACAAAAGGTTGAAAAGGTTGAAAGTGTAAATATTGACGATGACTCTGACAGTGACAAACAAATTTACAAAGCTAAACCAACTCGCTCTGGGCGAGTCCCAAAGAGATTCAAGAAAATTGAAGTTGTTGATAATAAAGATGAACCTGATCAAGATCACACACAAAACCAGTCTCAAGACAATATTGAAAATCATGAAGAAATTGATCATGAAGACAATAGTGGGATTACAGTTCATGGTAGCAATAGTCATAGGAACCATGGAAAAAAAATCAAAGTCAAAAATGTAAGTGATGGAGATAAACCTGATGGTAATAGACAGATAAATAAAGCAAAACCTACTCGTTCTGGACAAGTTCCAAGGAGATCCAAAAAGATTAAAGTTTCTGATGATATTAATGGACCTGTTAATGAATGTACACAAAACAAATCTCAAGAAATTATTGTTAATGAAGAGAAAATTGACAAAAATAATTCCCAAGAGAATAAAACTGACAAATATCTCCATAAATTAGACAATTTGAAAAATAGTGAAATTATAAATAATGAGAACGATAATCAGAAAAATCATGTCTTAGAAAAAGAAATACATATTGACATTCAAAAACAAGAAGATAGTGAAAACCCACGGGACATTAACGAGCAAAGTGAACGCTCAAAATCATCGGGGATTGATCAAAATAATTTGACAAAAGAATCTGATGGCGTTACTCATGATCTTCCTAATATGACCAACTTAAAACCTGGGTCTTTGGTAGTTTTAAAAAAAGATTGTGCAGATGAGCCAGGAAACACAACATTACAGGTTTATATTGTAGATGCAAATAATCCTAATTGTAAAGACAAGCTAGTACCAATAGACTTGTCTCCAGAAATATTACAAACTGTTACACAATGCATCAAGGATATTGAACCACAAAATATTTCCTAAGAATACTTTTAACAAAACTTTGAAAATCAAATTTTTTTATGCTTTTATTAATAATATTGTACATAATATTTACTAGTTATCTTTGTTAATTGATTGAAATTAGTTTAATACTTATAAGAAATTGTGCACTGTATATTTTTATATGTAGGAATATATATATTTGTAATTTATTGAACATTACTAAATAGAACATTTTGAATCATTCCTTATTCCCATTACTAAACAAAGTTTTTGATATATAAACATCTGACAGGAGAAAATCTATTTCATTTGTGAAGAAAATGGAATAAATGATACATCTTGTTAAAATTTGATTCTTGTCCGTTAGCTTCATGATATTGTTTGATGTCCATCCATTGATGTTGTTGGTCACACTCAATTGGTCCATCCAAATATTTTGCCATTACATATATTATTTTCTTAGTTTTCTTCTTTTCATCTTTTGAATTTTCTTGAAAACTGCTGTTCCAAAAAGGGACATTTCCATATAAAGACACTTTAACATTTTTACCAAATTTACTTTCCACTAGTCTTTTGATCTCTTGTACAATACTTTCATTGTTGTTGATGACATCTTCTGGTAAAAGCCAAAGTTCTTTCTTGGGTGTGATCTGTTTTGTAACCAAAAACATGCTGCAGTCCTTTATTTGAGATTTTTCATTTTTCTTCTCATTTGCAGACAATAAAGTCTTCAAATTTTGTAACTCTTTGATACAGTGTTCTTCAATATCTTTGACAGTCATTTTTATTGTAGTTTTATTAGCATCTTGTGCATCTACACTTTCTCTGGGAGTAACTTTCTTCTTTGAATTTGTTTGTTCCATCTTCTCCAATTCATAATTTGATAGGAGACTATTCTCAAATTCAACTTGTTTCAGCATCTTGGAAAATTTTTGCACTATCTCAGGAGGTTGACAAGTTACAGCAGCATGCCGTTCAAGGCAGATTGAGAGATGAGTATTGCTATTTGATTGACTATTGTGAAACAATGCTAATCCCATTGTCTGTTTGTTACAAATCGAAAGGTGATTGCCTTTTTGTAGTATACTCCTCCAATTTGTGTGCATTGTGTTTACTTTGAAGATAACTAGTCAGAAAATGGTTTTTATAAAAATTAGAATAAGCACACGTGTTTATTCGGTGAGATAAGTCTCACTTGGTCTCACTCAGTCTCACTGCGGCCACTGCACGGCTGAGCAGCTGAGCAGACTAAAATTTATTCGCTTAACATTAGGTATATAGGAATAGGACTATGGAACGGACTGCGATTCTCGTGCAGTCTCGGTGTGTATTCGTTGGTATTCGTGTGGTGAAAACAGCTGCTGTATTCAAAGGTTATGTGTCATATTGACTCGCATATCAATAGAATGTTTTGAGTTTAATGATCACTGTTGATGGTCTTTATTATGTAGTACACTAGATGTTTTATCAATTTTGAATAATTTAGATTATTTCATTGTAATCATTGTAATCACTGCGAGTTTTGGCTTTCTCAGTTTCTTAGAAAAACTAAAAATTGTTGGTAAGTGACTTTTCAGAAAGATAGATAGAATAGAACTAGTTGAAATTATAATCAATTTTCCATTGTGAATTTTTTAGATTCAGTATGAAGAATCAGTTTACTGATGTAAAGCCTCTCCCAAACACAAAAGCAGAGGCAGATGAATCTCTATTTGAATATCTTCATGGAGAAATGGTGAATTATGTAGTCAGTAAATCATCAAAGGAAGGAAATGTAAGTTTCATATAGTTTTTCAAGTTTATCTCAATTAATTGTTCTGGTCTCATGAACATTATACTGTATTGCAGGATAAGGAAGAGGATATTTCCCGACTAGAATGGATGGGATTCAGTGTAGGATATCGAATCATCGAACGACTAACAAGAGAATGGCCAAGATTTAAGGATGAGTTAGACATTATTAAATTTATTTGTACAGATTTTTGGACAAGTCTTTATCGTAAACAGATTGATAATCTGAGAACAAATCACCATGGAGTGTATGTATTGCACGATAATGAGTTTTGTTTACTTGCCAAAATAGGAAAAAGTGGTAAGCAATATTTACGAGAAAGCCCTTCTCTTCTAGCTTTTACTTGTGGACTTCTCAGAGGAAGTTTGGCTAATCTTGGTATTGCATGTACTGTTAAAGCAGAAGTGTCTGCTCTACCAACTTGTAAATTCAATGTTGAAGTTCAAAGAAATTGAAATTAGTACTCTAAGTATCAATAATTCATTGTTAAATTTATTCATAAGTTTATATATATAGGTTCATAAATTTTGATATATTGAAAATTAATAGCTTTATTGAAAATGTTTCATTTATTATACACTGTAACAATATTGCGGCTCTCCCAGAAGTGTAAAAATGATGTCAAATATAAGCATGATTAAGATCATCAATTTCCACGAGAATAAAATGGTAAACTACAAAAAAATCATTGTACAATAATTGTAAAACTATAAATGCAGGATCTCAAGGTGTAATAAATATATAATAACATGATTTCGCGTGAATCTTGTGAAACACTAACAAATCTCATTCTTAAGAATGAAATTCAACAGGTCAGTTTGTGTTACGATTCCTATGAGTTCACTCATGTGCTCATCCAAAACAACTGCATACACATCTGTTTGCAATACTCTGGACAATCTTCCAAGAGTCATTGAGGTAGCAACTTTTTTATACTGTTTTATGAGTATTCTCTCAACTGGGTCTGTCTTTTTCACTTCACCAGCAATTAAACTACTGAGTAGTTTGTTACGAGTAATGAAACCTCTGACACCACCTTTGTCATTAGTCATAGGCAATTGGTCGTAGGGTCCTTCATCGAGTATTGTCATTGCTTCTCCACAAGAAGACTCATTAGCTAGTGTAACTGGCTTTTCGAAAGTCATTTTGGAAACTGGTAGATCCCACCACCATTGGTTACATTTTACTGGTTTTGGTGGCTCCTACAGAATGAGAAATCGATGTATAGTTTACAATGAGCATTTTGAAATTGGTTCTTTTTTCCTCGCTTACCTTGTAATATCTAGACTCCATCCAGAGATCAGAGACGAATTTGGTCATGTAATTGCGAATCCCATCGGGCAAAACTACGACGACGTTTTTGTCCTCAGGCAGATCCTTGGCTATTATCAATGCCGCGGCTAGAGCGGAGCCGCTACTACCACCGCACAGCAGTCCTTCTTCCTTGATTAATTGCCTAGCTAAATGGAACGACTTGTGGTCTCTAGTTTTTATCCATCTGTCTATGAGCGTACGATCCAGCACGGTAGGGATAAAATCGTAGCTGAAAATTCAATTTGTATGATCAGTCGGACGTATGCGACGACGAATCGACACGCATAGTGTGAGACATACCCGATGCCCTCGACGTCGTACATTTGCACGTCCGAGACGTTCAATTCCTGGGGTTCCGCGAGTATACTGCCTTCCGGATCGACGGCGATGATTTTCGTGTTGGGCGAGAGTTCCTTCAGCTTTTTACTGATCCCAGTGATCGTTCCTCCAGTGCCAGCACCCGCGACCACGTAGTCTACTTTCCCAGAGCACTGCTCCCAGATCTCGGCCCCGGTCGTATCGTAGTGAGCAAGTGGATTTCCCGAATGCGTGTACTGCAACGGCAAATTTGTCGTTGGAGAGTCTCATATTTGCATGATTTTTGCAACATATTTTGAAACTTGAATCAGTGTTTTCTCTTTCGTAGTTTTGATTTGAGGAAGGTTGAAACAAAAAAAAATCAAACAAAAGAAATTTTCTTTCAGCCCACTAAATAATGGCAGAATTTTTCGCGATGATTTTCGGAATAACATGTGTATGAAAAATCAGTGTAAATAGAAACTCAATGGGAGGTCAAAACTTGGCTAATATCGACCAACAACAAGATAAGATGAGATTTTGCATGTTGGCCTTGAACGTTGCTCGAATACTGTGCTACAATCATTATTCAGACCATATCTCTTTAACATTACCTAGCGATCTGTACCCAAATTTTCAGCTTCCATTAGTTTCACTCGTTTAGTATAGTAAACCAATTAGGATTTGAGTCTCTGATCCTGCTGAAACTTTAGTAGGCGGTTTGTATAGTTACCTAAATAGATGATATATGCAGTCATTCAGCCTAAATGTCATGTTTTTATTCAAAGCATATCTATACGTATGATATTTCACATATATAAACATTTATTACTCTCTAAGTTTGAAATAGTTAAAAACTATTATTCATTAGTACAAATTGTGAAATATATACTGTCGACTAATCATTGATTGGGGCACTCCAGTGTCTCTCTTATAGTTTGAGAGCTCGAGCAAGGTTCTTACAAAAATTTCTCTCAAGTTCGACTCAATCGCGTTCAAAATTGGGAGTCAAAGAGGATATATATTATACGGTAATAAGCATTTCATCCAAACACTGTCATCATCAAACGTTCACCACCATGAGGTTCAGGTTGCCAATATATAGACAGAGTCGTTCAGTTTCACTTGTGAGAATTAGTAAAAATGGCACAACTGATGGATAACAGCAAATGTTCACTCAAAAATTATTGAAATATTAACTATTTTGAACAGTAAATTACTTTTTGACTAAATAAACAGAAAAACTTTACTGAAAACCAAATCAAAACTATACTTATTCCTATATCGAATTTTTCACTATTTGTATTAAGAAAAAACATTTATAGTATTCGAAATAATGAAAAATTACTATTTATGGTGAATATTCGCCGCTAATCGGTTGTGTCATTTTTACTAACGAACAATTAATATTCATTATCGAATAGTAGTTTTTAACTATTTTCATTTCAGAGAGTATGAAAATCATCAATAATTGGTTGACATCTCCGGAAAGTCAAAAATTGAACTGACGAACGATTACAAACATCACCTGTTCGGGTGTAACAAAAAAAACTATCTCCAGAAGTTTGAGTGGAATTGGATCTGCCGAAATCCCAAGGGGGTCTCCTGGTTCGATGTGTGTTTAAAATAGAGCCTTTTAACATACAGTGATGCATTTGGACAATGGGGGTTGATAGCGTACCTGATCGAGGATAACACTATCGGGAATCTGCCTCTGCAGCCTCTGGGAGGTGGCGATGTGTCCCTCGGGGCTGTCCCACGAGGCCTCGGTCGGCGTGCGGATTATCTCGGCGCCGAGGGCCTGCAGGGTGAACACCTTCTCGTTCGACATCTTCTCCGGCATGACGATTATGCACTTGTAGCCCTTGACGGCGGCAGCCATGGCCAGGCCTATGCCCGTGTTGCCGCTCGTCGGCTCGATTATCGTGCAGCCGGGCTTCAGCAGGCCCTTCTCCTCCGCGTCCTCGACCATCCGGTATCCGATGCGGTCCTTCACCGAACCGCCGGGATTCATGAACTCGCATTTCGCCACTGCACCCCGGGCCAATACAATCCAACCCGTTATGAATCAAATTCTCGTCTATCTTACTCTCTAAATCTGAAATAGTAAAAATCTACTATTTAATAGTACAAATTGCTGCATAACTGCTCGAAATATTAAATATTCACTATAAAAATAAGTAGTAAAATTTTACTAATACTTTAGTAATCTAGTAAAAGTTTACTATTTTTTAGTGAATTTTTACTATTTTGAGCAGTTGTGCAATTTTTACTATTAAATACTAGATTTTTACTATTTTAGATTTAGAGAGTATGCATAATTTAAAATCTACGTTTATTATCAATGTTTTCGTGTACATATATAATACTTACGCATCGTGCATTTTATCCCGTATAATTTTGGAATGTTGTTGAGCCGAACCATCGGAGTCTGGCCTATCGCATGGAGAATCGTTGGCAATACTTTCTTTCTGTCAGGAGCTCTGCAATAGAAACCGATGTTTTTTTCTTTCAGCTATATAACGAAACATTATTGATAGCTTTTTCCTATAATTGCTGCCTTATATTATATATCGAATTTTTGTTTTCCTACAGCTTGTATTTCATCGTGTATCGTAAAAAATGAAATAAAAAATTGAGGAGGGGTCGTATGTACCTACCCCGACATGTATTACACACTTTCCTAATACACGTAGCTACTCGTGCCTTGAAATTTTTTGTTTCGTACTGCAGGATAAACTCGTCCGAAACCTCGCAATAATGGTTGTATCAATCAAAACCCATCCCACAATTTCACCCTCAATTCGATTGATTGAAAATACGTTATACGCACAAGCTGCTTGTGACATCGAGGGCAGCTATAGCTGATCTTGCAATCTTACTCGTCAAGGGCATTGTTTGCGCGAAACAAAAGTTCAGAGCTGGACCGCACGAAGTATTTGGAGCGCAGAGTTATCCGCTGGCCGTTTCAAAGCCGGCCGGCGAGGATCGAGGAGTGAATAACAAATTCGTTCGCGCACCGGATTCATTGCGTATGTATATATATTCGCATTTGAATATCACAGCTTGTTTGGAGCTGCGCCAGAATTCAAAGCGCGAGTAGAACTCCGATATTTTTTATTGTCGCATTTTTTCCATTTGCAACGTGATCCGAATAGCTTTTGCTCTCGGGCGCTTTCCACGCGACATGATTCACAACTCGACCTTTGCATTCTTCGTGCGAATGCGATTTTAAACGACGACGCGCGTTTGATCTCGTTTGGATAGTCATTGACGATGTACGATTTGGTTACGAAATTTCGAATTATTCTTCGCCTACACTCGTCTTCCCTCCCGCTCTCGTGTTTACACTATACGTGACGATACTGTTCCTCGTTTTTAATCTTCTAAGTCTATATAAAGTATAATGATATAAAGTATAATGATACGCGGAGATGGTGATTTTAGAAAAATCGTCCCTCATTGTTTACATTACGAATCAATTTTTCCCGTAAGATATGATCACGTCACGCGAATAAAGTACAATCTCTCCGAATATGTATTGATGTTTCCGCTAATGATTTCATGCCAATATTTCGAAATAACGTGTGACTCTTGAATCGCTACAATTTTCAAATGATTTTATCTTTTTTATCTTTTTTTTTATCTTTTCATTATCATTCAAACTTATCTGCTCGTCCTAATACATATGAACGTTACAACGACATCGAGTTTTTTTTTAAAAGCAGTATGTTGATTTCTCGTAATTATCGAATCGATTGTCCGAAACGACGATCAAAACTCGCAACGAAACAATTAATTTTCATTGAGAGTTGCGTGATATAAGTTTACAGGTAGGGGATACCAAGGCACTATAGCCACCCTGACTTTTGCTTATTATATGTAAACTATTGACCCTAGTGGAATGAAATAAAAGCGAATAAAAAGATTTAGATATTAAAAATCTAGATT